>OX463225.1:94642536-95870712 GCA_949820135.1 Sylvilagus floridanus
TCACAGTCCTGGTACACAAGCCTCCCACAGTCATGAGCATCAGCCCATGTCAGTTCTCCCTGCCAGACATAGGAGTCTCTACTCGGCTAGTTGCTGGGCATGGACAACAGCTGGTGTAGCTGTTATGTATGTCCAAAATGGTGCCTGTTACATCATTTTTATCTCCATAAGCTTACTACAAGATTCAGTATCAGGGTGATAAAGGTGTTTGAAATGTGTCTCCACTTTTTTTCTCCATACATTTGGAAGGTACACTATCCCCATGGGTCTCTAAGCTGGATTCTCTCTGAGTTCAACCTGAAGCTTTACTGCCAATGGCTTTAGCTACTGTAGTCTTGTCTCACCTCACTCTCCTAAGCTGGTGCAGAAGCCCTGGGGTCCTGAGTTGCATGTATCCATGCCCTCCACATAGGTCCTCTGTATCCCTCTAATTTGTGTGGAGTTTCCTCTGCCATTTTCCCATTAACTCTTCCATGAGACTGTACTCTCTCCACTTCTTAAAAACTTCCTTTTCCAGGACTATAGCAGTAAGCTCCCTCCCTACTCTGCCATCTTAAGCCAATCTCCATAGCCTCTTATTCTTTAAGTTTCCTCCTTTAATACTTTTTAATCTATAGAACTCATTCAATTTGTGCCACTACTGAGGAATTTATCTTGTCTTTCATGTAGAGGATAAAATTCCCTTCTGTGTTGAAAAGGATCATTGTTCATGATTTAAATATTCATTTATAAATAAAAATTGAATAACAAGACTTATAATCACAGAAGGTGACTGACCTCAAAGGGCAGTCCAGGTAGATATTAACACAGTGTCAGTCTAAAGTAAGTTAAATATGATAATGATTATTGGTATTAACCTTCCACATCAAATTCACTCAGATGTTAGATCAATATAGATAAGAACTTGCACAAAAACACTTGCATTCAACAAGCTAAATATTTAAATAAATCACTTTCTGTATTATAAAAAGGAAAAACAAGACTGCTTTTGCAAAAGATAGAAAAAATATCTTTTCTTTTTTTATATAAAGCTTTCATATAAAGAATATAAATTTCCAAAATACAGCTTATGGATTACATTGGCTCCCCCCCCCATAACTTCCCTCCCACCCGCAACCCTCCCATCTCCCACTCCCTCTCCCCTTCCATTCACATCAAGATTCATTTTCAATTCTCTTTATACACAGAAGATCAGTTTAGTAGATATTACGTAAAGATTTCAACAGTTTGTCCTCACATAGCAACACAAAGTGAAAAATACTGTTGGAGTACTAGTTATAGTATTAATTCACAATGTATAGCACATTAAGGACAGAGATCCTACATGATATATTTTTTAAAATTGATTAATTTTCTATGCAATTTCCAATTTAACACCAAGTTTTATTTCATTTTTATATCTTTATATACAGAAGATCGATTCAGTATATACTACGTAAAGATTTCATTGGTTTGCACCTACACAGAAACACAAAGTGTAAAATACTGTTTCAGTACTAGTTATAGCATTACTTCACATTGGACAACACATTAAGGACAGATCCCACATGAGACGTAAGTACACAGTGACTCCTGATGTTGATTTAACAATTTGACACTCTTGTTTATGGTGTCAGTTATCTCCCTAGGCTCTAGTCATGAGTTGCCGAGGCTATGGAAGTGTTTAGGGTTCGCCGACTTCAATCTTATTCTGACAGGGTCATAGTCAAAGTGGAAGTTCTCTCCTCCCTTCAGAGAAAGGTACCTCCTTCTTTGATGGCCCCATTCATACCACTGGGATCTCACTCGCAGAGATCTTTCATTTAGGTGTTTTTCTTTTTTTCCAGAGTGTCTTGGCTTTCCATGCCTAAAATACTCTCATGGGTTCTTGAGCCAGATCTGAATGCTTTAAGGGCTGATTCTGAGGCCAGAGTGTTATTTAGGACATCTGCCATTTTATGATTCTGCTGTGTATCTCGCTTCCCATGTTGGATCATTCTCTCCCTTTTTGATTCTATCAGTTAGTATTAGCAGACACTAGTCTTGTTTGTGTGATCCCTTTGACTCAGACCTATCAGTGTGATCAGTTGTGAACTGAAATTGATCACTTGGACTAGTGAGATGGCCTTGGTACATGCCACCCTAATGGGATTGTATTGGAATCGCCTGGCACGTTTCTAACTCCGTCATTTGGGGCACGTCTGATTGAGCATGTCCCAAATTGTACATCTCCTCCCTCTCTTATTCCCACTCTTATATTTCACAGGGATCACTTTTCAGTTAAAATTTGAACACCTAAGCATAATTGTTTGTTATTTACAGAGTTCAACCACTAGTACTAGAATAAAAAAACAATAAAATGGATAAAGTATTACATTGTACACCAACAGTCAGCACAAGAGCTGATCAATTTACTGTTTCTCATAGTGTCCATTTCACTTCAACAGGTTTCCCCTATGGTGCTCAGTTAGATGTTGCCGATCAGGGAGGACATATGATATTTGTCCCTTTGGAACTGGCTTAATTCACTCAGAATGATGTTTTCCAGATTCCTCCATCTTGTTGCAAATGACCGGATTTCTTTGTTTTAGACTGCTGTATAGTATTCTATGGAGTACATGTCCCATAATTTCTTTATCCAAATGTATGCTTTGAATTTCCTGTGATCTTTTGCTGTGAGGTTCCCTTTGTTTTCCTTCTTTTATGTTGTTGGCCGTGTTTCTGTTTTTCTGTGTGTAACACATCTTTAAGCATCTTTTGCAGGGCTGGGCGAGTGGCAACAAATTCTTTCAATTTCTGTTTGCAATAAAAGATCTTTATTTCACCTTCATTCACAAATGAGAGCTTTGCAGGATATAATATTCTGGGCTGACAGTTTTTCTCTCTTAGTACCTGGGCTATGTCTCGCCATTCCCTTCTAGCTTGTAGGGTTTCTGATGAGAAGTCTGCTGTGAGTCTAATTGGAGATCCTCTGTGATTAATCTGACGTTTCTCTCTTGCACATTTTAGGATCTTTTCTTTCTGTTTCACTGTGGTGAGTTTAATTACAATGTGTCGTGGTGAGGATCTCTTCTGGTCATGTTTACTAGGGGTTCTATGAGCTTCCTGTATTAGGATGTCTCTGTCCTTCTCCAAACCTGGGAAATTTTCTGCTATTATCTCACTAAAAAGGCCTTCTAATCCTTTCTCCCTCTCCATGCCTTCAGGAACTCCTAGAACTCGAATGTTGGGTTTTTTAATAGTATCCTGTAGATTCCCAACAATATTTTTTAGGTTTCTAATTTCCTCTTCTTGTCTTTGGTTTGACTGTATATTTTCCTGTGCTCTGTCTTCTAAGTCCGATATTCTCTCTTCTGCCTCACCCATTCTGTTTGTAAGGCTCTCTAATGTGTTTTTCATTTGATCTATTGAATTCTTCACTTCATTATGATTTATCATCACTATCACAGTTTCATGTTCTACTAGTTGTTTCATTTCAGCTTGATTCCTCCTTAATATTTCATTTTCATGAGAGAGATTTTTCTACCTTGTCCATTAAGGATTTCTGTAGTTCAAGAATTTGTTTTTGAGTAATTCTTAGTGTTCTTATCAATTTTTTGAGATCTGCTTCTTGCATTTCTTCTATCTCATCATCTTTGTAATCTTGAATTGGGGTGTCTTTTTCATTTGGGGGTGTCATAGTGTCTTCCTTGTTCTTGTTACCTCAGTTTTTGCGTTTGTTGTTTGGCATATTGGTTTCTTCACTGTGGTGTTTTTTCTTGTTATACTATGACTCAAGATAAGTGGACTGTCTGCTTTCAATGGAGCCTTAGAGGCTTGAGATGGGTGTGGCCTGAGAGCTCTGTTTGGTTCCTCAGGGTTGAGGGTGTGCCAAAGGAGACACTCCCAGGTTAGGCGTGGTAAATCTCTCTCTGTTTCTTTATTTTTGATTCAAAAGGGAAGTAATTCCACACAGCTGAATGGAATTGGGGGTGGTTAGCAGGCAAATGATATACCCACAGGAGCCAGAGATCGGAAGCTCTTTCCCAAGGACCACAGAGGGAATCTCTGCAGCCTTCAGTGTGGGTTCAAATTCTCCTGCAGTCTCATCACTGGGCTACCAAAGCTACCAAACTGTAGCGTCTCTGGAGAGTACTCATGTGGTGAATTCCCCCACAGTCTCTTTTTTCACAGTCTCAGTTCATTAGCACCACACATTCATTAGGTTCTAATCTCCTGTTATTTCACCCCCACTCCCAGAGTCAGGTTTTTCTGCTAGGCTCAGGGCTGGTGCAGACCTGAGGTCACCCTGCTTATGACGTATGTCCAAAATGGCGCCTGTTCTTTGTCTTGCTCACCTTTGAGAGGTGGGCGGAGAGAGAGAAACTCGTGTCTGTATCGGTCAGTTTTTTCTTTCTCTCTCTCTCTTCTAGTTAGCCTGGTGAACTTTTCCCCACAGGGTTTCAAGCCTTGTTCACTCTAGTCTCCTCTTTCCGCTTCCCTGCCGGTGTTTTGGGCTATTGAGATTTGGTTCACCTCACATTCCAGCGCTGGTGCGTTGAGTCTGCCGCTGGTGTTCTGAACTGCAGGCTCCCACGCTCTCCTCGAAGGTCCACTGTGAATCACTAGTTCCGGAAGAGTTTCCTCTGCTGTTTCTTCCCCTACTCTTCCTTGAACCTGCAGTATCTCCACTTTTATTAAACTGTCTCACCCCGGATTATCAGTGTGCTGCCTTCCTATTCCGCCATCTTGACACCAACAGAAAAATGTCTTTTTTTTTTTAATAACGCTTTTATTTAACGAATATAAATTTCCAAAATACAGCTTATAGATTACAATAGCTTCCCCCCACATAAATACCCTCCCACCCGCAACCCTCCCATCTCCCACTCCCTCTCCCCTTCCCTTCACATCAAATTTCATTTTCAATTCTCTTTATATACAGAAGATCAGTTTACTATATATTAAGTAAAGATTTCAACAGTTTGCCCTCACATAGCAACACAAAGTGAAAAATACTGTTGGAGTACTAGTTATAGTATTAATTCACAATGTATAGCACATTAAGGACAGAGATCCTACATGATATATTTTTTAAAATTGATTAATTTTCTATGCAATTTCAAATTTAACACCAAGATATTTTTCATTTTTAAATTTAAAAATAAAAGACAGATTTTGTAAAAGATAGAAAAAATGCCTTTTCAGAAAGACAATTTTTAGAATATTGATAGTTTGTATTAATAACTATATCAAGGTATAAACTTTAATTTGGAAGTAATTTGAAAAAATTTCAGTGATAGATTAAATGAGTCTCAATCATTGTTCTGTTTTGTTTGAATTTCCCAGTTTCATTTTTAAATGACTCATGCAAATTCAAAAGGCTGATATAAGAAAAATGTCTATTTAATTTAATTTAAATGTCAATTTATTGCTGAGAATCGTGAAATTTCAGGAGAAATTATTTAAGAGCCCCAAGAAAAACAATACTTAGAAAAAAGACAGCTGAAGAAGTGATGTATTAAAATTCCTTTAAATGTCTTCCACAAGAAATTGAACAGATGGGTAAATATAGTCTGTTTGCACTTTTTGTCCTTGATCATAAACTCTGAAATTAAAAAGAAATAGATGTTTAGCTCAGAGTTATTTGAGTATCTGATTTTATGTAGAAATGAGTGCATTGAAAGGTTTTAGCTATAAAGAGAACACTTAAATTTGCATGAAAAATGATATACATTATTTCCCTCAAATACAAATTTGCTAAATAAAGGCAACTCACATTTTTAAATACCTTTAAAGATTTTTTGAGTCACAAAATGATTATATTTGCATATGAATTCCATCAGAGGACATTTTTAAGAAACCTCAGCTACCTTATCTGAAAATCAAATTAATGTCTACTCTTTTCATTTGTTGTATTAAATGAGAAATTGTATATAATGTACTAAGCAGTGTTTCAAGCTAAATACATACTATCTGATCTCTTCAATAACATGTGCCCTTTTTCAGAATACTAAGATTTAGCCATCTGATATTCTCATAATACCTAATACACAGAAAATAAAATCAAAATCATTGGGCTAAGAATAGAAAGTAATGTTATATGTAGCCCTTTTTCAGATCATGCCATGTTCAACTTATTCCCTTAGGTGAAAGGAAGTTTACACAAAATTACTGTTTTGAGTCCAGTATTGATTCTAATTCAGTTAGAGGTCATGTGATTCATAGGAACGTCTCAATCAAGCCTCAGCCTCAGTTTTGCATGTTATCAGGTATGTTATGGGTGTTCTGGGGCCACAAGTAAAGATTAAGTAAATTTATATGTTACTACAAAGACTCACAGTCCAACATATGTGTATGAGTTCACAGTACTTTTTTAGGTGCTTTGAGATATATCACTCATGTTTGAGTACAAAAAGCACTAAGATACAGGAAAATAGGGGCCAGTTATGGCACAACTGGTTAGGCTGGCATCCAATGTTGGAGTGCTACTTCAAGTCCCAGCTGCTCTGTTTCTGATCCAGTTTCCTACTAAGGTGCCTAGGAAAGCAATGGATGATGGACCCATTGCTTCATCCCCTGTACATGAATGGAGACCCAGATGAAATTCTGTACTTCTGGTTTCAACGTGGCCAGCCTCAGCCTGTATGGCCATTTGGGGAGTGAAAAAGTGGTTGGAAAAATTTTTCACTCTGCTATTCCACTTACTTTCTCTTACTCTTACTCTCTGTTTCTCTCTCTTTATGTTTGTGTGTCTAAATCTGTGTCTCTTAAACTGCCTATCAAATACATAAAATAAAGCTTTAAAAAATACAAGAAAAATAAAGGGATATATAAGAAAGTGTAGGCCGGCGCCGTTGCTCAATAGGCTAATCCTCCACCTTGTGGTGCTGGCACACTGGGTTCTAGTTCCAGTCGGGGCACAAGATTCTATCCCGGTTGCCTCTCTTCCAGGCCAGCTCTCTGCTGTGGCCCGGGAGTGCAGTGGAGGATGGCCCAAGTTCTTGGGCCCTCCACCCCATGGGACACCAGGAGAAGCACCTGGCTCCTGGCTTCAGATCTGTGCGGTGCGCAGGCTGCAGCGGGCATTGGAGAGTGAACCATTGGCAAAAGGAAGACCTTTCTCTCTGTCTCTCTCTCTCTCTCACTGTCCACTCTTCCTGTCAAAAAATAATAATAAAAAAAAGTATGGTACGTAGTCCATTTGAGTTATTGTATCTCAAATGGAGGGATAGTGAATATACTGACATAGAATGAAAAAGCTTTGTGGAAAAGGAAACTTTTGATATCAACAAGACCAATTTATAAGGAAGAGATTGTAGAGAATATTTCAGAATGAAGAAATAGTACGACAAAAACAGCAAGAAATAAATGAGCTTATTTGGCACAGAATAGATAAAATTTTTAATAAGTTTGGAAAAATGGGTTTATGGGATGCTAGTGAAAAAAACATTGAAAATTTATGAGACCAACAACAGAAGACATTGTTGTTGTTTTGATATGTTCATACCTACAATGCCACTTCTAAATATAATGGATCTCTACTTATGAAGGAAAACATACGTTATCACTGGAATGAATTGGAACTAATTATAAATAGTTTATACTTTAGTGTATGTAACCTTCACAGTCTGCTTATCTCTTTTCCTAAGACTTATAATGTAATTGAAAGTGAATTCATTTATGGTCCACTAGCACATAGGTCTACTAAACCATGAGTGAGTTCACTTTGTTCTGAACCTGTATTTGTTAATGATCACTCCAGGCTTCTATTGTCTTGTGTTCAAATCATTAATTTTGAATAACAACCTGCTTCCTGCTTAGTATTTTTATACTACTGGGAATGGAAATATTGAACTTTCCCTTAATTTAACTGTCAATCAAATGAAAACTGAAGGATACTATAAAGAAAGACACACAATCTACCAGGAATTGCTTGTTTCAGAGATACTTCTAAACATATGAAATATTTTTCTGTCTCATCAAAGTTACTATTATAGTATATTAAAATTAAAATATAGAATTCTACTCATCAAAATATTCTGAAAAATACCAGAGTATGCCACTCTGAGACCTGTCACATTGGCATAAGGATTGTATTGAGCTGACAGCAGTTAGCTTTCTGACCTCTGACATAAATTTCCATTTGTAAAAATGTCTTCCTCTTCCAAAATCTGAAGAGAATGACTCGAGAGGCAACTTTTAGGACCTGATGACTCTTAACTGCATGACAAGCATTAATAAACCACACTTACATACCAAACATGTCCTGCCTTCACCTTCCTCACTTAGAAACCTCAAAACCCATTTTCCTTTCTCTGGGATAGATGGTGTACAAGAACTCATTTCACTTTTTTTTTTTTTTTGACAGGCAGAGTGGACAATGAGAGGGAGAGAGAGAAAGGTCTTCCTTTTGCCATTGGTTCACCCTCCAATGGCTGCCGCAGCCAGCACACCGCGCTGATCCGATGGCAGGAGCTTGGTGCTTCTCCTGGTCTCCCATGGGGTGCAGGGCCCAAGCACTTGGGCCATCCTCCACTGCACTCCCGGGCCACAGCAGAGAGCTGGCCTGGAAGAGGGGCAACCGGGACAGAATCCGGTACCCCGACCTGGACTAGAACCCGGTGTGCCAGCGCCGCAAGGTGAAGGATCAGTCTATTGAGCCGCGGCGCCAGCCAAGAACTCAACTCTAACTTCCTCTTGAGAACATTTCTTTGTGACCTCCTAGGTGTATTTATATAATTCATCCTTTTCCTGTTGTTAATGCCTTTTGTCAGTTTAATTTGTAGATTTCCAAACACTGAGGGTTGGAGGGTAGAGGAAAGTGTGTTTCCTCCCGCGTTTGGCAACCACGAAGTGATGGGAAGGTCACCCCACTTGCAGCTGAGTTCCTGAAATATTTGACAAAGCAGTACATACAAAGGCTCTGTACAAAGTGGAGACTGAGCCCATTTAATGTCAACAGCAGGACCTCAGCCTCTCTGTCTTCCTTAGCCCAGGGTGTCCTTGCCTGTCCTTTACTAAATGGAATTCATGGAACTGAGGGTGAGATGTAGTTGGCCATACTGGATTCTAATCACTAGACTCCAAAGTCATTTCCTTCTCCAATAGTTAAAATTTTGTTAGGCAGCATTATCCAGGGGTGTTTGTTTAGAGGAATCTAGGCTCAGGGAAGGAAATTCCTTGTCTGAGACAGAAGGTAACTACCACTTACTCGTCACCCACACCCAACCGCCACATCAACTAAAGCCCACCTGGTGATCACAAAAATTCACCAACCTACCAAAGGAAGATCACGAGCACCACTGACCAACCAGGAACTTGAACGTGAGCTCAACTGTACTTTTTGGCCTCAATTTCAATCTGTAAGAAACTTTATTCCTAACTCCCCAGAGAGTTCAGGAATTAACCAACAGTTGCCTGGTTCCTTGCTCTGTACTTTGCAAATTATACCTATTTTCTTGCAACACCCTGATGTCAGTACGTGGCTTTCTGCACATCGGGTGAACACATACATTTTGGAGTCCTAAAGCAACTGCAGTGACTAGTTGGGGTTGTTCAGCAACAGAGTCATCCTCCTGGATTTCTGTCTGCAGGCTCCAATGGAATAAAGCCTATTATCAGTTGCTTTGTCTTTTCCTTTCAAATGTAGAATAGCAAGAGAAAAACATGTTTACGCACTGGGTGTTTGGATTATAGCTGGTGGATTTCATTTGACTATGTATTGCTTGTTGATCCTTTCCCTCTCAGAGGCAGCCAGTGCTTTAATGTGTCTCATTTTGTGTCCTGAGAGCTTAGTTTGGCCCCGACCTGGTAGGGAATGCAGGTTGTGCTGCGCACCTGCCAAGCCTCAGATTGAGGGGCCTGAGAATTTTTTTAAAAAATATTTATTTATATTTGAAAGTCAGAATTACACAGAGCGGGAAGGAGAGGCAGAAATAGATGTCTTCTATTCTGCTGGTTTACTCTCCAATTGGTTGCAACTGCTGGAGCTGCGCCAATCTGAAGCAGGATCCAGGAGCTTTTTCCGGGTCTCCCACGTGGGTGCAGGGGCCCAAGGACTTGGGCCATCTTCTACTGCTTTCCCAGGCCATAGCAGAGAGCAGGGTCAGAAGTGCAGCAGCTCGGACTGGAACCGGCGCCTATGTGGGATGCCGGCACTGCAAGCGGCGGCTTTGCTGGCTACGCCAGAGTGCCGGCCCCCTAAGAAATTTTAAATTGTCAGATAAATCTGTGGGTTGCACGCAATGTTGCTGATTGATGGTCTACCCACAGGAGCCTGGTCTCTTGGATGAGGATCCATCTCAGTCTTTCTTTCTTTAAGTCTCTACAGCAGTGACTCCAGATCATGACGGCTGCATATTCTACCAGCTTTTTCAGACACTTTATTGCATTTTTGGGGATGTAAGTATGTAATTAAAAATATTTTTTTTCTTTTGTCAATCAACCTTTTATCAGTTTGATTCATGGGCTTTCAGTTTTAAATTTAGGTGGGTATAGAAAAGTTTTTTCTTTTCTGAGAGTAAGCTTCAAATTATCATGAAAATGAAAAACATTGCATGGAGTAAATATTTTCTGTCTTTTCCTCTAAAGCTATTAAATCAATGAAGCAATTTGTATCCATTGGGGAAAAGTAATTTTGAAAGGGAAGGAAAGTAAAGAGGGCCTGATGCATCAGACGTTTTTCTGAGGATGTTTTCTGCAAAAAGCAACTTGTTTGTGTAGAGATTGAATTTCAGACCTAGTACATGGGAAAATTTTGATTGTGCAGACTGTGATGGAAGCTAACTACTGCAGCTGACATAATCCAGTTCACCAGCCGTCAGACAGAGGGAGAATGAGAGAGTGAGCAGAGTTAGATTTATTAAATTCACGGCAAGGCGGCAGCAGGCAGTCAGAATAGCTATAGGCTAGTTGGCTGCTCGTGTGTGTGCAGGGAAACAGTGTAACAAGCAGGACAGCTGGTTGCAGACAACTGCTGCAGTATGCTACCACAGAGCAGCAGGCCAGTAGGACAGCCAGAATTGGACACCTGGGCTACATGGATTATAAGAGGAGAGACACATATCCGAGGCAGAGTGCCTCTGACTAGAGGATTTTCTAATACTAGTGATTCCCTTGTTGCTGAGGATTTTCACTGGGGATCTACTGCCATGTACCCAGATGGCTTTCATACAGACTCTGAGGTTTCCCTACAATGGCTTGTTTCTCTCTGCCTCTGGCTCGAGCTAATTCAAAACGGCAAACTAAAAGAATAAGGAAGGTAGAAACCAAACTGTCACTGCTACGACAATACAGAGATGCAGGCTGCTTATTGCTCAAGGTTCAAAAATGACACGTAGGATTTATGGAAGGAAATTAGGGTTATTCAAGAGGCTGGCAACTTCCTATTATTTCCTTTTCAATATGTGACAGAAGCATTGTGATGAATGCTTGAACAATCCAGGTAATATATATTTAATATTATACTATATCTGCTTATATTTCAGTGTTAAAACATTCACATGAACACCACCAAATTCAACAGATCAGGGTGCATAGTTCATTTGCACGGGGTACCCCAAATATTTGTAAAGTGTTTCTGTGTGTAAATATGAGATCAGAAATATGCACTGCTTTAGAAACATAAATAATTTAATCCAGTGTGAACATTAAAAAGTAAGAAACATGAGACTATCCCATACTACATTTACAATCTTCTAATTATATTCGTATTAGTTAAAGGCAACTTTCTTTTCTTTTTCTTTTTTTTATTTCACAGGTGGAGTTATAGACAGAGATAGAGAGACAGAGAGGACAAGGAGAAAGGTCTTTCTGCTGTTGGTTCACTCCCCAAATGGCTGCCATGGCCAGTGCTCTGCCGAACTGAAGCCAGCAGCCAGGTGCTTCCTCCTGGTCTCCCATGCGGGTGCAGGGGCACAATCACTTGGGCCATCCTCCACTGCTCTCCTGGGCTATAGCAGAGAGCTGGACTGGAAGAGGAGCAACTGGGACTAGAATCCTGCGCCCTTATGCGATGCCGGCGCTGCAGGCGGAGGATCAACCAAGTGAGCCATGGTGCCAGGAACCAAGATAACTTTCTAGGTTAAAAAAATACTTCCACACACAATTTTTTATTTGATTTTCCCAAAAATTTAATTAGTGAGACTGTAAGACTGAGTAATGCTCCAGAGCTCACTGTGGATTTAGACTACTTTACTTTAAATTTTATTTCTAGTACTATGATTTTACCATGGAAAAATTTTATTTACTAATTGGTCACTGCCTCTGTTTCTTCATCTGATAAATGAGTATAATCATAATTCTACATTTCAGGATGTTTGTGGTCAGAGTGATAATGCATGGAAAATTCACAGAGTAACACTGAATAGTCATAGTCAGCACTGTACATGGGTTTTTAATCATATTATCCACATTACTACCATCCTCATTTTGAAATATGGACCTCTATGAAATCTACATACTTAAATGTTTTCTCTAAAGTTCACATAGCAAATGACAAAGCTTGAAATTAAAATTACATTTTTTATCTAGTGACTTTGTTTATATTCTAGTCACATTTTATTTAAACTGATTTGACTCACTTATATGCTCATCTGTTCTCTTAGATTATTTGAACACAAGTTTTTTTTATATACTGATACAAATGATTGAGGGAAATAAGATCAGTTGAGAGTAGGAAACTGGCTATTATAGAAAGAGAAAGCAAACTAAAGAGGTACAGCGTAGCTGGAAGATATTGTAGGACAGCAAATTGAGCGAAGAGGAGAGACAGCAGTTTGCCAAGGAACAGACATGATAGTGCCAAACCTGGTGTCATTGTGAGGCTCAGCTTAAACTGTGCTAATTATGTTTAAGGAATTGGAGTAGCGCTGTAGCAGTGCATTTTACAAGGAAGAGTTTATGGGAAATCTGTGAAAGACTAAAACCCTTGTTATTTTTCTACCGATGAAGAAAGCAAACCCAGAACACGTAATCTTGTTATTTCATGACTGAAAAACATGAAACTGTGTTTAGAAGGTTGTTGACTTAAATATGTAAATATTGTAAGCTATTATAATGATTCTTTGTGTATCATAAAGGTCTCCTTTCTCCCTTCGCTCTATTTTTTTTTGTCGTTGTTGTTGTTGAGATAAGTGGTTTCTGTCATATGTTTTGATACAGTTCAGAGTTGCAGGATCAATTTTAGGTTTGTTGACAACTCATGGTTCAGTCTAGCAGCACAAAACATACTGTTAATATTGGAAATATGTCCAGCTGCGGCTCAAAATGTTTCTCTGATAGATTTCAGTGATTTGGTAGACAAATTGGATTACGTTTGTCTTTTTTCTCTAATCTTAGAATATGACTGATCATGAGCTCACATCCATTTCCTTGTTGAATTTTATTTTTTTGGTTGGGGCTGGTAACATTTAATCTTTTGAAAAAACGTAAACAATGATTATAACATTTAAAGGGATTGGGAGTTTTATGCAGTAAAAGAAACTGTTTACTTGACCAAAACTATAATAATATCAATATCTGAAGTTTTTGGATATTGAAACTAGGAAAGTGGATAACAATTAAGAGTCAACATAGTAGGGGATAAGTGGAAATGATTAATTAAAATGGACAGATGTGACATGAAAAATACTCCCATAAGATTTTTGATCATGTTACTATTACTTATTTGCTTCTAGGAAATTTATGTGAAAGACACCTACACTAAGAGGTATTAGTGATGGTTACTTGCCTCCTCTTGACCCATATTAATTTATTCATATGTTAAAAAGTATTGTTATCTGGCACAGATGTGAGACTACTTCTGGAAGAAGAAAAGACTTTGTAATTAACTGTTGTACATGTTTGTCTGTGTTTGTGTATGTGTGTGTGAAGGAAGCCATAGAAACACAATTTTATGGAGGTTACTGTTTTTTGGTTAACATATTAGTGTTCTTTCATTTTTGTAAGTCTGACTTATGTGATTTCAGGAAACTTTGAGCTAAGTAATTAGATTCATATTACACAATGGGTTAAGATAAAAACTGAATTTGCAGTACAAGCTTTTCCGTATATGTCATTCATATTGTGAACATTAAATAAAAGAGCAGATACCTTTCATATTATGTGGATTGGTGAGAAATTTTTTGAGAATGCTATATTATGTCCTTTTGAGTTAAAATTTTCTTTTTAACAATGAATATATTGTACAGAACTTCAAATATAAATACTGCTTCAAGAATATTAACATTGATTTTTGTTATGATATTACCAAAAATACTACTTTATATTTTTATGGAATTCCCAAATTATCCTATTAGATACATTTAGAATACCGCCTGCAATATATAGGCCTTAGAACAATGATATTAATATTAATAACTGTAATAGGTTCTCTGTGGAGAATTCTTTAAGGGTAACTGTTGAAAAAAAGAAATGTAATAATTTTCAATTGAACATTTTTATCTTATTTTTCATAGCAAAAACATCAAAGCTTTATTTGCAGGTTATAAGCAATAAATGTATTTTTGTTGTTTTAATATCTTTGCTATGAGATTTACAGTGCTTCAAAACGCTTTTTAGGTGAAAATTAAGGCTGATTGAGAATATGTATGATGATACGTGAACCACAGTAGAAAGTTGTTATTTGTTTGTACCTCACTTATCTTGTGATGCTAATTAAACCTAAAATGAATCTGAAAATAATAATCAAGTCTGCTACTTTCTCCTTATTTTGAAAGTATCCTAAATGCACCTGTGAAAAACATGCTGTGCTATTAAAAGGAACAGTCCAGAGTTTAATTGGCAAGTTGAGAAGTATATTTCAAAATCAACTTGAGTATACCAGAAATTCTAAATAAGGAAAAAAAAGAGTAAAGGAGAGAGGCAGAGAGGGAGGAAGGAGTAAAAGGAGGAAGGAAGGGGGGGTGATGGGCAAATGTAGAGAAGGAAGGGTAGTCCAGGAGGGAAGCAGAGCAGAATGGAGAGAGGGAAAATGACAGAAAGAAGACAGGGAAAAATGTGGAAAATTACAGGTGGAAAATACAGCTGGTTTCTTCTTATCTCTCCCTGTTCTAGGTGATATGAACATAATTAGGAGAAGGAGAAAGTGTTATTAGAAGTTGGGAAGAAAGGAATGGAAAGAAATCAAAAGTGAGAATGGCCAAGTACATTAATTTGTTTAATCATGATAACAACTTTATGAGATACATACAAGGTATCTAAAAGTTCCTGGAAAAATAGAATTAAAAGCAAAGGTTTCTTTGGTTCAAAAATTATGAAATCCATACATAGTTTTTTATAACACATTTTACGAACTTTTGTAAATTCTCCATGTTATTTTTCTAGTTCACAGAGAGAAGGAGAAAGTAGCAATTACTTTCCAAATAGATAAAGCAGGTACGAGACAGATAGAAAGCTCAGTATTTATATTACAGTTTTTCTGAGTCCTAAGTTCATTAATCCCAACCTTTATACTTCAGTCTTTGGAACCCGGAGTGAAGTGTGAAGTTCAAACAATATTTCCCTTGCGTTTCCCTCCCTTCCTTTCCCTTCCCTTTCCCTCCTGTCCCTTCTCCTCTTTTTTTAATTTTGGGCTTTTTCTCTCCTACTCCGATTCTAGTACTCAAAAATATCCCGTTATTTTCCTTCACTTCTTGAAAAATTTCCTTTCCATTTTTGATTTAAAGCCTTTACTGGAAATGAAACATTCCTCCCTATTTTAAAGGCACATCTTGTTCCTGTTCACTCCACCTCATCATTTAAGAAACTGATAGACTTTTCCCAAAGTTGAAGCTTTGAAGACTCTCTTGCCAGAAGCCAAGGACTCAACTCCCCAGGCCTCATCATTGCCCGTGTGCACTGGCTTGTACATGCTACTTGCTTAGTAGTGCTGCTTGTACAGACCACTTACTTCGATCAACGTCTGTGCTAAATCAGTTGTTATGCCTTGTGTGCCTTTTCTCAGACTATGATTGCTGTGTGGAAAGTTCACAAAGCTGTCTACTCATTTCCTCATACATGTTGCTTTGTTAATTATTACTTTTATACCTCCTTTTACTTGTACAAGTGGTACCTCAAACTAAGTATGCCCCCCATATTAGTTACTCGGTTTCCCGAAAGCAAAAAATCCCTTAAATTGCACTATCGGTGACAAACACACTCTTTCACAGACTCAAACTTCCAATCAGAGAGTCCGCTTTGGATCTTTCTTCTATTTCCTACATCTGATTAATGAGCATTTCCTAGAGAGACAATGCCCACCAACTCAACAGTGTTTCTTCTATCTCTATTATTGAATTATTGGGGAATAAAAATAAAAGCTCATGTCTCACAGCTCTGTAGTTAACATGGTGAATTTTCTGCTGGTTTAACCGTGGGTAACTGGTACTTGAGCCACTGCTAGTTGGTTGGTCAATTCAGGTGGTTGGACGGATTATGGACCCGGACCTCTTCATGGGGTCTGTTACATTCGTATTGTGATGGTGTCAGTTTCAAGAGATGAGCCCATTGTACAAATCTTAATCCAACTCTGCTTGTGTCTTATTTGCAGACATCTTACAGGACAGAACAAGTCACAAGGCAATTATAAAGTCAATATAGGAAAAGACTCCACATAGGTATAGATCCTGGTTAGTTGCATTCATTGGGTGGCCCTTATTGTGACAGTCCACCATGCTTTCTTAATTTGCTTTCTTACTGCCATAATCCATGTTTAGATTTTTGTTATTGCTGTTTCCTTATGCAGAAGTTTTCCAATGTTTCTGTTGATGTCTCTCTTTGAAACCCTCTAATATTCTCCAAAAGTTCTAATCAAATTACTTTCCAGTGTCCAACAAACAAGCACACACACAAAAACCCACACAACATGCACACACCTCTAACTGCTTCTGAATCTTTCAGATGATAGTGTTTTCTTCTCCTTGACTTTGTCCCCAGGTTACATGCCTTACTTTAGCTTTCGTGGCGAAACTAATTTTTGGTTCTAAAACACTCTATCATCTCTTCACATTGTTACTTCCCTTTTCTACACTGGATAATTTTGTTATTATTTTAAATTTCACCTTATATTCTTTGTGCTTTTTTAAAGATTTATTTGTTTATTTACTTTAGAGGTATATTTTCAGAGAGAAAGAGAGAGATAGAGAGATCTTTCATCCACTGTTTCAATCCCAAATGGTTGCAATGCCAGAACCAGATCAGTCTGGAGCCAGGAGCTAAGAGCTTCTTCCAAATGCCCCAGTTGGTTGAAGGGGCCTAAGCACTTGTGTCATCTTCCAATGCCTTCCAGGGACATTACCAGAGAAGTTACAGGACGCGGAACCGAGTGAACTTTAAACTTAGCCGGGGCTGCCGTGAAGGCTCAACCCAATATGCCACAGGCCAGCCCCCAAATCTCTTTTCATTAAAGGAAACACACTCTTCAATCAGCTTTAACTTTACCTGTTTCATATGTTTCAAATGTGTTTTCTGCTTTTAATTAAGTCCTATAGCATATTACTCATAACTATCTTAAAATCATGATTGTATCCTTCACTTGATTATTTTTGTTTATTTTTTGTATATGCATCCCCTCTCTGACATATCCGGTAGAATAACCCTAATAGAAATCTAACATAATTCACATATCTAATGTAATAGTTTGTGAGACATTAAAAGAAGCAAAAAGGAAAGTAAAATCAAGTTTATAATGAATTTTTTTGTCTAAAGTATTGTGAATTTTTTTTAACATAGAACATAGAAGCAATATAATATTGCTAATTTTTAAATTCTATTTTCTGAGCAACTCTGAAATTCAGATTGCATTGTACATTTGTAGTACCTCTCTGCTTTAATTCACTATCTTTCCACTGCCCCGTAGCCAGGTGTTGCTACTGACTACCATACTGAACACTACAACTCTAAAATTCCAGGAGAAATGTTAGCATAACATGGATAAGGTTGACTCGTAGTCAGACCTTTGATCAGCCTCTTCCTTTGAAACATAGCATATATACCTGAAAATTTACTAGTCTTGCTGGGTCTTAGTTCCTTCATGTTTACAAAGTTCTTGCAATGATTAAAATTTAATGCATTACACAATTTCTGCCATAGTCTTCATTTATTTTCAAAAATCACTTAAAATATAACCTATGTTATGCCATATCTTCAACAATACCTGAAACCTATAATTTGTATGTTATATCTGTCTATTTAGCACCTAATCATTACACCAATCATTTACCAATTTACACCAATCATTGATTAATGAGCATTACCTACATAGACAATGCCCACCAACTCAACAGTGTTTCTTCTGTCTCTATTATTGAATTATTGGGGAATATTGAGGAAAGCTCATGTCTCACAGCTCTGTATGTTTGCTAGATGGATTTTCTGCTGGTTTAACCATGGGAAACTGTTACTTGAGCCACCTCTAGTTGTTAGTTAACTCAGAGTGATGGAGGCTTATGGACCTGGCCCTCCTGTGGGGTCTGTTAACCCAGTTTCAGTATATTCAAAATGATTTTTCCACTTTTAATTTAGTCCTGTAACATATTACTCATAACTATCTTAAAATCATGATTGTATCCTTGGCTTCATTATTTTTGTTTTTGTTTACTTTTTGTATATGCCTCCTTTCTCTGACACAAAATATCCTGTAGAATAGCCATAATTGAAATATAACATAATTCACATTTCTAATGTAACAATTTATGAGACATTAAAAGAAGCAAAAAGGAAAGTAAATTAAAGTTTAAAATTAAACTTTATAGTCTTGCTGGGTCTTACTTCCTTCATATTTATGAAGTACTTGCAATGATTAAAATTCAATGCATTAGAGAATTTCTGCCATAGTTTTCACTTATTTTCAAAAAATCAATTAAAATGTAACCCATGTTATGCCATATTCTTGAACAATACCTGAAACCCAAAATTTGTATGTTATAGCTGACTATTTGGCACCTATGACATTACACCAATCATTTGCTAGCTTTAATTATTAAGTGTGAAATCTCCTTTTCAGAAGTTTAGCATCAAATGGTGGGCATATAAACATTCAATTATATAGAAAAATCTGTAATTCAAATCAGATCAGCTTTAATAATGTCATATGTGCTTGAAGTTAGTATATAGTAGAAGAGCTATTGACTTTACTGAGAATATATGTGCAATCTTCAAAACAATTTTGTTCATGCTGCATGTGGGAGGAATGTTATCTTACTGGTTCTCAAAGATGGTGGAGGAAAATTATAGGATGAAGGAAAGCAATTGGTAAGTCATGAAGGTATGAAATTGTGCATAAAACATGATGAACTGATGAACTGTAAGGGATAGTAAGGTATTCTGTAAGGGATAGTCCTCATATGGTTGGATGGGGAAAGACCAATGGAGAGCATTAAGACTGATAGAGAGTGGCTGGCGTTGTCGAACAGTGCGTTAAGCTACCACTTGCAACACCACATCCCATGTCATAGAGTCAGTTCTGGCTGTTACGCTTTCAATCCAACTTCCACTAATGTACCCAGGAAAGCAGCAAAAGAAGGTCCTAAAGCTTGGGCCCCTGCTACTCACATGGGAAACCAGGATAGAGTTCTAGGCTCTGGCTTCACCTTGGAACAGCCCTAGTCATTGCGGTTTTTGGTGAGTGAACCAGCAGTTGAAATATCTTTCTCTCTGTCTCTCCCTCTCTCCTTTGAACATTTTGTCTTTCAAAATGAATAAAAGTTATTTTTAAAAAAGATTATTATTATTCTTGTTCTTTCTGTTTAGAAAAAATATTTTATTTATATAAGTGGAGTGTTACAGAGAAAGAAAATTAATCTGCCATCTGCCAGTTTGCTCTCTAAATAGTCTCAATGTTCTGGGCTGGACCAGGCTAAAACCAGAAGCATGTTACTCCATCTGGGAGACCCACACATGTGGCAATGGCCAGAGTTTTTGAGTCATTTTCTGCTGCTGGATTGGAAATGAAGTAGCTGGGACTAAACCAGCTCTCACGTGGGATGCATGCATCTTAGGAGGCAGCTTCACCCACTGCACCCTGACACTTGCCTACTTGTTCTCTCTCTACCTTATTACTCCTTCTGTGACCTTGAAATGACTGACTCCATCACATGATTCAAGTCACAACTGACAGTACCTCCTTCATCGATGCCTTACTTTTCATCCAATGTAAAAGATCTTGATGGTACAATCACTATCTATTTTATTTACTGTTATTTCATAATAATCTTCTTGCTACCTGAAATTACTTTATTGCCCCTCTATTACTACTGTATTTATTATTTACTCATGTGTTTATTCCCTTTCACTAGGTTGTAAGCTTCTGAAAACAGAAACCTGTCTGCACATCATTGGCTCCTTAATGTCACCCACAGTCCTTGGTGAAAATCAGACATTTGAGCAATGCTTGCTGAATGAATGGATAAAATTTTTCTCAGCTGTACTATTATCATCTCTCCTAGGATTTCCATTACTTTAAGAATGAAGATGGATGTGAATATATTTATTTAGGTAATATCAAGTGCAAGAAATATTTGACTGCAGAAAGAAAACCACCAATTCCACCACAAACCCTACTACTATATTCCCAGTAATAAAGACATGATTGGATGGGGGGGAACCAAGTTCTCTTTCTCTAGCTTATAAATATTTAAATTCCAAGTAGTTTGCTAACTCCTAATGTAGACATTTTAGTAGCTAAAAATTTAGGTTGGGGTGGAAAGCAGAATTAGATAGGATATTCTCTTCTTTTATATTTTAATTATATTATGTTTTAAAAATGATATTATATTATGTTTTAAATGGTTATATTTTAAAGTTTAAAAATTAGTGGTTATAGCAATATTTTGAATATGTTGTTGTTGGCTTAGTTATTTTCCTTCTGTGTTTGAAGGTAAATGGATGATCTAATCCTAATTAAATAAAACATGAGTAATTACATTTTAGATATGTATAATGCCAGATGTTTGAAAAAGGCAATGTTCCCTGAATAAGAAAAATCAGTAGTTTCTTGAGGTCATTTAGATTATTTTCCTGGGAGATCTTATGAATGTTCTTCAGCTGTTACATGGACATTATTCTTGATAATCTTTTTCAGCTAATGAATAGACAACTTGTACTCCAAGTATTTATTCATATTAGCATTTACTTTGTGTCATGTGCTTTCACAGGAATATAAATAGGTCCTAGAAAGAACATCCATCACCTGAAAGCAAAATGAAGATCTTTCTGTTGCTTTCTGCCCTTGGGTTCTGCTGGGCACAATATAGCCCAAATACCCAACAGGGTCGCACATCTATTGTCCACCTGTTTGAATGGCGCTGGGTTGATATTGCCAAGGAATGTGAGCGATACCTGGCTCCCAATGGATTTGGAGGAGTTCAGGTGAGTTTTGTTCACGGGATCAATTGCAGAGTTTGCTACGTTTATAACGAATTGTATTCTGATCAACATCTCCAAAATGCGGTAAAGTGGGGTTTTATATGAATGTATTCTCAATAAAACAGTTTTGTGAAGAAGAACAAATGTAGTACTTTTGGCAACTTTTTTTTTTTTTTTGGTTTCTGATAGAATCTTTCCCCAGCAGAAATTCTTTAATGTGCTATTGATATTTTAATTGTTTCTTAAGAGAAGCAGCTACATAAAAGTTGAGAAATACTTGTTGACTAGTTTCTGGAATTTGCAATAGTATATATAAAAGTATAATTTGATACTTATTGATACATTTTATATTTTAGGTCTCTCCACCCAGTGAGAACGTTGTAGTTACCGATCCTTTTAGACCTTGGTGGGAAAGATACCAACCAATTAGCTATAAAATATGCTCCAGATCTGGAAATGAAGATGAATTCAGAGACATGGTGACGAGATGTAACAATGTCGGTGTAAGTGAAGTTTCCTTTTATAATTTGGATGTAACCTGTTTTTCTCTTTCACCTCTTGCTGTTTTGAACAGAAAGATTACCATATTTTAAACTGTTAAATTTTACTCCATGCCTTACTGAAAATCAAAATTTGCATTGTGCTATGTTCAAATTGCATAAATGTTTTTGTAGGTACAATTTACCTACAAAAGAAGAGAGAAATTAAGTTTAAAGAAAAATTCATTTATTTTTTATTTTTTAAAGATTTTTTTTTATTTATTTGAGAGGTAGAATTACAGACAGGAAGAGGGAGAGACAGAGAGAAAGGTCTTTCATCCATGATTCACTCTCCAAATGGCCACAAGTTTCGGAGCAGGGCTGATCCGAAAGCAGGAGCCAGAGCTTTTTCTGGGTCTCCCACGTGGGTGCAGGGCCCCAAGGACTTGGGCCATCTTCTACTGCTTACCCAGGCCACAACAGAGAGCTGGATCTGATGTGGAGCAGCCAAGTCTCGAACTGGCGACCATATGGGATGCCATCGCATCAGGCCAGAGCGTTAACCGGTGGAGCCTCAGCACCGGCCCATTATAAATATTTTCTAAAAACATTTTTCTTTTTAGGAAAAGGATTCCCTTTACAATCATTTTTATATGATGATGTCTCCATCTAAAATTCCTAGGTCATTTTCAACATTGATTTTCATACAAAATGGTTATCTTACATCTTAATGAGGAATGTAATGAGAGACTAATATCTACAAATTTGTTTTCAGGTTCTCAGTAAAGGGTAGAGGCTAACTTCTTCTTTTCCAATAATTTCACCAGTGTCAATTGAAACCTATTTCCTCAAAAATTGTAGTTTTCACGTCTTCTTTATTATGGCAGTTTCTTTTCTGTCAAGTTATCATTCATGTAAATACACAGTTTATCAAATATTGATAAAGGTTGTTGATCTTCAGTTAACATTAGTTTTGTTTCATATTTTAATTTTGTTTTTGTAGAAAATTTATAAAATATCAGAAATAATTTTGAGTTTTATTTGTGTACTATATTTAATGTTCAATAATGGTTTAGCTTTCTGCCTCTCTGTAAGTCAAACTGAAGTGGAAACCTTGTTTCTCAGGTCCGTATTTATGTGGATGCTGTAATTAATCATATGTGTGGTGACGGTCGAGGTGCAGGAACACACAGTACCTGTGGAAGTTACTTCAATGCTAATACCCGGGATTTTCCAGCTGTCCCATATTCTGCATGGGATTTTAATGATGGTAAATGTAAAAGTGGAAGTGGAGGCATTGAGAGCTATCAAGACATTTATCAGGTAATTTTTCAAAAATTAGTAATATGAGTAAAGCATTATCTGTACCTTAAATTATACACATGTAGCTTATGAAACTCCATTTCAATTATGAGTGTAGATTCTTTGTGAAAATGTGTTACCCAGTCTGACTGTTTAAAAATACACACTGAAATCAATGTTTGAAAAGTTACCCCAATTAAAAATCTCATCTGCTACATTTCATAAACTCCCCATTTTTATACTAGGAAAATTTTTAAAGATATGTCTGTAGTGCCCAGTGCAAGGAAGGCACTATAGATCTATCTGTTGGTGAATCTGTTCATTAAAAAACAAATAGAGACGTAAATACACAGTGACTCCTGATGTTGATTTAACAATTTGACACTCTTGTCTATGGCACCAGTAATCTCCCTAGGCTCTAGTCATGAGTTGCCAGGTCTATGGAAGCCTCTAGGGTTCACCGACTTCAATCTTATTCCGACACGGTCATAGTCAAAGTAGAAGTTCTTTCCTCCCTTCAGAGAAAGGTACCTCCTTCTTTGATGGCCCCGTTTTTTCCACTGGGATATCACTCGCAGGGATCTTTCATTTAGGTCTTCTTTTTTATTATTTTTCCAGAGTTTCTTGGCTTTCCATGCCTAAAATACTCTCATGGGCTCTTCAGGCAGATCTGAATGCCTTAAGGGCTGATTCTGATGCCAGAGTGTTATTTAGGACATCTGCCATTCTATGAGTCTGCCATGTATCCCACTTCCCATGTTGGATCGTTCTCTCCCTTTTTGATTCTGTCAGTTAGTATTAGCAGACATTAGTCTTGTTTGTGTGATCCCTTTGACTCTTAGACCTATCAGTGTGATCAGTTGTGAACTGAAATTGATCACTTGGACTAGTGAGATGGCATTGGTACATGCCACCTTGATGGGATTGTATTGGGATCCCCTGGCACGTTTCTAACTCCATCATTTGGGGCTAGTCTGATTGAGCATGTCCCAAATTGTACATCTCCTCCCTCTCTTATTCCCACTCTTATATTTCACAGGGATCACTTTTCAGTTAAAATTTAAACACCTAAGAATAATTGTGTATTAATTACAGAGTTCAACCACTAGTACTAGAATAAAAAAATACTAAAATGGATAAAGTATTACACTGTACAACAACAGTCAGGACAAGAGCTGATCAAGTCACTATTTCTCATAGTGTCCATTTCACTTCAACAGGTTTCCCCTTTGGTGCTCAGTTAGTTGTCGCCAATATGGGAGAACAACACAAAAAAAAGAGTATCAATTGTTAAATCAACAATGGGAGTTACTTTGCACATGCTCCCCATGTCCTCTGTCATTAATGTGTTTTACTATGCAAATCAATGGTAAAACTACTATTCAAACAATACTCTATACTTTGTGTGTCTTTGTGGGTGCAGTTTGTTGAAATCTTTATGTAGTACATACTAAGTTGATCTTCTCTATATAATAATAATTGAAAATGAATCTTGATGAAGAATGGGATAGGAGAAGAAGTGAGAGATGAGATTTTTGCGAGTGGGAGGGAGCTGGGGGGGGAGCCGCTATAATTCAAAAGTTGTACTTTGGATATTTATATTTATTAAATAAAAGTTGAAAAAAATAAAAATATAAAAACCAAATAGATTCTCAAGTTAAAGGTGATGTTTTATATGTCACAAATTTTCAACCTCAACAGGTCAGAGATTGTCGTCTGACTGGTCTTCTTGATCTTGCCTTGGAAAAAGATTATGTGCGTTCCACTCTTGCCGCGTACTTGAACCGTCTCATTGACATTGGTGTAGCAGGGTTCAGACTGGATGCGTGTAAGCATATGTGGCCTGGAGACATAAAGGCAGTTTTGGATAAGCTGAACAATCTAAACACAAAGTGGTTCCCTTCAGGAAGTAAACCTTTCATTTACCAAGAGGTATGTCCATATGTATAAGTGAGGATAAAATAGTCTATTTTAGTTGATTAGAAACTAAATGACAGATTTAATTAAATACACATTGAATGGAGGTTAATGTCGGGATCATTTATATACAGCAGTGTTCTTTAAACTCTTTTACCCGGAGTCCACAGTTCTTTCTCACAGTCATTTTATTGGAAGTGCAAACAAAGCCCCAGAAAACATTTTGGAAGACAGAGAATCACATAGGAAGTTTTCTGAAGCCAGTCTATCTGGGTTGGAATCTTGGCTATACATCTAATAACCTCATGATTTTTAGGCATTTTTACTAACCTTTCTGAGAACAATTCTTTCCCATAAAGAACTGGGTTAATGATAATGCTTTTATCTTCATTGTCTGTGGGGAATTACCAATGAGTTGATATTCACCAAACCCTGAGGATTGTTGTCTGTCTAATAATAAATGCTGTGTTAGTTTGAATTTTTATTATCATTTATGTGGGAGACTAAATTAGGTCGGTATTCTCTCAGCACAACAATTCACCTTGTCATTATGTTTCTTTCAATATTGTAACTGACGTATTATCCAAAAAGTCGGAATCACCCTATGAGCATAACCGTTTAGATAATTAAAATTACATAGTCTTAATATAGTCTCTATTTATTATTATTGTGTTCACTAAAATGCTTCAAATATCTCATGTAAAATGGTATTTTCCCCTATATTTCTACTAGGTGATTGATCTGGGTGGTGAGCCAATTAAAAGCAGTGAGTACTTTGGAAATGGCCGTGTGACAGAATTCAAGTACGGAGCAAAACTAGGCACAGTTATTCGCCGGTGGAATGGAGAGAAGATGTCTTACCTAAAGTAAATAACGTATTATTATTATTATTTGTCACTTGAGTCATGTCTCACACCTACTGGTGTTACTGCCCAAATGAAAATTATCTTCTTAGAAGCTCCCTATTTTGGACAAATGACAATGAGTCAATTATTTTAAGGGTTAGTTTTCTCCAAACTAAATAATTATCTTTTAAAAAAAATTTAGATTGCCAATCACAAAGAAGTTTGTCTAGAAACAATATATCACCTGCACATTTTTACATACATGTGATATGAGTATACTAGTGCAATGTGTTATAGATGATATAATAAAACTGGATTATTGAAATGAACTTAACATTTATAAAGTACTTAATATGTGGCCACACTATGAATTGAAATGTACCATATCAATTAATTTGATATGCAAAAATGTTTATATATGGAAAATCAGAATTGAAGTCTCATTCTACCCCATTTTGGTATTTTGTATAATGTGATAGGTATGTTGACCTTTCTGAATCTTATCTAAATTACAATATACTGAAGCCTCTATAAGAGCTTTTTAGTAACAAAAGAGACAGTCTCTGTGGCATGAATGGAATACAAGTAATTCACATATGGATCAAAACAAAATATTTGAAAATTGCATGTATATTATAAAATCCCAAAGAATATGCATTTATTTAGAGAAAATCTATCGGACAGTGCTATATAGATACCCAATTGGATTACTCTAAAGCTATTGTAAGAGTATTTATATTTACATATACTATTACTTTTTAAACAGGAACTGGGGAGAAGGCTGGGGATTTATGCCTTCTGACAGAGCACTTGCCTTTGTGGATAACCACGACAATCAACGAGGACACGGAGCTGGAGGAGCATCTATTCTTACCTTCTGGGATGCTAGGTAGGAGACAGAATACGTTTGTTTCTTAATATATCTATGAAAAATGGTATCCCATGATAATGTCATTCTGTAACTTTCAGACTGTATAAAATGGCGGTTGGATTTATGCTTGCTCATCCCTATGGAGTCACACGAGTAATGTCAAGCTACCGGTGGTCTAGAAATATTGTGAATGGACAAGTAAGCTTCAAAGTCGTTCAAGATACCTTTTTTCTCTAGAAAAAAAGAAAGACTTGTTTTGATTTTACATGAACCTATTGCATTCAATATTTACTAATTCAATATTTATTAAATATAATTGCAATGTAGTACATGGATCTTTGTAATACAGTGGATATTAAAGAAGTGAGTCATGTTTCCATTTACAAAAATGTAGAAACTGTTTCAGAGCTATGACAAATATTCACTCCCCAGTAAGAAAAACCGTCTAAAAATAAGATAAACATCAGGCAATATATACTTCTCTAAGTAAAGAGTTGATATTCTACATAAAGACAGCATGCGATGTAGGAATCAGAACAGTTTGTGTTTGGTATAATAGCAAACAAAAATGAAAATTCATATTTGATAAAAGTGTGAATTATTTGCTATTTGTGTTTCTAATTAAGGATACTAATGATTGGATTGGGCCACCAAACAATAATGGTGTAACTAAGGAAGTCACTATTAATGCAGACACTACTTGTGGCAATGACTGGGTCTGTGAGCATCGGTGGCGCCAAATAAGGTGGGACTATTTATTTTGAGATTTTCTCTAGCAGTAAAATGTCTTTAAAGTGTAGCAGTGTAAGGATACCGCCATTTTAAATGATGCTGTGCTTGCTTTTAGGAACATGGTCATTTTCCGTAATGTAGTGGATGGCCAGCCTTTCAGTAACTGGTGGGATAATGGTAGCAATCAAGTGGCTTTTGGAAGAGGAAACAAAGGATTCATTGTCTTTAACAATGATGACTGGTAAGTAGATATCAATCTAAGAGTGTGGCTTAAACTTGTATATTGTTGGTTTATTCTTTTCCTGCTTATTAACTTTTTTTACATTTGAAAGTTCTTCTAAATGAGTTTTTTTTAAAAAAACAGAGATATCAGAATAGGGAGAAAACAATATCCTGATGGCTCTTACTCCTTTGTTCTCCTATTTTTGTAATGGATTTTCTTTCAAGATTTATTGTGTGCCTCCTTGTAAAATTATGTGCTTACACAATATATAAAAAAAAATAAATGCTCATACACATGCACAATCTACAAATTCATCATATAGTTAATATAGGAGTTTTGCAATCCCGTGTAGTCCTGATTTTTTTTTTTTTTTTGGAAAAAAATTCTTATACTGGAATTTTTTTTTCCCTTGCATTTTTTTCTCCACCTGTCCTCAATCTGATTGGTACACATCTTTACTTTTTTCAGACAAATTTGATATTTTATAGCAAATATGAAAGAAGTATGCACCTTATGGCTAATGATTTGCTTCTGGAGGTTTTCAATGATTAGTTCTGAAACTTTTCAGTGTTGGCCTTGCATTTTGATTCTTGAATCCTCTGCCTCTAATAACAGTGATACCTGTAATATAGAACCACAGCTTGAAAGACTTCTTTGTAGGGAGTTGAAATGTCTCAGCCAAGCCTACTTCTACCCATGTTCAACTCACTCTAGCCTAAATTACATTTACTGGAGAAGAAATAAGTAAATATATACATAAGACAAACCTTTCTCCTTTTCAACACAGGAGCCCTTCGCTAGATCTTTAATTTCTGTTATTTATAAAGTGTAAAACCAAAATAAATTATTCAGGAAAGCTTTATATTCCAAATTGTGTCTTTCACAGAAACGTTAGATTATTTTAACCTCCACACAAATTATTTTTAGCATCTTGAAAAAAAGCACTTTTTGAAGATAGAATTTCATTTAATTCTTAAAAATGCCAGTATTTTCTTAAATTCAGTTGTAGACAAATTTAAATATTTATATCTACCAGAGGTAGTATTATATACAGGTGGCAATTTCTGAAAATCTTCACCTATATTCTTCAAACTTCATTTTTTAGTGATATTTATTACTGAGTACATTATTGCTGGTTCTTCTGCTAGATTGCCTTTGGTCCTGAGAGAGCTTTTCACAAACACTGTAAATGTGTTTGTTTTGGATGTTTTTCTTATTGAACTTTGACTGCTTACAATTTTATGGCACAAAGTTAACTATGTGCTTGGGAGATGGTCTGTATTCTTGCACTTAATTACAGTGAACTGAAAGTAAAAGTCCAATTTTATGCTACAGGTCATTATCTTCAACTTTGCAAACTGGTCTTCCTGGTGGCACATACTGTGATGTCATTTCTGGAGATAAAATTGGTAACAGTTGCACAGGAATTAAAGTCTCTGTTTCCAGTGACGGCAAAGCTTACTTTTCTATTAGCAACTCTGCTGAAGATCCATTCATTGCAATTCATGTTGGTGCAAAATTATAAAATCCAAATAAAGTAAATTCAGTAAAGCAATGACTGTGTTCCATGTCCTCATTAATCTTTAGTAAAATCTGTAATAACTAGGGGGTAGCATGGGGCAATGAGTTAATTTGTCACTTGTGATGCTGGCATCCCATATGGGAGTGTCTTGCAAGTCTTGGTTGCTCCCATTATTATCTGATTTCCTGTAATGTGTCTAGAAAAGCCGTGAAAGTTTGCCTAAATCCTTGGGTAACTCTCATACAATGACAGACACTTCTGGTTTTGGCTTGTCTATGACCTGCTGTTGTGGACCTTTGGTCAGTGACAGCAGAAGGAAGCTTGCATTCTCACTCTCTGTCTCTATGTATGTGTGTGTGTGTGTGTGCGGGTGTGTTTCTCTCTCTAACCTTTTGATTTCTCTCTGTCACTCTTTCAAATAAATAAAAAATACTCTTTTTATCCAAATTGAAAAATTTATAAAGTGTAAAAAATTTCACAATATAAATGAGATAAGTGCAGTTAACATGCTTGATCTATTAGATCACTTTAATCTATTTTTCAACAGAATGTCAAAGAATGCAGAATGACATCCTGACAAATACAGTTGTCGTCATTAATCCTATGTTTCTAGCTACATATCTCTAATTTATATCTGTATCTATGATAGAGTCCTTTTGTCAATTAGAGAGAGTGGGTATAGTATTTTTATATGGAAATAAAGTCTGTATGGATTGAGCACAGTGAAAACACTGTGGTAGAGCTAAAAAATAGAAGAAATATAAATTATACAACATATCATATTTAATTAACAGGAATCATTTTCTTATGTTCTCTTTCATTTTCTTCTTAATGTCTTCAACTTACTATTGTTTGACTTTACTCCTTCTTTATTTTCTAACTCTGGGGTTCATTAAGGACCTTCGTGAAATGTCCTCTAAATATTTTCCTAATCCACTAGTATTTTTTATTTGTATGAATCCCATAAATAAAACACTAATTAATTTTAAATATCAAAATGTATTTTATTCTGGACATTGTTCAGATTTGATTCAAATTACAGTTGTCAAAACAATACATTTCAAAGGGAAAGTGCTCAACATCAGCAAAAAATGTTCCTAAAAGGATATTTAAATAGTCACGGGAACAAATCCTTGTGATGTGGAACAAAAATACATCGTAAATGTAATACACATAGTCCAGGACAGCATAGAACATCCATATCAGTCTTCCTTACACAATATTCATGAAAACTGAAAATAAAGAGGAACGTAGTAATTCGTACCCACACTCCCATCCACTCACCCACCTCATCCACCCTCCCTCCCATTCTCCGAACACTCTTCTGTTTAGTCCAAGAAAGGAAAAGAAAACAAAGAAAAGAAAAGAAAAGATAAAAAATAAGATAAAAAATCTAGAAAACTGCCCCTCAACTTCTAGACAAGGGCTGTTCAATGTTAATTCTTCTCAAATGTGATTTCATTTTTTCTCCATCCTCTTTGTCCTTTCTTCCTCCTCCTTCTTTCCTTGTAGAAACTTATTTGTCTTTAAAGAAGAATTCAATAATGATATATCTTTTGTGAGCTCTTAGACATACCAATAAAATGATATTTAAAAATATACTCCTTACAATAAACTAAAATGAAGTGATTCTTGAGAGTAAGTTTCACTATTAAGTCTCATGATACAGTTCTTTGAGAACAAGGGTCCTGCTGAGGAAGTTAGTACACAGTGACTCTTGTTGTTTATATAACAATTTTTAAAAAAGATTTATTTATTTATTTATTTGAAAGTTAGAAATACACAGAAAGAGAATTAGAGGCGGAGAAAGAGAGAGATCGTCCATTTGCTGGTTCCCTCCCCAAATGGCCACAAAGGCTGGAGTTGCGTCAATCTAAAGTCAGGAACCAGGAGCTTCAACCAGGTCCTCCATTGGGGAAAAGGTGCCACAGCCTTGGGCCATCTTCTACTGCTTTCCCAGGCCATTGAAGAGAGCTAGATAAAAAGAGGAGCAGCTGGGACCCAAACTGGTGCCCATATGGAATTCCAGTAGTGTAGGTAGCAGCCTTACCAGCGATGCCACAGTGCAAGAACCTATATAACAATTAACACTCCTATGTAAGAAAGTACATCCCTGTTTGGCCGCAACTTCTTCCCACTGGGGTCTCCCCACAGATGTCCTTTATGCAGAACATTTTTGCCACAGTGTCTTGGTCTTTGATGCCTCAAACCCCCCCGCTGGGTTTTTCCGGCAGAATAGAATGCCTTAAGGGCTGATTCTGAGGTCAGAGTGCTACTTAAAGCTATTGTCATTCCATGAATTAACTGTATGGACTGCTTCCAATGTTGAAGCCTTTATTCCTTTTTAATACTATTTATTATTATTTCCAGATATTTAGTCCTATTTATATGATAATTGTAACACTTAATCCTATATATATAGTCATTTTACTACTTAACCCTATTCCTTTGATCTCTATAACATTTAAGAAAATAGGGAATGTTTGACTTCCACCTTCCCTATTTGTATCCCTTTGATTTTTTTTCTTGTCTAATGGCTCTGCCTAGAAGTCCAGGACTATATTGAAAATCAGTGATAGAAATAAAAAGAATCATCAGAAATTTCTACAAAGAGTTGTATGCCAGGAAACAGGGAAATCTATCAGAAATGGATAGATTCCTGGACACATGCAACCTACCTAATTTGAACCAGGAAGACATAGACAACCTAAGCAGACCCATAACTGAGACAGAAATTGAAACAGTAATAAAGGCCCTCCCAACAAAGAAAATCCCAGGACCAGATAGATTCACTGCTGAATTCTACCAGACATTTGAAGAAGAAATAACTCCAATTCTTAACAAACTATTCAGAACAATTGAAAAAGAGGGAATCCTCCCAAATTCTTTCTTTGAAGCCAGCATCACCTTAATTCCTAAGCCGGAAAAAGATGCAGCATTGAAAGATATTACAGACCAATATCCCTGATGAGCATAGATGCAAAAATCCTCAATAAAATTCTGGCCAATAAAATGCAACAACACATCAGAAAGATCATCCATCCAACAAGTGGGATTTATCCCTGGTATGCAGGGATGGTTCAGAGTTTGCAAATCAATCAATGTAAAACACAGCATTAAAAGACTGCAAAAGAAAACCCATAGGATTATATCAATAGATGCAGAGAAAGCATTTGATAAAATACAACACACTTTCATGATGAAAATTCTAAGCAAATTGGGTATAGAAGAATGATTCCTCAATACAATCAAAGCAGTTTATGAAAACCCACAGCCAGCATTCTATGGAATGGGGAAAAGTTGGAAGCATTTCTACTGAGATCTGGCCCACTCTCACCACAAAGCTGGAGAAATCATAATTTCAAGACAGGTGCTTCCTCCCAGTCTCCCATGTGGAGAAAAATTTTTATTTTTTTAAAACTTTTATTTAGTAAATATAAATGTCCAAAGCACAGTTTAGGATTACAATGGCTCTCCCCCCCCATAACTTCCCTCCTACCCACAACCCTCTCATCTCCCACTCCCTCTCCCACTCCATTCACATCAAGATTCAAGTTCAATTATCTTTATATACAGAAGTTCGATTTAGTATACATTAAGTAAAAATTTCATACTCTGCACCCACACAGAACACAAAGTGTAAAATACTGTTTCAATATTAGTTATAGCATTCATTCACTTTGGACAACACATTAAAGACAGATCCTACATGAGGAGTAAAGTGCACAGTGACTCCTGTTGTTGACTTAACAATTTGACACTCTTGTCTATGGCACCAGTAATCTCCCTAGGCTCTAGTCATGAGTTGCCAGGTCTATGGAAGCCTCTAGGGTTCACCGACTCTGATCTTATTCCGACAGGGTCATAGTCAAAGTGGAAATTCTTTCCTCCCTTCAGAGAAAGGTACCTCCTTCTTTGATGGCCCCGTTTTTTTCTACTTGGATCTCACTTGCAGAGATCTTTCATTTAGGTCTTCTTTTTTTGTTTTTTTGCAAGAATGTCTTGGCTTTCCATGACTAAAATAATCTCATGGGCTCTTGAGCCAGATCCAAATGCCTTAAGGGCTGATTCTGATGCCAGAGTGTTATTTAGGACATCTGCCATTCTATGAGTCTGCCATGTATCCCACTTCCCATGTTGGATCGTTCTCTCCCTTTTTGATTCTGTCAGTTAGTATTAGCAGACACTAGTCTTGTTTGTGTGATCCCTTTGACTCTTAGACCTATCAGTGTGATCAGTTGTGAACTGAAATTGATCACTTGGACTAGTGAGATGGCATTGGTACATGCCACCTGATGGGATTGTATTGGGATCCCCTGGCACGTTTCTAACTCCATCATTTGGGGCAAGTCTGATTGAGCATGTCCCAAATTGTACATCTCCTCCCTCTCTTATTCCCACTCTTATATTTCACAGGGATCACTTTTCAGTTAAAATTTAAACACCTAAGAATAATTGTTTGTTAATTACAGAATTCAACCAATAGTAATAGAACAAAACAAAGAAAAAATACTAAAATGGATAAAGTATTACATTGTACACCAACAGTTAGCACAAGAGCTGATCAATTTACTGTTTCTCATAGTGTCCATTTCACTTCAACAGGTTTCCCCTTTGGTGCTCAGTTAGTTGTCACTGTTCAGAGAGAACATACGATATTTGTCTCTTTGGGACTGGCTTAATTCACTCAGTATGATGTTTTCCAGATTCCTCCATCTTGTTGCAAATGACCGGATTTCCTTGTTTTTTTCTGCTGTATAGTATTCTATAGAGTACATGTCCCATAATTTCTTTTTCCAGTCTACTGTTGGTTCCAGGTCTTGCCTATTATGAATTGAGCTGCAATAAACATTAATGTGCAGACGACTTTTTGTTTGCCAAATTAATTTCCTTTGGGTAAATTCCAAGGAGTGGGATGGCTGGATTGTATGGTGGGGATATATTCATGGTTCTGAGGAATCTCCAAACTGACTTCCATAGTGGCTTTACCAGATTGCATTCCCACCAACAATGGGTTAGTGTCCCTTTTTCCCCACATCCTCGCCAGCATCTGTTGTTGGTAGATTTCTGTATGTGAGCCGTTCTAACTGGGGTGAGGTGAAACCTCATTGTGGTTTTGATTTGTATTTCCGTGATTGCTAGTGATCTTGAACATTTTTTCATGTGCCTGTTGGTCATTTGGATTTCCTCAATTGAAAAATATCTATTGAAGTCCTTGGCCCATCTCTTAAGTGGGTTGATTGTTTTGATGTTGTGGGGTTTCTTGATCTCTTTATAGATTCTGGTTATCAACCCTTTATCTGTTCCATAGTTTTCAAATATTTTTTCCCATTCTGTCGATTGCCTATTAACTTTCCTGACTGTTTCTTTTGAAGTACAGAAACTTCTCAATTTGATGCAATCCCAAATTATAATTTGGGCTTTGACTGCCTGTACATCTGGGGTCTTTTCCAAAAAGTCCTTGCCAGTACCTATATCATGCAGGGTTTCTCCAATGTTCTCTAAATATTTGATGGTGTTGGGTTGTAGATTTAAGTTTTTAATCCCTGTTGAGTGGACTTTTCTGTAAGGTGAAAGGTAGGGGTCTTACTTCATGCTTCTGCCTGTGGTAATCCAATTTTTCCACTGCCATTTATTGAATAAAATGTCCTTACTCCAGGGATTGTTTTTGGATCCTTGATCAAATATAAGTTGGCTGTAGATGTTTGGATTGATTTCTGGTGTTTCTATTCAGATGGATTCACTGCTGAATTCTACCAGACATTTAAAGAAGAACTAACTCCAATTCTTCTCAAACTAGTCAGAACAATTGAAAAAGAGGTAATTCTTCCAAATTCTTTCTATGAAGCCAGCATCACCTTAATTCCTAAGCTGGAAAAAGATGCAGCATTGAAAGAGAATTACAGACCAACATCCTGATGAACATAAGATGCAAAAATCCTCAATAAAATTCTGGCCAACAGAATGCAACAACACATCAGAAAGATCATCCACCCAGACCAAGTGGGATTTTTCCCTGGTATGCAGGGATGGTTCAATGTTCGCAAAACAATCAATGTGATACACCACATTAACAAACTGCAGAAGAAAAACACATGATTATCTCAATAGATGCCGAGAAAGCATTTGATAAAATATAACACCCTTTCATGATGAAAAACCTAAGGAAATGGGGTATAGAGGAACATTCCTCCATACAATCAAAGCAATTTAGGAAAACCTACAGCCAGCATCCTATTGAATGGGGAAAAGTTGGAAGCATTTCCACTGAGATCTGGTACCAGACAGGGATGCCCAGTCTCACCACTGTTATTCAATATAGTTCTGGAAGTTTTAGCCAGAACTATTAGGCAAGAAAAAGAAATTAAAGGGATATAAATTGGGAAGGAAGAACTCAAACTATCCCTCTTTAGATTATTTGATTATTTAGGTGATCCAAAGAACTCTACAAAGAGAGTATAGGAACTCATAGAAGAGTTTGGCAAAGTAGCAGGATATAAAATCAGAGCACAAAAAACAACAGCCTTTGTATACACAGGCAATGCCATGACTGATGAAGAACTTATAAGATCAATCCCACTCACAATAACTACAAAACCAATCAAATACCTTGGAATAAACTTAACCAAGGACGTTAAAGATCTCTACGATGAGAATCACAAAATCTTAAGAAAGAAATAGAAGAGGATACCACAAAATTGAAAAATCTTCCATGCTCATGGATTGGAAGAATCAATATCATCAAAATGTCCATTCTCCCAAAAGCAATTTATATATTCAATGCATAACCAATCAAGATACCAAGACCTTCTTCTAGATCTGGATAAAATGATGCTGGAATTCATATGGAGAGACAGGAGACCTCGAATAACTAAAGCAATCTTGTACAACAAAAACAAAACATGAGGAATCAATACCAGATTTCAGGACATACTACAGGGCAGTTGTTATCAGAACAGCATGGTACTGGTACAGGAACAGATGGAGAAAAATTTTTAAAGGCAAACTTCACTTTGTTAATATTTCTTCTATATATTCAATTTTAATTTCAGTTAATTTTACTCTCATCTATGCATTTACATATTTTTGGCCCTTTTTTAAAAACTATATTCTTTTTTAATAGTTTTTTTTTTTAATCTGACAGATTTAGACAGTGAGAGACAGACTGAAAGAAAGGTCTTCCTTCCATTGGTTCATCCCCCAAATGGCCACAAAGGCCAGAGTTAATCTGATCCAAAGCCAGGAACCAGGTGCTTCCTCCTGGTCTCCCATGCGGGTGCAGTGCCCAAGCACTTGGGCCATCCTTCACTGCCTTTTGGGCTACAACAGAGAGCTGGCTCACTTGTCTAATTTTCTGCCTGCAGCACTGGCATCCCACATGGGTGCATGATTCTGTCCCGGTTGCTCCTCTTCCAGTCCAGCTCTCTTTATGGCTTGGGAGGGCAGTGCAGGATGGCCCAAGTGCTTGGGCCTCTGTACCCACATGGGAGACCAAGAGAAAGCACCTGGCTCCTGGCTTTGGATTGGCATAGCTCCAGCTGTTGTGCAATTTGAGGGGTGAACCAACGGAAGAAAGACCTTTCTCTCTGTCTCTCTCTCACTGTCTAACTCTATCTGTCAAAAAAAAAACTATTAAAAATATAGTTTAAACAACAGGCCAATGGTATGTAAATGCACAGATGAGAACAAAATTAATTGAAATTAAAATTGAATATATAAGGCTGGCGCCACAACTCAATAGGCTAATCCTCTGCCTGTGTCACTGGCACCCTGGGTTCAAGTCCTGGTCGGGGTGCAGGATTCTGTCCCAGTTGCCCCTCTTCCAGGCCAGCTCTCTGTTACGGCCCGGGAGTGCAGTGGAGGATGGCCCAGGTCCTTGGGTCCTGCACCCGCATGGGAGACTAGGAGAAGCACCTGGCTCCTTGCTTTGGATCAGCGTGATGCACCGGCTGTAGGGCACTGGCCGCGGCGGCCATTGGAGGGTGAACCAATGGCAAAAGGAAGACCTTTCTTTCTGTCTCTCTCTCTCTCTCTCACTGTCCAATCTGCCTGGCCAAAAAAAAAAAAATGAATATATAAGAGATAAATTAACAAACTGAAGTTTGCCTTTAAAAAATTTAGAAACTTTTCAAATCACTAAGAATATAATATATAAAATGAAAAAGTCATACAATACCATAATTAGAAACGAAATAGTAACATTGAAATAATTAGTTATATATTAAAATGATAGTAATATTCAAAACAAATATATGAAAATCAGTTGTGAAATTCGATTGAATTTAACAAATTCTCTGGAAAGTATGATTCATCAAATCTGCATAAGAAATATTATAAAGTGCGAATATTTGCTTTTATTAATAAATTATTGACTGTAACATGAATGCTTACAAGAGAAAACTTTTCCTGTGGCTTCATGAGTGAAATCTTTTAAAAAATAAATTTCTATCCAAATTCTTTAAGGAAATAACAAAGGAGTATACTCCCAAAACTGTTTGGATGTGCCTCACAAAACAGATGTCCACGTATGGCAATGACATTTAAGTATATATAAAAGCAAAAGGAGAATCTCTTATGAATTTAAGAGGAAAGATTAAGGAAATTGTCCTGAATAAAATTTGACAATATACAAATATTATAAACAATTTGTCACAATTAATTTTTATAGGATTTATAAATTCTACAACCATTCATGATCTTTTAAAATCCTTAATCTGCTAAAGGATATCTGAAAATCCTATTGAAAATCTTATTCTTAATTTGAAAACTTTCTCTAGATATCATAAAGATATCCACCATCCCCATTCTGTGTAATATTAAACTCAAGCTTATTCCCAATGCAATAAGACCAGCGAGACATATAAAAGGTTGAAAAAAGCAGTGAGCTTCAATGCCTCAGCACTTACTGATTCCCAGGCAATACGTCAGTGATCTCTGTTAACAAAGTGCTCTTTCTACAGTCTGCAAAAGGTAGATCAAATTGTCCCAGTGTATGTGTTCCACTTTAAAGAAATTTCAATGCAGCACTCCTCATCATGACTCAGGAGATTGATCCTTGTCATCCACTGCTCTGATGAGTACAATATGACTAGCTGAGCTTTTATGATAGGACATTTTCTATAGAATGGGATTTAAGACAACCAGGAATCTTAGTATAGCTCCTATCTATTCCTGCAGCCCTCTTTCAAACTCAAGCTACATGTGTATGTTGTTTTTATTTAGGTGTAAAACTGTTTTCCACATTTTGAGAAAAAAAGGAGCCCAAAATATTTGTACAAAATAATTTGTACATGGTGCACTCAAAAAAATGGTAACTAGTGGTGATGATGCATCTGGTCATTAATTTGACCATGATAACCATTTTACCATAAATACAAATACCAAATCACATTATACTAGAGTGCTTAAAAAAAGTTTGTGGGAAATATATTTTATAAAAAAATGCTTGGATATGAAACTAATTCAATTTTTCACAAGCTTTTTGAAGCACACTCATATACTTTAAATAAATACAATTTTATTTACCAATTATACCTCACTAAAACTGGAAAGCAAAAAATATATAGATGCTAAACAAGTTTTGTAAATATGTATATAATATTTAAGAACATGTTTACATGTTGACAAATTGGGGTAAATAATTGTCCGAATAATTTCACTTTTTTGAGAAAAGTTTTTTAATAAATATTTGCTTATTTATCTGAACGACAGAGTGATGGGGTGGCAGAGAAAGAGAGAGACAGAAAGAAAGAGAGAGAGATCTTTCACTCATTGGCTCACCCCCCAAATATTTCCAACAGTTAAGTCTGGACTACACAGAAGCCAGGAGCCAGAGCTCCATCTGGGTCTCCCAAACAGGTGACCAGGGCCCAAGCACTTGGGCTATCACTTGCTGTCTTTCCAGGTGCATTAGCAGGAAGATGGATTGGAAGTAGAGTAGCCAGAACTGAAACTGAAACTCTGATATGAGAGGCAGGTGCTGCAAGTGGTATCTCAACCTGCTGCATCACAACACCTGCCCCGAAATATTCATAATAGATCTAAATGTTAATTGCAATTACAATCAAAACATTATCAGGAAATATGATACGAAAGACTCTCAAATTAATATTAAATTAGACAAGAACAGCCAAATAAAGATTGAGGAAGAGGAACAGAGTTGGAACAATTAGCTACCATATGTAAAATTTATAAATTAACAATTATTGAAACAGGTATGCTAGGGAAAATACATAAATAAACTAAAGGATCAACCTAGAGAATGAAGAAAAAAGTACACACATATTTGACAAAGCAGAAGCTACTCCAAAGCATGGGAAAGAATCTCCCTTGTATTAAATTATGCTGGATATACATAAATAAATATTCATAACATTATTTTTAATTCTCCCAACTAGAAACAACCCAAATGCCACTAAAAGTAATCTGAGTGAATAAACTGTGGGAGACTCCCATAATAAAATCCACAACAAAGTGAAGTTGAATTAATCTCAAAATATTAGAAATACAAAAGGTGGACACAAAACATTACACCCTTACTTAACTTGTATATTTAATTAAAAAGCAGATAAAAAAATCTATGGATATAGAAGTTATAAAGTTTTTTTTTTTAGTACAGCAGTAATGACTGGCATAAGGCAAATGGAGTTACCAGCACTGTGGTGCAAGTGGGTTAAAGCCCTGGCCTGCAGTCCTGGTATCCCATATGGGTGCCGATTTGAGTCCTGGCTGCCCTGTTTTCAATCCAGCTCTCTGCTATGGCCTGAGGAAGCAGTAGAAGTTGGTCCAAGTTCTTGGGTCCCTGCACCTGTGTGGGAGACCCAGAAGAAGCTCCTGGTTCCTGGCTTCGGATCAGCTCAGCTCTGGCTGTTGCGGTCATTTAGGGAGTGAACCACAGGATGGAAGACCTCTATCTCTCTGGTTCTGCCTCTCTCTGTCACTCTGTCTTTCAAATAAATAAAATAAGTCCTTAAAAAAGAAAAACAAATGGAAAGCTATTGGGGTGCTGATAATGTTCTTTTTCTGTTTATGAGAAGTACTAACATGTATGGATTGGTCTGTAAAACACCATTTTTATTTGATAGCAATATACTCATTTTCAGTGTTTAATTTCTTTGTTATATATCAATGTAAAAGCATTTATTAAGAAAAAAGTGTGGCCGATTTATAAAAACAAATCAAACTCAATCTCTATACTTCTTTCTTTTGTAATTCAACCACAAGAGTATTTGGAGTTCAGGTTGTTATAACAAAGGTACCATAGACTAAATAATTTACAAAAGAAACAATTATTTCTTGGAGTTATAAAGGTTGAAAAGGCCAAGATCAAGATACCAGATCTGATGTCTTGGGGTTACCATTGTGGCGCAGCTTGTTAAGCCTCCACCTCTGATATGCCAGTATCCCACGTGGGCATGAGGTTGGAGTCCCAGCTGCTTCACTTCCAGTCTAGTTCAGTGCCAATGCACCTGGAAAGCAGCACAAGATGGCCCACATGATTTGAACCCTACCATGCACTTGGGAGACCCAAATGGCATTCCTAGCTCCTGCTTTCAGCTTGGCCAGCGCTGGCTATTGCAACCATTTGGGGGAGTAATCCATCACATGGAAGACTCTCTCTTTCTCTCTCTCTCTTTTTCTCTGTAACTCCTTTTCAAATAAATCTCTCTCTAATTTCTTTTCAAATAAAGGAGGAAGAGGTCATCTGGTATCTGCCAAGGGCGCACTCTTGGTTTGCAGATGGTCTTTTTGTCATTGTGCCCTTACATGACAGTTAGCAGAGAGAGAGAGAGAAAGCAGACCCTCCTGTGTTTCTTATAGGAAAACATGAGAGGACTTACTATTAGTGCCTATAAAGACACTAATCCCATCATGAAGGCTCCACCTTCATACTGTAATTACCTCCATTAAGATCCTACCTTTAAATTCAGCATTGGGGTTTTAACATGATTCTGATGGGGTACAAACATTCAGTTGAGAGAAAGCATTTATGAGACCAATGGGGAAATTTAATCAATAACCAGGCATTTGATTAATACTAAAAATAAATGTTCTTTTTTGGAGGTACTGGTTATTCATTTCAAAACAAGACTTATTATCAATATTCAGTATCAAAACAGTTAAATTGTTGGCTTCTTTTTCTCACAACCTTCCTTAAGGAGACCACACCAAAGGAGACTACATATTAAGACAGCAAGCTGTAGGCTATACACCTAAGAGATCTCACAGAAACTTCACCAAAAGTGGAATTTGGGTGCAGAAAGAAATTTGGAAACACCCAGTATACCTGCAGCCCTTACTGTAGAGAGCTCTAACAGTCAGAGGGCTGGCTAGACTCCCCAGGCCCAGAGAAGCAAAGTTTTAGATAATATAAAACTTTAGAAGTTTTGTGCATAGGCTATTCAAGATTTCTCCAGCACTGACTGATACAAAGCACAATGAATTGGCACTTCTAGAAACAGTAGCTTCAGACTCAGCCAAGGGTGGTGTGATGAATTTTCTATGGCTAAATTAGTGGTAAAAACACAATTTTCTTTCTTTGAATGAGGCAGGAAAGCAACGAAGTGGTCACCTCAAATTAAGGGGCACATGATCCATTCTGCAAGCTGTTGTGAAGGCCCAGAGTTGGGTTGAAAAATGGTCTGAGCTCTTACCATCTTAATTTGGTCACTTGAGCTGAAAAAAATAATAAACCTTGTCCAAAGATACCTTAAAGCTGAACTCTGTAATTAACACACAATTAATCTTAGGTTTTTAAATTTTAACTGAAAAGTGATCCCTGTTAAATATAAGAGTGGGAATAAGAGAGGGAGGGGATGTACAATTTGGGACATGCTCAATCAGACTTGCCCCAAATGGTGGAGTTAGAAACCTGCCAGGGGATTCCAATACAATCCCATAAAGGTGGCATGTACCAATGCCATCTCACTAGTCCAAGTGATCAATTTCAGTTCACAATTGATCACACTGATAGGTCTAAGAGTCAAAGGGATCACACAAACAAGACTAGTGTCTGCTAATACTAACTGATAGGATCAAAAATGGAGAGAACGATCCATCACGGGAAGCGGGATACACAGCAGACTCATAGAATGGCAGATGTCTGAAACAGCACTCTGGTCTCAGAATCAGCCGTTCAGGCATTCAGATATGGCTCAAGAGCCCATGAGAGTATTTTAGGCATGGAAATGGGAGTGTGGGATTGCTACCAACCTAGCCTTATTCATTAGGAAACTGGCCATTGATTGTCATAAATTGTCTGGTTTTGTTAACAAGTGTTCCTGTGATTCCCAAATTGCATAATGTTTTCATCATGAAAGGTTATTGTATTTTGTCAAATGATTTCTCTGCATCTATTGAGATAATCATATGGTTTTTCTTGTGAAGATTGTTGATGTGATGAAATGTGGTCATTTGCAACAAAATGGAGGAATCTGATTGAGAATGTGGGCCATCCCTGCATACCAGGTATAAATCCCACTTGATCCAGGTGAATGATCATTCAGATGTCATGTTGGATTTGATTGACTAGAATTTTTTGAGGATTATTGCATCTATGCCCAGCAGTAAGATTGGTCTGTAGTTCTCTATCTCTTTTGTTTCTTTTTCAGGCTAGGTGACACTGGCTTCATAGAATGAATTTGGGAAGAGTCCTTCCCTTTCAATTGTTTTGAAGTGCTTGAGAAGAATTGGAGATAGTTCTTTAATGATTTGGTAAAATTCTGCAGTGAAGTCATCCAGTCGTGTGCTTTTATTTGTTGGGGAGGTGTTTGCTAATTATTCGAGTTATGTCTTAATAATTGTTCTGTTTAAGTTTTCAATGTCTTCATAGTTCATTTTAGGCAGGTTGTATGTGCATAGGAATCAATTGGATCTATTCATTTTTTCTAGGTTTCCTAATTTGTTGTCATACACCTCTTTGTAGTGCTTTCTAAGGATTCTTTTTATTTCTGTGGCTTCTCTTGTTAATTTTACTTTTACATCTCTAATTGATTAATTTGAATCTTTAGTATCCCTTTATTTTGGTTAATTGGGCCAATGGTGTGTTAATTTTATTTATTTTTTCAAAAAATCACCTCTTCATTTTGCTGATTTTGTAACTTTCTGGATTCAATTTTGTTGATTTCTTCTCTAATTTAATTATTCCTTTCCCCTACAACTTTTGGGTTTGGTTTCCTGTTGTTTTTCTAGACCCTTGAGATTTTTTGATAGCTCATTTAATTGGTGCCTTTCCAGTTTCTTGATGTAATTGCTAAAAATTTTCGACTTTACACTACTTTTGCTGTATTCCATAAGTTTTGATATGTTGTGTTGTCATTTTCATTTGTTTCCAGAAATTTTCTGGTTTCTCATTTGATTTCTTTGAAGACCCACTGTTTACTCAGGTGAATAGTGTTCAGTCTCCGTGTGTTTTCATATATTTTGGGGATTCCTGAGTTGTTGATTACCAACTTCATTCCATTGTTGTCAGAGATGATGCATGGTATGATTTGGATTGCTTTGAATTTGCTGAGACTTGTTTTATGGCTTAGCATATGGTCAATCCTAGAGAAATTTCTATGCACTGGTGAGAAGAATGCACATTGTATGGCTGTAGGATGGAAAGCTCTGTAGTTATATGTTAGGTCCATTGGTCTATACTGTTGATTAACTCTGTTTTTTACTTGTTTTCTGTCTGGTTGATCTGTCCATTGCTGTCTGTGGGGTTTTGAAGTCCCCCGTTACTATTGTATTTGAGTCTATTTCTCCCTTTAAATCCATTTACAATGACTATAAATATCCAGGTGCCCTGTAATTAGGTGCATGTACATTTATATTAGCACAACTTCCTGTTGAATTCATCCCTTTTTGAATATAGTGCCCTTCTCTGTCTCTTTTAATAGTTTTTGGATTAAAGTCTATTTTGTGTGATATTAGGATGGCTCTACCAGCTTTTTAAAATTTCTTTTAGTATGGAATACTTTCACTTTCAGTCTATGTGCTCTTGTTAATGAGATATGTTTATTGCAGGTAGCAAATAGAGGGGTTTGTTTTAAATCCATTCAGCCAGTCTGTGTCTTTTAATTGGACATTTGAGGCCATTTACATTCAAGGTGACTATTGGTAAGTAACGACTTTGCCTTGCCATATTTCCAATATTAGTCCTATTTTTTTCTTTAGATGTCATCTGTACCTTTACTGAGCAATTTTCTACCTTCACCTTCTTTATGGTGATGTTCCTGTTTCTGTGTTTCTGTGTGTAGCATACCCTTCAGCATCTTTTTAGGGCTGGGTGAGTAGTTACAAATTCTTTCCATTTCTGTTTGTTATGGAAGGCCTTTATTTCATCTTCATTCATAAATGAGAGCTTTTCAAGGTACAATACACTGGCTTGACAGTTTTTTCTTGTTAATACTTGGACTATATCTCACCATTCTCTCCTAATCTTTAGGGTTTCTGATAAGTCCACTCTAAGTCATATTGGAGATTCTCTGAAACTAATCTGGCATTTCTCTTGTATATATTTTAGAAACTTTTCTTGTTTCTTTTTTTTATAATATTTATATTTATTAATTTGAAAGTCAGAGTTACACAGAGAGAGAGGAGAGGCAGAGAGAAAGAGATGTAGAAAGGCTTTCCATTTGGTCATTCATTCCCCAGATGGCTGCAATGGATGGAGCAACACTGTTCTGAAGCCAGGAACTTCTTCTGGGTTCTTCCACATGGTTACAGGAGTCTAAGGACTTGCCATCTTCCGCTGTTTCCCAGGCCATAGCAGTGAGCCGCATGGGAAGTGCAGGAACTGAGACTCAAATCATCGCCTGTATGTGTCGCCGACAGAGTAGGGAAAAGCTTTACCCACTATGCCACTGTGCGAGCCCCATAGACTCTTTTCTTTATGTTTTCCTGTGGAGAATTTGATTACAAAGAGTTGTGGTGAGGAATTTTTCTGGTCATGTCACTTTGGAGTCCTTTGTGCTCCTGTACTTGCATGTTCCTTTCTTTCTCCAAATTAGGGAAGTTTTCTTTTATTATTTCACTGAAAAGGCCTTGTAATCCTTTTTCTCTTTCCATGCCTTCAGGAACTCTGAGAACCCATATGTTGGGTTGTTTCATAGTATCCTGTACATTTCCAACAGTGTTTTATAGTTTTATAATTTCTTTTTATTATTTTTGGTCTGACTACATAATTTCCTTTAATTTGTCTTCTAAGCTCGATTGTCTTTCTTCTGCTTCAATGAATGTGTTGTTAAGGCTTTCCACTGTATTGCTTATTTTTCTGTTGAATTCGTCATTTCTGTGACTTCATTTTGATTTCTCTTTGCGATCTCAATTTTATGGGAGAAATTTCCTTTCATGTCATGTATGGATTTCATCAGTTCATGCACTTGCTTCTGATATTTTCTAAGTAATCCTTTGATCAATTTTTTGAGTTCCATATCTGGCATTTTTCAATCTCTTCATATTCACAATTTAGTATTAAATGTTCTATTCTTCTGGGGAATTCATGTAGTGTTTGTTATTCTTGTTTCTTGAATTGGTGCATTTATTATTCAGCATTCGTGGGATTCTCATTGACATTTCTTTGTTTCTTCTCTATTTTACATTTGTAGTATGCCTCTGTAGATTAGTGGAGAGTCTACTTTTTCAATGAATAACTACAGACATGTGGTGAGTGTGGCCAGGGAGCTCCAGTTTGAAGGTAATGTCTAAGGTGACAGCCAGATTGGGCACAGAAATCTCTCTCTCTTTCTCTCTCTGTCTCTCTGTCTCTGTCTCTCTCTCTCTCTCTCTTAATCTTAGGGAAGGTCTGTTCTGCTCTGTTGGAATACATGCATATACTCAGCTTACCCACTTCCCTCAAAAGAAACCAGTGCCTTTTGTTAGCCCTAGTGAGTATAATTGTCTGCACTTCACAAAAACCACACATCGGATCTGTGCAATCCTTGGTGTAAGCACCGATTCCACAGCAGTGTCCTTCACCAGGGCCCATGTAGCCTTGGGCATGTGGAGCCTCCCACAGTGACTGCCTAAAGTTTTACACACCCTTAGCCCTTCTACGAAGACTCATTGTTTTCACAGTCCTAGTATGTTGCAGTTGAGTTCTGAACAATGTTGCAGTGGATTCGTTTCTGAGAGGAGCAGCGTGGTGGGGGCAAGAGGCGCGGAGTCAACACACAGACCCCGGGAGTCGGGTGAAAGCAGGCTCGAGGCGAGCAGCCCACAGACTCGTTTATTACAGTTGGTATAACATCTTATATAGCCAAGACCAGCCAATCTGGTCAAGGGGCGGTCTATGCCCCAACCAATCACAGCCTATTGTCAGGCAGTTTCCAAAGCCATCCAATCATAGCCTGTTACCAGGCAGTTTCAAATCCATCCAATCATAGCCTGTTGCCAGGCAGTTTCCAAAGCCATTCAATCACAGCCTGTTGCCAGGCAGGCTCCATTGCCAGGTGGGTTTTAAAGCCATTCCTGACTAACTGATGCTCGCTTGCCAGTGGCCACCTTGGCATGGCCTTCTCATTCCACCACACTAATACACAAGCCTTCCACAGACATGAGCATCAGCCCATGTCAGTTCTCCCTGCCAGACTCAGGAGTCTCCACTGAGCTAGTTGCTGGGCATGTACAACAGCTGGTGCAGCTGTTATATATGTTCAAAATGGTGCTTATTACACCATTTTTCTCTCCATAGGCTTCTTACAAGATTCAGTTACAGGGTGATAAAGGAGTTAGAAATGTGCCTTCCCCTTTTTTCTCCACAAGTTGGGAAGGTACACTATCCCCACGGATCACTAAGCTGGATTCTCTCTGGGTTCAACCTGCAGCTTTATTGCTCACGGCTTCGGCTGCTGTAATCTGGTTTCACCTCACTCTCCTACACTGGTGCAGAAGCTCTCGGCTGCTGGGGTTCTGACTTGTGTGTATCCATGCCCTCCACGTAGGTCCACTGTATCCCTTTAATTTGTGTGGAGTTTCCTCTGCCATTTTCCCATTAACTCTTACATGAGTCTGTACTCTCTCCACTTCTGAAAAACTTCCTTCTCCAGGACTATAGCAGTAAGCTCCCTCCCTACTCTGTTGTTATCTTAATCCAATCTCCATAGCCTCTTATTCTTTAAGTTTCCTCCTTTAATTCTTTTTTTTAATCTATAGAACTCATTCAATTTGTGCCACTACTGAGGAATTTATCTTGTCTTTCATGTAGAGGATAAAATTCTCTTCTGTGTTGAAAAGGATTATTGTTCATGATTTAAATATTCATTTATAAATAAAAATTGAATAACAAGACTTATAATCATAGAATGTGACTGACCTCAAAAGGCAGTAGATATTAGCACAGTGTTAGTCTAAAGTAAGTTGAATATGGTTATGATTATTGGTATTAACCTTCCACATAAAATTCACTCAGATGTTAGATCAATATAGACAAGAACTTGCACAAAAACACTTGCATTCAATAAGCTAAATATTTAAATAGATCACTCTCTGTATTATAAATAGGAAAAACAAGACTGCTTTTGCAAAAGAAAGAAAAAATGTCTATTCAGAAAGACAATTTTTAGAATATTGATAGTTTGTATTAATAACTATATCAAGGTATAAACTTTAATTTTGAAAGTAATTTGAAAAAAATTTCCAAGATAGATTAAATGAGTCTCAATCATTGTTCTGTTTTGTTTGAATTTCCCAGTTTCATTTTTAAATGACTCATGCAAATTCAAAAGGCAGATATAAGAAAAATGTCTAGATGAAAAATGTGCGTTTCAATTTGTTGCAGAGAATCATGAAATTTTTGGAGAAATTATTTAAGAGCTCCAAGAAAAACAATACTTAGAAAAAATACAGATGAAGAAGTGATGTATTAAAAGTCTTTTAAAGGTCTTCCACAAGAAATTGAACAGATGGGTAAATACAGTCTGTTTGCACTTTTTGTCCTTGATCATAGACTCTGAAATTAAAAAAAAAGAGATATTTGGCTCAGAGTTATTCAAATATCTGATTTTATGTAGAAATAGGTGCTTTAAAAGTGTTAGCTATAAAGAGAACACTTAAATTTACATGAAAAATGGTATACATTATTCCCCTCAAATACAAATTTGCCAAATAAATGCAACTCACATTTTTAAATAACTTTAAAAATTTTTTGAGTCACAAAATGATTATATTTCCATATGAATTTCATCAGAGGACATTTTTAAGAAACCTCAGCTACCTTATCTGAAAATCAAATTAATGTCTACCCTTTTCATTTGTTGTATTAAATGAGAAATTGTATATAATGTACTAAGCAGTGTTTCAAGCTAAATACATACTATCTGATCTCTTCAATAACATGTGCCTTTTTTCAGAATACTAAGAATTAGCAATCTGATACTCTCATAATATCTAATACAAAGAAAATAAAATCAAAATCATTGGGCTAAGAATAGAAAGTAATGTCATATGTAGCCCTTTTTGAGATCATGCCATGTTCAACTTATTCCCTTAGGTGAAAGGAAGTTTACACAAAATTACTGTTTTGAGTCCAGTATTGATTCTAATTCAGTTGGAGGTCATGTGATTCATAGGAACTTCTCAATCAAGCCTCAGCCTCAGTTTTCCATGTTATCAGGTATGTTATAGGTGTTCTGGGGCCACAAGTAAAGATTAATTAAATTTATATGTTACTACAAAGATTCACAGTCCAACATATGTGTAAGAGTTCCCAGTACTTTTTTAGGTGCTTTGAGATATATTACTCATGCTTGAGTACAAAAAACACTAAGATACAGGAAAATAGGGGCCAGTTATGGCACAACTGGTTAAGGTGGCATCCAATGTTGGAGTTCTGATTCAAATCCCAGCTGCTGTGTTTCTGATCCAGTTCCCTGCTAAGGTGCCTAGGAAAGCAAGGAGTGATGGGTCATTGCTTCATCCTCTGTACCTGAATGGAGACCCAGATGAAATTCTGTACTTCTGGATTCAACTCTTAACTGCATGACAAACATTAATAAACTACACTTACATACCAAACATGTCCTGCCTTCACCTTCCTCACTTAGAAACCTCAAAACCCATTTTCCTTTGTCTGGCATAGATGGTGTATAAGAACTCAATTCTTTTTTTTTTTTAATAATGCTTTTATTTAAAGAATATGAATTTCCAAAATACAGTTTATAGATTGCAATAGCTTCCCCTCCCATAACTTCCCTCCCACCCGCAACCCTCCCCTTTCCCACTCCCTCTACCCTTGCATTCACATCAAGATTCATTTTCAATTCTCTTTATATACAGAAGATCAGTTTAGTATATATTAAGTAAAGATTTCAACAGTTTGCCCTCACATAGCAACACAAAGTGAAAAATACTGTTGGAGTACTAGTTATAGTATTAATTCACAATGTATAGCACATTAAGGACAGAGATCCTACATGATATATTTTTTAAAATTGATTTTCTATGCAATTTCCAATTTAACACCAAGATTTTTTTCATTTTTAATTATCTTTATATAGAGAAGATTGATTCAGTATGTACTAAGTAAAGATTTCATCAGTTTGCATCCACACAGAAACACAAAGTGTAAAATACTGTTTCAGTACTAGTTATAGCATTACTTCACATTGGACAACACATTAAGGACAGATCCCACATGAGACGTAAGTACACAGTGACTCCTGAAGTTGATTTAACAATTTGACACTCTTGTTTATGGAGTCAGTAATCTCCCTAGGCTCTAGTCATGAGTTGCCGAGGCTATGGAAGCCTTTAGAGTTCGCCGACTTCAATCTTATTCCGACAGGGTCATAGTCAAAGTGGAAGTTCTCTCCTCCCTTCAGAGAAAGGTACCTCCTTCTTTGATGGCCCCATTCATACCACTGGGATCTCACTCACAGAGATCTTTCATTTAGGTCTTCTTTTTTTTCCAGAGTGTCTTGGCTTTCCATGCCTAAAATACTCTCATGGGCTCTTGAGCCAGATCCGAATGCCTTAAGGGCTGATTCTGAGGCCAGAGTGCTATTTAGGACATCTGCCATTCTATGAGTCTGCTGTGTATCTCACTTCCCATGTTGGATCATTCTCTCCCTTTTTGATTCTATCAGTTAGTATTAGCAGACACTAGTCTTGTTTGTGTGATCCCTTTGACTCTTAGACCTATCAGTGTGATCAGTTGTGAACTGAAATTGATCACTTGGACTAGTGAGATGGCCTTGGTACATGCCACCTTGATGGGATTGTATTGGAATTCCCTAGCACGATTCTAACTCCATCATTTGGGGCATGACTGATTGAGCATGTCCCAAATTGTACATCTCCTCCCTCTCTTATTCCCAGTATAAGAACTCAATTCTAACTGCCTCTTGAGAACATTTCTTTGTGACCTTTTAGGTGTATATATATATAATTCATCTTTTTCCTGTTGTTGATGCCTTTTGTCAGTTTAATTTGTAGATTTCCAAACACTGAGGGTTGGAGGGTAGAGGAAAGTGTGTTTCCTCCCGCATTTGGCAACCATGAAGTGAAGGGAAGGTCACCCCACTTGCAGCTGAGTTCCTGAAATATTTGACAAACCAGTACATATAAAGCCTTTGTATAAAGTGGAGACTGAGCCCATTTAATGTTAACAGTAGAACCCCAGCCTCTCTGTCTCCCTTAGCCCAGGGTGTCCTTGCCTGTCCTTTACTAAATGGAATTCATGGAACTGAGGGAGAGATGTAGTTGGCCATACTGGATTCGAATCACTAGACTCCAGATTCATTTCCTTCTCGAATAGTTAAAATTTTGTTAGGCAGCATTGTCCAGGGGTGTTTGTTTAGAGGAATCTAGGCTCAGGGCAGGAAATTCCTTGTCTGAGACAGAAGGTAACTACCACTTACATGTCACCCACACCCAACCGCCACATCAACTAAAGCCCACCTGGTGATCACAAAAATTCACCAACCTACCAAAGGAAGATCACGAGCACCAGTGACCAACCAGGAACTTGAACGTGAGCTCAACATGTACTTTTTGGCCTCAATTTCAACCTGTAAGAAACTTTATTCCTAACTCCTCGGAGAGTTCAGGAATTAACCAACAGTTGCCTGGTTCCTTGCTCTGTACTTTGCAAATTATACCTATTTTCTTGCAACACCCTGACGTCAGTACGTGGCTTTCTGCACATCGGGTGAACACATACATTTTGGAGTCCTAAAGCAACTGCAGTGACTAGTTGGGGTTGTTCAGCAACAGAGTCATCCTGCTGGATTTCTGTCTGCAGGGTCCAATTTGTCTTTTCCTTTCCAAATGTAGATTAGCAAGCGAAAAACATGTTTACGCACTGGGTGTTTGGATTATAGCTGGTGGATTTCATTTGACTATGTATTGGTTATTGATCCTTTCCCTCTCAGAGGCAGCCAGTGCTTTAATGTGTCTCATTTTGTGTCCTGAGAGCTTAGTTTGGCCTGCACCTGGTGAGGGAATGTAGGCTATTCGGTGGGCCTACCTAGCATGAGATTGAGGGTCCTGAGAATTTTTTTTTTTAATATTTATTTATTTTTTAAAGAGTTACACAGAGTGAGAAGGATAGGCAGAGAGAGAGAGAGATGTCTTCTATTCTGCTGGTTTACTCTCCAATTGGTTGCAACTGCTGGAGCTGCGCCAATCTGAAGCAGGATCCAGGAGCTTCTTCCGGATCTCCCACGTGGGTGCAGGGGCCCAAGGACTTGGGTCATCTTCTACTGCTTTCCCAGGCCATAGCAGAGAGCAGGGTCAGAACTGGAGCAGCTGGGACTGGAACCGGCGGCTATGTGGGATGCGGCCTGCAAGCGGCGGCTTTGCTGGCTACGCCAGAGTGCCGGCCCCCTAAGAAATTTTAAATTGCCAGATAAAACTGTGGGTTGCATGCAATGTTGCTGATTGATGGTCTATCCACAGGAGCCAGGTCTCTTGGATGAGGATCCATCTCAGTCTTTGTTTCTTTAAGTCTCTACAGCAGTGACTCCAGATCATGACGGCTGCATATTCTACCAGCTTTTTCAGACACTTTATTGCATTTTTAGGTATCTATGTATGTAAGTAAAAGTATTTTTTTCTTTTGTCATTCAACCTTTTATCAGTTTGATTCATGGGCTTTCAGTTTTAAATTTAGGTGGGTATAGAAAAGTTTTTTCTTCTCTGAGAGTAAGCTTCAAATGATTATGAAAATGAAGAACATTGCATGGAGTAAATATTTTCTGTCTTTTCCTCTAAAGCTATTAAATCAATGAAGCAATTTGTATCCATTGGGGAAAAGTAATTTTGAAAGGGAAGAAAAATTAAGAGGGACTTATGCATCAGAATTTTTTCTGAGATTATTTCTTAAAAAGCATTTTTTTTTTTGCAGAGTTTGAATTTCAGACCTAGTACATGGGAAAATTTTGATTGTGCAGACTGTGATGGAAGCTAACTACTGCAGCTGGCATCATCCAGTTCACCAGCCATCAGATAGATGGAGAATGAGAGAGTGAGCAGAGTTAGATCGATTAACTTCAAGGCAAGGCTGCAGCAGGAGTCCGAATAGCTATAGGCTAGTTGGCTGCTCGTGTGTGAAAGGGAAACAGTGTAACAAGCAGGACAGCTGGTTGCAGACAACTGCTGCAGTATGCTGCCACGGAGCAGCAGGCCAGTAGGACAGCCAGAATTGGACACCTGGGCTACGTGGATTATAAGAGGTGAGACACATATCTGATGCAGAGTGCCCCTGACTAGGGGATTTTCCAATACTAATGATTTCCTTGTTGCTGAGGATTTTCACTGGCATCTATTGCTATGTACCCAGATGACTTTCATACAGACTCTGAGGTATCCCTACAATGGCTTGTTTCTCTCTGCCTCTGGCTCGAGCTAATTGAAAAAGGCAAACTAAAAGAATAAGGAAGGTAGAAACCAAATTGCCACTGCTACGACAATACAGAGATGCAGGCTGCTTATTGCTCAAGGTTCAAAAATGACAGGGAGGATTGATGCAAGGAAATTAGGGTTATTCAAGAGGCTGGCAACTTCCTATTATTTCCTTTGCAATATGTGACAAAAGCATTGAGATGTATGCTTGAAAATCTAGGAAACAGAAGTGATAGTGTCAAACTTGGTGTCCTTGTGAAGCTCAGCTTAAACTGTGCAAATCATGTTTAAGGAATTGGAGTAGTGCTGTAGGAGTGCATATTACAAGGAAGAGTTTATGGGAACTCTGTGAAAGACTAAACCCCTCGCTATTTTCCACCAATGAAAAAAGCAAACCCAGAATACTAAGATTTGTTATTTCATGAGTGAAAAACACGAAACTCTGAGTTTAGAAGACTGTTGACTTAAATAAGTAAATAAGGTAAGCTATTGTAATGTTTTTTTTTTTTTTTTTTAGTATTATAAAGATCTCCTCTTTTTTTGTTGCTGAGTTAAGTGGTTTCTGTCATATGGTTTGATACAATTCAGAGTTGTACAATCTATTTTAGGTTTGTTGACAATTCATGTTTCAGTCCAGCATCACAAAATGTACTGTTAATACTGGAAATACGTACAGCTGTGACTAAAAATGTTTCTCTGATTGATGTCAGTGACTTGGTACACAAATTTGATTATGTTTGTCTTTTTTCTCTAATCGTCGTATATGACTGATCTGAACTCACATCCATTTATTGTTGAATTTTTTTTATTTTTGGTCAGGGGCTTTAACATTTACTCTTTGATAAAATGTACACAAAGAATATAAAATTTAAAGGGATTTGGAATTTTATCCAGTAAAAGAAATCATTTACCTGACCAAAACTATAATAAAATCAATATTTAAAATTATAGGTTATTGAAACAAGGAAAGTGGAAAACAATTAATAGTGCATATTACAAGGAAGAATTTATGGGAAAGAGTTTATATGGAAATGATAAAATCACATAGACAGATGTGACATGAAAAATACTCCCATAAGATTTTTGATCATGTTACTAGTATTTATTTGCTTCTTGGAAATTTATTTAAAAGATACCTACACTAAGAGGTATTAATGATGAGTACTTGCCTCTTCTTGATCCATATTAATTTATTTATATGTTAAAAAGTATTGCTATCTGGCACAGATGTGAGACTACTTCTGGAAGGAGAAAAGAAATTTGTAAATAACCGTTGTAAATGTTTGTATTTGTGAGTGTATGTGTGTGTGAAGGAAGCCATAGAAACACAAGTTTTATGGAGGTTACTATTTTTTGGTTAACATATTAGTGTTCTTTAATTTTGTAAGTCTGCCTTATGTAATTTCAGAAAACTTTGAACTAAACAATTGGATCTATGTTACACAATGTGTTAAGATAAAAACTGGATTTGCAATACAGAATTTTCCTTATATGTCATTCCTATTGTGGATATGAAATAAAATAGCCCATACCTTTCACATCATGTTGATTTGTAAGAAATTTGTTGGGAATACCATATTTTGTCCTTTTGAGCTAAAATTTTCTTTTTAACAATGAATATATTGTACTGACACTTCAAATATATTCACTACTTCAGGAATATTGTTTTTGTTATGATGTTACCAAAAGTACTACTTTATATTTTTATAGAATTCCCAAGATATTCTATTTGACACAGTTAGAATAATGCAGGCAATATACAGGCCATAGAACATTGATATTAATATTAATAACTGTAGCAGCTTGTCTTGGAGAACTCTGTAAGGGTAACTGTTGCAAAAAATAAAATGTAATAATTTTAATTGAACACTTTTACCTTATTTTTGATAGCAAAACATCAAAGCTTTACTTGCAGACTTTTAAAGCAATAAATGTATTTTTTGGGGGCCGGCGCTGTGGCTCAACAGGCTAATCCTCCGCCTTGCGGCACCGGCACACCGGGTTCTAGTCCCAGTCAGGACGCCGAATTCTGTCCCGGTTGCCACTCTTCCAGGCCAGCTCTTTGCTGTGGCCCGGGAGTGCAGTGGAGGATGGCCCAAGTGCTTGGGCCCTGTACCCCATGGGAGACCAGGAAAAAGCACCTAGCACCTGGCTCCTGCCATCGGATGAGCATGGTGCGCTGTCCGCAGCGCGGCGGCCGCGGCAGCCATTGGAGGGTGAACCAACGGCAAAGGAAGACCTTTCTCTCTGTCTCTCTCTCTCACTGTCCACTCTGCCTGTCAAAAAAATGTATTTTTTTGTTTAAATATCTTTGCTATGAGATTTATAGCATTTCATAATGCCTTTTAGGTGAAAATTAAGGCTTAATGAGAAAATATATGATGATACATGAACTCCAGGAGAAATTTGTTATTTGTTTGTACCTCACTTATCTGGAGATGCTAATAAAAGCTAAAATGAAACTGAAAATGATAATCAAGTCTGCTACTTTCTCTTTATTTTGGAGTATCCTAAATGAACCTATGAAAAACATGCTGTGCTATTGAAAGAAACAGTCGAGAGTTTAATTGGTATGTTCAGAGTGTTTTTCAAAACCAACTTGAGTATACCAGAAATTCTAAATAAGGATAAAAAGAGTAAAGGAGAGAGACAGAGAGATAGGAAGGAGTAAAAGGAGGAAGGAGGGGGTAGGGAGTAGAGTGGGCAAACATAGAGAAGGAAGGGTAGTGCCAGGAGGGAAGCAGAGCAGAATGGAGAGAGGGAAAATGACAGAAAGAAGAGCGGGAAAAATGTGGAAAATTACAGGTGGAAAATATGGCTGGATTCTTCTTATCTCTACATAGTCTAGGTGATATAAACATAATTAGGAGAAGGAGAAAGTGTTATTAGAAATTGGGAAGAAAGGAATGGAAAGAAATCAAAAGTAACAATGGCCAAGTACATTAATTTGTTTAATCCTGTTAACAACTTTATGAGATACCTACAAGGTATCTAAAAGTTCCTAGAAAAATAGAATTAAAAGAAAAGGTTTCTTTGGTTCAAAAAATTTTGAAATCCATACATAGTTTTTTATAACACACATTAACAGAACTTTTGTAAATTCTTCATGATATTTTTTCTAGTTCATAGCTAAAGCAGTTAGTTTTCAAATAGATAAAGCAGGTACCAGACAGATAGAAAGGTCAGGATTTATTTTAATGTTTTTCTGACTCCTAAGTTCATTTTTCTCAACCTTTACATCTCAGTCTTTGGAATCCTGAGTGAAGTGTGAAGTGCAAACAATATTTCCCTTCCATTTCCCTCCCTCCCTTCCCCTTCCCTACTGTCCCCTCTCCTCCTTTTTTCTCTCTGGGCTTTTACACAACCATCTTTAAAACATGGTCGGTTTTTTCTCCTACTCCGATTCTAGAACTCACAAATATCCCGTTGCTTTCCTTCACTTCTTGAAAAATTTCCTTTCCATTTTAGATTTAAAATCTTCCTCTGGAAATGAAACATTCCTCCCTATTTTAAAGGCACATCTTTATCCTCTTGTTCCTGTTCACACCACCTCATCATTTAAGAAACTGATAGACTTTTCCCAAAGTTGAAGCTTTGAAGTCTCTCTTGTCAGAAGCCAAGGACTCAACATTTCAGGCCTCATAATTGCCACTGTGCACTGGCTTGTACATACTACTTGCTTAGTGAGACCATCTGTTTTGATCAACCTCTGTGCTAAATCAGTTGTTATGCCTTGTGTATCTTTTCTCAGACTATGATTGCTGTGTGGAAAGTTCACAAAGCTGTTTACTCATTTCCTCATACATGTTGCTTTGTTAATTATTACTTTTATGCTTCCTTAAGCTTGTAAAAGTTGTACCTCAAACTAAGTATGCCTCCTATATTATTTACTCAGTTTCCGGAAAGCAAAAAATCCCTTAAATTGCACTATCAGTGACAAACATATTCTTTCACACATTCAGAGAGTCTACTTTGGATCTTTCTTCTTTTCCTTACATCTGATTAATGAGCATTTCCTAGAGAGACAATGCCCACCAACTCAACAGTGTTTCTTCTATCTCTATTATTGAATTATTGGGGAATAATGATAAAAGCTCATGTCTCACAGCTCTGTAGGTTCGCTAGGTGAATTCTCTGCTGGTTTAAATGTGGGTAGCTGTTACTTGAGCCACCTCTAGTTGTTTGGTCAACTCAGGGGATTGGAAGGCCTATGGACAGCCGGCCCTCTTCATGGGGTCTGTTATCCCAGTTATGCTTGCATTGGGATGGTGCCAGTTTCAAGAGATGGGCCCATTGTACTAATCTTAATCCAACTCTGCTTGTGTCTTATTTGCAGACATTTTACAGGACAGAACAAGTCATAAGGCAATTCTAAAGTCAATATAGGAAAAGACTCCACATAGGTATAGATCTTGGTTAGTGGCATTCATTGGGTGGCCCTTATTGTGACAGTCCACGATGCTGTCTTTTTTTTTTTTTTTGACAGGCAGAGTGGACAGCGAGAGAGAGAACAGAGAGAAAGGTCTTCCTTTGCCGTTGGTTCACCCTCCAATGGCCGCCGCGTTCGGCACGCTGCGGCCGGCGCACCGCGCTCATCCGATGGCAGGAGCCAGGTGCCAGGTGCTTTTCCTGGTCTCCCGTGGGGTGCAGGGCCCAAGCACTTGGGCCATCCTCCACTGCACTCCCGGGCCACAGCAGAGGGCTGGCCTGGAAGAGGGGCAACCGGGACAGAATCCGGCGCCCCAACCGGGACTAGAACCCGGTGTGCCGGCGCTGCAAGGCGGAGGATTAGTCTGTTGAGCCACGGCGCTGGCCACACGATGCTGTCTTAATTTGCTTTCTTAGTGCTGTAATCCTCGTTTAGATTTTTGTTACTGCTGTTTCCTTATGGAGATGTTTTCCAATGTTTCTGTTTCAGGTCTCTCTCTTAAAGTCATCTAATAGTCTCCAAAAGTTCTAATCAAATTACTTTCCAGTGTCCAACAAGCACACACACACAAACCAGCGCGGCATGCACACACCTCTAACAGCTTCCTGAATCTTTCAGATGAGAGTCTGTTTTCTTCTCCCTGACTTTGCGTGTCCCCAGGTTACATGCCTTACTTTAAGTCTCATGGCTCATCGCAGTTAAGTTTGATTCTAAAACACTTCATCATCTCTTCGCATTGTTACTTACATTTCCTACAGTGGAGAATTTTGTCTTTATTTCAAATTTCACCTTACATTTTTTGTTTTTTAAATACATATTTATTTATTTATTTATTTTAGGGGTAGATGTTCAGTGAGAGAGGAGATAGAGAGAAAGAGAGAGAAAGAGAGATCTTTCATCCACTGGTTCAATCCCAAATGGTTGTGATGCCAGAACCGGACCAGTCTGGAGCCGGGAGCTAAGAGCTTCTTCCAGTTGTCCAAGTTGGACAAAGGGGCCCAAGCACTTGGGTCATCTTCCAATGCCTTCTTAGGCACATTACCATGTAGCTGGATAAGACGCCCAACCGAGTGAACTTTAACCTTGCTGGGGTTGCGGTGAAGGCTCAGTCTGATACGCCACAGTGCCAGCCCCCAAATCTCTTTTCATTAAAGAAAATGCATTTTTCAATCAACTTTAACTTTACCTGTTTCATATGTTCAAATGTGTTTTCCATTTTTCATTAAGTCCTATAACACATTACTCATAACTATCTTAAAATCACGATTGTGTCCTTCGCTTCATTATTTTTGTGTATTTTTGTGTATGCATCCTTTCTCTGACATAAAATAACCGATAGAATATCCCTAATAGAAATCTAACATAATTCACATATCTAATGTAACAATTTGTGAGTCATTAAAAGAAGCACAAAGGAAAGTAAATTCAAGTTTATATTGATTTTTTTAGTCTAACATATTGTGAAATATTTTTTTAACATAGTAGCAAAAGAAAACTGTTAATTTTTAAACTCTATTTTCACACCAAACTCTGAAATTCAGATTGCATAGTACATTAGTAGTATGTCTCCACTTGGATTCATTATATTTCCACTGCTCAGTAGCCAGCTGTTGCTACTGACTATCATACGGAACATTAAAACACTAAAATTCCAGGAGAAATGTTAGCATAACATGTAAAATTGTAGTCAGAACTTTGATCAGCCTCTTCCTTTGAAACATAGCATATAAACCAGGAAAATTACTAGTCTTGCTTGGTCTTAGTTGCTTCATGTTTACAAAGTACTTGCAATGATTAAAATTAAATGCGTTATGCAATTTCTGCCGTAGTCTTCATTTATTTTCAAAAATCAATTAAAATGTAACCCATGTTATGCCATATTCTTGAACAATACCTAAACCCACAATTTGTGAGTTGTAGCTGTCTATTTGGCACCTATGACATTACACCAATCATTTACTAACTTTGGTTATTAAATGTGAAATCTCCTTTTAAGAAGTTTAGCATCAAATGGTGGGCATACAAACATTCAATTATATAGAAAAATTTGTAATTCAAATCAGATCAGCTTTAATAATGTCATATGTGCTTGAAGTTAGTATATAGTAGAAGAGCTATTGACTTTGCTGAGAATATATGGGCAATCTTCAAAACAATGTTGTTCATGCTGAATGTGGGAGGAATGTTATCTTACAGGTTCACAAATTTGATGGAGGAAAATTATAGGATGAAGGAATGCAATTGGTAAGTCATGAAGGTATGAAATTATACAAAAATATAATGAACTGATGAACTTCTAGTTCTGCAAAGGATAGTCCTCATATGGTTGGTTGGGGAAAGACCAGCGAAGAGTACTAAGATTGAGAGAGAGAGTGGCTGGCATTGTCGAAGAGAAGGTTAACCTACCACTTGCAACACCACATCCCATGTCATAGAGTCACTTCTGGCTGTTACGCTTTCAATCCATCTTCCACTAATGTACCCAGGAAAGTAGCAAAAGAAGGTCCTAAGGCTTGGGCCCCTGTTACTCACATGGGAAACCAGGATAGAGTTCTAGGCTCTGGCTTCACCTTGGAACAGCCCTAGTCATTGTGGCCTTTTGGTGAGTGAACCAGCAGCTGAAAGATCTTTCTCTCTGTCTCTCCCTCTCTCCTTTGAACATTTTGTCTTTCAAAATGAATAAAAGTTATTTTTAAAAAAGATTGATAGAGGAATAATTAAGGTCCATAGCACCCTGAAATCCTTCCCAAAGCTGGTGCTTCCTTAGTTTTCCTTATGGTAATACATAACTTGACAACCCAATGATTTTATCTTTGATGTTTTCCTACCCTCATTCCCCGGTGCTTATTTAGACATAGGGTATTTCCTGTCTACCTCTGAAATGCATCCTATATCCTAGTCCAAGCCGCTCTTCTCCTCTTGGACAGTGTTAAAATTCAAAATTCAAACATTTGATCTTTCTTTCTCCACTCTTGCTCTCCTACACTCTGATTTCTTCTCAGAGGCAACAGTGGTTGTCTCTTAAAGTACAGTGGAGTTGTTTGGCTTCCATTTTTAGAGACTCCATGGCTCTTGATTTCTTCATGGTCTCCAGGGTCATACCTGGTCTAGCCTACCTCTCTTACCCCATATCACTCCATGTTACCTTCTGTTGTGTGAAAATCAGCTATGTTAACATTTTTTAAATGTTCACTGAATATTCTCATCTTTTTCTTACATTCAGGCTTTTATCTTTAGAAAACAATATTTTATTTATATGAAGGGGAGAGCAGGAAAGAAAGTGAGTGAATCCGCCATCTGCCAGTTCACTCTCTAAATGGTCTCAATGTTCTGGGCTGGGCCAGGCTAAAACCAGAAGCATGGAACTCCTTCTGGGAGACCCACACATGTGGCAGTGGCCAACGTTTTATAGTCATTTCTCCTGCTGGATTGGAAGTGAAGTAGCTGGGACTAAACCAGCTCTCACGTGGGATGCATGCATCTCAGGAGCAGCTTCACCCACCGCACCCTGACACTTGCCCCTCTTGTTCTCTCTTCTACCTTATTGCTCTTTCTGTGACCTTGAAATGACTGACTCCATCACATGATTCAAGTCACAACTGACAGTATCTCCTTCAGCGATGCCTTACTTTTCATCCAATATAAAATAGCTTGATGATACAATTACTACCTATTTTATTTACTGTTATTTCATAGTAATCCTTTTTACTACCTGAAATTACTTTATCTCCCCTTTTATTACTACTGTATCTATTATTTACTCATGTGTTTATTCCCATTCACTAGATGGTAAGCTTCTGAAAGCAGAAACCTGTCTGCGCATCATGGGATCCTTAATGTTATCCACAGTCCTCGGTGAAAAGCAGACACTTGAGCAATTCTTGTTGAATGAATGGATAAAATTTTTCTCAGCTGCACTATTATAATCTTTCCTAGGATTTCCATTACTTTAAGAATGAAGATGGATGTGAATATAATTATTTAGTATTGTTTCAGGTACAAGAAATATTTGACTATAGGAAGAAAACCACCATTTCCACCACAAACCCTACTACTATAGCCCAAGTAATAAAGACATGATTGGATGGGGGGGAACCAAGTTCTCTCCATTTAAATTCCAAGTAGTTTTCTAAATCCTAATGCAGACATTTTAGTAGCTAAAAATTTAGGTTGGGGTGGAAAACAGAATTAGATAGGATTTTCTATTCTTTTATATATTTTAATTATATTATGTTTTAAGAATTATATTATGTTATAAATGGTTATATCCTAAAGTTTAAAAATCCATGGCTAAAGCAATATTATGAATATGATTCCATTGGCTTAGTTATTTACCTTCTTTTACTGAAGGTAAATGGATGATCTAATCCTAATTAAATAAAACATGAATAAATACATTTTAGATATACATAATGCCAGATATTTGAAAAAGGAAATGTTCCCTGAATAAGAAAAATCAGTAGTTCTTTGAGGCCATTTAGATTATTTTCATGGGAGATCTTATGAATGTTCTTCAGCTGTTGCATGGACATTATTCTTGATAATCTTTTTCAGATAAGGAATATGCAGCTTGTACTCCAAGTATTTATTCATATTAACATTTACTTTGTGTCATGTGCTTTCACAGGAATATAAATAGGTCCTAGAAAGAACATCCATCACCTGAAAGCAAAATGAAGATCTTTCTGTTGCTTTCTGCCCTTGGGTTCTGCTGGGCACACTGTTGTTGCCCACATATGCAACAGGGTCGCACATCTATTGTCCACCTGTTTGAATGGCGCTGGGTTGATATTGCCAAGGAATGTGAGCGATACCTGGCTCCCAATGGATTTGGAGGAGTTCAGGTGAGTTTTGTTCATGGGATCAATTGCAGAGTTTGCTACGTTTATAGTAAATAGTGTTCTGATCAACATCTCCAAAGTGCGGTAAAGTGGGGTTTTATATGAATGTATTCTCAATAAAACAGTTTTGTGTAGAAGAACAAATGTAGTACTTTTGGCAACTTTTTTTGGGTTTCTGATAGAATCTTTCCCCAGCAGGATATCTTTGATGTGTTAATAACATTTTTGTTGTTTAATTAGGAATGCAGCTACATAAAAGTTGAGAAATACTTGTTGACTAGTTTCTGGAACATTCAATAGTATATATAAAAGTATAATTTGATTCTTGTTGATACATTTTATATTTTAGGTCTCTCCACCCAGTGAGAATGTTGTAGTTACCGATCCTTTTAGACCTTGGTGGGAAAGATACCAACCAATTAGCTATAAAATATGCTCCAGATCTGGAAATGAAGATGAATTCAGAGACATGGTGACGAGATGTAACAATGTCGGTGTAAGTGAAGTTTCCTTTAAAAATTTGGAGGAAACTAATTTTTCTCTTTCATCTCTTGCTGTTTTGAGCAGAAAGATTACCATATTTTAAACTGTTAAATTTTACTCCATGCCTTACTGAAAATCAAAATTTTCATTGTGCTATGTTCAAATTGCATAAATCTTTTTGTAGGTACAATTTTTCTACTAAAAAGAGATAAGTTAAAGTTTAAAGCAGAATTCATTTATTTTTTATTTTTTAAAAGATTTTATTTATTTATTTGAGAGGTAGAATTACAATCAGTGAGAGGGAGAGACAGAGAGAAAGGTCTTTTGTCCATAGAATCACTCTCCAAATGGCCACAAGTTTCGGAGCAGGGCTGATCCGAAACCAGGAGCCAGAGCTTCTTCCAGATCTCTCACATGGGTGCAGGGGCATTAGGATTTGGGCCATCTTTTGCTGCTCTTCCAGGCCACAGCAGAGAGCTGGATCAGAAGTGGAGCAACCAGGTCATGAACCGGCACGCATATGGGATGCCAGTGCTTCAGGCCAGGGCGTTAACTGGTGGAGTCTCAGCACTGGCCCCAGCATAAACATGTTCTAAAAACTTTTTTTTTTTTTTTTTAAGGAAAAGGATTCCCTTTACAATCATTGTTATATGTCTATGTCTCCACCTGATTCCTAGGTAGTTTTCCACATTGGTTTTTCATACAAAATAGTTATCTTTCCTCTTTAATGAGGATGTAATGAGAGACTAATATTTACCATCTTATTTTAAGGAACTCAGTAAAGGGTAGAGGCTAACTTCTTCTTTTGCAATAATCTCTCCTGTCACAATTGAAACCTATTTCCTCAAAAATTGCAATTTTTATGTCTTCTTTATTATGACAGTTTCTTATCTATCAAGTTTTCATTCATGTAAATACATAATGATCAAATGTTTATAAGGTTGTTGATCTTCAGTTAACATTAGTTTTGTTTCATATTTTACTTTTGTTTTTGTAGAACATTATAAAATATCAGAAATAATTTTGAGTTTTATTTGTGTGCTGTATTTCATGTTCAATAGTGGTTTAGCTTTCTGCCTCTCTGTAAGTCAAACTGAAGTGGAAACCTTGTTTCTCAGGTCCGTATTTATGTGGATGTTGTAATGAATCATATGTGTGGTGACGGTCGAGGTGCTGGAACACACAGTACCTGTGGAAGTTACTTCAATGCTGAAACACGGGAGTTCCCAGCTGTCCCATACTCTGCATGTGATTTTAATGATGATAAATGTAAAAGTGAAAGTGGAACAATTGAGGACTATCAAGACATTTATCAGGTAATTTTTCAAAAATTAGTAATATGAGTAAAGTATTATCTGTATTTTAAATTATACACATGTAGCTTATGGAACTCCATTTCAATTATGAGTGTAGATTCTTTGGGAAAACATGTTACCAAGTCTGACTGTTTAAAAATACACACTGAAATCAATGTTTGAAAAGTTACCCCAATTAAAAACCTCATCTACTACATTTCATAAATTTCCCATTTTTATACTAGGAAATTTTTAAAAGATATGTCTGCAGTGCCCAATGCAAAGAAAGCACTATAGATGTATCTGTTGGCGAATTTGTGAAAAAATATCCAAATAGATTCTCAAGTTAAAGGTGATGTTTTATGAATCACAAATTTTCAACCTCAACAGGTCAGAGATTGTCGTCTGACTGGTCTTCTTGATCTTGCATTGCACAGAAATTCTGTGCGTTCCACTCTTGCAGCGTACTTGAACCTTCTCATTGACATTGGTGTAGCAGGGTTCCGACTGGATGCGTGTAAGCATATGTGGCCTGGAGACATAGCAGCAGTTTTGGATAAGGTGAACAATCTGAACACAACGTGGTTCTGTCCAGGAACCAGACCTTTCATTTACCAAGAGGTATGTCAATATGTGTAAGTGAAGATAAAATTGTCTAATTTAGTGGATTAGAAACTAAATGAATGATTTAATTAAATACACAATGTATGACAGTTAATGACAAGGTCATTTATATACAGCAGTGTTCTTTAAACTCTTTTACCCGGAGACAGCAGTTCTTTCTCATAGTCCTTTTATTGCAAAAGCAAACAATTTAAAGAGGCTACAAAGCCCCAGAAAACATTTTGGAAGACAGAGAACCACATAGAAAGTTTTCTGAAGCCAGTCTATCTGGGTTGGAATCTTGGCTATACATCTAATAACCTTATGTTTTTTAGGCAACTTTCCTAACCTTTCTGAGAACAATTTTTTCCATAAAGAACTAGGTTAATGATAATGCTTTTATCCTCGTTGTCTGTGGGGAATTACCAATGAGTTGATATTCATCAAACCCTGAGGATTGTTGTCAGTCAAATAATAAATGCTTGGTTAGTTTGACTCTTACTATCATTTATGTGGGAGACTAAATTAAGTCAGTATTCTCTCAGCACAACAGATCAGCTTGTCATTATTTTTCTTTCAATATTGTAACTTACGTGTTATCCAAAATGTCAGAATCATCCTATGAGCATAACCGTTTAGACAATTAAAATTACGTAACCTTAATCCATTCTCTATCAATGTTAATGTATTCACTAAAATGCTTCAAAAATCTCATGTAAAGTGGTATTTCCCCCTATATTTCTATTAGGTGATTGATCTGGGTGATGAGCCAATTACAAGTAGTGAGTACTTCGGACTTGGCTATGTGACAGAATTCAAGTATGGTGCAAAATTAGGCACAGTTATTCGCCGGTGGAATGGAGAGAAGATGTCTTACCTAAAGTAAATAACGTATTATTATTTGTCACTTGAGTCATGTCTCACACCTACTGTTGTTACTGCCCAAATGAAAATTATCTTCTTAGAAGCTCCCTATTTTGGACAAATGCCAGAGTCAATCATTATAAGGGTTAGTTTTCCCCAAGCTAAATATCATCTTTTTAAAAAAATTTAGATTGCCAATCACAAAGAAGTTTGTCTAGAAACACAAAACATCATCTGCATTTTTTACCTATATGTTTTACGAGCATACTGGATTAGTGCAATGTTTTTACATGATAAAATAAAACTGGATTATTAAAATGAACTTAACAATTATAAAGTACCTAAAATGTGGCCATACTATGAATTGAATTGTACTATATCAATTAATTTGATATGTGAAAATGCTTTACAGGGAAATTCAGAATTGAAGGCTCATTCTAATGCATTTTTTTTCCATATAATATGATAGGGATGTTAACCATTCTGAAGTCTATTTAAATTATAATATACTGATGATTCTATAGCAACTTTTTGATAACAAAACACATAGTATCTGTAATATCAATGGAATATTAGAAAGTCACATATGTATAAAAATGGAATTATTTGGAAATTAAATGTTTATTATAAAATGGCACAGAATATGCATTTATTTAGAGAAAATTTATCTGACAGTGCTATATAGATACCCAATTGGATTACTCTAAAGCTATTGTAAAAAGTGCATATATTTATATATCTTACTACTTCTTAAACAGGAACTGGGGAGAAGGCTGGGGTTTTATGCCTTCCTGCAGAGCACTTGTCTTTGTGGATAACCACGACAATCAACGAGGACACGGAGCTGGAGGAGCATCTATTCTTACCTTCTGGGATGCTAGGTAGGAGACAGAATACGTTTGTTTTTTAATCTATCTATGAAAAATGGTATCCCATGATAATCTCATTTTGTAACTTTTAGACTGTATAAAATGGCGGTTGGATTTATGCTTGCTCATCCCTATGGAGTCACACGAGTAATGTCAAGCTACCGGTGGTCTAGAAATATTGTGAATGGACAAGTAAGCTTCAAAGTTGTTCAAGATACCTTTTTTCTCTAGAAATAAGGAAGTTTTTTTTGATATTACATGAACCTATTGCATTCAATATTTACTAATTCAATATTTATTAAATATAAGCATAATGTAGTACAGTGGATATTAAATAAGTAAAAGTCATGTTTTCCATTTTCAAAAGTGTAGGAACTGTTTCAGAGATATGACAAATATTCACTCCCCAGTAAGAAAAAACATTTAAAAATAAGATAAACATCAGGCTTCTCTAACTAAAGGGTTGGTATTCTAAATAAGGTAGCACGAGACATAAGAATCAGGACAGGATGGGTTTGCTATAACAGAAAATAAAAAGGAAAACACACATTTGTTAACACTGTGAATTATTTGCTATTTGTGTTTCTAATTAAGGATACTAACGATTGGATTGGGCCACCAAACGATAATGGTGTAACTAAAGAAGTAACTATTAATGAAGATACTACTTGTGGCAATGACTGGGTCTGTGAGCATCGGTGGCGCCAAATAAGGTAGGACTATTTATTTTGAGATTTTCTCTAGCAGTAAAATGTCTTTAAACTGTAGCAGTGTAAGGATACCACCATGTTAAATGATGCTATGCTTGCTTTTAGGAACATGGTCATTTTCCGTAATGTAGTGGATGGCCAGCTTTTCAGTAACTGGTGGGATAATGGTAGCAATCAAGTGGCTTTTGGAAGAGGAAACAAAGGATTCATTGTCTTTAATAATGATGACTCGTAAGTAGATATCTATTTAAGAGTGTGGCTTAAAGTTGTATATTGTTGGTTTATTCATTCCCTGCTTATTAACTTGTTTTATCTGAAAATTCTTTTAATGAGGTATTTAAGGAAACATATATCAGAATGGGGATAAAACAATATCCTGATGGCTCTTATTCCTTTGTTCTCTTCTTTTTATAATGGTTTTTCTTTCAAGTTTTATTATGTGCATCCTTTCAAAATCATGTGCTTATACAATATATAATAAAAACCTATAAATGCTCACACACATGCACAATCTACAAATTAATAATATAGTTAATGTAGGAGTTTTGCAATCCCATGTAGTCCTGATTTTTTTTTATCATGGCAAAAATTTCTTTAGTACTGGAATATTTTTTTTCTCCTAGCACTTTTTCTCCACCCTTCTTCAATCTGATTGGTACACATTTTTTACTTTGCTTTGTCAAAGTTGATATTTTATAGCAAATATGTAAGAAGTATGCACCTTATGACTAATGATTTACTTCTGGATTTTTTATTGGTTAGTTCTGAAACTCCTCATTGTTGGCTTTTCATTTATTATTCTTGAATCCTGACATATAGTGCCTTAGCTTGAAATACTTTGCAGCACTTGAAATGTCTCAGCCAATTCTAACTTCTCCCCATGATCAGCTCACTCTAGCATAGATTGTATTTTACTGGCCAGTTAATAAGTAAATAGATAAATCAGACAACCCTGTCTCATTTTCAACACAGGAGCACATTGCTAGTTCTTTACTTTCGGCCATTTCTGAAATGTAAAACCAAGACATTTAAGAAAGCTTTATATTTCAAACTATGTCCTTCACTGAAATATTAGATTGTTTTTACATCCACACAAATTATTTTTAGCATCTTGAGAGCTTTTTGAAGAAAAAATCCCATTGAATTTTTAAAAATGCCCAATATTTTAAGAAATTCCATTGAGGACAAATTTAAAATATTTTTATCTACCAGAGGTAGTATTATATAAAGGTGGCAATTTCTGAAAATCTTCACTCATATTCTTCAACATTCAATTTTTAGTTATATTCATTACTGAGTATAAAATACTGATTTTTCTGTAAAATTACCTTTGGTCCTGAGAAAGCTTTTCACATACACTGGAAATGTGTTTGTTTTGGATACTTTTCTGATTGAAACTTGACTGCTTAGTGTTTTATGGCACAACGTTAACTATGTGCTTGGGAGATGGTTTGTATTCTTGCATTTAACTACAGTGAACTGAAAGTAAATGTTCAATTTTATGTCACAGGCCATTGTCTTCAACTTTGCAAACTGGTCTTCCTGGTGGCACATACTGTGATGTCATTTCTGGAGATAAAATTGGTAATGATTGCACAGGAATTAAAGTCTCTGTTTCCAGTGATGGCAATGCTGACTTTTCTATTAGCAACTCTGCTGAAGATCCATTTATTGCGATTCATGTTGGTGCAAAATTATAAAATTCAAATAAAATATTTTTAGCAAAACAATGATGAGGTCTGTTTATTCATTAATCTTTAGTAATATCTGTAATAACTAGGGGGTTAATTTGTCACTTGTGATGCTTGCAACTCATATAGGAGTGCCTGTGCAAGATTCGGCTGCTCCATTTATTATCCAGTTTCCTGCTAATGTGCCTAGAAAGACAGTGGAAAATGGCCTGAATCCTTGGGTACCTGCTACCCATGTGGGACACACTTCTGGTTTTAGTTTGTCTTGGACATAGATTTGGGGACATTTGGAGAGTGACAGCAGATGGAAGGTCTCTCTCTCTCTCTCTCTCTCTCTCTCTCTCCCTGTGTGTGTGTTTCTACCTTTTATTTTTGTGTCTGTCACTCTCTCAAATAAACCAATAAACAATAAATAATATTTTTATAAAAGCTATAAGTAACCAATTTAAAAAATTAGAAAAGGTGTAGAGAGTGGCAAGATGGCAGAATAGGAAGGGAGCACACTGATAGTCCGGAAAGAGACAGTTTAATAAAAGTGGAGATATTTCAGGTTCAAGGAAGAATAGCAGAAGAAACAGCAGAGGAAACTCTTCTGGAACTAGTGATTCACAGTGGACCTGCGTGGAGAGTGTGGGAGCCCACAGTTCGGGACACCAGGGGCAGATTCAACACACCAGTGCTGGAATGTGAGATGTGGGGAATTACTTCCCTTTTGAATCAAAAAAATAAAGAAAGAGAGATTTACCACGCCTAACCTGGGAGTGTTACATTTGACACACCCTTAACCCTGAGGAACCAAACAGAGCTCTCAGGCCACACCCATCTCAAGCCTCTAAGGCTCCATCAAAAGCAGACAGTCCACTTAATCTAGAATCATAGTATAATGAGAAAAAACACCACATCAAAGAAACCAAAGAATATCTCCACAAGGCCAAACAAACACAGAAACCGAGGTAACAAGAACAAGAAAGATATTAAAATGCCCCGAAATGATAAAGACACCCCAATTCAAGATTATGAAGATGACAAGACAGAAGAAATGCAAGAAGCAGATCTCAAAAAATTGAAAAGAACATTAAGAAGTTCTCAAAAACAAATTCTTGAACTACAGAAATCCTTACTGGACAGGATAGAAAATCTATCTCATGAAAATGAAATCTTAAGGAGGAATCAAAATAAAATGAAGCAACTAGTAGAACATGAAACTGTGATAGTGAAAAGAAATCATAATGAAATGAAGAATTCAATAGATCAAATGACAAATACATTAGAGAGCCTTAAAAACAGAATGAGTGAAACAGAAGAGAGAATATTGGATTTAGAAAACAGAGAACAGGAAAGTATACAGTCAAAGAAAAGAAAAGAAGAGGAAATTACAAATCTAAAAAATATTGTCGAAAATCTACAGAATACTATTAAAAAACCCATCATTCAGGTTCTAGGAGTTCGTGAAGGCATGGAGAGGGAGAAAGAATTAGAAGGCCTTTTTAGTGAGATACTAGCAGAAAATTTCCCAGGTTTGGAGAAGGACAGAGACATCCTAGTACAGGAAGCTCATAGAACCCCTAGTAAACATGATCAAAAGAGATCTTCACCACCACATGTTGTAATTAAACTCACCACAGTGAAACAAAAAGAAAAGATCCTAAAATGTGCAAGAGAGAATCATCAGATTACTCTCAGGGATCTCCAATTAGACTCACAGCAGACTTCTCATCAGAAACCCTACATGCTAGAAGGGAATGGTGAGACATAGCCCAGGTACTAAGAGAGAAAAACTGTCAGCCCAGAATATTATATCCTGTAAAGCTCTCATTTGTGAGTGAAGGTGAAATAAAGACCTTTCAGAGCAAACAGAAATTGAAAGAATTTGTCGCCACAGGTCCAGCCCTGCAAAAGTTGCTTAACAATGTGTTACAATAGAAACAAAGAAATACTGTCATCAATATGAAATAAGGTAAAGGAAGGAAACCTCACAGCAAAAGATCACAGGGAATTCAAAGCATATATTAGAAAATATCTTTGGCAATTGGCAGGGCAAAGTTACTACCTATCAATAGTCACATTTCATGATAATAGCCTGAACTGTCTAGTTAAAAGACACAGATTGGCTGATTGGGTCTCAGCAAATTCAAAAGAATTAGAATCATACCATGCAGCTTCTCAGACCATAAAGGAATGAAGTTGGAAATTAGCAACTCAGGAATCCCTAGAGCATATACAAAGACATGGAGATTAAACAACATGCTCCTGAATGAACAATGGGTCATAGAAGAAATTAAAATAGAAATCAAAAATTTTCCGGAAGTAAATGAGGATAATGGCACAACATATGAAAACTCATGGGATACAACAAAAGCAGTGTTGAGAGGAAAATTTATATCAATAGGTGCCTACAGCAAGAAATTGGAAAGGCACCAAATAGATGAGCTTTGATTTCATCTCAAGGATCTAGAAAAACTGCAGCAAACCAGAACCAAATCTAGTAGGAGAAGAGAAGTAATTAAAATCAGAGAAGAAATAAACAGCATGAATTGAATCCAAAAAAACATGACAAAAAATCAGCCAAACGAGGAGCTGGTTTTTTGAAAAAATAAACAAAATTGACACCCCATTGGCCCAACTAACTAAAAAAGGAAGAGAAAAGATTGAAATCAATAAAATTAGAGATGAAAAAGGAAACATAACAACAGTCACCACAGAAATAAAAAGAATCATTAGACATTACTACAAGGACTTGTATGCCAGCAAACAAAGAAACCTATCAGAAATGGATAGATTATTGGACACATGCAACCTACCAAAATTGAACCAGGAAGACATAGAAAACCTAAACAGACCCATAACTGAGACAGAAATTGAAACAGTAATAAAGGCCTTCCCAACAAAGAAAAGCCCAGGACCAGATGGATTCAATGCTGAATTCTACCAGACATTTAAAGAAGAACTAACTCCAATTCTTCTCAAACTAGTCAGAACAATCGAAAAAGAGGGAATCCTCCCAAATTCTTTCTATGAAGCCAGCATCACCTTAATTCCTAAGCCGGAAAAAGATGCAGCATTGAAAGAGAATTTCAGGCCAATATCCCTGATGAACATAGAAGCAAAAATCCTCAATAAAATTCTGGCCAATAGAATGTAACAACTCATCAGAAAGATCATCCACCGAGACCAAGAAGGATTTATCACTGGTATACAGGGATGGTTCAATGTTCGCAAATCATGGTGATCCACCGCATTAATAGACTGCAGAAGAAAAACCATATGATTATCTCAATAGACGCAGAAAAAGTATTGGATAAAATACAACACCCTTTCATGAGGAAAACTCTAAGCAAATTGGGTATGGAAGGAACATTCGTCCATACAATCAAAGCAATTTATGGAAAACTCACAGCCAGCATCCTATTCATTGGGGAAAAGTTGGAAGCATTTCCACTGAGATCTGGTACCAGACAGGGATGCCCAGTCTCACCACTGTTATTCAATATAGTTCTGGAAGTTTTAGCCAGAACTATTAGGCAAGGAAAACAAATTAAAGAGATGCAAATTGGGAAGGAGGAAGTCAAACTATCCCTCTTTGCAGATGTTAAGATTCTTTAATTAGGGAACCCAAAGAACTCTACTAAGATACTATAGGAACTCGTAGAAGAGTTTGGCAAAGTAGCAGGATATAAAATCAATGCACAAAAATCAACAGCCTTTGTATACACAGGCAATGCCTTGGCTTAGAAAGAACTGTTAAGATCAATCCCATTCACAATAGCTACAAAGACAATCAAATACCTTGGAATAAACTTAACCAATGATGTTAAATATCTCTACGATGAAAATTACAAAACCTTAAACAAAGAAATAGAAGAGGAAAAAATATTCCATGCTCATGGATTGGAAGCCTCAACATCATCAAAATGTCCATTCTCTCAAAAGCAATTTATAGATTCAATGCAATACCAATCAAAATACAGAAGATAATCTTCTCAGATCTGGAAAAAATGATGCTAAAATTCATTTGAAGACACAGGAGACCTTGTATAGCTAAAGCAATTGGAGGCATCAGAATACCAGATTTCAGGATATACTACAGGGCAGTTGTTATCAAAACAGATAATAGACCAATGGAACAAAATGGAAACACCAGAAATCAATCCAAACATCTACAGCCAACTTATATTTGATCAAGGATCCAAAACCAATCCCTGGAGTAAGGACAGTCTATTCAATAAATGGTGCTGGGAAAATTGGATTTTCTCATGCAGAATCATGAAGCAAGACCCCTACCTTTTACCTTACAAAAATTCACTCAACATGGATTAAAGATCTAAATCTATGACCTGATACCATCAAATTATTAGAGAGCATTGGAGAAACCCTGCAAGATACAGGTACTGGCAAAGACTTCCTAGAAAAGAACCAGAAGTGCAGGCAGTCAAAGCCAAAATTAACTATTGAGATTGCATGAAATTGAGAAGTTTCTGTACTGCAAAAGAAACAGTCAGGAGAGTGAAGAGGCAACCGACAGAATGGGAGAAAACAATTGAAAACTATGCAACAGATAAAGGGTTGATAACCAGAATCTACAAAGAAATCAAGAAACTCCACAACATCAAAACAAACAACCCACTTAAGAGATGGGCCAAGGACCTCAACAGACACTTTTCCAAAGAGGAAATCCAAGTGGCCAACAGACACATGAAAAAAGTTCAAGGTCACTAGCAATCAGGGAAATGCAAATCAAAACCACAATGAGGTTTCACCTCACCCCAGTTAGAAGGACTCACATACAGAAATCTACCAACAATAGATGCTGGCGAGGATGTGGGGAAAAAGGGACATTAACCCTCTGTTGGTGGGAATGCAAACTGGTAAAACCACTATGGAAGTCAGTCTGGAGATTCCTCAGAAACCTGCATATAACCCTACCATACAACCCAGCAATCCCACTCCTTGGAATTTACCCAAAGGAAATTAAACTGGCAAACAAAAAAGATGTCTATTCCTTCATGTTTATTGCAGCTCAATTCAAATAGCTAAGACCTGGAATCAACCCAAATGCCCATCAACAGTAGACTGGATAAAGAAATTATGGGACATGTACTCTATAGAATACTATACAGCAGTCAAAAACAATGAAACCTGGTCATTTGCAACAAGATGGAGGAATCTGGAAAACATCATGCTGAGTGAATTAAGCCAGTCCCAAAGGAAAAATATCATATGTTCTCCCTGATTGGCAACAACTAGCTGAGCACCAAAGGGGAAACCTGTTAAAGTGAAATGGACACTTTGATAAACAGTGACTTGATCAGCTCTTGCCCTCACTGTTGATATAGAATGTAATACTTTATCCATTTTAGTATTTTTTTGTTCTAGAAGTAGTTGTTGAACTCTGTGATTAACACACAATTATTCTTAGGTGTTTAAATTTTAGCTGAAAAATGATCTGTATTAAATATAAAAGAGTAAAAGAGAGGGAAGATATGTTCAGTTTGGGACTTGCTCAATCAGACTTGCCCCAAATGATGGAGTTAAAATTGTGCCAGGGGGTTCCAATACAATCCCATCAAGGTGGCATGTACCAAGGTCATCTCACTAGTCCAAGTGATCAATTTCAGTTTACAATTGATCACACTGATAGGTCTAAGAGTCAAAGGGATCACACAAACAAGACTAGTGTCTGCTAATACTAACTGATAGAATCAAAAAGGGTGAGTATGATCCACCATAGGAAGCAGGATACACAGCAGACTCATAGAATGGCAGATGTCCTAAATAGCACTCTGGCCTCAGAATCAGCTCCTAAGGCATTTGGATATGGCTGAAGAGCCCATGAGAGTATTTTAGGCATGGAAAGCTAAGGTACTCTGGCAAAAAAAAAAAAAAAAAGAAGACCTAATAAAAGATCTCTGGGAGTGAGATCCTAGTGGAAAATATGGGCTATCAAAGAAGGAGGTACCTTTCTCTGAAGCAAGGAGTGAACCTCCACTTTGACTATGACCCTGTCGGAATAAGATCAAAGTCAGCGAACTCAAAAGGCTTCCATAGCTTTGGCAACTCATGGCTAGAGCCTAGGGAGATTACTGATGCCATAAACAAGAGTGTCAAATTGTTAAATCAACTTCAGGAGTCACTGTGTACTTATGTCTCATGTGGGATCTGTCCTTAATGTGTTGTCCAATGTGAATTAATGTTATAACTAGTACTCAAACAGTACTTTATACTTTGTGTTTCTGTGTGGGTGAAAACTGATGAAATCTTTACTTAATATATACTAAATCGATCTTCTGTATATAAAGAGAATTGAAAATGAATCTTGATGTGAATGGAATGGGAGAGGGAGTGAGAGATGTGAGGGGTGCGAGTGGCAGGGAAATTATGTGGGGTGAAGCCATTGTAATCCATAAACTCTGCTTTGGAAATTTGTATTTAGTAAATAAAAAAATTAGAAAAACATAAAAAATTCCATGTATAATAATCTGATAATTGCAATTAACATGCCGGGATATTTTAGAAGATCATTTTAATCTCTTTTTCAATGTCTAACAATGCAGAATGGCATCCTGACAAATACAATTGTTGTCATTAATTCTATGTTTCTAGCTTTTTATCTCTAAGTTATGTCTGTAATTCTGTCATAGAGTGGTTTCATCAACTAGTCAGGGAGAACTGGTATGATAATGATTAGCATGCAAATATAGTCTGTATGGTGTGCAAAATGAAAACATTTTTCGATAGAGTTGAAAAATAGAAGAAATTTAATTATACAACATGTCATGCTTAATTAAATTAAAAGGAATAGTCTATATTCTCTCCTCTTTTTCATTTTCTTCTTAATGGCTTTAACTTAACTGTGTCTGACTTTTTATTCCTTCTCTTTTTCTCTAACATTGACGTTTATTTAGGATCTTTGTGACATCATGTTCTCTGAATTTTCTTCCTAACCCATTAGTTTCTTGTTGACTTTTTTTTTTTTTTTATTTTTTACAGGCAGAGTGGATATTGTGAGAGAGAGACAGAGAGAAAGGTCTTCCTTTGCCGTTGGTTCACCCTCCAATGGCCGCCGCGGCCGGCGCGCTGCGGCCGGCGCACCGCGCTCATCCGATGGCAGGAGCCAGGAGCCAGGTGCTTTTCCTGGTCTCCCCATGGGGTGCAGGGCCCAAGCACCTGGGCCATCCTCCACTGCACTCCTGGGCCACAGCAGAGGGCTGGCCTGGAAGAGGGGCAACCGGGACAGAATCCGGTGCCCCGACCGGGACTAGAACCCGGTGTGCCGGCGCTGCAAGGCGGAGGATTAGCCTGTTGAGCCACGGCGCCGGCCTCTTGTTGACTTTAAATATGGGAATTGTTAGTCTGTCACCTTGAACTTCTTATAGATTTCAGCTAAGTTTCCTTAAGTTCAAATGAGAAAATAAAAGCTATAACTTGAAAACTCTCATTTTTACCTTTAAATTTATTTGTCCCTGCTGTAAGGAAAATTCACTGTGCATTGATTACATCTGCTGCACTGCATTTGGGGCTGCACTACCTATTACTTGCACAAGTTCAGTGAAACAGAACACACACAAAAGGCTTGCATGAAGGAAGCCTACAATTTACAGAAAGGCAGAAAGGGATAACAGCAATCTAGCATTCATATTATGCCAGCCTCCAAAGTGTCTGGAAAACTGCTTAGGGTAGATCAAGTCTCACTGGCATGTGCCTGCCTGTTTCCTGGCATCTGAAGACTTCTTTAATTCTCTCACTTTCTGTATTCTCCTCACCAAATGATTACAACTGTTTCCATGGATCTAAAACAAATTCTTTTGCACAAAAACCTATATTTCTAATTCAGAGGTTTTCCTGGACTTTTGCTTCATATATTTCCAACAAATGCTTGCTATTTCCATTTCAGTGTTTCACAGACATTTCATATTTAAAATATGTGAAATAGTAGCTTTGATTTATTTCCTCTCTTTTTTAAAATTTATTTTTTTTATTTGAAAGTTAGAGTTACAGAGAAAGAGAGAGAGAGAGAGGAAGAGACAGAGAGGTCTTCCATCCTTTAGTTCACTCCCCAAATGGCTGCAACAGCCCCGGTCAGACCAGGCTGAAGCTAGGAGCCAAGAGCCAGACGCTTCTTCCAGGTGTCCCATGTGGGTGCAGGGACCCACACACCTGAGCCATCCTCCACTTGCTTCCCAGGTACATTATCATGGAGCTGGATCGGAAGCAGAGAAGCCAGGACTCAAACCAGCACCCATATGGGATGCTGGTGCTGCAATAGGCAGTTTAACCCATTACACCATAAAGCCAGGCCAATTGACTTCTAATACCAAACTTTTACAGATCTCACTTATAATCTTCTTACTTAGAACCTTAAGATATTTCCTTGATTTTCCCACTCTTTTTTTCAATAACTCTCCTTATCCCTTCACACAAGTCTTAGCACTCACAATTTAAAAAAAAGTTAATATAATAAAAACAGATTTCATGACTTTCATAGGTACAATTTAAGAAGATTACCATGCTTCCCTCAAGGTACCTACTTTCCTTCCTTCCTTTCTTCCTTTCTTGCTCTCTTTATTCTTTCTTTAAATTTTGCAATAACATACTTTCAATTTGCTTTATAATCACAGGCTTTTTTTAAAAAAGATTATTTATTTATTTATTTGACAGATAGGGTTACAGACAGTGAGAGGGAGAGATTGAGAGAAAGGTCTTCCTTATGTTGGTTCACTCCTCAAATGGCTGGTATGGCCAGCATACTGTGCCGATCCGAAGCCAGGAGCCAGGTGCTTCCTCCTGGTCTCCCATGCGGGTTCAGGGCCCAAGCACATGGGCCATCCTCCACTGCCTTTCCGGGCCACAGCAGAGAGCTAGAATGGACAAGGAGCAACCGGGATGAGAACCTGGTGCCCATATGGGATTCCGGTGCCTCAGGCAGAGGATTAGCCAAGTGAGCCACTGCACCGGCACTGTAATCACAGGCTTAACAAACTAATAACCATTATGTTCAATAAGTTAAAAGTAGAAAGACCACCATTCTACAGGAATATAGACAAAAATCATGTCAGTTTCATTTGGATATATTTTTTGTGTTCATTAACTATCACACACCAGAGAAAATATAGGATATTGTCTTTGCAGCAGGATTATTTCATTCTTTTTTATGGCTGAGAGGTATGTATAAATATATATTTATGCTATAATAGTACATATATATAATATTAAATTTTATGCAATCATTAATTGATGGACATCTGGGTTGATTCCATATCTTAGGTATTGTGAATTGAGCTGTAATAAACATGGGGATGCAAATAACTCTTTCATATACTGATTTAATTTCCTTTGGTAAATTTCCAGGAATGGAATGGCTGGGTCATATTTTAGATCTATTTTCAGATTTCTGAGGAATCTCCATACTGTCTTCCAAAATGGTTGTACTAATTTACATTCCAACCAACAATATATTAGGATACATTTTTGTAGAGTTTTGGATGATAGTCATTCTAACTCGGTTGAGGTGAACCTCACTTGTGATTTTTATTTGTAATTCCCTAATGGCTAGTGATCCTGACTATTTTAGCATGAGCTATTAATTGTTCAAAATGTCTCTTGATTCCTCTCAATTCTTTTACCTCATCACCACCCAATTTTCTTGGTCACTATCTCTCACCAGCATTCCAAAACAATTATTTAACTGGTTTCCATTTGCACTGCTTTATGCCTTCAATCCATTTTACTAAAGATAATAGAGTTCCATCCTATAACTTAACACAGATTACACTATTTTTATTGTGTTTAGAATAAAACCCTAACTATGATAGCATAGAAAAGTACACATAGGAACAGTATTGTGGAGCAGCTGGTTAAGCCACTGTCTGCAGTGCCAGCATCCCATATGGGAGACCTGGAAGAAACTGACTTCCAAGGTGCACATTAACAGGGAGCTGGAATCAGGGGTGGAGGCAGGACTTGAATCCATGTAATTTTGAATGACATGCAAAATCTCAACTAATGTCTTGAAAACTATACCTAATGGCCACCCTGAACACAACAATTTTGAGGGACAAAAATTTTAGTAAGATTTCACCTCTGAATAGAGATGCTCCTCTCAATTTAATTAGTTCTTGCCTAGCCCTGATTTTTCAGTTCATAAAAGTCATGGGGAAGTGAAATTGGCATGACTTCATAAATTTTTAAGATTTTTAAGCCATAATAACAGTGAATTATTTTGGTGAGCTATGTCTATATTATGTCAAGAAAGTATTTTTAAAAGAGTATTGGGAAAATGATGCTACATTGTGCAGTACATAACACATTTGAAATTCATTTTTAGTATATTCTTAGAGCTTTATGATTGCAGAGTCTTAGTCCACCCGAATGAGGATGGACTGGGTCCGAGGAAAGGTAAGTGCGCCGCTGGCCTGTTTCCCAGCCTCCTGAACCCGGAGACAGTCAGATGCAGCGGGGACTCAAGTCAAGCAAGAACTCGTTTATTGTGCGTTGTTAAGCCTTTTAAAGCACAAGACTGCAGGATTATTGGGGCAAGGCATAAGGAGCAACCAATTACTTAAAAGGTCATTTTATGGGGCTATTTTTTACAGGACCAGCCATATGTCTGTACACTCATCATCAGTTGTCATCACCTCCTCTGATGATGCACAGCCAATCAGCTTTGGTGGTAAACAACTTTGGGTACCACCCACCTTACTTCCTTTGGGCACCATCTTTGAATTGCCTCATGTGCCTAATTTCCCTGCATATGATAATCTCTTATTTGTTATGATTTGTTAAGTTTCTTCCTTTAGATTTTTTTAAAATAAATATATAGAAATCATTCTGAGGAATTTATCTTCTCTTATAAGTAGAGGATGAAAAAACACTTCTGTGTTGAAAAGTATTATTGCTCATGAATAAATATTTATTTATAATAAAAACTTAACAGACTTATAATCATAGAATGTGACTGACCACAAAGGACAGTCCAGATACTAGCACAGTATCAGTCTTAAATAAGTTAAATGTGATTATTATTAGTATTGTTATTATTAAACTTCCACATAAAATTCACTTAGATTTTAGAACAAGATATGATAGGAACTTCCACAAAATCACTTGTATTCAATGAGTCAAATATTCTTTTGCAAAAGATAGAAAAACGTCTAATCATAAAGACAAGTTTTAGAATATTGGTACTTTTTGTACTGTTGAATATATCAAAGTAAAATTTGTTATTTTGAAAATAACTCAAAAAAAATTCTGATATAGTTTAAATGATTCTCAATTGTACTGTTTTGTTTGTATTTCCCAGCTTCATTTCCTAATAATGCATACAAACTTAAAAGGCAGATAAAACAAAAAAGTCTTAGATAACAAATGTGATTTTCAATTTGTTGCTGAGAATAACAATATTTCAAGAGAAATTATTTAAGAGCTCCAAGGAAAACAATGGTTAAAAAATGATAGCTGAAAAAGTGATGTATTAAAAGCCCTTTAAAGGTCTTTCACAAGAAATTGAACAGATGGGTAAATACACAGTCTGTTTGCTCTTTTTGTCCTTGATCATAAACTCTGAAACTTAAAAGAAGAGATCTGTGGCTCAGAGTCACTCAAATATCTGATTTTAGGTAGAAATAGGTGCATTGAAAGTTGTTAGCTGCAAAGAGAATACTTAGAATTGCATGAAAAAAATGTTATCCATTATTTCCCTCAAAATCAAATTTGCCAAATGCAACTCACTATCTTTAATATCTTTGAAGGCTATATTGAGTCACAAAATGATTATATTTTCATAATGAATACCATCAGAGGGCATTTTTAAGAAACCTTAGCTACCTTATCAGTAAAATGAAAATAATGTCTACTTTTACATTTGCTGTATTAAATGAGAAATTGTATATAATGTACTAAACACTGTTTCAAGATAAATACATACTATCTCATCTCTTCAATAATCTGTGTCTTTTTTTCAGAATACTAAGAATTAGCAATCTGATACTCTCATAATACCTAATACAAAGAAAATAAGATCAAAATCATTGGACCAGGAATAGAAACTGATGTTATACTTAGCCCTTTTTGAGATCTTGCCATATTCAACCTATCTCTTAGCTGAAAGGCAGTTTATAGAGTTTTGAATCCAGTATTGATTCTAATTCATTTCTATGTCATGTGATTCATTGGAATTTCTCACTCAAGCCTCAGCCTCAGTTTTGCATGTTATCAGGTATGTTATGGGTGTTCTGGGGCCACAAGTAAAGATTAAGTAAATTTATATGTTACTGCAAAGACTCACAGTCCAACATATGTGTATGAGTTCATAGCACTTTTTAAGGTGCTTTAAGATGTATTATTCATGCTCAAGTACAGGAAACACTAAAATACAGGAAAATAGGGGCCTGTTATGGCACAACTGGTTAAAGTGGCATCCAGTATCGGAGTTCAGATTCAAATCTCAGCTGCTGTGTTTCTGATCCAGTTCTCTGCTAAGGTTCCTAGGAAAGTAATGGATGATGGGCCAATTGCTTCATCCCCTGTACCTGAATGGAGATCCAGATGAAATTCTGTACTTCTGGTTTCAACCTGGCCAGCCTCAGCCTGTATGGCCCTTTGGGGAGTGAAAAAGTGCTTGGAAATTTTTTCTTCTCTCCTCTTCTACTCACTCTCTCTGTTTCTGTTTCTCTCTCTCTCTCTCTCTTTGTGTGTGTCTACCTCTGTGTCTGTTAAATTGTCTGTCAAATAAATAAACCTTTAAGAAGTTAGGGGAAATATTTAAAGTGATTCATAAGAAAGTCTGTAAAGTTATTTGGGTTTTTGGGTCTCAAATCAGAAGAATACTGAAAATATTGATATAGCCTGAAAAAGTTTAGCGCAAAATATACTAATATAGTATATTAAAATTAAAATATCGAATTCTATTCAGCTGAAAAATACAAGAGTATGCCACTCTAAAACCTCTCATATCAGCATAAGGATTTTTTGAGCTGACAGCAGATAGCTTTCTGATCTGACATAAATTTCCATTCATAAAAGTATCTTCCTCTTCCAAAATCCAAAGAAAATGACTCCATAGGCATTTTTAAGGATCTGACGACTCTTAACTGCATGATAAACATTAATAAACAACACTTATATACCAACCATGTCCTGCCTTCACCTTCCTTACTTAAAACCTCAAAACCCATTTTCCTTTGTCTGGCATAGATGGTGTATAAGAACTGAATTCTAACAGCCTCTTGAGAACATTTCTTGGTGACCTTTTAGGTGTATTTATATAATTAATCTTTTTCCTGTTGTTCATGCCTTTTGTCAATTTAATTTGTAGATTTCCAACCACTGAGGGTTGGAGGGTAGAGGAAAGTGTGTTTCCTCCCGCATTTGGCAACCACGAAGTGATGGGAAGGTCACCCCACTTGTGGCTGAGTTCTGGAAAAAGTATTCCCAATTTATACTTTGAACTTCCTTTGATCTTTTACTGAGAGATTTTCTTCCTTTACTTTCTTTTGTATCGATGACCATGTTTCTGTGTTTCTATGTGTAACACATCTTTAAGCATCTTTTTTAGGGCAGGATGGGTGGTGACAAATTTTTTCAACTTCTGTTTGTTATGGAAGGTCTTTATTTCACCTTCATTCACAAATGAGAGCTTTGCAGTATATAATATTCTGGGATGACAGTTTTTTTCTCTTAGGACTTGGACTATAACTCATCATTCTTTAATAGCCTGTAGGTAGAAGAGAAGTCCTCCGTGAGTCTAATTGGAGATCCTCTGAAAGTAATCTGACATTTCTCTCCTGCACATTTTAGAATCTTCTCTTTATGTTTCACTGTGGTGAGTCTGATTACAATGTGTCATGGTGAGGATCATTTTGGTCATGTCGTGGGAGTTCTGTGCACTTGTTCTCCTTGGATGTCCCTTTCTTTCTCCAAATCTGGAAAGTTTTCTGCTCTTATTTCAGTGAAAATGCCTTCTAATCCTTTCTTTCTCTCTGTGCCTTCAGGAACTCCTAGAACCCATATGTTTTTTTTTTTTTTTTCTAGTGATCTGTAGATTCCCAACAGTATTTTTTAGTTTTCTTATTTCCTCTTCTTTTTTAAAAGGTTTTATTTATTTATTTGCTAGGTAGAGTTACAGACAGTGAGAGGGGAAGACAGAGAGAAAGGTTCTCCTTCCGTTGGTTCACTCCCCAAATGGCCACAATGGCCAGAGCTTCACCGATCCAAAGCCAGAAGCCAGAAGCCAGGAGCTTCCTCTGGGTCTCCCACATGGGTGCAGGGGCCCAAGGACTTGGGCCATCTTCTACTGCTTTCCCAGGACATACCAGAGGAGCTGGATTGGAAGACAGGCAGCCAGGACTAGAACCGGCACCCATTTGGGATGCTGGCTCTGCAGGCAGAAGTTTAACCCACTGCGCCATGGTGCCAGCTAATTGCCTCTTCTTGTCTTTGGTTTGGCTGTATAATTTCCTGTGCTTTGTCTTCTAAGTCCAATATTCTCTCTTCTGCTTCACTGATTCTGTTTTTAAGGCTCTCCACTACATTTTTTATTTGTTCCATTGTTTCTTCCTTTCACTTTGATTTTCTTTCAGATCTCAATTTCATGTTCTATTGAATCTTCATTTCATTTTGATTCCTCTTTAAGATCTCAATTTCATGGTAGAAATTTTCTTTCATGTCCTGCATGGATTTCAGTAGTCATGCGTTTGCTTTTCATTACTTCTATGTAATCGTATGATTGATTTTTTTGAGTTCCATTTCTTGTATTTCTTCTATCTCTTCATATTCACAGTCTAGTATTGAAGTGTCATGTTCTTTTGGGAGCATCATGTTGTCTTCCTTATTCTTGTTTCTTTGATTGGTGCATTTGTGGAGATAACCATTGATTTCCTCCTCCTCTTCCTCCTCCTCCTCCTCTTCTTTATCTTCTTCTTCTTCATCTCCTTCTCCTTCTCCTTCTTGCTGTGAGGCTTTTATTGTTGTACTATGACTCTATAGATAAATGGAATTTTGCTTTCAGTGAATCTCTAGAGGCTTGTAGTGGGTGTGGCCAGAGAGCTCTGTTCAGTTCTCCAGGGTTAAGAGTGTCTAGGGTGACACACTTAGGTTTGACATGGTAAATCTCTCTCTCTCTCTCTCAATCAGAAGGGAGGTATATTCTTTTCATTTGAGACCAGAGCCTGAGTGCTAGCCCCAGTGGGTATAATATTTGTCCATTCTGTCCCAAGGACCACACAAAGGATCTGTGCAGTCCTCAATGTAAGTTGATTCCCCACAATGTCTCTCATTAGGTAACCAGGAACCCCTGAGCTTTTGGAGTCTCTGACTGACACTGCTCTAAGTTCCAGCCACACTGTGAGTTCTCCCACACACCCTGTTTTTTTTTTTTCCCACATTCCCAGTTCAGAAACTTTATATGGTCACAATATCCTAATCCCCTGTTATTTCTCCCCAACAGAGTCAGGAGACTATGCTCGTCTTGTTGCCAGGTGCAGACATAAGCTGGTGCAGCTGTAATGTATGTCCAAAATGGTGCCTGATATCGACTTGTTACAGTAAACTTTTGTAAAGTGATCAGAGAGAGAGAAATGTGTCCATTTCTCTTTCTTTTTTTCTCCTATAGTTTAGCTGCACACTTTACCCCACAGGGCTCCAAGCCTGGTTCCCTCTAGGTTCTTCCTGCTACTTTTTCACCGGTGACTTGGGCTGCTGTGGTCTGGTCTCACCTCATTTTCCAGCACTGGTGTATAAGCTCATGGCTGTTGTAGTCCCAACCCATGGGTGCCCATGCCCTACATGTAGGTCAACCATGTGGCTCTAATTTTGGTAGAGTTTCCTCTGCCATTTTTTCCCCTAATTCTTCTCTGAGACTACACTATCTCCACTTTTTTAAACTATCGTCTCCTGGACTAGAGCAGTAAGCTCCCTCCCTGGTCTGCCATCTAGACCTCCCCTGTTAAGCTCTCTTTTATCAGATTGATTCATGGGCTTTTGGTTTTTCATTTAGGAAGGTAGAGGAAAAGTTTTACCCTCTCTGAGAGAAAGCTTCAAGTTTTCATGAAAATGAAAAACATTGCATGGAATACATATTTTCTATCTTTTCTTCTAATGCTATCAAATCAAGTAATTTGTACCCAATGGGGAAAAGTAATTTTAAAAGGGAAGAAAAATAAAGAGGGACTGATGTATCAGAATTTTTTCTAACAATGTTTTTTGCAAAATGAAATTTCCTTTTCAGATCTTGAATTTTAGAGCTACTTTATGAGAAAATTTTGATTGTGCAGACTTTTACGGGAAGCTACCCACTGAAGCTGGCATCATCGTGTGTGGTGAAACAATTCACCAGCAGTCAGACAGAGAATGAGAGAGTGAGCAGAGTTAGATTTATTAAATTTACTGCAAGACTGCAACAGACAGAATAGCTAGAGGCTAGCTGCTGCTGCTTTATGCTGCAAAGGAACAGTGTGCTAAGCAGGATAGCTGGAGACTGACAACTGCTGCAGTATGCTGCAAGGGAGCAGCAGGGAGTAGGACAGCCAAAAGTCATCAACTACTGCAATATGGATTATAATAGGGGAGATATACATTTGAGGCATATTGCTTCTGACTAGGGGATTTTCCAACAGTAATGATTTCCTTTTGTGGAGATTGTCACTAAGGATTTATTGCCAGGTACCCAGGAGACCTTCATACAGACTCTGAGGCTTCCCTAAATATGGCCCTTTTCCCTCTGTCTCTTGTTCAAGCTAATTGAAAAAGGAAGATAAAAAGAATAAGTAAGGTAGAAACCACATTGTCACTGTTACTGGAAAAACAGAGATCCAGGCTACTTATTGCTCAAAGCCAGTAATTGACAGGTGGTTGATGCAAGGAAATTAGGTTTATTCAAGAGGGGAGCAACTTGAATGGAAGATGCACATTCTTAGCTCAAATGCCTTTCCAAATTTTCAAGAACAATTTTTTTAATTTATGATTTTTATTCATTTATTTTTATTTAAAAGACAGAGAGACAGAGGTAGACTCAGAGATCTTCCATCTGTTGCCTTATCCTCTAAATTCTTACAAAAGATGTGGTGGGGCCAGGAGACTACAATTCAGTCTGGGCTTCTGATGTATGTGGCAGGGACTTAAGTGTTTAAATGTGGTATTTTTTATTTGTTTTACTTTCATATCTTACATTGGAAGTTTTCAGAGATTAAAAAATTAAAGTTGTTCTAAAAATGAGGTAAAAATCTATACATGGTGAACTTCAAAATTTTTTCAAATCATCAGATTTTATATGTTTTGTAAAAAATAAGAACAACAAAAAATAAGAACAACACAAATTTTATAAAAATGGTTTTAGTTTTCTGCTGCAATAGCACATATTAACAACCCCAAAATCTAAGTGATCAACAGATATTTCTATTTTTTGCTCCCAAATCTGCAGTTTATTAGAGGCAGCGCTGCTTCATATTGAAGTTTTCTTGGTTTTGTTTCAGTCTGTAGTTTGGTTTTATATCCAATCCATTTTTATTCCATCAGTGGCTTCTCAGAGTATGCGCTATTCATAGTATAGGAGAAAAACATAAAGGATGAAATCTAAAAAAAATAAGGGATATTTAAAGTCTTTGCTTGCCTCAACATGTGTACATTACATTATTAAAAATAAGACATAAGTACAAGCTTGATATCAATTGAGTGGGAAAATATATTTTGTCTTCTAACAGGAGAAATTGCAAATCCATGTGGCAGAAGTGGATGTATGGTGTTTTAATATTGAGGGAGTAAGGAGTTGGAAATACTAAAGACAAATAAAAGGCAAAAAAAATCAGTGTTAAGAGCACTTCATGATGACTATGTTTTATAGATTCAGCATTGTGCCAAATAACATGTGTACGTGCACATGCATTATTTTCAATACCCTAATATTAAGATTACATGGTTTCTTTTCATAATCATTATCATAGTTAACAATAGCTTTTTTATATCTTCTATGTCAACATGTAACAGGAGTTTTCAACATAGACATGTGATGAATGCTTTCTATTTGTACCTGCCAAGAATCCTTTCCTCTTTATTGTTAATAGTACCTCACTTTCCTGGTAAGAAATCACCCAGAGGCTATCTTTCATCCATGTTATAAACAACAAATGACTTCATGGCTCAGCTCCATGAATAGTGTAATGTGGTTTATGCTGAAATAGGGCTTCCCATTCCTCTACCACCTTAGTTTGTTCAGGGATGGGTTTCTAAACCAAGCCAGATCAATTAAGAGTTAGCCTTGAGACTTGTACTCAAACTGTTGGGAAAGAGTTGGGAAAGAGGTACACAGACTATTGAGAAAGAGAAGCGTATTCCTTTATTTATTTATTTTTTAAGTTTGCTTGTCTGGTAGAAAGTAAACTTGACATTGCGCATGAACAGCTTTGTGAACTGCACGAGAAAAGCCTAATTGAGAAGCTGAGAAGGAAGCTATGGCATTAAAAGCGGAGCCAAGAGATGGGAGAAAGTGTCTTGAGGTTTTCTTGAGCTCCTAATTTCAACCGGAAGCCATCTACATCTGTGTGCTTCCCAGTTTCAAAAGCTAACCAATTTTCTATGTGCTTCAGTCAAATTGATTGCTAAAGCATTCATCCTAACAACTACTGCTTTTGTGTTCTTACGTCTTTCTCTAAACCTCACATTCTCCATACTCATTTATCACATCACCTTTTCTGGCACACAAATATCCCCTAATTTTTTAAGAATATATACTTATATTTCCTCATGATATTAATTTTTCACCATATCACAAATGCATAATTAATTTATTGTACTTCTTGAAAGTATGGCCTATTTAAACTAAATGTTTTCCTTAGCCAATATATTTGATTCCTCAGTTAAGTATTTTATTAGCCCCCATATTTCATTGACCCACATTTTACATATTTACTGCATATTTTATGTCTCAGAATTCTACAGAAAATCCCCAAATCTAGTTGAAGATGTTGCCATAGAACTCCAACCCTTGGCCTCTCATCTGATGTTCAGAAAGCCAATCTGTGACTTTGGGGTGGGGAAAGGAAATAGGTATCTATTGTAAAGCTTAAGACAAGGAGCAGGACAGATATAGCTTAATTCCTGAACTCTGAGGAATTAGGCATAAAGGTTCTTAGAGATTACAACTGGGGCTGAGGGATTCCAAGAAGGCTGAATAAAGAAAAGGTATGCTGATCGTGAGCAGGGGAAAATAGCAGAAGAAAAGTGGAGGAAGCGTATGTATTCCCAGGGAAGAGTTGGGAAAAGTTTGCAGTGGAAATTCTACATAAAGAAGAGTGACATTGTGGAGCAATGGGGAAAGTGTGGATGTGCAAGAGCAAGCAGGGATACCACACATGAGTCCTGTAGCCAGGGGCTGAAGGAGATGCCAGCCTCGGAAAGTGAGATCAAGGCAGACTGTGGCAACCTGTGCCTCTGGTGATATTGCATGAGGAAGAATCTTGCAGACCACACTGACTTTGAGTCTGGCCTGGAGCCCTAGCTGGGGGGCAGGGTACCCACTTATCTAGTAAAGGAAAATCACATTTCTTTCTCCCCATCCTCCAACCAGGGTGTCCTGCAACCATAGGAGAGAAGGCTCCATCTAGACACTATTAGAGGCTGTATTGGTTCTCATGCACAAGCAGGGATTTTATCAGAGGGGAAAAAAATCTTTCCCACTGACTTTGAGTCTGGCTGAAAGGGTTGACAGGGAGGTGGGCATCCACTTAGGATTGTGAGGTGCTCCTATCCTCTCAACCTCTCATATGTTCTGTGGCTCAAACCACAGACAGATGACCCTGGGAGGCTTCTATTATCTCTACAGATGGAGCAGACTCATGGGGGGTGAGAATGGATCCTCTGTACCCTATGTCTATAGAATCCTTGTGTGCTGTGACTGCGGGATATCTGTGACTACACGATAGGACATGACCACCTTGGAAGAGAGTTGGTGAGGGTGTGATTATGCCAACAGGCATAGTCATATTTTCTTTGCTGCTGAAAAGAAAAGAACTCTACCACACCCAACCCTGGATTCTCTCCTCACCCCTAAGCCCTCATAAGAACTCCCTGGTCCCACTCAGCACACACCTCTGGGTATTCACTGAGGGAGTAGACACTCGACTAAGCCACAGAGGCATAGTTCAAAGACTAAAACCCATCAGTGGAGAAAACCAACAAGTGTTTACATACATGGCAATAAATACAGAAATACAAGAAAAAAGAGCAAGGAAGACAACATGACTCTCCCAAAGGAATACAACACTTCAATATTAGATGAAGAGATTGATGAAATTCCTGGAAAGGAATTCAAAAGAATGATCATAGGAATCCAAGAGAAGTCATAAGAAGCAAATTCATGACTTAAAAATATCCCTACATGACATGGGTGAAAAATTTTCCCATGAAATAAAGATTTTAAAGAGAAATCAAGCTAAAATGCTGGAAATCAAGAATTCAACTTATCAAATAAAAATACAGTGGAAAGCCTTAACAACAGACTTAGATAGGCAGAAGAAAGAATTTTCAAGCTAGAAGACAAATCCTTGGAACTATATCAATCAGATAAAAAAAGAAGAACCATATAATCCAAAAGTTGTACCTTTTATATAATACATTTTATATTAAATTTATATTTATTAAATAAAAGCTTTCTATAAAAAAGAAGAATTTAGAAAAATTAAAAGCAGTGTTGGAGATTTATAGCCATTTGGATTTCCTCTTTTGAAAATGTCTGTTTAAGTCCTTTGCCCTTTCTTCACTGGATTGTTTGTTTTGTTGTTGTTGAGTCTCTTGTTATTAATATTTTATCAGTTGTATAGTTTGAATCTAATTTCTCCTATTCTGTCAGTTTCCTCGTCATTTTTCTGAGTGTTTCCTTTTCAGTACAGAAGCTTCCCAATTTAATGTAATCTCATTTGTTAATTTTGGCTTTGCCTCTGGGGTCTTTTCCAAGAAGTCTTTGCCTGTGCCAATCTCGTCCAGTGTTTTCCCAATGTTCTCTAATATTTGATGGCATTGGGTCATAGATTTAGGTCTTTAATCCCTTTTGAGTGAAATTTTGTATAAGGTTTAAGGTAAGGGTCTTGCTTCACACTTCTGCATGTGGAAATCTATTTTTCACAGCACCGTTTGTTGAAGGGATTGTCCTTGGTCCAGGGATTAATTTTAGCTACTTTGTCAAATATAAATTGATTGTAGATGCTTGCATTGATTTCTGGGGTTTCTATTCTGTTCCATTGGTCTATCCAATCTGTTTTTGTACCAGCACCATGTTGTTTTGACCATAACTGCTCTATAGTATGTCTTGAAATCTGGTATTGTGATGCCTCTGGCTTTGTTTTTGCAGTATAAGATTGCTTTAGCAATAGGATGCTGGCCATTGGTTTGTCATAAATTGTTGTGATTGTGAGGAATGTTCCTTCTATACCCAATTTGCTTAGAGTTTTCATTATGAAAGGGTGTTGTATTTTAGCAAATGCTTTCTTTGCACCTATTGAGATAATCTTATGGTTTTTGTTCTTCAGTTTGTTAATGTGATGTATCACATTGATTGATGAACCATTCCTGCACTGGGATAAATCCCACTTGGTCCAGGTGAATGATCTTTCTGATGTGTTGTTTGATTTGATTTGCTAGAATTTTGTTGAGGGTTTTCATGTCTATAATTCATCAGGTAATTTTGTATGTAGTTCTCTTTTTCTGTTGTACCTTTTCAGGTTTAGGAATTAAGGTGATGCTGGCTTCATAGAAAGAATTTGGGAGGATTTCCTCCCTTTCAGTTGTTTTTAATAGCTTGAGAAGAATTGGAATTCATTCTTTAAATGTCTGGTAGAATTCAGCAGTGAAGCCATCTGATCCTGAGCTTTTTTTTTGGGGGGGGGAGGGTATTTACCATTGATTCAATTTCCCTCTTCATTATGGGTCTGTTTAGGTTTTGTGTGTCTTCATGGTTCAATTTAGGTGGGTTGTATGTGTCCAGGAATCTATCCATTTCTTCTAAGTTTCCTTTTTTTGTTGGCATACAGATCTTTGTAGTAGTTTCTGATGATTCTTTTTATTTCTGTGGTGTCATTACATTTACTTTTTTATCTCTAATTTTATTAATTAGGCTATTCTCTTTCCTTTTTTTTTGTTAGTTGGACCAATGATGTGTACTTTTGTTTATTGTTTCAAAAAAAACAGCTCTTCATTTTGCTGATCTTTTGTATTGTTTACTTGGTTTTTATTTTATTTTTTTTTCAAAAATGTAATCATTTCTTTTCTCCTAATGGTTTTGTGTTTGGTTTTATGTTGTTTTTCTAAACCTTGAGATGTATTGGTAGCACATTTATTTGGTGCCTTTCCAATTTATTAATGTAAGCACTAATTTCTATAAACTTTCCTCTTAACACTGCTTTTGCCATATCACATAAGTTTTGATTAGTTGTATTGTTGTCTTCATTTGTTTCCAGAAATTTTTGGATTTCTCTTTTGTTTTCTTCAATCACCTACTGTTCATTCAGGTGTACATGTTGTTCAGTTTCCATGTGTTTGCATATGTTCTAGTGATTCCTGAGTTTCTGATTTTGGTGTCATTCCATTGTGGTCCAAGAAGATGTATGGTATGATTTTGATATTTTTGAATTTGCCAAGACTTGCTTTATGGCCTAGCAGGTTGACAATTCTAGAGAAATTCCCATGCACTGTTGAGAAGAATGTGTATTCTTTGGCTGTAGGATGCAAAGTTCTATAGATATTTGTAAATATCTGTTGTTTCCTTGCCGATATTTTTTTGTCTGTTTGATCTTTCCCTTGCTGAAAGTGGGGTATTTATGTCCTGCATTACTATTGTATTTGAGTCTAAGTCTCCATTTAGATCCCTTAACATTTCTTTTTAAATATCCAGGTGCCCTGTAATTAGCTGCTTATATGTTTATAATAGTTACATCTTCCTGTTGTATTGATTCCATAATCATTACCTAGTGCCTTTCTTTGTCTCTTTTAACAGTTTTTATGTTAAAATCCATTTTGTCTGGTATTATGATGGCTATACCACCTGTTTTTTGGTTTCTGTTAGCATTGAATAACTTTTTTCATCCTTTCACTTTCAATCTGCCTGCATCTTTGTTGGTGAGATGTATTTTCTTGTAGGCAGTAAATAGATTGGTTTTGTTTTTTAATCCATTCAGTTATTCTGTGTCTTTTAACTGGCGAGTTGAGGCCATTTACATTCAAGCTCACTTGATAAATAACAACTGCCCTGTGATTTTTCTAAATATATTCCAATTTTTTTTTTACTTTGGATTTTCTTTGTCCTTTTACTGGGAGATTTTTTGCCTCTACTTTCTTTTGTAGTGATGACTATGTTTCTGTGTTTCTATGCACTGCACATCCTTCAGCATTTTTGCAAGGTTGGACAGGTGGTGACAAACTCTTTCAATTTCTGTTTGTTATGGAAAGTTTTTATTTCATCTTCATTCATAAATGAGAGCTTTGAAGAGTACAGAATTCTGGGTTGACAGTTTTTTTTTTCTCTTAAGTCTTGGACTATATCTCACCATTCTCTCCTAAAATGTGGGTTTCTGATGAAAAATAAGTTGTGAGTCTAATTGGAGATCCTCTGAAAGTAATTTTGCATTTATCTTGTGCACATTTTAGAATCTTTTCTTTATGTTTTACTGTGGAGAGTTTGATTACAACGTGTCATGGTGAAGATCTTTTCTATCATGTCCATTAAGAGTTCCATGTGCTTGTACTTGGATGTCCCTTTCTTTCTCCAAATTAGCTAAGTTTTTTGTTATTGTTTTACTAAAAAAGCCTTCTAATCTTTTCTCTTTTTCCATGCCTTCAGAACTCCTAGAAACTGTATGTTGGGTCATTTGATAGTATCCTATAGTTTCCCAACAGTGTTTCTACATTTTCTAATTTCTTCTTTATTGTGCTTGGTCTGACTGTATAATTTCTTGTGATTTGTCTTATAAGTTTTATATTCTTTTTTCTGCTTCACCAATTCTGTTGTTAAGGCTTTCCACTGCGTTTTTATTTGTTCTATTGAATTCTTCATTTCAAAGATTTCATTTTGATTTCTCTAAAATCTCAATATCATGAGAGAAATTTTCTTCATATCATGTATGGATTTCATTAGTTTATGCATTTGCTTCTGGTTACTTCTAAATAATCCTACAATCAACTTTTTGTATTCCATTTCTGGCATTTCTTTAGCCTCTTCATCCTCACAACGTAGTATTGAAGTAATGTGTTCTTTTGGGGGCATCATGTTGTCTTTCTTATTCTTACTTGTTGAATATATTTATTATTTGGCATTTGTGGAGATACTCATTGGTTTCTTCTTTGTTTTTTCGCTGTGGAGGATTTTATCTTTGGACTCTGTCTCTATGGATTAGTGAGGTGTCTACTTTTTCAGTGAATACATAAAAATGTGTGATGTGTGTGGCCAGAGAGTTCTATTCAGTGCTCCAGGGTGGATGGAGTACTCAACATGACACTCAGGTTGGGCATTGTAAATCTCTCTCTCTCTCTCTCTTTCTCTCTCTCTCTCTCTCTTTTTCAGAGGGGAGGTTTGTTCTGCTCTGTTTGCATAGACTAAGCTCACCTTCTTTCCTCAAAGGATACAAGTGTCTGGATGTTAGACCCAGTGGGCATAATATTCATCCACACTGCTTCAAATACCATACAAAGCATCTGTGCAGTCCTTGGTGTAAGCACCAATTCCATATCCATCACCAGGGAACCAGAGAGCCCTGAGTGTCTGGAGCCTCCCACAGTGACTGTCCAAAGTCCCAGCCACATCCTATGCCTTCTCACACAGCCCCAGTGTTTTCAAGTCCCTGCTCACAATCCTCCCACAGTTAGAAACACTCAGCCCTCTGTCACTGCTCCCTGCCAAATTCAGGTGTCTCCTCTTGGCTGGTTGCTGGTCATGAACCATAGCTGGCGCAGCTGTTACATAGGTCCAAAATGGTTCCTGCTCTCTATCAGCTTGTTACAGGACACTGTTGCAGGGCCATCCAGGAGAGAGAAACATGCCCCCATCTTTTATTCTCCTCTACTTTGGCAGGAGCCACAAGACTCCAAGCCAGATTCCCTCCAAGATCTTCCTGCAGTTTTATTGCTAGTGGGTTGGGCTATTGCAGACTGGTCTCACCTCACTCTCCAAAGCTGGTGTGGATTCTCTCAGCTGCCTGGGTCCCAAGTTCTGTGCATCCACATCCTCCACATAGATCCACAGTGTACCTCTAATTTGTGTGGAGTTTCCTCTCTTGTTTTCCTCCTAACTCTTCCATGAGGCTGCACTTCTCCACTTTTCTGATGGGTCTTTTGCAGAGTGCCCTGGGCTAAATTTAACAGACTCAGGATCTCTGAGGCATCACATATGTCCTTTTATATGACACTCTGGGGAATAAAATGGAAATGTTTTACAAGTTAAATGCTTTTGTAGTCTGATGATCAACATGAACTTCATTTAGAAACCTGATCTATTGTTCTGACCCAGACATTCTTGTCTAATTATGGAAAATGGGACCTGTGGAGCTGCTGCAGATATCTCAAGTCTTCTCTGGTTTGTCTGAACCCTTTGATTAGTCACATCCTTGACACTGTTAATGAAGACTGATGACAGAATAAGATCTTTGATTCATGTGTGATTGATTTGACAATCTATTTCTACCAGTTAGATTGGGAAAAATTAAACATACTTTCACACAACCAAGGGAATCTGTATCATAAAAAACTTCACAATGACTCATTAACGTTTTCTACTCAGTCTGAAAAAACATTGCAAAACAGGAAATGTATTGCAAAGAAAAGAAGCAACCTTGTAGCACAAATAGGTTTAAAGGAAAAGTATCCTAGGACAACACATATAACACAAAGCTGTCCCAGATCACACACTCACACTAACTTGGCATACACACAAATAGCTTTAACTGAATCAAGAAATGTAAGAATGAATTATACTCAAAATAGAAACTTCATGTGACCCATATAAGTAACTATATTAAAGGAAAGAAAGATGAATAAAAGAGTGATAAACATCAATAGCATTATAAAATCAATGATGCCCAAAAAACAGTAAATGTAATTGAAAAAAAGTAAACTGTATTTTACAATAACCATAAAACTATATGATATTTGAACCTAACAAAAGTTGTATATTGATAGTATAAATGAAATTCTAGATTGCTTAAGGCACATAAAAGCTAAATGGAAATGCAAACATGAGTGGGATTCTTGAAATCAAATGTGATAAATGAAATAAAAATTCTATAGAGAAATTAGCAGCCAAATTGAAGGAATCTAAGAAAATTGAACAAAAAGATAAGTGATAGAAAAGATAATGACATGTATAAGAAAATTTGATTTATTCAGAAATTTTACCATCAAATTGGAGTAAAATGGTGAGCAAATGGTAGTCTCCTTCATCTTCCTATGAAGTACACTAACTATCCATGATCAAATAAAACCTCAGAAGGGCTTATGGTGATATAGGCAGGCATGTAGGAATAAATCATTAGATTTGTGAGCTGGAGACCACATCTTCACCTTGCCCCCTGTTGTGATCTCACGCCCCTATGTGACCTCACCTGCATGCTTGTCTGCCTATCAGACTATGTAACCGCTTCCTTTTGGAAGTGAATCAAAGGCCTGGAGTAAGGTCCCCCCCACCACCCATTGTCCGCGTCTCCATACGCAAGGACTTTGGCTGCTGCTCTGCCTCTGTTTTCCTGCCTGCACACTTTGCTCCATGTGGCTCCCAGACAACCCTCTGCCTTGAATGGACTCAGCTTAAGCTTCCAGACTTCTTTCTCCTCTAAATTAAGCCCTCTGTGTATCTCTTTCACTGAAGAAATGCTGAAAACTTATCATGCCACCTGGTGTATTTGAGCCGATATTCAGAATTCTTATTCAGAATTCCCATTGTGGTGGGGTTGGTGGTAATATCTTTCAGAGCTGTTGGCCCTTAAGAGGGATTCAAGGTTTTCTCATGGAATGAATTCTTACTTTAATGGGACTGGATTGATTACTACAAGGATGTTGTAAGACAAGCCTGATACCTTGCCTCCTTGTCTTTTTTTTTTTTTTTTTTTTTTGGACAGGCAGAGTGGACAGTGAGAGAGAGAGACAGAGAGAAAGGTCTTCCTTTTGCCCTTGGTTCACCCTCCAATGGCCGCCGCGGCCTGTGCACTGCAGCCGGTGCACCGCGCTGATCCGAAGACAGGAGCCAGGTGCTTCTCCTGGTCTCCCATGTGGTGCAGGGCCCAAGGACTTGGACTCCAAGTACTGCACTCCTGGGCCACAGCAGAGAGCTGGCCTGGAAGAGGGGCAACCAGGACAGAATCCAGCGCCCCAACTGGAACTAGAACCCAGTGTGCCGGCGCTGCAGGCAGAGGATTAGCCTTGTGAGCCACGGCGCCGGCCAAGCCTCCTTGTCTTTTTAAAAGTACCTCCTTCCTCCTCCATATGTTTCTGTCCTGTGTTGCGATGTTCCTTTGCTGACACTGATTTATTCCATTTGGACCTGCTAGCCACTAGAAATGTGATCCAGATAAGCTTCTTTTTTCATACCTTTCCAAGCCTCGGGTATTCTGTTACAACACAACACAGTCAAAATACTGAAAAAATATTATCAATATTTTAAAAGAGATATTTGCATTCCTATGTTCAATGCAACATTATTCACAGTAGCCAAGATATGAACTTTAGTATCTTTTGACAGAGGAATAGATTTTCAAAAATTGGATAAACACAGACATGATGGAGTATTATTCAGCCTTAGAAAAGAAGGAAACTGTGCTATTTACACTAATGTGGATGAATCTGGAGATCATTTGGCTAAGTGAAATAAGCCAAACCCAGAACAAAGCAAAGTAGGGGTGCAACATTGCAAACTTGTACATATAAGAGAACAAGAGAAACAGTGAGAAACATGGTGGCTAGAATTAATGATAATGCACTGTATTCTTTACCTAAGAGAGTGGATACTAAGTTTTCTCAATGCCCACTCACATATACACAAAGAGAAATATAAAGTACATTTGTGAGTTGGTGGATATATCAATTAACTTATTTATGGAAATCATTTGACAATATATTCATTTATAAAAACATCACATTATGTCCGGCACCGCAGCTCACTGGGCTAATCCTCTGCCTGTGGAGCCGGCACCCTGGATTCTAGTCAAGGTTGGGGCATCGGATTCTGTCCTGGTTGCTCCTGTTCCAGTCCAGCTCTCTGCTGTGGCCCGGGAAAGCAGTGGAGGATGGTCCAAGTGCTTGGGCCCTGCACCTACATGGGAGACCAGGAGGAGGCACCTGTCTTCTGGCTTTGGATCTGTGCAGTGCACCATCCGTAGCAGCCATTTGGGGGGTGAACCAATGGAAGGAAGACTTTTCTCTCTGTCTCTCTCTCACTAACTTTGCCTGTCAAAAAAAAATCACATTGTGTAATTATGAACTCAAGGATATCAGTGTATAGATAGAAAATTTAAAAGTTGATAGCAATGCATATTATAATATTTCAGAAAACTGAAGAAAAAAACATATAGTAAAAGCTCCAGAGATAGAGAGGACCAACAGTTCCTATATGGAAGATCAAAATAATATTAGCAAGTGAGTATAAGATAGTGGATAGAAAGTGGATTTACATCCCAACTATATATTTACTAAATAGTTTGAGATAAGCTAATTAACATTTTTATATTAATTTTCTTATTTTTCATTAAGAAAAGTAGTACTTTTTCATAAAAGACTTTAACACAGAATTCAATGACTGCAAAGTGTTTAATTAATGTTAGCTTTTCTTAGAAAAGTGATTAAGAGTAGCATTACAAGTTTGAGTATAATAAAACAATATCTTTAAAATCCTGATGCTCCAAGTTAGAATTTTGTAGCTAGCCAACTTATCAGCTATTATTTGTGATAGATTATAATAGTTCTCTTTTATCTTAGGTGAATACATTACAAGACCCACGATGGGTTCTATATGAATTATGTTTTTTTCTTATATAAAAATACTTACGATAAGCTTTAATTTATAAATTAGTTGAAGTAAGAGATAATCAGCTAATGATAAAATAGAAAAAAAATAGACCAATTATGACAGTACACTGTAATGAAAATCGTGTGAATATTGTGTCTTTCTCAAAATATGTTATTCTACTCACCACTTTTGTATTGAAAACAAATGGTATAATGTCTACACAGTGGGATGAAATGAAAAAGCATGACAAGCACTATGAATACAAACAATATGTATCAGGCAAGCTGATAACTAAGATGATCATGTGGCAGATGGGATGAGTATTGTATATAGCTGGATACCCTGGACAATCAGATCTCAGCAGGGATAGAGCTGAACAATGTGCAATCTCAACAGGCTAATCAGAATGCTGCATAGTTTAAGATTATAAATTATTTTTGCAAATTTCCATTGTATATTTTATTTTGTTTTTATATTTTATATATTATTTATCTTTCATGGATAACTGAAACAATGAAAATAAACTGCAGTTAGGGATTAAACTACTATCATTAACTCATGCAGAGATTGTAGAAATGGAGTAATATAGAGGACACAGTCCCTATCTGATGAATTGCTACCTGTTAGTCCAAGTAAATCCCATTTTGATTAGAAAAAGTAAGTAAATTGGGTAATTATACATATTGAGAATATATTGAGATAGATATGAAACTTTTCAATACAATTAATTCAAATGGTATTTTCCTCTAAATATTTCTAAGTTTCAGATTTTATAAAATGTATTTACATATATTAAATTAAAACATATATAAATAAAAACAATCTTTACACACTAATTTGGTAATTATATTATTATGTAGACTTTGAACTATAATTTGAAGGGATAATAAATTGCAATAATAATCACTAATCTAATCTAAACACATAAGTAGAGGGCCTATGAATGGGTTCTATTAATTTAAATATTCAAAGAAAATATAAATTTAAATATTTTATAATTAAGTATTTGGAGTATTTATCATTTGAGTAAATAAAAAAATTAATAGCTTGCCTAAGTAATTATTGTAAAAACCAATGGAGGGGTAGACACTGGAATGAAAATTCAGAGGTACAAATCACACTTCTAGCTCTGACACTAACTGGTCACATTCTCCTGGGAAAGTCATTTCCCTCTATATGGCTCAGATTGCTGGACAAGAGGCTCTCGAAGGTGCTTTTTGTGGTCTGCCTTCAAGAGTATCCACTTTTTGGCTAAGGAATAAATCTCAAACCCATAGAAGTTGAGTAATAAGATAAATAGCTTCAAGAAGGTGGAAATTTATTATTATTATTATTTTAACTTTTATTTAGAATATAAATTTCTAAGGTACAGATTATGGATTACAATGGTATCCACCCCATAACGTCCCTCCCACCAATAACCGTCCCCCCTTTCCAGGTCCCTCTCCTCTTTCATTCACATCAAGATTCATTTTCAATTCTCTTTATATACAGAAGATCAGTTTAGTACATATTACATAAAGATTTCAACAGTTTGCCCTCACATAGAGACACAAAGTGAAAAATACTGTTTGAGTACTAGTTATAGCATTAAATCACAATGTACAGCACATTAAGGACAGAGATCCTACATGATATTTTTTTAAAAAATTGATTAATTATCTATGCAATTTCCAATTCAACACCAAATTTTTTTTCATTTTCAATTATCTTTATATACAGAAGATCGATTCAGTATATACTACGTAAAGATTTCATTAGTTTGCACCCTCACAGAAACACAAGGTGTAAAAATACGGTTTCAGTACTAGTTATAGCATTACTTCACATTGGATAACACATTAAGGACAGATCCCACATGAGACGTAAGTACACAGTGACTCTTGTTGATTTAACAATTTGACACTCTTGTCTATGGCACCAGTAATCTCCCTAGGCTCTAGTCATGAGTTGCCGAGGCTATGGAAGCCTTTAGGGTTTGCCGACTTCAATCTTATTCCGACAGGGTCATAGTCAAAGTGGAAGTTCTCTCCTCCCTTCAGAGAAAGGTACCTCCTCCTTTGATGTCCCTGTTCTTTCCACTGTGATCTCACTCGCAGAGATCTTTCATTTAGGTTTTATTCTTTTTTTTGCCACAGTGTCTTGGCTTTCCATGCCTAAAATACTCTCATGGGCTTTTCAGCCAGATCCACATGCCTTAAAGGTTGATTCTGAGGCCAGAGTGCTATTTAGGATATCTGCCATTCTATAAGTCTGCTGTGTCTCCCACTTCCCACTTTTGATCGTTCTCTCCCTTTTTGGTTCTATCAGTTAGTATTAACAGACACTAGTCTTGTTTGTGTGATCCCTTTGAATTTAGACCTATTAGTGAGATCAATTGTGAACTGAAATTGATCACTTGGACTAGTGAGATGGCCTTGGTACATGCCACCTTTATGGGATTGTATTGGAATCCAATGGCACTTTTCTAACTCCATCATTTGGGGCAAGACTGAATGTGCATACTCCACATTGTACATATGCTCCCTCTCTTTTTCCCACTCCTATATTTAACAGGAATCACTTTTCAATTAAAATTAAACACCTAAGAGTAATTGTGTGTTAATTACAGAGTTCAACCAATAGTACTAGAATAAAAAAATACTAAAATAGATAAAGTATTACATTGTAAAAAAACAGTCAGCACAAGAGCTGAACAAGTCAATGTTTCTCATAGTGACCATTTCACTTCAACAGGTTTCCACTTTGGTGCTCTGTTAGTTGTCGCCGATCAGGGAAAACAAATGATATTTGTCTCTTTTGAACTGGCTAAATTCACTCAGCATGATGATTTCCAGATTCCTCCATCTTGTTGCAAATGACCAGATTTCATATGTTTTTGACTGCTGTATAGTATTCTGTAGAGTACATGTCCATAATTTCTTTATCCAGTCTACTGATGATGGGCATTTGGGTTGGTTCCAAGTATCAGCTATTGTGAATTGAGCTGCAATAAACATTACTGTGCAGACGACTTTTTTGTTTGCCAATTTAATTTCCTTTGGGTAGATTCCAAGGAGTGGGATTACTGGGTTGTATGGTAGGGATATATTCAGGTTTCTGAGGAATCTCCAGACTGACTTCCATAGTGGCATTACCAGTTTGCATTCCCACCAAGAGTGGGTTAGTGTCCCTTTCCCTGATTGCTAGTGATCTTTAACATTTTTTCAAGAGTCTTTTGGCCATTTGGATTTCCTCTTTGGAAAAGTGTCTGTTGAGGTCCTTGGCCCATCTCTTAAGTGGGTTGTTTGTTTTGATGTTGTGGAGTTTCTTGATTTCTTTGTAGATTCTGTTTATCAACCCTTTATCTGTTGCATAGTTTGCAAATATTTTTTCCCATTCTGTCGGTTGCCTATTCACTTTCTTGACTGTTTCTTTTGACGTACAGAAACTTCTCAGTTTGATGCGATCCCAGTAGTTAATTTTGGCTCTGAGTGCCTGTGCTTTTGGGATCTTTTCCAAGAAGTCTTTGCCAATATCTATATCTTGCAGGGTTTCTCCAATGTTCTCTAATCACTTGATGGTGTCAGGTCATAGATTTAAGGCTTTAATCCATGTTGAGTGGATTTTTGTAAGGTGAAGGGTAGGGATCTTGCTTCATGATACTGCATGAGAAAATCCAGTTTTCCCAGCACAATTTGTTGAATAAACTGCCCTTACTCCAGGGATTGGTTTTGGATCCTTGATCAAATATGAGTTGGCTGTAGATGTTTGGGTTGATTTTTGGTGTTTCTATTCTGTTCCATTGGTCTATCGGTCTGTTTCTGTACCATACTACAGGGCCGTTTTGATAGCAACTGCCCTGTAGTATGTCCTGAAATCTGGTATTGTTATGCCTAAGCTTTGTTTTTGTTGTACAAGATTGCTTTAGCTAATCGAGGTCTCCTGTGTCTCCATATGAATTTCAGCATCATTTTTCCAGATCTGAGAAGAATGTCTTTGGTATTTTGATTGGTATCAAATTGAATCGGTAAATTGCTTTTGGGAGAATGGACATTTTGATGATACTGATTCTTCCAATCCATGAGCATGAAAGATTTTTCCATTTTTTTTTTTGGTATCCTCTTCTATTTCTTTCTTTAAGGTTTTGTAATTCTCTTCATAGAGATATTTAACGTTCTTGGCTAAGTTTGTTCCAAGGTATTTGATTGTTTTTTTAGCTATTGTGAACAGCATTGATCTTAGAAGTTCTTCATCAGCTGTGGCATTGCCTGTGTAACAAAGGCTGTTGATTTTTGTGCTCTGAATATATATCCTGCTACTTTGCCAAACTCTTCTATGAGTTCCAATAGTCTCTTAGTAGAGTTCTTTGGATCCCCTAAATAAAGAATCATATCATCTGCAAAGAGGGATAGTTAGAGTTCTTCCTTCCCAATTTGTATCCCTTTAATTTGTTTTTCTTGCCTAATAGTTCTGGCTAAAATTTCCAAAAGTATATTGAATAGCAGTGGTGAGAGTGGGCATCCCTGTCTGGTACCAGATCTCATTGGAAATGCTTCCAACTTTTCCTCATTCAATGGGATGTTGGCCATAGTTTTTTCCTAAATTGCTTTGATTATATTGAGGAATGTTCCTTCCATACCCAGTGTGCTTAGGGTTTTCATCATGAAAGGGTATTGTATTTTATCCAATACTTTTTCTGCTTCTATTGAGATAATCATATGGTTTTTCTTCTGCAGTCTGTTAATGTGGTGTATCACATTGATTGATTTCTGAACATTGAACCATCCCTGCATACCAGGGATAAATCTCACTTGGTCTGGGTGGATGATCTTTCTGGTGTGTTCTTGCATTCTATTGGCCAGAATTTTATTGAGGACTTTTGCATCTATGTTCATCAGGGATATTGGTCTGTAATTCTCTTTCAATGCTGCATCTTTTTCCAGCTTAGGAATTAAGGTGATGCTGGCTTCATAGAAAGAATTTGGGAGGATTCCCTCTTTTTCGCTTGTTCTGACTAGTTTGAGAAGAATTGGAGTTAGTTCTTCTTTAAATGTCTAGTAGAATTCAGCATTGAATCCATGATTTCCTGGGCTTTTTTTGTTAGGAGGGCCTTTATTACTGTTTCAATTTCTGTCTCAGTCATGGGTCTGTTTAGGTTTTCTGTCTTCCTGGTTCAATTTAGGTAGGTTGCATGTGTCCAGGAATCTATCCATTTTGAATAGATTTCCCTGTTTGCTGGCATACAAGTCCTTGTAGTAATTTCTGATGATTCTTTTTATTTCTGTGGTGTCTGTTGTTACATTTCCTTTTTCATCTCTGATTTTATTGATTTGGGTCTTTTCTGTTTTTATTTAGTTGGGCCAATGGGGTGCAAATTTTGTTTATTTAAAAAAAACCAGCTCCTCATTTGGCTGATTTTTTTGTAATGTTTTTTGGATTCAATCCTCTTGATTTCTTCTCTGATTTTAATTATATCTCTTCTCCTACTAGTTTTGGGTCTGGTTTGCTGCCGATTTTCTATATCCTTGAGATGAACTGAAAGCTCATCTATTTGGTGCCTTTCCAATCTTCATGTAGGCACCTATTGATATAAACTTTCCTCTTAACACTGATTTTTCTGTATCCCATAGTTTTTGGTATGATGTGCTGTTATTCTCTTTACTTCCAGAAATTTTTTGATTTCTCGTTTAATTTCTTTGTGACCCATTGTTCATTCAGGAGCATGTTGTTCTGTCTCCATGTGTTTGTATATGCTCTAGGCATTCCTGTGTTTTTAATTTCCAACTTCATTCCTTTATGGTCTGAGAAGCTGCAAGGTATGATTCTAATTCTTTTGAATTTGCTGAGATTTGCTTAATGCCTAGTATGTGGTCAATCCTAGAGAAGGTTCCATGTACTGCTGAGAAGAATGTAAATGCTTTCTGTGTAGGATGAAAAGTTCTGTAGTTATCTGTTAGATACATTTGGGCTATAGTGTCATTTCAATCTACTGTCTCCTTGTTGATCTTCTGTCCTGTTGATCTATTTCTGAGAGTGGAGTTTTGAAGTCCCCCAGTACTATTGTATTGGGGTCTAAGTATCCCTTTAAGTTTCTTAACAAATATTTTAAATAATCCGGTGCCCTGTAATTAGGTGCATACACATTGATAATCGTTATATCTTGCTGTTGAATGGATGCCTTAATCATTATATAGTGCCCCTCTTTGTCTCTCCTAATAGTTTTTGTGGTAAAATTTATGTTACCTGATATTAAGATGACTATGCCCGCTCTTTTTTCATTTCTGTTGGCATGGTATATCTTTTTCCAGCCTTTCACTTTCAGTCTGTATGCATCTTTGTTAGAAAGATGTGTTTCTTGTAAGCAGCAAATAGATGGCTTTTCTTCCTTAACCCAGTCAGCCAATCAGTGTCTTTTAACTGCACAGTTCAGAGCATTCACATTCAAAGCGGTGGGCTACCTTGCTCTCCCCGTAGGTCCTCTGTGCCACATCCATTAGATCTGGAAGAGTTTCCTCTGCAGTTTTTTTCTGAGTATTTCCTGAGACTACAGTAACTCCACTTTTATTAAACTATCTTTTCCCGGACTATTGGTGAGCGCCCTCACTATTCCGCCGTCTTGGCTCCGCCCCCGGAAATTTATTATTTAGCATCTGGAATCTGAATGTTCTCATAAACAAAAATGCTCTTCTTGGAAAAGATATCTTGAAAAGCCACAAAAGTTATATAGACGGTAAAATATAAGAGTAAACATGATTTTTTCAGATCTGTACTAAAGGAGAGAATTTTTTTTTCTTCCTAGGAAAGGAAATTTTAAAAGGTACTAAAGTAGGAAGTGAATTACTTAGAAATTCTAGTGCAACATTTTGAGTTGACCATGAGGATGTAAACCTATTCTGTATCTGCAACGCATTAATAGGGATTCTGATTTCCAAAGCTCATGGAGCTGAGAATTTAAAAGTTATATGCTCTCAAGGGGCAAGTGTGAAGTCAATGGCTTTATGGAATACATTTTGGTGGCCTATAAGTGCTCATATGAAATAAGGCCTGCATCTTGAATTAAAAGTCACCCAGCGCTGTGGCACAGCAGGTTAATGCCCTGGCCTGAAGTGCCGACATCCCACATGGGCACTGATTTGAGACCTGGCTGCTCCACTTCTGATCCAGCTCTCTGGTATGGCCTGGGAAAGCAGTAGAAGATGGCCCAAATCTTTGGGCCTATGCACCTCTGTGGGAGACCCAGAAGCTCTTGGCTCCTGGCTTCGGATCAGCGCAGCTTCAGCCATTGTGGCCAATTGGGGAGAGAACCATTGGATGGAAGACCTCTCTCTTTCTCTCTCTCTGCTTCTCCTCTCTCTCTGTCTCTCTAACTTTCAAATAAATAAATAAGTCATTAAAAAAAATACCATTCTCAAACAGAGCCACTTATAACAAAGTGTTATACATGTGGAACAGGGTAGGAGATGTGGGTTAATCGTTATAAAGTATGAAACTGATATAAATATTGTTGATGCTATTTTTATATTTGATGTTTATCCAGCATTATAGGTAAGGAAAGGTCTTAAAAGTTGAGATGTGAAGGTTAGATAATTGGAAGATAGTTCTTTTAAGACAGTTGTTTTTAAAAGCTCAAGAATTAGGCCCAGCTGTTTCCTATCTACTTCCAGGCTTGCCACGTGTTCTACACACTCTTGGAGCCTTCCTTGATCTTAGTCTGTGAATCTCCAAAACTGTGATTCCAACTGAAACTCCCTTCTTCATAAATGGTTTGCTTATATAATTGTTATGACTTTCAAAATAGTTTACTAAAAATTCATTGCTTCAATTTCTGTTACTAATTGCATAAAAATATTCACTAGATGGAGTACTGCCAAGATTCTCTGTCAGGTATTTGGTAATCCATGAGCAGGAAGCAGAAAAGGCTTCTTTATGCTTGTTTGTTCTGGTGAGAATTTATTTCCTATGTATTTACCATATCTGTGACTTAATAAGTGTAATAGCAAGGGATAATCATTACAAAAAGAACAAAACCTTGTATTTTTAGCATGTTTTAGTGAGAAAGGCAATGTTGATGAAGCTGAGAAGGTAGTCATAAAATTGCCAGTAAAAAAATGGAAAGATGTACAACAGACAATGCTATAGGAGAGAAAATAGGTAATGATTGCAAACTAATTCAGGAACTTCTGGTAAATGAAATATAGATGATGAAGAAGAAGAAGGATAAGAAAATGGAAAAGAATTAAAGGTAAGTGAGGTAGAATAAAGATGATGATTAATTCACAAATGAACCCAGGATTTTTCAGGTAGTGATAGTTATCAGAAGGGAGTTTGACATATAGATTTAGACTTCTTAAGGAAATCCTTAAGTGTATAAACCTATACACATGCATTTAAAATATTTATTAAAAATGGAATTGAAAGAAAGATTTTTTTCTGGTGCAACAAATTTGAAATCCATATTTGTGAGAGATCATAAACAGATTGAAAATATGTATCATGAAAAACTAAGCATGGATTTTGGAATTTTTTGCACTAAAATAAACTTTAATTATTTAAGAGGAATGCAGGGAGGAAGGGAGAGAGACAGAGAGAGGTCTTAGCCACTGCTTTATTCTCCTAGTGTCTGTAACAACCAAGATGGATCCAGGCCAAAGATGGGAACTGGGATCTTGCCCTAGGTCTTTCACTTGAGGGCAGGAACCCAGTCAGTTTCACCATCATCTGCAGTCTTCCAGAGTCAGGAAGCCAGAGTCTGGAACCAGCACCAGGCATCAAACTCAGGCACTCCCACATGGGATGTTAAGCCAGTCACCCATTGCAGATTTGTTTTTAAATTTCATTTTCACATTACCTTTTTGAAGTACTCTCTTATTTATAGAGTAAAAAAGAAGGATAGACTGTAAGAATGGAAATGGAGCAGGAAAGGGGATATGAACTGGCTATAAAGATTAGAACTTCAGTGTAACAAAAACAAAGGCACTAAATTGAGGGGAAGTGCTCATAGAATTCATTAAACAAGGTTGAATAAAGGAACTGGTCACCTTGCTTTCAGAGGCCTTGGCAATCTCAGTAAGTAGAATGAGAAGCCTCCTACATGAGTATCAGATGAGGCAGATAAACAGTTTCAAATAACCATGTTTAGAAATCTGAATCTTCAATTCAATCAGAATATAGAAGTGATTTAAAAGTTTTACAGGCAATATGAGCTAAAAAAAAAACTCTATAAAAGAAATATATGCTTACAAGATTAGTAGTGCATTGAAAATAATATAGTGTGTTAAAGATTTTAATTTAATTTATAAATTTTGGATAGTTTGTGTTTTCACAGTACTGTGGTATTTTAGATTTTTAAGCCTTGTAGAATTGCTAACGGAATTGAAATAGATGGCTTAGTTTCTTTTTTTTCCATTTAAATGCTCAACAAACTCACAAGGAAGTAGTTTTCCATGGTTTACAACAACTTTAAGAGATTTGCAGCTGTGCTATGAATACATCCAATCATACTAAATATGATTTTCAATATTACTTTTTGCTATTACTTGGAAAAGTTATTGAAGAAGGAAGTGGTTTGCCCAAATGTAAGATGCTAATATAGATTTGAACATTTGATATATTCAAGTGTGCATATTTGTTGTATTCAAATAATGATCTAAAATTAGAAAACTATAGCAACTATCTATTAAGACTCAGACTTAATTTAAAATAAAGAGGAGTTGAGTTTCAGATCTTATTTTTTAATATAGAGCCAAATATTTTTAAGTGGCGAAAGTTACTTACAGTTCTCAATCTACTGAATTTTAGATGACTTCATGTTAATATTCATTTAAAAGTTAATTATAATAAATGCAGTCAGAATCTAGAATCAGTATGTCAGAGCAGAAAATTACTTTGGCCAACATTATTTTTTAGCACCAAACCCCTGTTTTCAATGGAAGAAATTATAGTTTGTAAAATTTAAAGGAAAACCAAGAGCGTAATAGGGTGTGTTTAAATAAGTAAATATTTGCCTTTCAGCAGTGTTTAACCATGGGATGCATGGGATGAGCTATAAGGGCAGATGGAATATAAAATGGGGCCAAAATGTAAAAGCAAAATTGAGGCAAAGACAAAGCTGAAACACCATGAAAAAATTGCAAAATCAACAGAAGTAATTCTATTAGCTACAAGGTTATTAGCTAAGGACAGTGTTAATGTCCTATTCTAAGATCATTGATTTTTGTACTATTTTAAATATCATAGGTTGCAAATTAAGGAAAACAATATACTTACTGTTATTCCTTACTGCAAACAGATATCAGAGCTCATGGCATTTAGTCCCTCATATAAAGTTGCACAACTATCACTAACACTTGTCAAATTAAAGAGAGGGAAAGAGAAGAATAACTATCCCAGAACAAATGATTATAGTTATAAGTATATTGATATCTTATCCTTTAAAATTGATCTCTTTATCATTTACAGGATATTAGAACTATTTTAATTTTTATTCATATAAAAAGAACAGAATTTATGCATTCCATAGATCTAGTTCCAAGAAGACAATCATACTTCCTTCACTCTCCTGTTCCCCTCACAATCACCCATCCTCTCTCCCCTCTTTTCATCAGTTTCTGCGTCATAATTTTATTCCACACTATATTCACAGGCTTAATTCACCACTAGTAATAGTATTCAAGAAGTAAAAATTAGGAAGACCACAATTCTACAGCAATATAACAAAGACTAAAAACCACAATTATATCTCAAAATAACCATTATGCTTACAGAAATAAGCCAGTCTCAAAGATAAATATCATATGCTTGATATATGGCAGTTAATATAGAATGCCAAATATGCATAGGAATGAAAGGTTATTAGAATCGGAAGCAAATTATACTTCATAGAACAGGAAAATGTTAGTTAAATAAATTGAAACCTGACTTTATGGTGACCCACTATGTATTCATTAAAAAGCATGTTTTCTGAGAATGTAATGAGTTTGGAAAAAGTTTATTTTATATTAAGCAGGAAGTAGATATATAGATACAAATAGATAGATATAATAGATTCAGAAAGGGAGAAATGAAGAAAAGTTAAAAATAATTTCCTGTGATTTATTTACTAATATTGATGCCCTATATTTTTCAACTTTTTAGCTTTTTTCTAATGATTATTGTTTTTTTCTTTTCTTAATTTTTAAATTTTTTAGAAGATTTATTTATTTTATTTGAATGTCAGAGTTACATAGAGAGAGGAGAGACAGAAGGAGAGAAGTCGTCCATCCGATTGTGCACTCCCCAATTGGCCACAATGGCCGGAGATGTATCAATCTGAAGCCGGGAACCAAGAGCCTTTTCCAGGTCTCCCACACAGGTTAAGGGGCCCAAGGACTTGGACCACCTTCTACTGCTTTCCCAGGCCACAGCACAGAGCTGGATTGGAAGTAGAGCAGCCGGGTCACGAATAGGCATCCATATGGGATGCCAGCGCTTCAGGCCAGGGCATTAACCTGCTGTACCACAGCACCGGCCCCTATATGTTGTTTTTTCATATTACATTTAGGGTCTAGTCAGAAGACAATAGGTTCACAAGTGATTTCAGAAGAGTTTATTTAATACGAATAGTTACCCAGGTTTTTTTCTGGGTAACTATTAAAAGATTTGAACATGAGCTCTAAGTGTAATAGGTTTGCAAAAAAAGGAGACTGCCATTCCATTGTCTGAAGGCAATTTGAACCTTGAAGAAATTCAACATAAGGGAGGTTTTCTCCCATCCTCCATCTGAGAAAATGGAACAGTCACTCCTCCCATCCTCTCTTCACTACAGTGAAGAGTCTTGGTGCTAGTGTTCACAGTAAATGCGAGAGGTGGTTATCACTGGGGGCATAGTAACTTTCTGGAAGCAGCTGGAATCACAAGAGCAGTTCAGTAACACAAGGAAAGCTGTGGGGCCCCACCACAATTCCAGCCAGTTGCTCTAGGGAGGTGATGGTGGTGTGTGTGGGGAGTGGGGGGCCTGGATAGGAAAAAGGAAACTCATTTCTTCCTCCTCAAGTCTTGATCTAACTGATTTAATGCACACAATAAATGTGGAAAAATGAAAATGGAAGAAATACATTTTATTCTGATTCTAATTTTTTCTTACAGTTTTAAAAATAGTTTCTTCGTTATTGCATCATCCGACCTATTTATAGAATCCCACCTAACATTATCTTGAGTTGATGTCTGGTATGGGCATCAAACTGACAACTTCATACTGCAACATGACTATTCTCAGTCTAGAGATTAATTAATTGTCGCCTGTTGGATTTGTTTAGACTTTGTTAATGTGTTTCAAAAATGCAAATTTGTCAAATCATTCAAGGTAATTTTGAAGCCATCACTGATGTTTCACTGCTGTTAGGAAAAAGAGGCAAACCCAGAGCCCAGTGATCCAGCTCTGGACCAGATTACCGCACAATGCCCATTTCACACCACCCTGTTAGGTTTTTGTTTCAGTCCTTTGGTTTACTTTATCATAGGTTTCTTGTTTTGCATTTGAAGATTTCATCTTTCCTTCTCACTCTTCAGAGTATTCTTCACACCCTTCCTATTCTCCTCTTCCCTTCTCTTTTTACATTAGTAAACAGTTTTGTAGTTTTTAGTTTTGGCTTTCCAGTAAATTGGATGTACCATTCATGCTTAGATGCCTTAGCACATAGTCACAGATTGTCAAACTGCAAGCATACACGAGAAGGTAGGAAGCGTGGACTGGAGTGTGATCTGCAATGGGCAAACAAGAGGAAGTCAAACTGTAGCAAACCTTTCCTGGTCCTCTTCTCACCATTAACACTACAGCAATTGAATCATGTGAGGAAAAAAGAATGTTTCATCACTCACATGATGAAATAAACTGCCACAAAACAGTCCAGGGTTTCATTTGTCAGTACCAAATTGATGTCACTAATATAGCAGCATCCAACATTTAGGTTAAAATTGTTGTTTAATTCTTGAAATTTTAAATTGAAATTTATTTTCAGTTAACTTTCTACTCACAAGATTAACCTTACATTAAATAAAGAGTTCAACAAATAGTATGAAGAAAAAAAGAAAACACTGTTCTTCAGCAGTGGAGATCCTACTTTAGTAAAAAGTCTGGGGTGAGGCAAATAGATCTTTGTAAAAAATAAGAATGGGAATGGGAGAGGGAGGAGGAAGAAGGGTAAGCTTGAAGGTGGGAGGGAGGGGAAGGTGAGAAGAATCACTATGTTCCTAAATTTGAATATTTGAAATGCATGAAGTTTGTATACCTTAAATAAAACATTTCTAGGCTAAAAATATTAAGTGATTTCTAAAATTGAATTGGTGAAAACGTGTAGAGATTTTATGCACATACTGAATATACTGGTTCTTGTATAAAGGCTCAATTCATTTTCTTGCCATGCTTGACTATGACTTCCGTTACTTCTCATCTCTACCTTTTAAGAAAGCATTTTCTCATAACAACTTACTGTCACCATTTCTCCCTGTAAATAATAAATATATAACTAATATAGACACAAACAAATGAGTGGGAGGGGGACTTAAGAAATCCATGGAGGGAGTGGGATTTGGTGGACTGGTTAAGATGCCTCTTGCTTTGGCTGAATCTTCTATTGGAATGTCTGGGTTCAAATATTGGCTCCCCTTTTGATCCTGGCTACTTGCTAAGGTGTTTCTGGGGGGCACTAAGTGTTACTAAAGTACTTGTGTCTGTGCTCCCCTTGTGGGAGATCCAGTTGAAGTTTTTAGCCTGGCCAACCCCTGCCTATTGTAGATACTTGGGGATGAAATCTATCTGTCTCTGTCTCCGCCATTCAAATAAAAAACTAGATAAGAATTTTAGGAAAAATCTCATGGAAAAAATGGAATTAAAAAATAGGCTTATGTTAATGCAAACGTTTTTTAAATTTCTGCATAGTTTTTACATAGTAAGCATTTTCATGAACTTTTTGAAGACTTTTTGTGTTTGTGTGTATGTTGTGTATAATATTTATGAAAATGTAAGCACATAAACACATCACATACTTTCCCACAAAATCCTAACATGTTTAAGTGTACTTATTACTAATCACTTAACAACTTCTTTACTTAGATTTTACTTAGGTAAAGTTTGTAATACATAGTTACTTTTTAAGCTACTAGTTGATTAGAATTATGTTACATAATTCTATGTGAAAGAAATATAGTAGAAAATATGATAGCTTTGATTGCATTTTTATAACAGGATTGTTTAGGTGATAGAGGTCAGCAATATAAATGGGGAAATGAGATTCTACCATGTGAATAGCTCAAATGACTATGAGTTTCAGTCTCATTATTCAACTCTGCCAATTTTGATACATTTCATTCTGTTTTGTATAATAAAATCTTTCACAGGAAAATGAATGATATTTAAATTGTTTATTCTAAAATCATTATTACATGTTTCACAGTAACAAAATTAATTTTATTTTGGTACTATCAATATGTAAAAAATTACTCATTTTAATTTCATTAATACATATTGTACTGGATATGTTTACATAATTCAATCATATAATTATATAACAAAATATTCTTCTATGTTTGTAAGAAATCACATATAATAATATAATAATGTAAAGCACATTATTGCATTGTTTCTGTCCAATTTCTTCTCTGATTTTCTGTTGCTACATTTAGTATAATTTTTTACAGTGAAAGCATATTTTGGGATTGCATAACACATATGATTGTTCATGGATAGATTTTGAAATAGAAACCTACAATCTTAATTTTGAACTGCTAGCTATTCATTTCCTTTTTTAAAACAGATTAAAATAAGCTGTTTTAAACTTAAATTTCTGAATTTATATCTTGCCCTTTTACATTTTAATTTTTGTGTTGACAGAAATAGAACTAAATATTGAATAAATATAGTATCCTGAGGAGTTAAATGAACTAATAGGCAGTTAGATCAGTCTGTGTCTGAATGAGTAAAAGGAGAATCTCTTTAAGAGGTTGTAAATGCTTGCTTCTCCCAAGTGACCTTCTCAAGGTAAAAGTGCGATTTGTTTCCCACTCCTCAGTTTCCACTATAACACAAGAATAGTAAGGAAGTAGTGATTCTATCCTTCTGTTTTGGATTATCAGAGAATAGAAAGGAGAAGTTACCAATCATATATTTCTGATGGCTTTTTGTTTTATCATAAGCAAACTAGACACAATATACAGAATTGCAAGTCCAACTTTTTGATGGGGTTTGTCCTTTACTCTGATTTCTCCCAAACTTCATCCAAAAAGAGAATTGTGCTTAACAGACTTGACTTTCATAGTTTCTTGGGTCTGCCTTTCTTGGAATGGCATGAGGTTTCTAACTTAAATAAATCTTGCTTTGCTCACTGCCTTGTCTGAAAGGAAATTCTTCTTTCACTTGAGGATAGAACCAAGGTTGCCTTTCTTCACGGCTGTTTTACCAGTAAAATCTGTTGTTTGGTATATGTGAAAACCAATAAAAGGCAAAACAAGCAATTTATGGGGAAATTCAAATTGGAATAATTATAGCCTATCCTACTTCTTCACTTGTCCTAATGCTTCATGGTTTTAGGTTTTATTTTTATTTTTTTCATTTTTGTTTGCTTTTGTCTTATAACTATCAAAAGGGAAAGTGGCTCTGCAATGTAAAATTTTCTGAGGAAAAATGTTCTAACAACCTAGTAATCAGGAATTTCTTCTTTAATCATTCTCATTTCCACCTTATCTAGCCTAGGGGAAAAACATACATCTCTTTAATTTTCATTTTGAGAACACCAGTGGATTTAGGAAAGAGGTTCACATTTAAGAGTCTTTAGGGGGGAAATGTCCTCTTATAAAATTTTACAGTTATGATTAAGAGTGAATTAAAATACAACTCAATGTCTGAGCTCTTGTGCTGACTGTTGTTGTACAATGTAATACTTTATCCATTTTAGTAATTTTTTTATTCTAGTACTATTGGTTGAACTCTGTAATTAACAAACAATTATTCTTAGGTGTTTAAATTTTAACTGAAAAGTGATCCCTGTGAAATATAAGAGTGGGAATAAGAGAGGGAGGAGATGTACAATTTGGGACATGCTCAATCAGAACTGCCCCAAATGATGGAGTTAGAAACAGGCCAGGGAATTCCAATACAATCCCATCAAGGTGGCATGTACCAAGACCATCTCACTAGTCCAAGTGATCAATTTCAGTTCACAATTGATCACACTGATAGGTCTAAGAGTCAAAGGGATCACACAAACAAGACTAGTGTCTGCTAATACTAACTGATAGAATCAAAAAGGGAGAGAATGATCCAACATGGGAAGCGAGATACACAGCAGACTCATAGAATGGCAGATGTCCTAAATAGCACTCTGGCCTCAGAATCAGCCCTTAAAGCATTCGGACATGGCTGAAGAGCCCATGAGAATATTTTAGGCATGGAAAGCCAAGACACTCTGGAAAAAAAAGAAGATCTAAATGAAAGATCTCTGTGAGTGAGATCCCAGTGGAACGAATGGGGCCATCAAAGAAGGAGGTACCTTTCTCTGAAGGGAGAAGAGAACCTCCACTTTGACTATGACCCTGTCGGAATAAGATTGAAGTCAGCGAACCCTAAAGGCTTCCATAGCCTTGGCAACTCATGACAAGAGCCTAGAGAGATTACTGAGGCCATAAACAAGAGTGTCAAATTGTTAAATCAACTTCAGGAGTCACTGTGTACTTACGTCTCATGTGGGATCTGTCCTTAATGTGTTGTCCAATGTGAAGTAATGCTATAACTAGCACTGAAACAGTATTTTACACTTTGTGTTTCTGTGTAGGTGCAAACTGATGAAATCTTTACATAGTATATACTGAATCAATCTTCTGTATATAGATAATTAAAAATGAAAAAAAAATCTTGGTGTTAAATTGGAAATTGCCTAGAAAATTAATCAATTTTTAAAAAAAATATATCATGTAGGATCTCTGTCCTTAATGTGCTATACATTGTGAATTAATACTATAACTAGTACTCCAACAGTATTTTTCACTTTGTGTTGCTATGTGAGGGCAAACTGTTGAAATCGTTACTTAATATATAGTAAACTGATCTTCTGTATATAAAGAGAATTGAAAATGAATCTTGATGTGAAGCAAGGGGAGAGGGAGTGGGAAAGGGGAGGGTTGTGGGTGGGGGAAGTTGTGGGGGGGAAGCCATTGTAATCTATAAGCTGTATTTTGGAAATTTATATTCTTTAAATAAAAGCGTTATAAAAAAATAGTAATTTGGTATAAAAGAATTATTTAGAGGATGAGACCTAATTTTCTTCAAAGTTAATGACAACTGAATTTCCTATCTTTGGTGTAATGCAAGAACACAAAGAATTTTTTTAACTTTTATTTACCAAATATAAATTTCCAAAGTACAGCTTATGGATTACAATGGCTTCCCTCCCCCTCATAATTTCCCTCTCTCCTGCAACCCTCCCAACTCCTGCTGACTCTCCTATTCCATCCACATCAAGATTCATTCTCAATTATTTTTATATACAGAAAATCAACTTAGTATATATTAAGAAGAGATTTTAAATTTGAAAGGCACCAAATAAATGAGCTTTCAATGCATCTCAAGGATCTAGAAAAACTGCAGCTAACCAGACCAAAATCTAGCAGGAGAAGAGAAATAATTAAACCAGAGAAGAAATCAAGAGGATTGAATCCAAAAAACATTTCAAAAAAATCAGCCAAATTAGGAGCTGTTTTTTTTAAAAAAAAATAAAAAAAATTTACACCCCATTGGCCACCTAACTAAAAAAAGAAGAGAAAAGACCCAAATTAATAAATCAGAGATGAAAAAGGAAACATAACAACAGACACCACAGAAATAAAAAGAATCATCAGAAATTACTACAAGGACTTGTATGCCAGCAAACAGGGAAATCTATTCAAAATGGATAGATTCCTGGACACATGCAACCTACCTACATTGAACCAGGAAGACATAGAAAACATAAACAGACGCATGACTGAGACAGAAATTGAAACAGTAATAAAGGCCCTCCCAACAAAGAAAAGCCCAGGACATGATGGATTCAATGCTGAATTCTACCAGACATTTAAAGAAGAACTAACTCCAACTCTTCTCAAACTAGTCAGAACAATAAAAAAAGAGGGAATCCTCCTAAATTCTTTCTATGAAGCCAGTATCACCTTAATTCCTGAGCTGGAAAAAGATGCAGCATTGAAAGAGAATTACAGACCAATATCCCTGATGATCATAGATGCAAAAATCCTCCATAAAATTCTGGCCAACAGAATGCAACAACACATCAGAAAGATCATCCACCCTGACCAAATGAGATTTATCCCCAGTATGCAGGGATGGTTCAATGTTCACAAAACAATCAATGTGATACACCACATTAACAGACTGTAGAAGAAAAACCATATGATTATCTCAATAGATGCAGAGAAAGCATTCGATAAAATACAACACCCTTTAATGATGACAACTCTAAGCAAACTGGGTATGAAAGGAACATTCCTCCATACAGTCAAAGCAATTTATGAAAAACTCATGGCCAACATCCTATTGAATGGGGAAAAGTTGGAAGCATTTCCACTGAGATCTGGTACCAGACAGGGATGCCCACTCTCACCACTGCTATTCAATATAGTTCTGGAAATTTTAGCCAGAACTCTTAGGCAAGAAAAAAAAATTAAAGGGATACAAATTGGGAAGGAAGAACTCTATCCCTCTTTGCAGATGATATGATTCTTTAATTAAGGGACCCAAAGAACTCTTCTAAGAGACTATTGGAACTCATAGAAGAGTTTGGCAATGTAGCAGGATATAAAATCAATGCACAGAAATCAACAGCCTTTGTATATACAGGCAATGCCACAGCTGAGGAAGAACTTGTAAGATCAATCCCATTCACAATAGCCACAAAAACAATCAAATACCTTGGAACAAACTTAGCCAAGGACGATAAAGATCTCTATGATGAGAATTATAAAACCTTAAAGAAAGAAATAGAAGAGGTGGCCGGCGCCGTGGCTCAACAGGCTAATCCTCCGCCTTGTGGAGCAGGCACACCAGGTTCTAGTCCCGGTTGGGGTGCCGGATTCTGTCCAGGTTGCCCCTCTTCCAGGCCAGCCCTCTGCTGTTGCCCCGGAGTGCAGTGGAGGATGGCCCAAGTGCTTGGGCCCTGTACCCCATGGGAGACCAGGATAAGCACCTAGCACCTGGCTCCTGCCATTGGATGGACGCGGTGCGCTGGCCGCAGCGCGCCAACCGCGGCAGCCACTGGAGGGTGAACCAACGGCAAAGGAAGACCTTTCTCTCTGTCTCTCTCTCTTACTGTCCACTCTGCCTGTCCAAAAAAAAATTAAAAAAAAAAAATAGAAGAGGACACCAAAAAAAAAAAAATGGAAAAATCTCCCATGCTCATGGATTGGAAGAATCAACATCATCAAAATGTCCATTCTCCCAAAAGCAATTTATAGATTCAATTCAATACCAATCAAAATACCAAAGACATTTTTCTCAGATCTGGAAAAAATGATGCTGAAATTCATATGGAGATGCAAGAGACCTCGAATAGCTAAAGCAATACTGTACAACAAAAACAAGCCAGAAGCATCACAATACCAGATTTCAGGACATACAACAGGGCAGTTGTAATCAAAACAGCCCTGTAGTATGGTACAGAAACAGACCGATAGACCAATGGAACAGAATAGAAACACTGGAAATCAATCCAAACATCTACAGCCAACTTATATTTGATCAAGGATCCAAAACCAATCCCTGGAGTAAAGACAGTCTATTCAATAAATGGTGCTGGGAAAACTGGATTTTCTCATGCAGAAGCATGAAGCAAGACCCCTATCTTACACCTTGCACAAAAATCCACTCAACGTGGATTAAAGACCTAAATCTACAACCTGACACCATCAAATGATTAGAGAACATTGGAGAAACCCTGCAAGATAATAGGTATGTCAAAGACTTCTTGGAAAAGCCTCCAGAAGCACATGCAGTCAAAGCCAGTATTAACATTTGGGATTGCATCAAATTCAGAGGTTTTTGTACTGCAAAAGAAATAGTCAGGAAAGGGAAGAGGCAACCGACAGAATGGGAAAAAATATTTGAAAACTACTGAACAGATAAAGGGTTGATAACCAGAATCTACAAAGAAATCAAGAAACTCCAAAACAACAAAACAAACAACCCAGTCAAGAGATGGGCCAAGGACATTAGACATTTTTCAAATGAGGAAATCCAAATGGCCAACAGACACATGAAAAAATGTTCAAGATCACTAGCAATCAGGGAAATGCAAATCGAAACCACAATGAGGTTTCACCTCACCCCAGTTAGAATGGCTCACATTCAGAAATCTACCAACGACAGATGCTGGCGAGGATGTGGGGAAAAAGGGACACTAACCCACTGTTGGTGGGAATGCAAACTGGTAAAACCACTATGGAAGTCAGTCTGGAGATTCCTAAGAATTTTGAAATGTACTGAGATTAAGAGCATTGATGAGGAATTAAAAAAAAATTTAACACAATGGATATTTATCGAGTTAGGTCTACACAAGATCAGAGAGAACATGTTCAGTTTTCAAGGGGCTTAAATTTTGAGGACAGAAAGAAGAGCTTTCATTTCTCCCCTAATTTTCCTACATTTTCCCTCTAGTTGATTGGGTTGCTTTTTGTTTGATTGCTTTTTCTTTCTTCCTTTCTTTCTTCTTTTCTTTCTCTTTCTTCCCCTTTTCTTCCCTTCTTTGCTTCTTTCCTTCCTTCCTCCCTCCCTCCCTCCCACCTTCCTTCCTTCCTTCCTTCCTTCGTTCCTTCCTTCCTTCCTTCCTTCCTTCCTTCCTTCCTTCCTTCCTTCCTTCTCTCTTTCTCTCTTTCTCTCTTTTCTCTCTCTTTCTTTCATCAGAGTTATAGAGAGAGGAAAAGACTCAGGGAGATCTTCCATCTATTGGTTCACTCCCTGAAATGGCCACAATAACCATGGTTGAGCCAGGCTCAAGCCAGGAACCAGGAGCTTCTCTTTGGTCTCCCATGTGAGCGGCAAGGTCACAAATGCCTGAGCCATTTTCTTCTGATTTTCTCAGGCCATTAGAGGGAGCTGGATCAGAAGTGGTGCAGCCAAGACACAAACTAGTACCCATATGGGATGCAGGCATTGCAGGTAGTGTTACAACTTGTTATAACACAATAGAGACCTAACTGATTATTTTTAAATAATGACTTGGTTTTAAATAAAAATTAAATTCTTATAAAATTGATTGGAAAAGAGAAAGAAAAGGACTGGCTACAGTCACTGATATCACTGCCTTTTCCTTTTTCTTTTTTTGCTGTAAATTTAGGTTTCTGCAACTCAGCTGATAGCTTAGTATAGGCTCACAGTGGAAAGTTTTAGAATTGGACAATAAAGCAGAGGAACAAGTAATTTCCCATTACCCAGAGTTTTTTCAAACTAACCTTCACATTAGGAAGAGAAAGATACTTTTTATTCCTTTCATTACATACATGTGCTCAACATAAAATGTTGGTTTGGATATAATCACATACACTATCTTATATTTTCTTTGTATTATATTATACATTAATTTAATTACTTAATATATTAAAAAATTTCTCTAAATCAAGCAACTAAATGCTTGGAAAGAATAAAAACATCAAAAAGTTTTAAAAGTATTCTTCACTGTAGTCCTATAGCACAAAATGTATTCTACTCTGCATAACATTTTCATGTTTCTTATGGAAATTTAAGTTTTCCAAAAATAATTTTGGATGTTTAATCTCTGGAGAAATAAGAACAAGGTGTAATGTATAAAACAAATGTACTCCCCAACCAGCTTCTGCTAAAATATTTATTCTGTTAAGAGTGAAGAATTGGACCAGAATTGAAAAGGTTTTCTCTGGGGTGCCTTCCAAGTTTGGGGTTCCCTAAAAATATTATTCTATGCTATTTAGCTATTTGACTACCAAAATGTTGTTTTTTTTTCCTTTAGGAAATATTTATTTATTCAAAAGGTAGAGTGACTGAGAGAATTGGAAACAGAAAGATTTCCATCTTCTGATTCACTCCCCAAATGCCTGCAATATCTAGGGCTGATCAACCCTGAAACCAGGAGACAGAACTCCATCTAGGTCTTTCATGTAGGTGGAGGGAATCAAGTACTGTGCCATCATCCAGCACATTTCCAGGCTCATTAGCAAGAAGCTAATGGATTCCTAGTGGCCAGTATTCAGACTGGCAGTCCATCATGGGGTGTAGCATCCCTCACAGCAGTTTAACTATCTATATCAAAATGCCCATTCAAAATGATTGTCTCTCTTGTCAGTCATTCTATTTGATTATGAATTCCTCATGAACACTGAACTAAAATGGTCTTCTTTTATATACCTACAAAGTTTAGGAAAATGTTTAAAAACATTACTTCTAGGGGCCAGCATAGTGGCACAGTGGGTTAAGCTGCTAGCTGGCTATGCCAACATTCTATATGAGTATGATCCAGCTACCTGCTAATGCACCTGGAAAAGCAATGGAAGACAGCCCGAATCATTGGGTCCCTGCACCCACATGGAAGACCTGCATGGGATTCCAGGCTCCTGGCTTCGGCCTGGACCAACACTGGCCTTGTGGACATCTTGAGGGCTGAACCAGAAGATTGACGAGTTTATTCTCTCATTCTGTGTATCCTTATTTCTATAACTCCATCTTTAAAATCAAAATAAATAAATGTTAAAAATGGAAAAAATCATTTAAAATTTTTATTGCTGATCTAATGGTTAAACAACCAAATAACATTGACTTTTTTTCTTAATAAGTGGTTTTAATATGACCTAAGGATAGGCCGGCACCATGGCTCAATCCTCTGCCTACGGCGCCGGCACCCTAGGTTTTAGTCCCGGTCGGGGTGCTGGATTCTGTCCCGGTTGCTCCTCTTGCAGTCCAGCTCTCTGCTGCAGCCCAGGAAGGCAGTGGAGGATGGACCAAGTGCTTGGGCCCTGAACTCGCATGGGAGACCACGAGGAAGCACCTGGCTCCTGGCTTCGGATCGGCGCAGTGCACCAGCCTTAGTGTCCATTTGTGAGGTGAACCAACGGAAGGCTGACTTTTCTCTCTGTCTCTCTCTCTCACTGTCTAACTCTGCCTGTCAAAAAAAATGACCTAAGGATAAAATCATATTTTCTTCATTATATTTTTATATATTATATATTTTTGGTCAATAGGGCTGGTTAAGAATACCGATACAACTGCAGAATTATATTGAAATATCTATATCACAAGGTGGCACTGTTGTTTCAAATATGAAACCGTATCTAGCATTGCTCATTTTTTGGCTGATCCTTTCAATGTTTAAAATATTTTAAAAATATATCATATTATTTTATGAATTTTAGATTTCAAATAAACTTTTAAAAGAAAGCATCCACAGTTAGCATTGCTATTGGATATGATTGTGGCAAGTTTTATTTTTTTTGTTATTCCTATCAGGTTCTGTGAACTTACCTGTCTCAAGCATCCAACTTTGATTGAATTTAGATATCCTAATCCATTCTAAAGCCTTTAGTGAAAACAATCAGACATATCTATTTCAGGCCATAATACTTCTATTTTTTTTTTTTTAACTTTCATTTCTTTAGTGGCTGGCTCAGAAAACAATTGATTCCATATTATTAAATGTCATTATTAGGATATGGCAATCATCTTTTGTCTATTAGTTGTCAGCTTAGTCATCATAATTACATTTTGGAAAAACAAAAAATGAATTATTCTGAATTGGTATTTTGGAAAGAAAGCAGTACAACAAAACTTATTCCTAGAGTAGATACCATCTGCACAAAATTGAAATAAAAACTGTGTAAAATAACATCATGTACTCATGTTGTTTGCAATAAATATTCATTTAAGTTTACTTTCACTGTACATAAATTCATGTTTTTATAGTTCCAATTATAATTCTTACATGAAAATAATCTCTGAAAGAGTATCTGAGCTATAGAAGTCATACGTAAGAGCTGATGCTCGTTAAGGAGGTTCCAAAGACTAAGGATAAAGTTCGCTGAAGGCAAAGAGTCACCTTCAGATGTGTAAAGAGAAAAAAGAAATACTAAAAGAAATATCCCTGCCTAAAGTTATGAAGAGATAGAAAATTAGTGGAAAAACAAAGCGCTATAAAGAATAATGCTATAACTTTTAAGCTTGGAATGTTGTATATTCCTAAGCAATATTTTAGTTAGATCCCAAATGCCTAGTGAATGTGCTTGTCATATATAAATAGCTTGAATATTCATTTTTAAATTTAATATAGAGAACAGTTATGGACTCACACATGAAAAAATATCAAATTCTTGTAGGCAGATCTTTGGTAATTAATCTGCCATGAGCCAATCCTCTGCAATTGTTTTTCATTAGTCACTTGGAAATGAGAAAGAACAGTCATAGGAAGAATAGAAGAGGCCTGGATAATTCTGAATAAAGAAGAAAATCACAAACACCTACCCTTAAGTGAGGGAATCTTGCACTGCTCTTATCTTATAAGAGAATCTCGTACTTGACATCTCTTCACTCTTCATTCTGTTTCCTATGATGCTGTCTGTCTACTTGTGTGTTGTCTGTATCACTCACTAGATGATAAACTATGTGTGAGAATTATTATTGTCCTATTCATTGCTGCACACTCAGTTCCTGAAGTACTCATCACATGGTAGATGTCTCAATAAATATTTTTTTCAATAAATGAATGACTTCTTATACATAATGGATGAAGAGATAAGAATGCTTTTTTCCTCCCACCATAATAGGGCAACTTCTGAAGATCTAAACATTGGTGCCATTATTAGTGCCTGAAATCTGGCATTATTTAACTGACTAAAGTGTCTGGATGTGTATAATAAATCTAGAACATAAAGCACATGGGAAATAGGTCCAAGTTTCACATATTAAAATATTTGGGCTTTAGCCACTAAGGGAATTCAGCTAATAGTATTAACTTGGTAAATTAGCATGTTTTAAATTTGGCTTAAGCATTAAGCATTCAGAAATTCAGTCTAGGGGGCTGGCTTCATTGCTCACTTGCTTATTCCTCTGCTTGCAGCACCAGCATCCCATATGGGTGCCAAGTTCTAGTCCTGGCTGCTACTCTTCCAGTCCAGCTCTCTGCTGTGACCCGGGAGGGCAGTGGAGGATGGCCCAGGTGCTTGGGCCCTTGCATCCACATGGGAGACCAGGAGGAGGCAACTGGCTCCTGGCTTCAGATCAGTGCAGCGCCATCCATGGTGGCCATTTTGAGAGTGAACCAACAGAAAGAAGACCTTTCTGTCTCTCTCTCTCTCACTGTCTATAACTCTACTTGTTGAATAAAAAAAAAAGAAATTCAGTCTTATTCCAGAGATCATATTATTTTTTCAGTCTTGTTCTGAGCAGCAAACTCAAACTTCTCAAATTGAATGTCTTTCTCTCCCCTGAGGACAGCTGGCTGAGTGACACAGCTGAAGTCCTAGCGGGTCTCAGTGCAGAGAGGCACAGCTAGGGTAACGTGGAGAGCTTCAGCCTTGACCAGGGCTTAGTAATGGTTTCTGGGTGTTATATCTGCATATTTCTTTGGAGACTTTGGGGATATAGGCCTAAATAGCTTACCTTGAATTTTAACATAAATATGTGAATACACATAACTATATTCCCCTTTTTATAAGATTTTTTTACAAGACAGTATTAACATAGAAAGAGGGAGACACAACGAGAAAGTGAGGTCTTCCATTCTCTGATTTATTCCACAAGTGGTTGGGGCTGGGCTGGGCTGAAGCCAGGAGCATGGTACTCCATTTGTCTCCCATGTGGGTGGCATGAGGCCAAGCAATTGGGCCATCATCTGCTGCTTTCCCAGGTACACTAGCAGGTAGATGGGTCAGACATGAATTAGCCAGGTCTTGAACTAAATCTTATATAGGATGTTTGCATCATAGGCTGTGGCTTAACTTGCTGTACCACAACTCTGGTCCCAACCATATATCTTTTCAAAAATAGACAAATGGGATTGCATCAAGCTACGAAGCTTCTGCACTGCAAAGGAAACACTCAACAAAGTAAATAGTAACCAACAGACTGGGAGAAAAAAATTACAAAGTATGCAGCTGATAAATGATTAATATCCAGATTATATAAGGAGTTCAAGAAACTCAACAGCAACAAAACAAACAATCCAGTTAATAAGTGGGAAAAGGAACAAGGATTTTTTCAAATGAGGAAAGAAAAATGGCCAACAGACACATGAAAAGATCCTCAGAATTACTAGCCATCAAGAAAATGCAAATAAAACCACAACGAGGTTCCACCTCACCCCAGTTAGAATGGCTATCAAGTGAAAATAAAAAAATAACAAATTCTGGAGAGGATGTGGAGGAAAAGCTATTCTAATACACTGTTGGTAAGAATGTAAATTAGTACAACCATTATGGAAGACAGTATGGAAATGCCTCAGAAATCTAAAAATAGATCTACCATATAATTCCACTCCTAAAAATTTACTTACATTAAATGAAATAAGTATATGAAAGATTTATCTGTACCCTGTGTTTATAGCAGCTCAATTCATAGCAGCTAAGACATGGAATTAACCTAGATGCCCATCAACTGATGATTGGATAAAGAAAATGTGGTACATACACATGAGTACCATTCAGTCATAAAATAGAATGAAATTCTGTCTTTTGCAATAAAAATGGATGCAACTGGAGACTATTATGCTTCATGAAATAAGCCAGATGCAAGAAGACAAATGTATATTTTCTCTGATTTATGGTAGCTAATATGTAGAATACAAAAAATAACAAGGTCTATGAGAGAAATTGACATCTTGTGATTTAATTGTTGTTTATAACCCATGTCTATATTTCTACAGAACAGTATAGATTGAAAGTTTGTTATCATAAAAATTTTTAATAGGAAAGAGAAGTTGGTAGAGGGAAGGAAAGAGGAAGGTAGGTAGGAAAGTATCATTGTATTCTTGGAATCTTCTCTATGACATTCATGAAATTTGTTCTCTATATATTAATAGATAAAAATGTAATAATAAAATAAACATAAAATAATACTCTGACCTTAATACTGATGAAGTATTATTTTGTAGTTGCTGCTCTCCCATGTGACTTCATACTTCTCTGACACACTCCTCGCAATAGAATATCCAGCATTATAAATGGAGCCTAATATATCATTCTTCTGCTCACACATTCAGTCACTGACACAATACTTACTGATTACCTATCTATGCCCATTATTGTGCCATGTGTTTGGGAAACATAGATAAAACCAGACAAATTTGGGAGAGAAATTAATTATCAATTAAGTACAATGTAGTACATGAAAGTGTAGAGGTGGGCATGGATTTATATGGGAATTAGGATTGGTCCATCATTGAACTTAGGAAAAAATTGTGATAGGAAGTAAATCCTGGATGAGTAGGGTTCAACCAGTGGAAAAATACAGATGGAGGGGCCAGTGCTGTGACGTAGCAGGTAAAGTTGCTGCCTGCTGTGCTGGCATCCCATATGAGCACTGGTTCAAGTTCTGGCTGCTCCACTTCTGATGCAGCTCTCTGCTATGGCCTGGGAAAGCAGTAGAAGATGGCCCTAGTCCTTTGGATCCTGCACTTATGTGGGAGTTTCGGAAGAAGATCCTAGCTCCTGGCTTCGGATCAGTGCAGCTCCGGCTGTTATGGCCAATTGGGGAGTGAACCATCAGATGGAAGACCTCTCTCTCTCTCCACCTCTCCTTCTCTCTCTGTGTAACTCTGACTTTCAAATAAATAAATAAATCTTTAAAAAAGATGGAGAAGAAAGGAAGATGAAAAGAAAAATTAAGTGTATTTACAAACTTAATCTCCATATAGAGATAACAAGGTTATCATGATGGATACATCAAGAGTATAACCAGAATATTCTTGAAAAGTCATCAGATGAGACGTGTCAAAGTTTGCCTCTCTCCACCCTTTTTACATTTTAATTAAAAATCTGACCTTGCTAAGTTTTTTTTATCTTTAGATGTGTTAAAACATTAATCTTGATGGCTAGGAATTATGTGAATTTTCTTATTGATTATAATATCCTAAAAACATATTAACTAATTTCTATTTTGGTAAGACAAATTATACTTTAAATGCATCTATCACTAAAATATTAAAGACTGCAATAATGAAGGAAAAACAGTGTTTTTTTTAAAAAAGATTTATTTAGTTATTTGAAAATCAGAGCTACACAGAGAGAAAAGTATAGACAGAGAAAGAGAGAGAGAGAGAGTTCTTCATTCACTGGTTCACTTCCCAATTGGCTGCAGCTGCTGGAGCTGCACTGATTGAAGCCAGGAACCAAGAGCTTCCTCCATGTCTCCCATGCAGATGTAGGGGCCCAAGGACTTGAGCCATCTTCTACTGCTTTCCCCAGGCCATAACAGAGAGCTAGAACAGAAGTAGAGCAGCTAGGACTTGAACTGGCACCCATATGGGATGCTGTGCCACAGTGTCAGCCTCAACGGTGTTCTTTTTAAAGCTTATTTTATTTGTGTTTGACTCTGCTTTCATTATATTGTCTTTAGCTTTCATATTAGAAAATTATTTTCTTTATTTTAAGTTTCTACTGGAACACTAAATTATTATTTACATATGTTAGGCTTATATATGAAATTTTTATTATTATTATATGTTCATTTGTCAATAAATTCTCCCTTCCACAATTGAAAACAAGGGAAGAAGTGAGGAAAAATGGAAAACTAGAAAGATAATAGTGCTAAAATTTGGAAGTTGCTGTCTCTTGCAATTATTGCTGTGACTTGGATACTGTATCATTTAGTCTAAACATGAAAAATATTGTTATAAGTAAGGCATACAATTAGGTGTTGGTTATGTGTTGCAGGGGTTTAAGCCACTGCCTGCCATGCTGGAATCCTATATGAATGACACTTGGAGTCCTGGCTGTAATACTTCTGAACCAGCTCCCTGCTTATGCTTTTGGGAAAGTGGTAGAAGATGACCTAAGTACTTGGGCCTCTAGCACTCACAGGAGACCTGGTTGGAGCTCCCGTCTTTGGTGTGGCCCAGCCCTGGCCATTGCAGTTGAGTGAAGATCTCTCCCTGTCTGTCTGTTTCCCTCTCTGTTTAACACTGATTTTCAATTAAATAAATAAAAGTATTTAAAAAAATATACACTTGGGGCCGGCGATGTGGCATAGCAGGTAAAGCCATCACCTGTAGTGATGGCATCCAATATGGGGGCCGGTTCATATCCCAGCTGCTCCACTTCCCATCCAGCAATCTGCTATGGCCTGGGAAAGCAGTATGGGCTTGTCCAAGTTCTTAGGTCCCTGGACCCACGTGGGAGACCCAGAAGAAACTCCTGGTTCCTGGCTTCAGATAGGCTCAGCTCTGGCCTTTGTGACTAATTGCAGAGTGAAGCAGCAGATGGAAGACCCCCCCATCTCTCTCTCTCTCTCTCTCTCTCTCTCTCTCTCTCTCTCTCTCTGCCTCTCCTCTCTTTAACTCTGACTTTCAAATGTATAGTTTTTGAGGCATTTTTGTAAAGATTATGTAACTTTACATAAAATTGTCTGCATCCTTTCTTTAGCACTCCAACATATAGCCAGACAGAGTCTCATGGCATATGTTAAGAAGTTTTGTCTTTACAACCAATGAAGAGTTTAATATTAAACTTGGAAATTGAGTAGACCAACTTTGCATTTGAATAATTAATTGAGGTTGTAGAATACAGGAGGGCTAAAGGAGATACTGGAAGAACAGTTAATAGTCAATGGAGTACCCCAAGCAAGAGATGACAATGTTTTAGATAGAAACAGCAGATACACTCAAGAGAGCTGTGAAACAAATAAAATCTGTAGACTTTGGAGGAGGATTTGATAAAGAGAAGGAAATTGTCAATGATGACTCCTAAGTTTTTGGGTTGTGAAACTCTATTGATAGCGGTCAGAACTCTGACATAGTAAGTTAAGCTTCTGCCTTTGGCGCTGGCATCCTATATGGGTGCTTGTTCAAGACCCGGTTGCTCCACTTTCGATCCACTTCCCTGCTAATGGCCTGGGAAAGCACTGGAAGATGGCTAAAGTTCTTGGGATCCTGCACCCTCATGTGACACCCAGAAGAAGCTTCTGACTTCTGGCTTTGGAGCGACCTCATTCCAGCCAATGCGTCCATTTGGGGATTGAATCAGTGGATGGAATATCTCTCTCCCTATCTCCCCCTCTCTTTGTAACTCTGACTCTCAAATAAATAAATAAATCTAAAAAAAACTCTATTGACAATGAAACTCTTTTCTGCATTGATATCACTTTCTTCCTACTTTCTCCCCAAAAAAACTTTGAAAAGACATAATTTGAAGAGGAAGATATCAAATGTAGTTTGATAGCTTGGTTATAACAATAATAGCCCAGATGTGGGTAGAGCAGACTCACAGATAGCATGATAAGTCCCTTAATCTGTTGCTTTTGGGCATTTGAGGAATTCATATGCACTTAAATATTCACACTATGGACTTCTATTTCATTTCACCTTCTTTATCCTTGAGGGAAAGAGTAGATTTCTGTCTTCTCTATACTGGTTTCAATTCCATTTCAGCTCTGGCAATTTTTCCATACCAGTCAAAATGATCTTGCTACTCAGATGGTATAAATTTTTGAAGAACAATATTGTAAAAATGTTAACTTAAAATTTTGCACATTTTAAGTATAAAAACATTTATTTATTTAATAATGTGTACAGTATATAAAATTATACAGAAGTAAATAGAAATCAGTATAGTTCCATCAATTCAGCATTCTGAATGATAGTTCCTTGAATTGTTCAATGTAGTATCAAAGACTAAAAACTACCACTAACATTTGGGTTTTTTCATCAGGTGTTCTTTTTTTAGAATTGTGCCAGGGGATTCCAATACAATCCCATCAACGTGGCATGTACCAAGGCCATCTCATTAGTCCAAGTGATCAATTTCAGCTCACAGTTGATCACACTGATAGGTCTAAGAGTCAAAGGGTTCACACAAACAAGACTAGTGTCTGCTAACACTAACTAATAGAATGAAAAAGGGAGAGAATGATCCAACATGGGAAGCAGGATACACAGCAGACTCATAGAATGGCAGATGTCCTAAATAGCACTCTGGCCTCAGAATCAGCCCTTAAAGCATTCGGATCTGGCTGAAGAGCCCATGAGAATATTTTAGGCATGGAAAGCTAAGACACTCTGAAAAACAAACAAAAAAAAGAAGACCTAAATGAAAGATCTCTGTGAGTGAGATCCAAGTGGAAAGAATGGGGCCATCAAAGAAGGAGGTACCTTTCTCTGAAGGGAGGAGAGAACTTCCACTTTGGCTATGACCCTGTCAGAATAAGATCGAAGTCAGTGAACCCTAAAGGCTTCCATAGCCTCGGCAACTCATGACTAGAGCCTAGGGAGATTACTGACACCATAAACAAGAGTGTCAAATTGTTAAATCAACATCAGGAGTCACTGTGTACTTACGTCTCATGTGGGATCTGTCCTTAATGTGTTATCCAATGTGAAATAATGCTATTACTAGTACTGAAACAATATTTTTACACGTTGTGTTTCTGTGTGGGTGCAAACTGATGAAATCTTTACATAGTATATACTGAATCGATCTTCTGTATATAAAGATAATTGCAAATGATTAAAAAATCTTGGTGTTAAATTGGAAATTGCATAGAAAATTAATCAATTCTTTAAAAAAAATCATGTAGGATCTCTGTCCTTAATGTGCTGTACATTGTGAATTAATACTATAACTAGTACTCCAACAGTATTTTCACTTTGTGTCTCTATGTGAGGGCAAACTGTTGAAATCTTTATGTAATATGCACTAAACTGATCTTCTGTGTATAAAGAGAATTGAAAATGAATCTTGATGTGAATGCAAGGGGAGAGGGAGCGGGAAATGGGAGGGTAGCGGGAGGGAGGGAAGTTGTGGGGGGGGAGCCATTGTAATCCATAAGCTGTACTTTGGAAATTTATATTCTTTAAATAAAAGCTTTATATAAAAACATTTGAAGTATTTTTTTAAAGAAAAAGAAAATGCTGCAGGTGAAATGAAAATTTAGTATATAGGTACATTCTTTTCCTTCAGTGAATACAGTTTGGTAATATCTCCAATTTCATTTAAATTTAGCTACATGAAAGAAGCTTGAGTACAAAGACTGATGGACTTGTACAAAAGCACCAATGATAAGAATTCCATTCTTATAATTCCTATTCCTATGAAAGCCTGAGTCAAAAAAGTGAGATTGCAATAAAATTTATCATGGAAACTGTCAAATGGTGAAAAGGAAGAAAAAAGAGGATAGCACTTGGACTAGCCATTGAGAGATTAGACGTTTAAAATTCCATCCATCACTTGGCAATACTGATAATGGGTGATAAGCAATGCACCCACGGTTACTAAATATTGTCCCCACCTCTATTGGCAACCCTCAAATATCCCTGTTTTCTCCTCAAATTGAAATATACAGGAATACAGACAGACTGCATATAATAAGAACCTATGATATGGTAGATATTGATATTTTTTTCTTTTTAGAAAGCTTTTATTTAACAAATACAAATTCCTTGGGAATAGCTTTAGGATTACAGCAGTTTGATATTTTTCATAATGAAAATATTCCAACATGCATAATATAAAAGAGGATAATGTAGTGTACCCTATTTACCCATTTTCCAAATTTAATATTTTTTTTTTTTTTGGACAGGCAGAGTTGACAGTGAGAGAGAGACAGAGAGAAAGGTCTTCCTTTTCCATTGGTTCACTCCCCAATGGCTGCTGCGGCTGGCACATCGCACTGATCTGAAGCCAGGAGCCAGGTGCTTCTCCTGGTCTCCCATGCAGGTACAGGGCCCAAGGACTTGGGCCATCATCCACTGCACTCCTGGGCCACAGCAGAGAGCTGGAATGGAAGAGAGCAACTGGGACAGAATCCAGTGCCCCGACTGGGACTAGAACCCAGTGTGCCAGCGCTGCAGGTGGAGGATTAGCCTGTTGAGCCATGGCACCTGCCAAAATTTAATATTTTCTAATTTAGTTTTATATGTTCCCCCATATCTACTGTTTTAAAGGGAGTACTACATAATGTCATGTCCACTATAAGAAATACCTAGTTGTGGTTAAAGTTGTTAATAAATTCTCTGATCTTATTAGATTAAACTTCCACTGAAGAGTATAATAGATGTGCGTGTGTGTTATGTAAAAATATTTCTAAAAACATGAACTATTAGTTTATTTTATTTCAAAAAGAAGTTATTTTTGTCCATTACCGAATGGGAAGACTATTTGGCTTACAGAACTTTGTAACAGGTTTCAAGATTTGATAAGTTGCTTAACTTTCACAGCCCTGAGTTAATTATGGTACTTTTTTTGTTGCAACAACATATGCCAAACATATGCCAAACCTAGGTGAACCAAAGCAACAGAAGAAATTCAGTTGAAGGATGTAGGGATATCTAATAGAATACACAAACTTTGGGCACAGATTCAGGAATACAATACTCAAAAATTTGAGAGTCCTAATGGGGTTCTCATCTCTGAAGCTATCAGCTTAAGCTTCCTCTTCTTTTGCCAAGAATGTAATTTTTCCCCTAAATGTTGGAAAACACAGCTGTTAACAATTTTATAATCTAGAGTTTATCAAACTCTAACAATACTTGGAGAGATATCAACTTCTGGAATAATCAGAAGTCAAAAGTGAAATGAAATAATTTAAGAATATGGAAAATAAATCAGAGACAGAATGGGTAAAACGTAGTTCGCAGGAAGGCTCAGAAAGTATTGTGCAAATACTTAAATACACACTCTCTGTGGGACTACACTGTTTATCTGTAAGATGAATTCGTTTAATTACATGATTGCTGCAGTACCGTCTCGCTCCTCATATATATTTCTTGTACATTCTGCAGATATGCCTGTAGGAAGTTTGTTACCTTGGAAGGGCAAGAGAAATATAAATAAATAATAAAATGTCCTACAATATGAATTTTTCCAAAGTTCAAGGCTACAACGTGACATTTTTATGCATACATTTTAAGGTGACAGGCCATTAATATGAAATTTTAATAAGGGAAGGAACCAAAAGCAGATGATTTCATTTTAGATTAAATACATCTTAGCTGTGTTGTCACACTGAGATTCCTTACCACAGAAATTATGACAAAGTAAATTAAACCAAAGAATAAGAAATTTCAGGTAGGGTGAGAAGTATCATTATGTTCTTAAAATGGTATATATGAAATACACTAAATTTGTTCCATTATATAAATAAAATTTTTAAACAAGAAGATACTATGCATGAATTTCAAAAATCCATGTTAAAAATACTAAGAGTTTGTTTCTTATTACTGATGGCTAACATTTTGAAGTTCTAGGTTTCTTGTTTTTAAATTTATCTACTAAACTGTCTTTTCAGGTTAAATGTTAACATAGCCTAAAAACTTATGAGTTTTCAGCTTGAAATTATAATATACATTTTTGGAGGTAGAGAGTGAATATTTTGGTATTTTATTTACTTGTTACACATTGAATGTCAAGTCAACATGATGATCTCTCATCAACAAAATATATCTTCAATGTAGGTAATGTTTATCTTTATTCATATATTTTTAAATTTCAGAATGGGAATTTCAAACATTTAAAAATAAAGAAAATATTATAACAATCATTATAATCACATACAATAAACATTATGCACCATCACTACAACTATAATGATAATCAATCCATGAAATCTCCAGGCAGGTTAATTTTAAAACAAATCCCAGCACGTACCCCTAAGAGATAGATTCATTTCTTTATCTTAAAATAATATTGTTACTTAAAAATATTTAAAATCTTTTTCTTTAGCTGATACTTTGTACAGAGCAATGAGGTTCCGCACTGTGTATTCTTTCCCCGGGCTCTATCTGCCTCCCAGTAAGGCAGGCCCATATCCCTCTCCCTTTTCTATGGAGAGAACATTATGCATTAAGCTGAACAGTTGCCTTCAAAATGCAAGAACGGGATTAGATTGCTGCTTCAGAGTGTGGAATTACTTGAAATGTTAAACAAATTGGTTGCTACAACAACAAAAGAGGTAATTACAAATACAATTTTGTAATTACAAACGTGATTCTAGCAGAAGTTAGCAAAAGCAAATAAAAACCCCATGATGCTCAGCTTTAAGGTATCTTTGGACAAGGTTTATTATTTTTTTCAGCTCAAGTGACCAAATTAAGAAGGTAAGAGCTCAGACCATTTTTCAACCCAACTCTGGGCCTTCACAACAGCTTGCAGAATGGATCATGTGCCCCTTAATTTGAGGTGACCACTTTGTTGCTTTCCTGCCTCATTCAAAGAAAGAAAATTATGTTTTTGCCACTAATTTAGCCATAGGAAATTCATCACACCACCCTTGGCTGAGTCTGAAGCTGCTGTTTCTAGACCTGCTAATTCATTGTGCTTTGTATCAGTTAGTGCTGGAGAAATCTTGAATAGCCTATGCACAAAACTTCTAAAGTTTTATATTATCTAAAACTTTGCTTCTCTGGGCCTGGGGAGTCTAGCCAGCCCTCTGACTGTTAGAGCTCTCTACAGTAAGGGCTGCAGGTATACTGGGTGTTTCCAAATTTCTTTCTGCACCCAAATTCCACTTTTGGTGAAGTTTCTGTGAGATCTCTTAGGTGTATAGCCTACAGCTTGTTGTCTTAATATGTAGTCTCATTTGGTATGGTCTCCTTAAGGAAGGTTGTGAGAAAAAGAAGCCAATAATTTAACTGTTTTGATACTGAATATTGATAATAAGTCTTGTTTTGAAATGAATAACCAGTACCTACAAAAAAGAACATTTATTTTTAGTATTAATCAAATATCTGGTTATTGATTAAATTTCCCCATTGGTCTCATAAATGCTTTCTCTCAACTGAATGTTTGTACCCCATCAGAATCTTGTTAAAACCCCAATGCTGAATTTAAAGGTAGAATCTTAACGGAGGTAATTACAGTATGAAGGTGGAGCCTTCATGATGGGATTAGTGTCTTTATAGGCACTAATAGTAAGTCCTCTCAAGTTTTCCTATAAGAAACACAGGAGGGTCTGCTTTCTCTCTCTCTCTCTGCTAACTGTCATGTAAGGGCACAATGACAAAAAGACCATCTGCAAACCAAGAGTGGGCCCTTGGCAGATACCAGATGACCTCCTCCTCCTTTATTTGAAAAGAAATTAGAGAGAGATTTATTTGAAAAGGAGTTACAGAGAAAAAGAGAGAGAAAGAGAGCATCTTCCATGTGATGGATTACTCCCCCAAATGGTTGCAATAGCCAGCGCTGGCCAAGCTGAAAGCAGGAGCTAGGAATGCCATTTGGGTCTCCCAAGTGCATGGTAGGGTTCAAAGCATGTGGGCCATCTTGTGCTGCTTTCCAGGTGCATTGGCACTGAACTAGACTGGAAGTGAAGCAGCTGGGACTCCAACCTCATGCCCACGTGGGATACTGGCATATCAGAGGTGGAGGCTTAACAAGCTGCGCCACAATCGTAACCCCAAGACATCAGATCTGGTATCTTGATCTTGGACTTTTCAACCTCATAACTCCAAGAAGTAATTGTTTCTTTTGTAAATTATTTAGTCTATGGTACCTTTGTTATAACAACCTGAACTCCAAATATTCTTGTGGTTGAATTACAAAAGAAAGAAGTATAGAGATTTAATTTGATTTGTTTTTATAAATCGGCCACACTTTTTTCTTAATAAATGCTTTTACATTGATATATAACAAAGAAATTAAACACTGAAAATGAGTATATTGCTATTGAATAAAAATGATGTTTTACAAACTAATTCGTACATGTTAGTACTTCTCATAAACAGAAAAAGAACATTATCAGCACCCCAATAGCTTTCCATTTGTTTTTCTTTTTTAAGGACTTATTTTATTTATTTGAAAGACAGAGTTACAGAGAGAGACAGAACCAGAGAGATAGAGGTCTTCCATCCTGTGGTTCACTCCCCAAATGACCGCAACAGCCAGAGCTGAGCTGATCCAAAGCCAGGAACCAGGAGCTTCTTCTGGGTCTCCCACACAGGTGCAGGGACCCAAGGACTTGGACCATCTTCTACTGCTTCCTCAGGCCATAGCAGAGAGCTGGATTGAAAACAGGGCAGCCAGGACTCAAATCGGCACCCATATGGGATACCAGGACTGCAGGCCAGGGCTTTAACCCACTTGCACCACAGTGCTGGTCCCTCCATTTGCCTTATGCCAGTCATTACTGCTCTACTAAAAAAATCTTTATAACTTCTATATCCATAGATTTCTTTATCTGCTTTTTAATTAAATATACAAGTTAAGTAAGCGTGTAATGTTTTGTGTCCACCTTTTGTATTTCTAATATTTTGAGATTAATTCAACTTCACTTTGTTGTGGATTTTATTATGGGAGTCTCCCACAGTTTATTCACTCAGATTACTTTTAGTGGCATTTGGGTTGTTTCTAGTTGGGAGAATTAAAAATAATGTTATGAATATTTATTTATGTATATCCAGCATAATTTAATACAAGGGAGATTCTTTCCCATGCTTTGGAGTAGCTTCTGCTTTGTCAAATATGTGTGTACTTTTTTCTTCATTCTCCAGGTTGATCCTTTAGTTTATTTATGTATTTTCCCTAGCATACCTGTTTCAATAATTGTTAATTTATAAATTTTACATATGGTAGCTAATTGTTCCAACTCTGTTCCTCTTCCTCAATCTTTATTTGGCTGTTCTTGTCTAATTTAATATTAATTTGAGAGTCTTTCGTATCATATTTCCTGATAATGTTTTGATTGTAAATGCAATTAACATTTAGATTTATTATAAATATTTTGGGGCAGGTGTTGTAATGAAGCAGGTTGAGATACCACTTGCAGCACCTGCCTCTCATATCAGAGTTTAAGTTTCAGTTCTGGCTACTTCCAATCCATCTTCCTGCTAATGCACCTGGGAAGACAGCAAATGATAGCCCAAGTGCTTGGGCCCTAGTCACCTGTTTGGGAGACCCAGATGGAGCTCTGGCTCCTGGCTTCTGTGTAGTCCAGACTTAACTGTTGGAAATATTTGGGGGGTGAGCCAATGAGTGAAAGATCTCTCTCTCTTTCTTTCTGTCTCTCTCTTTCTCTGCCACCCCATCACTCTGTCGTTCAGATAAATAAGCAAATATTTATTAAAAAAATAAAAATATTTTCTCAAAAAAGTGAAATTATTCGGACAATTATTTACCCCACTTTTTCAACATGTGAGCATGTTCTTAAATATTATATACATATTTACAAAACTTGTTTAGCATCTGTATATTTTTTGCTTTCCAGTTTTAGTGAGGTATAATTGGTAAATAAAATTGTATTTATTTAAATTATATGAGTGTGCTTCAAAAAGTTTGTGGAAAATTGAATTAGGTTCAAATCCAAGCATTTTTTTTTTATAAAATATATTTCCCACAAACTTTTTTAAAGCACTCTAGTATAATGTGATTTGGTATTTGCATTTATTGTAACATGGTTATCATGGTCAAATTAATGACCAGATGCATCATCACCACTAGTTACCATTTTTTTGAGTGCACCATGTACAAATTATTTTGTACAAATATTTTGGGCTCCTTTTTTTCTCAAAATGTGGAAAACAGTTTTACACCTAAATAAAAAACAACATACACATGTAGCTTGAGTTTGAAAGAGGGCTGCAGGAATAGATAGGAGCTATACTAAGATTCCTGGTTGTCTTAACTCCCATTCTATAGAAAATGTCTTATCATAAAAGCTCAGCTAGTCATATTGTACTCATCAGAGCAGTGGATGACAAGGATCAATCTCCTGAGTCATGATGAGGAGTGTTGCATTGAAATTTCTTTAAAGTGGAACACATACACTGGGACAATTTGATCTACCTTTTGCAGACTGTAGAAAGAGCACTTTGTTAACAGAGATCACTGACGTATTGCCTGGGAATCAGTAAGTGCTGAGGCATTGAAGCTCACTGCTTTTTTCAACCTTTTATATGTCTCGCTGGTCTTATTGCATTGGGAATAAGCTTGAGTTTAATATTACACAGAATGGGGATGGTGGCTATCTTTATGATATCTAGAGAAAGTTTTCAAATTAAGAATAAGATTTTTCAATAGGATTTTCAGATATCCTTTAGCAGATTAAGGATTTTAAAAGATCATGAATGGTTGTGGAATTTATCAAATCCTATGAAAATTGTTTGTGACAAATTGTTTATAATATTTGTATATTGTCAAATTTTATTCAGGACAATTTCCTTAATCTTTCCACTTAAATTCATAAGAGATTCTCCATTTGTTTTTATATATACTTAAATGTCATTGCCATACGTGGACATCTGTTTTGTGAGGCACATCCAAACAGTTTTGGGAGTATACTCCTTTGTTATTTCCTGAAAGAATTTGGATAGAAATGTATTTTTTAAAAGATTTCACTCATGAAGCCACAGGGAAAGTTTTCTCTTGTAAGCATTCACATTACAGTCAATAATTTATTAATAAAAGCAAATATTCAGACTTTATAATATTTCTTATGCAGATTTGATGAATCATACTTTCCAGAGAATTTGTCAAATTCAATCAAATTTCACAATTTATTGGCATATATTTGTTTTGAATATTACTATCATTTTAAAATATATATATACTAATTATTTCAATGTTACTATTTCATTTCTAATTATGGTATTTTGTGACTTTTTCATTTTATATATTATATTCTTAGTGATTTGAAAAGTTTCTAAATTTTTTTAAAGGCAAACGTCACTTTGTTAATTTTTCTCTTATATATTCAATTTTTTTTTTGGACAGGCAGAGTGGACAGTGAGAGAGAGAGACAGAGAGAAAGGTCTTCCTTTGCCGTTGGTTCACCCTTCAATGGCCGCCGCGGCTGGCATGCTAGGCCAGTGCATCATGCTGATCTGAAGCCAAGAGCCCTGTGCTTTCCTGGTCTCCCATGCAGGTGCAGGCCCCAAGGACCTGGGCCATCCTCCACTGCACTCCTGGGCACAGCAGAGAGCTGGACTAGAAGAGGAGCAACCGGGAAAGAATAATGCACCCAAATGGGATTCTGGTGGTGCAGGAGGAGGATTAGCCAAGTGAGACAGCGCTCTGCTGTGGCCCAAAAAGCAGTGAAGGATGGCCCAAGTGCTTGGGCACTGCACCTGCATAGGAGACCAGGAGGAAGCACCTAGCTCCTGGCTTTGGATTGGCAAAGCTCTGGCCGTTGTGGCCATTTGGAGGGTGAATCAATGGAAGGAAGACCTTTCTCTCTCTCTATCACTGTCTAACTCTATCTGTCAAATAAAAAAAAAACTATTAAAAAAAGAATATAGTTTTAAAAAAAGGCCAAAAATACGTAAATGCAAAAATGAGAGCAAAATTAATTGAAATTAAAATTGAATATATAAGAGAAATATTAACAAAATGAAGTTTGCCTTTAAAATTTTTTCTCCATCTTTTCCTGGACCAGTATCATGCTGTTTTGATTACAATTGCCCTGTAGTATGTCCTGAAATCTGGTATTGTGATGCTCCAGCTTTGTTTTTGTTGTACAAGATTGCTTTAGTTATTCGAGGTCTCCTGTGTCTCCATATGAATTTCAGCATCATTTTTTCCAGATCTGAGAAGAATGTCTTTGGTATTTTGATTGGTATTGCATTGAATCTATAAATGGCTTTTGGGAGAATGGACATTTTGATGATATTGATTCTTCCAATCCATGAGCATGGAAGATTTTTTCATTTTTTGGTATCCTATTTCGTTATTTAAGATTTTGTAATTCTCATTGTAGAGATCTTTAACATCCTTGGTTAAGTTTATTCCAAGGTATTTGATTGTTTTTGTAGCTATTGTGAATGGGATTGATCTTAGAAATTCTTTCAAAGCTGTGGCATTGCTTGTGTATACAAAGGCTGTTGGTTTTTGTGCTCTGATTTTATATCCTGCTACTTTGCCAAACTCTTCTATGTGTTCCAATAGTCTCTTAGTAGAGTTCTTAGGATGCTCAAAATAAAGAATCATATCATCTGCAAAGAGGGATAGTTTGACTTCTTCCTTCCCAATTTGTATCCCTTTAATTTCTTTTTATTGCCTGATGGCTCTGGCTAAAACTTCCAGAACTATATTGAATAGCAGCGGTGAGAGTGGGCATCCCTGTCTGGTACCAGATCTCAGTGGAAATGCTTCCAACTTTTCCCCATTCAATAGGATGCTGGCTGTGGGTTTTCCTAAATTGCTTTGATTGTATGGAGGAATGTACCTTCCATACCCAGTTTGCTTAGAGTTTTCATCATGAAAGGGTGTTGTATTTTATCAAATGCTTTCTCTGCATCTATTGAATAACCACATGGTTTTTCTTCTGCAGTCTGTTAATGTGATGTATCACATTGATTGTTTTGCGAACATTGAACCATCCCTGTATACCAGGTTAAAAATCCACTTGGTCTGGGTGGATGATCTTTCTGATGTATTGTTGTATTCTGTTGGCCAGAATTTTATTGAGGATTTTTGAATCTATGATCATCAGGGATATTGGTCTGTAATTCTCTTTCAATTCTGCATCTTTTCCGGCTTAAGAATTAAGGTGATGCTGGCTTCATACAAAGAATTTCAGAGGATTCCCTCTTTTTCAATTGTTCTGATTACTTTGAGTAGAAATGGAGTTAGTTCTTCTTTAAATGTTTGGTAGAATTCAGCAGTGAATCCCGTGAATAGAAACACCAGAAATCAATCCAAGCATCTGAAGCCAACTTCTATTGGATCAAGGATCCAAAACCAATACCTGGATTAAGGATAGTCTATTCAATAAATGGCACTGGGAAAACTAGATTTCCACATGCAGAAGCATGAATCAAGACCCTTACCTTTCTCCTTACACAAAAATCCATTAAACAGGGATTATTGACTTAAATCTACAACCCAACACCATCAAATATTTAGAGACATTGGAGAAACCCTGCAAGATATAGGTACTGGCAAAGACTTCTTGGAAAACATCCCGGTAGCACAGGCTGAAAAAGCCAAAATTAGCATTTGGGATTGCATCAAATTCAGAGGTTTCTGTACTGCAAAAGAAACATTCAGGAAAAGGAAGAGGCAATCGACAGAATGGGAAAAATTATTTGAAAACTATGCAACAGATAAAGGGTTGATAACCAGAATCTACAAAGAAATCAAGAAACTCCAAAACAACAAAACAAACAACCCACTTAAGAGATGGACCAAGGACCTCAACAGACATTTTTCAAATGAAGAAATCCACATGACCAACAGACACAGGAAAAAATGTTCAAGATCACTAGCAATCAGGGAAATGCAAATCAAAACCACAATGAGGTTTCATCTCACCCCGGTAAGAATGGCTCACATTCAGAAATCTACCAACAACAGATGCTGGTGAGGATGTGCAGAAAAAGGGACACTAACACACTGTTGGTGGGAATGCAAACTGGTAAAGCCTCTATGGAGTCAGTCTGGAGATTCTTCAGCAACCTGAATATAACCCTACCATACAACACAGGCATCTCACTCCTTGGGATTTACCCAAAGGAAATTAAATTGGCAAATAAAAAAGCCGTCTGCACCCTAATGTTTATTGCAGCTCAATTCACAATAGCTAAGACCTGCAATCAACCCAAATGCCCATCCACGGTAGACTGGATAAAGAAATTAGGGACATATACTCTATAGAATACTATACAGCAGTGAAAAACAATGAAATTCGAGAATTTGCAACAAAATGGAGGAATCTGGAAAACATTATGCTGAGTGAATTAAGCCAGTCCCAAAGAGACAAATAGCCTATGTTCCCCTGATCGGTGACAACTAACCAACCACAAAAAAGGAAGCCTGTTGAAATGAAAGGGACACTATGAGAAACAGTGACTGGATCAGCCCTTGTCCTGACTGTTGATGAACAACTTAATACTTTATCCCTTGTAGTATTTTTTTTTGTTCTGGTAAATACTATCAGTTGAACTCTGTAATTAACACACAATTATTCTTAGGTGTTGAAATTTAACTGAAAAGTGATCCCTGTGAAATATAAGAGTGGAAATAAGAGAGGGAGGAGATGTACAATTTGGGACATGCTCAATTGGACTTGCCCCAAATGATGGAGTTAGAAACATGCTAGGGGATTCCAATACAATCCTATCAAGGTGGCATGTAGCAATGCCATCTCACTAGTCCAGATGATCAATTTCAGTTCACAATTGATGATTCTGATACATTTAGGAGTGAAAGGTATCAGACAAACAAGACTAGTGTCTGTTAATACTAACTGATAGAATCAAAAAGGGAGAGAATGATCCATCATGGGAAGCAGGATACACAGCAGACTCATAGAATGGCAGATGTCCTAAATAGCACTCTGGTCTCAGAGTCAGCCCTTAAGGCATTCGGATCTGGCTCAAGAGTTCATGAGAATATTCTAGGCATGGAAAGCCAAGACACTCTGGGAAAAAAAAAAAAAACCTAAATGAAAGATCTCTGTGAGTGAGATCCCAGTGGAAAGCATGGGCCATCAAAGAAGGAGGTACCTTTCTCTGAAGGAAGGAGAGAACTTCCAATTTGACTATGACCTTGTCTAAATAAGATCGAAGTCAGTGAACTCAAAAGGCTTCCGTAGCCTTGGCAACTCATGACAAGATCCTAGGCAGATTACTGATGCCATAGACAAGAGTGTCAAATTGTTAAGTCAAGCACAGGAGTCACTGTGCACTTACTCCTCATGTAGGATCCCTGTCCTTAATGTGTTGTCCCATGTGAATTAATGCTATAACTAGTACTAAAACAGTATTTTACACTTTGTGTTCTGTGTGGGTGCAGACTGGTGAAATCTTTACCTAATATATACTAAATCTATCTGCTGTATGTAAAGATAATTGAAATTGAATCTTTATGTGTATAGAATGGGAGAGGGAGCGGGAGATGGGAGGGTTGAGGGTGGGACAGAAGTTATTGGCGAAAAAAACCATTGTAATCCATAAACTGTTCTTTGGAAATTTATATTTACTAAATAAAAGTTTTTAGAAAATTAAAAAATAAAAATAAAATTTTTTCTCCGCAGGGGAGACTGGGAGAAAGCACCTGGGTTGAAATTATGATGGCTCCAGCTTTGTTCTTTTTGTTCAAGATTGCTTTGACAGTCTTTTGTACTCTCACATGTATTTTAGGATTGCTTTCTCTATGTCTATGAAGAATGTCATTGTTATTTTGAGAAGAACTACATTTAATTTGTAAAGCACTATGAATAATATGAACATTTTAATGTTCTATCAACCCACAAATGTGGAGGAGATTTTTCCTTTTTGTGTGTTCTTCATTTTTTTTTCAGTATTTTGCACCTTTCATTGTAAGGGTCTTTCAAATCCTTTGTCAAGTTTGTTTAAAGGCATTTTTTGTAGCCATTGTGAATGATATTTCTCTTATAATTTCTTTTTTAGTGAGTTCATTATTGGTGCATAAAATTGTTACTGTTTTGCATGCTGATTCTGTATTGTTTGACTTTACTAGATCACTAGTCACTTGAAATCCTCTAGCATCTCTGATTTTACTTATATGAGTCTTCCTTTTTTCTTTGTTAGTTTAGCTAAAGATTTATTGATTTAATCTTTTCAAGAATAAACTTAATTTCATTGATGTTTTTTGCTTCTGGCTGTCTACCCTCATTTTGGGTAACGGGTTGTGAAGATGGTCCCTTGGATGCCTAGTCTGACACTAAACTGGGTTGCACCTGAGAGTCACAGCCAAAGGATGCACTCTGTTCTGTGGATGTACACCAGGTCTGTGAGAATCTGTGGTTGATGTCGGGTGAAACACTCATTTCTCTCCCTAAGTCGTCAAGTGGCAGATTTAGAGGTTCTGTCTATGAGTAATGGCTTGGAGACAGCGACCTCTGGGCCTCACAGCTTTGGGACTAGCATTGGGCTCCAAGCCAAAATCCTGAGCTCACTTTTATACCCTATTCTGATGTCATAGAAGTCTATTTCTTGCTATTTGTCGGAGGTTGGTGTAGAGCTATTGGAGGCAGTTCCTTGGATGATACTGAGACAGGTTGCTACTGAGTCTCACAGATATGGGGCCTGCATAATCTCAGGCCTGTATGAAACTGGCAATGATACAAGCTGAAATGAGTCCATTTTACCATCGCCCAGTGTCTTTTTGATGCAAGGGTAGATCTAGAGATTGCATCAGCGATCCCTGACCTAAGAATAGAGTCCTGTAAGCCTTTCTGGTGCTGGGTTTTATTGTAGCAGGACTGGCACTGAGATTCAAGGCAAAGCCCTAAGTTAATTTTCCCACCCTAATATCTTGTGCCAGGAGAATTGCTCTACTGTCAGCTAGATGTTGGGGGAGGGGTGATGGGAGCATTCCCTTGGCCAAAAGCTCCATTCACAAGCACAAACTTGATACAATCCACATTGGTGTTCAGGGAGTAAATAAACAAACATGATACATTCATGCCATGGACTGCTTCTTAGCAGCAAGAAGTAATAAATGCTTGACACCGGCAATAATATATATAAACCTCTAGAGAATTGTGCTGAGTGAGAAAAGTCATTTTAGGAGCATTCCTGAAATGAAAAGATTATAGAATAAAGAATAGATTAATTGTAGCAAAGGTTAAGGGAAGAGCAAAGTCAATGAATCTATAAAAAGGCAACATAAGGAATTATAAAGGAAATAGAAATGTTCTGTATCTTAGCTGTATTAATGTTGATATTCTGTTTGCAGTGTTGTATTATAATTTTGTAAAATAGTACCTTTGGTAACAATTTGGTATAGAGTACACAGGACCTCGTTGTATGATTTCTATAACACATATGAATCTATAATTTTCTTAAAATAAAAAGTTTAATTAAGAAACTCTAAAAATAGGAAATGTCTCCCTTTTAAAATAAAATTTGATTTATTTATTGTCATTTTTTATTTTCAGAAAGAAACTCTGTTATATAGGCAATTTCTTCTTATTCATAACATTCATTTGTTCTTGCCCTTGATGGGGTAAGATGTCAAAACTACTTTTGCATCTCCTAAGGAATAGCATTATTTCTGAATAGAGTTGGATTTTTGTTTTTCCCTACAGAATAAAGGTGAGAAAAAGGTGATTTGGATGAAGTAGAAGCGAAGGACATTTTCTGCATGTTTATAGTCTTCTGTGTGGTACAGAGAACACCACAGTCGCAGAGTTTTATTTAGAAAATAGGTCACTGGGAATATTGTACCTTTAGAACTGAACTGTAAATCATCTGCATTTTTTGTGTTAACTTTTACATATAGAGCATATTAAAACATTCTACTTGTGTTGCTAAAGTAGTTTATTCGTCATTCCCTCAACAGCAGAATTCAGGAAAGGGCCTCTTAATTTCTGTTGGGAATTTATTATTTACAGTATTTGGAGTCTTAAAAGTATAACTCAGGCTAGTATATTTTCAAGAAACTTCAAGATTCTTCAAATTACATATAGAGTTAAGAATAAAAATGTTAGATATAGTTAGACTCTTCATTGTAGTTTTGAGACTGAATGATTTGTCCAGTGCCACAGGAGTTGGAAACTTTGGATTAGTCCTCATCTCATACACAGTACTTATTTATTCATTTATTGAGAAAGAGAGAATGACACAGAGAGAGAAAGAGAGAGACAGAGAGAGAGAGAGAGAGAGTTCTTATCAACTGGGTCACTTCCCAAGTGCCTGGAACAGCTAGCTAGGGCTAGGCCATACCAAGCAGAGAGCCAGAACTCAGTGCTGGTCTCACGTGAGGGTGGCAGGGACCCAATCTCTTGAACCATCACATGGTCCATCCCAGGGAGCATAAATGCAGGGAGCTGAAATTGGGAATGGAGCTGGATCCTGCACCCAGGATGCAGACATCTTAACCATCAGCCAAATGCTATCACAGACATAGTACATTTCCTACCTATTTTATTTCTAGATCCAGAAGTCCCTGTTATCTAACTTATAATCATTCATGGATACTGTGATACAGTCATTTTATTAGAATGTAATGTACTTCTTAAAAATTTTGATGAATTTCCTGTCAATATTGCACATTGGGCAATATTTTGAATGAAGCATTTAATAATGATACAATGCATTATCCTCAATGAGGCATTTGGACTACCACCATTAGTTCTAAATAACAGGAGATTTTGAAAAAAGCTTAATGAGGTTGTGCTGATAACTTTATTATGCTTATTAGTTTATTTTCTGTATCCAGATGCAATTTTATTTTATAGCAGTACAATCTTAACAAAGAAATGCTGTTCTGTATATATAATAGTATAAGTGGGTACTTGGTTCAGAATAGTATAAATTCAGCATGAAAAGATTTTAGAAAAAGTTAAACAGCTCCAGAAACACATAATCTAAAAGGTAAGTAAAAAATCAGTCTCCTGAGAGAACTTAAACATTTTCCCATCTTTACCCAACAAGGTTGTTCAGAAGATAACGTGAAAGAAAAATATAGAAAACCCTGGCAAAACAAGTGGCCCTAGTACAGAAACACTGAGGGGTGCGGAGCACACTACCTACCTTGAAAATAGCTCTTCTCATTTGAACTGTCTGAGGTTAATCAAAGAGGAAAATCAGTTGGAATTCTCTCTCATCCCTTCTCTTTCTCCCTCTCTCTCTCCCTTTATTTCTCTCCCCCCCCCCTCAAAGAAAAGTCATTTTAAAAGCAGCCAGCTTTTTCCTCCTTTGCATTTGATCAGGCAAAAAGGTAGCTGAAAGCATTGCAGGAGTTTCAGCAAAGGAAATGGATGGCTCTAATGGTATTCAGAATATTTATACATCATTAGAGTCTTCCTAACTATTCAAAGATGGTTTCTCTCCTACCTCAGAGAAACAATATTTCCATGTTTTCCCAATATTTACCTTGAATACAATTGTATTTAAGAAGAATTTATTATAAAATAAATTTAGACTACAGATAAAGTACAAGAATGGAATGAAGTATTCAAATATATAGAATGTCAAATGTTAAACATTTTTACCACATTTGGCTTATTCCCTGTTCTCTTTTCTGTTTCTGTGTGTTTGTGTGCATGCCATTGTGTGTAAATATATATGCATTTTTTTCTGAACCAAATGTGAGTAAGCTACCATTTTAAATACTCCCTTTACATGTTTAAAATGCATTTCCTAACAGGCACAGACCATTATACAACCTTCAAATCAGAAATTTAAGAGTGATACAATACTACCAGAAAACTTACAGATTCTATTCTTATTTTACCAATTGTCTCAATAATAGTACAGTAAATTATTTTTATACCTGTATTTATCCAGGCAGATATTACTTTTAAAAAAGATTTATTTATATTAAAGGCAGAGTAACAGAGAGAAAGAGAGAGAGAGCACCACGATGGCTGGGTTAGGCCAGGAGTAAGCTAGGAGCCTGGAGCTGCATCTGGGTTTCCCACATGGTTGGCAGGGCCTACGCACCTGAATAATCTGCGTTCCCAGAGGTATTAGGAGGCAGATGGATCAGAAGTGGACCAGCTGGGACTTGAACTGGAATTTATATGGGATGTTGATTTCTCAGGCAGTGAGCCTAACCACTGCATCACAACGCAGACCCTAAGCTAATAGTATTAAACACCATATGCTGGGTGACTTTCAAACAGAAATTTGTTTCTATCATTCTGGAGGTTGGGTAATACAATGTTAGGGTATCAATATAATTGGATTCCTGTGAATCCTTCCAGGTTGCTGACTGTCATCTTTTTGTTTCTTTTAGAGTCTCCTATAAGGACACTAATTCCATTCATGAGGGTTCCACTCCCAGGCCCCAATTAACTCCCAGTGGTTCCATCTTCTAATCATGACATTAGGGGTCAGAATTTGAACAAAATTTTGAATTATTTTGGAAAGCATTCACCTTATTAAACTTCCCGTCACTGGTTCTATCAAGGATTGAAGTCTTTAAAAAGATAAAAATTTACTGACAAGCACTTCTGCACCAAGAATCCCTAATACAGACAAGCCATTTACAGCGTTAGTAGCAGAGAAGCAAGAACAAAGACCCTGGGTGTATTCACTAAAAGTTTGGACTCATTTTCCCGACCAGTGAGGCCACAACTGGATTCAGTGGCCATAGAATGTACTCAATGCTTGGGAGCAGTTGCTGTTGCTGTAATTTTCGTGGAAAAAGTCATCTAGGTGACTTTAGGCCAGTCCCTTGAAATTTAAACTCCACATCTGATAAGAGGAGGTCTAGAGCTTTTCGGATGCCAGGGGTTAATAGGAGGATGCCTTACTAAGTACCAGGTTCTTCTTTCAGACTCACTTGAAGTTAACTCTTAAAGTATGGGAAGTTGTCAATTCAGCTACTGTCCCGCCATCTGAGGATAATGAAAAATGTGTTCACTCTTGTGTAGAAACCACAGATCAGGTCAATATCAGAAGTCCCGGTAAATGCGATGAACCTCTGGAAAACCCAGATTTTGAATGATTCAATGATGGCAGCAGTTTCATGAAGGAAAGAGTCAGAGAAGCAGGATACTGCACACTGGATTTTATTCAACTGATGGAAGCCTAGGAGTTGCCACTCAACACTTCAATTTCCAAATGCTGCAATTATTGCCACAACTGGAGCTTTAAAATTTAGAAAAGCCCAAAGAGTAAATATCTATACAGACTCCAAAATATGTTCCTTGTGCTATGTGAACATGCAACAGTTTGGAGAGAAAGAGGCCTACTGACAGTAATAAACTCTCCCACTAAACATGTGAATGTAATTTTAGTTCTCTTCCAGGCAGTTATGGGGCCTCTAGGAGGGGCTGTTGCCACTTCAGGGTACACAAGAAGAAGAACAATCACATCATCAAAGGAGTTGCTCTGGCAGGTAGGACTTCAAAGACAGCTGCTATTCAGAAAGTTTTGAAAGAGGGTCTAATACTCTACCATATAGGGCAACTTGTAATCTCTACTATTCCATGCATTGGATAGAATGGGTCTAGCAAAGAGGTTACACTAAAAATTCCAATGAGTGTTAGGCTTTAAATCATAGGATCATGCTCCAAATATATTCCCGATGGAAGATTATCAAAGAAATGCATGACTCTACCCATCTGGTAAGAGGGGTTGTATTGCAGGTGGTCTGTTGTGTTTGGAGGGAAACTATTACATATGGTCATGAGGGAAGTAATCCTGTCCTGTTCCTTCTGTCTAAAAAATAAACCTGATTGCCACCTCCCTTACCCACTTCTACAGAGGAGAGGAACCTGCTGATGTGATTTGCAGACATACTTTACTAACATGCACCTAGCAAATGGTCACATAGCTCCACTAAATTTTTTTCATTAATTACATGTGATGGATAGATACTCATTAAAATCAAACAGAAAAATCACAAAAAGTGTGTAAAATTCTTCTAAAGGAAATAATCCTATATTCTAGGCTCCTAAGATCACTCCATTGTGATAATGGACTCTCTTCCTTCTCTAAAGCAACTCAGAGGATAGCTATTGCTTTAGCAATCTCCAGTCACCCCATGCCTCTTGCATATCTTAATAGGTAGTTTGAAAAGGACAATCATAATCTGCAAATGAATTTGGCCAAGATTTGCCAAGAAATATCATGACACAAACTAATGCTCATTTTTCTCCCAAGGATGAGAATGGCAACCAAGACTACCTTATAAATCAGTCCTTTAGAAATGTTATATGGGATACCCTTACTCACCTCTAATACTCCCTTTGCTAATGATACGCAGGATCAGATAAATCATGTTATCAATTTAGATCGGGTGCAAAAGGCTCTGACAGAATATGATAACATGGCTCTCCCATCACAAGATTACAAACATCATGAACAGTCAATCTCCCCATGATATCTAGTTTTAATAAAAAATAGTAAAGAAGGATTCTCTTTTAATCAATCGTAGCCTAAATGGAAAGGATGCTATCAGGTACTACTTAGCACTCCTACTGTCATTAAAGAGAATCTCTATCTTGGCACATTTGTCAAAAATTAAACCTTCACCCTTTGAATTTTCACAGATGGACACAGGATAATTCTGCCTACTTTTTTAAAAAAAATTATTTGAAAATAGAGCAACAGAGACAGAGAGGGAGAGAGAGGAAGAGAGAGGGAGACAGCAAGAGAAAGACAGAGACAGACACAGACACAGGCATGCAGAGAAAGATATTTTCCAATGGCAGGTTCACTACACATGGCCACCACAGCCAGGACTGGGTCAGGATGAACTCCATCTGGGTCTCACATGTGGGTGGAAGCACTGAAGTACGTAGGTCATCTTCTGCTGTTTTCCCAGATGTATTAACAGGGATGTGGACTGGAAGCAGAGCAGCTGGGCTCAAACTGCTGCTCCTATATGAAATGCCAGCTGCACAAAGGCCACTTAACCCACTGCATCACAACACAGGCCTCTTCTACATATTCCTTTGAGTCAATTAAGGACATCAAGAAAAACTTTAAAGAAAAAAGATTAATAAAATTTTGCTTACTTTTACACATTTCTTCTTAGAGAAAGATATTAAGGCTGTTGCATTTTCCAGATGAGTTGTTTTACCTACCTCTTCTCCTGATACTCTTGAGAAGCTGCTATTGCCAGGGAAATACAATGTGAGTACTATCACCAGAATGGGATTTTTAAAATTTTTAGTAAATATATTTTAGTAAAAATTAAAAAATTACTATGTAAAGAGAACAGATTTCATATATTTCATAGGTATAATTCCCAGAAGGTAACTATGTATCTCTTTTTTTTTTTTCTCTCAATAACCCTCTCTCCTTCCTTTTTTTAGATTGGTTTATTTGAAAGGTAGAGTTATAGAGAGGCAAAGGCAGAAGCACAGAGAGAAGTCTTCCATCCACAGGTTCCCTCCCCAGATGGCCTCAATGGTAAGAGCTGGGCCAATCTGCAGCCAGGAATAGGAGCTTCTGGGTCTCCCAAGTGGCTGCAAAGGCCTAAGGACTTGGGTAATCTTCTGCTACTTTTCCAGGCCATAGCACAGAGCTGGATCAGAAGTGGAGCAGCTGGAACTCAAAGTGGTGCCCATATGGGATGCCAGTACTTCAAGCATTATCCACTACACCACAGTGCTGGCCCCTGCCTCCTTTTTTTTTTTTAAATGTTGTTACAGAAATAATTTCAGTCTACTCTATAATCACAGGTTTAATGCACCACTAATTATAATATTTTTTAACAAGTGAAAAAAATAGAAAGACCACAGTTCCAAAGTAGTATAAACAAGAGCTGAAAATGACAATCAAATATCAGGATTTCTGTTTCATACCTATATATTTTTTGTTATTCTACATTAACTGCTACATATGAGAGAAAACATATGATATCTGTCTTTTGGGAACAGACTTATTTCACTAAGCACAATGGTTTCCAGTTGCATCCATTTTGTTGCAAAAGACAGGATTTCACTTTTTATAGCTGAGTAGTATTCCATAGTGTATAAATACCACATATTCTTAATTCAGTCATCAGTTGATGGACATATTTTAGCTATTGTGAATTAGGCTGCAATGAACATGGGGCACAGATCATTTTTTTCATATGTTAATTTCTTTTCATTTGGGTAAATTTCTAGGTGCAGGAAGGCTGGAACATATGGTAGGTCTATATTCAGACTTCTATGGTATCTCCATAATATCTTCCATAGTGGTTGCACCAGTTTACATTCCCACCAACAGTGAATTAGGGTACATTTTTCTCCAACATACTCACTAGCATTTCTTGTTTGTTGATTTCTGTATGAAAGCCATTCTAATTGGGTTGAAAAGAAACCTCATCTTTCCACAATATTCACCTCCGCCAATCTATAATCTTTCCTTCTTTCCCTCTGCTAATGGTGGCCTTAATTTATTCTTTTTCTAGATCTTAGGTTAGAAAATTACATGTATATTTCAGAATCTTATTCTTTAAAAAAATATTTCAGAGGGAGGTAGAGAAGAACAGGAGCAAGAGAGAGCTCTCATCTTCTTGTTCACAATTCCCACAATGCAATAACTGAGGCTAAAGCCAGAGCCAGGAATACAATCTTTCCCAGATGGGTGGAAGGAACCCAATTATATGAGTCATCACTGCTGCCTCCCAGGGTCTGTATTTGCAAGAAGCTGGAGTCAGGAGCTGGAGCCAGGAATTAACCTAGGTACCAGAACATTGGGATGCGGGCATCTTAATTTATAGATTAAACAAAACAGAGGTGTTTATCACTATAAAATTTTTCTGTCATACTGTCATACCATTAGGTTTTTGTATATTGTACTTTCGCTTTACTTGTCTCAAGATTTTTAAAAAACTTTCTTTTGATTTCCTCTTTGATCCAACTAGTTTACAGAAACATGTTTAATTTCCACATATTTATAAATTGTCCAGCTTTCTTACTGTCTTGGTTTCCAGTTTTAGATCACTATGATCAGAAAAGACATTTGATATGACATTTATCTTGATTTCCTTAAGGGTCATTTTGTGGCTCAACATATGATCTATATCAGGGAATCTATGTGTATTCTTGAGAATATGTATTCTGGTGTTGATGGACGAATCTTCATATTTTGTTTTGTCTATTTGTTTTTTCTTGCCAGTTTTTTACTTAGTCATTTTTTCTTATAAAAGTATTGACATCCCTGCTTTCTCTTAGTTATCGTTTATCCAAAATACCTTTTCTTATTCCTTGCTTTCAGTCTTTAAGATTAAAGTCAATCTCTGTACACAATTTACAGTTTTATCTTTTTCTTTAACCCATTGACTCCTCTGTGTTTTTGTTACATAATTTGATCCATTTATGTTTAAAATAATTATTGATAAGTAAGGACTAACTCTTGCCATTTTAAAAATTGTTTTCTGTTTGGTAGGTCTTTTATGTCTTCCTTCTCTTACTGTCTTGCTTTCTGATGTCACAGTTTTTTTTTTTTAATCTTCTTTTATTTGCAAGATATGAGAGAGAGAGAGAGAGAGAGAGAGATCCTCCATCTGCTGATTTTCTCCTGAAATGCCTGCAGCAGCTAGGCCTGAGCCAGGCTTCAGCCAGGAGCAAGGATTCCATCTGGTCTCCTATGTGGGTGGCAGGGAACCAACTGCTTATCCCATCATTTACTGCCTCCCAGGGTAAACATTAGCAGGAGATGGAATTAAAAGCATAGTAGCTAGGACTTGAGCCAAGTACTCTGATATGAGATGTGGGAATCCCAAGTGGTTACTTAAGCCAGGATGCCAAACGCCTGCCCCTGGGTTTTGTTGTTTGTTTGTTTTTGCATTGGTGAACTTTGAGCTTCTTTCTCTTTCTCTTTTGTGTACACACTGTGAATTTTTCTTTGTCATTACAATGAGGCTTACATGAATTATCTTATGGTTGTATTCATACATTTTAAGCAGATAATAACTTCTCTTGCATGCAAAAACTCAACCCATTTGCTGCCCCTCCACATAAGTTACAATACTGATGTCATAATTACATCTTTTAATATTGCTCATCCATAAACTATTTTAGTTATAATTATTCTCGGTAACACTGCCTTTCAGTAGTTATACTGGAGTTAAACTTGATTTTCATGCCACTGTAATATTATGTGAGTCTTATACTTTCATATGCTATCCAGCATCTTTTTATGTCAACTTGAACCCTTTAATATATTTTTAATACAGATCTAGTGGTAATGAACCTGTATAGTTTTTGTCTGGTAAAATATTTTTCTTCATTTCTTTTTTTAATGATTTATTTGTTTATTTGAAGTTGGAGTTACACACAGAGAGCGAAGGAGAGGCAGAGAGAGAGAGGTCTTCCCTCTGCTGGCTCACTCCCCAGTTGGCTGCAATGGTCTGAGCTGCACCCATAAGAAGCCAGGAGCCAGGAGCTTCCTCCTGATCTCCCACTGGGGTGAAGAGGCCCAAGGACTTGAGCAATCTTCCACTGCTTTCCAGGCCATAGCAGAGAGCTAGATCAAAGTGGAGCAGCTGGGACTCTAAGTGGTGCCCATATGGGATGCTGGCACTGCAAGCAGGGGCTTTACCCACTAAGCCACAGCACTGGCCCCTTTACTTCAATTCTGAGGAATTGCTTTGTCAAACATAGTGTTCTTTGAACATAACATCCTACTCTATCTGGCATATTGTTTACTCTTCTTCTTCTCTCTCTCTCTTTTTTTTTTTTTTTTTGGACAGTCACAGTTACACAATGGGGGGGGGGAGAGAGAGAGAGAGAGAAAGGTCTTCCTTTCCAGTTGGTTCACCCCCAAAATGGTCGCTAGGGCCAGCATGCTGCACCAGTCCGAAGCCAGGAGCCAGGTGCTTCCTCCTGCTCTCCCATGCAGGTGCAGGGCCCGAGCACTTGAGCCATCTTCCACTGCCTTCCCGGGCCACAGCAGAGAGCTGGACTGTAAGAGGAGCAAGCGGGACAGAACCAGCGCCCCAACCGGGACTAGAACCTGGTGTGCCGGCGCCGCAGGCGAAGGATTAGCCTACTGAGCTGTGGTGCTGGCAAAGCCAATATTTTTTAAACTGCATAATATTCTGTCTTCTTGAGATCACTGTTTTAAGGTACATTATCAGGTATTCACAGTCTAATGAATGCCAGTATTCACAGACATGCTTCAGGCACTGGCCTGTTTACTCTTAAAATAACTTGGAGATTTGCTGTCTTTATCCTGCTTTTTTTCCCTGAGAGACCCTGAGAAATACCTTTAATTTAAAATAGAACTATAAAATATTAAATATTTTGTGTTATGCCTAATGAAAAATGCCCTGCCTACTTGAAAAACAAGTACTTCTTTCTGAAAAATCAAAAAAGAAGACATAAAAAGTAGAATAATCTTCCCAAATTAAATCATAACCCCAATGCAATTCAAAAAAATTCTAGTGAAGATATATATTAATGTAATTTATATGGGTCTTGGCTCAAAAGTCAGATGTAATGAACTGATTGTTGATTTTAGGTGTGTGATACAACATAAATTTCTTAACCACTATTTAGCAAAATAAACAAGAAGAATGCAATTGAAGAACATCATCATTTTTGTTAAGATAGATCTGTCCTAGGAAATACATTCACACTTTTCAAAGATACATGTGCACGTGATGTCCCTTACTGGGTATAACAGCAACAACTCAAAATAATAAAGTTTCTAATTATTCAAATAATTTTTAACTTAAGCCTTCATTTATATTACACCATATGAAAGTATCTCACAAAGTTTCTGGGAAATGAAAAATATTTTGATGAAAAAAAATAGAGACCCACGCATAGTTTTTCCATAATACTCATTTTCTATAAACGTTTGAGGTCTCCTTTTACCATGCAGCCATTAAGAGAATGAACTTTCTGCCGGAGCCACAGCTCAATAGGCTAATCCTCTGCCTGCGGCGCTGGCACACTGGGTTCTAGTCCTGGTCGGGGCGCCGGATTCCGTCCTGGTTGTTCCTCTTCCTGTCCAGCTCTCTGCTGTGGCCCGGGAGTGCAGTGGAGGATGGGTCTTTGGACCCTGCACCTACATGGGAGACCAGGAGAAGCACCTGGCTCCTGGCTTCGGATCAGTGCTGTGATCCTGCTGCAGCACGCAGGCCGTAGCAGCTGTTGGGGGGGGTGAACCAACGTCAAAAGGAAGACCTTTCTCTCTGTCTCTCTCTCTCACTGTCCACTCTGCCTGTCAAAAAAAAAGAGAGAATGAACTTTCTATTATGCATAGTATCTGTTTTCTTTATATTAATAACTTTTTTTACAAAATGTGACAGGCATCCATCTACTTGCAGCATCATCTGCTGCCTCCTAGGGTGTGCATTACCAAGAAGCTAGAATCAGAACAGTCAGCATTCAAATCCAGGCACTCCGATGTGGGATGTGTGCATCTTAAATGCTACACCAAATGCCTGTCCAATGAGCCTAATTTTTAAAATAACCATAACATAAGATAATCTCTCCTTCTCTTCTTCTCTCCCTCTCTCTCTCTCTCTCTCTCTCTCTCTCTCTCTCATACAAACACATGCACACACACACATACACAAACACACATACTTTTTTCCACATAAGTATGAATTGGAAAAGGCATGGAAAATTTCACATACAAAAGCTGTAGATGATTAATTCAGGGTGAAATGTTTGGGAGGTATAAGAGGGAGATTGGGTGAGTGTGGTGCTGCTTGGGATATCTACATCCCATTTAGGAGTGCCTGGAATCTGAGATGGAGTCCCAGCTTCTCTTTCAATTTATCTTCCTGCCTATGCACACCTTAGGAGGCAGTGGAAGATGCTACATGACTGAGAGGCCTTGTTGGAGTTCCTAGCTCCTGGTTTCAGCTTGGTCCTGTAAGGTTATTGTGGGTATTTGGTGAATAAATCAGAGAATGGAAGATCCTCCTCTCCACCTATCTTTCTGTTGTTCTGCCTTTCAATTAATTAAATAAATATAAATAAATACATATTTTTTGTTTAAAAATAGAGTTCTTTACTTTTTGTTGCTTATTAGTCAAGAAATTTTCAGGCTGAAGAAACAGAAACCTAAGAGAAAATTGCTCAAGCTATAAAGAAATAAGATTACTTAAAGGAAAGATGGAAGAAAGATGAGCATCCTGGCCATTGAGTCAATTTCTCAATCACATTGTTAAAGACCTATGGCGTTTCCTTTCTCCTGTCATCTATTATCCACATCACTCAATATGATTGTGGGATACCTGAGAGTAGCCGTAAGGGTTCTATCCTGTTTCAAAGGTGAAAAGTATCCTCTCTCAAATATAACAAGGGCTCTAAGAATTTTCTTTTTCTAATTCAAGGCCCAATTTTTTTTTTCACAAAGTGATTAATCAGGTGTCACTGGAAGGTTGATGTATTGTAAATCAATCAGTCAGTCTCACAAATTCAGTTTGCTAAACCGCAACATTGCTGCTGCTCAACCAGAATGTCTGTTATTAGTATCACAATACAGTATTTTTATATACTTTTTTAAAATATAAAGTTTTTGAAAGAAATATTGGGTCAGGTATTTTGATACAGTCAATTGGGTCATCACTTGGGAGTCCACATTCCAAATCGGAGATTCTGATTCATGTCTTGGCTCCTCTCTTTCCACTAGCATGTCTTCTCACCAAATTGAAATTTTTATCAAAATATAATATCTTTCTTTATCTTTGCAGTTTTTGATAACATTTGTCTTATCTGATTAGGATAGCTACACGTGCCCACTTCTCTTTTTTTCATTTGCCTGACACATCTTTCTCCAATACCTCACTTTCAGATTGCGTACATCATTGTTCGTGAAGTGATTTTCTTGTAGGCAGCATAGGGTGGGGTACTGGTTTTACATCCATTCAGCCAACCTAAGTATTTTGGTTGGTGAATTTAATCCAGTTACATTCAAAGTTAGTATTGATAGATAAGAACTAAGACTAGATAATGATTCTCCATTCTCTATTAGTGAATTTGGTGATGTCACATGTTTTCATCTAATGCAGGATGTTCTTCAGATTTTCATGTAAGGCCAGTCTGTTGTTGGTGAATTTTCTCTGCTTTTGTTAATCTGGAAAGTATTCTATTTCTCCTTCACTTTAAAAGAATAGTTTCACTGAATATAATATTCTTTTTTTTTTTTTTTACAATCTTGAATATATCATCCCACTCTCTTCTGGCCTGTTGGGTTTCTGCTGAGAAATCTGATGTTAATCAAATTGGTTTACTATTATATGTAGCTTGATGCTTTTCTCTTACTCTCTTTAGGATTATCTGTTCGTCTTTAACTTTTGAAAATTTGGTGACAATATGCCTTGGAGAACTTTTCTGGTTGAGTTGTCGTGGGGTTCCTTGAGCTTTTTGTACCTGGATATCTGAGCCTCTTTCAAGACTTGGAAAATATGTAGCTATTGTTTCATTTAGCAGGTTCTCAATGCCTTTTTCTTTTTCCTTTCCTTCAGGGATGTCTATAATAAGTATATTTAGTCATTTAATGGTATCCTCTAATTCACGTATACTTTCTTCTTTCTTTTAAATTATTTTCTCTTTATTTTTGTCTGATTAGGTTACTTCAAAATCCTCCTTGAGGTCACAAATTATTTCCTCCATTTGGTTTATTATGCTGTTAAAGTTATCAATCCTATTTTTTACTTCACTGACTGAAGATTTCATCTTCAAAATTTCTATTTGGTTCTTCTTAATGAGTTTTATCTCCTTAGTAATATTTCCACTCTTTTCGCTTATTGATTTCCTCATTTCCTTAATCTATCTGTATTCTCCTGCATCTCATTGAGTTCCCTTACAATCATTATTTTCAATTCTCTATCTGTCGTCTCATAGATTTCCTTCAGATCAGGATAGAATTCCAGAGGAGTACCATGTTCTTTTGAAGCGGTTATATTGCTTTGTGTCTTCATGTCCTCTGTGTTGCTACACTGATGCTTGTCCATATGGTATACTCGTTTCTTTTTCCTTGTGGAATAGGTTTTATTGTAAAAGAGTTTGTGGTTTAGCCAGAATGCAGGGTATCACTTGGCTTGTCGCTTTGACTTTGACTCTGGGTGAGCCCAGGATTGTATTGTGAGTGATTTCTTTTGTCTTAATCAATGTTAGCTGTGTCTAGAAGTGAGACAGTGGGCTAGTCTGGTGCAGTTCCTAAGGACTGAAGTGTGGCTTTGAGATAAATAAGGTTTTCTTTGGCATGCATCTTTAATCACAGAGTTCAATGTCAGTCTCGCTGGTGACTGTGATAACCAGAGCCTTCTTTTTGCTGAAGGAGAAGAGTGGCTGCATCCTTGTCCTAATGGCAAACCTGAGTGATGCCAGGGCTTCTGGCCCCAGTTGCTGTGGCTCTATGAATTGTGTGATATGGTTGAACCTTCCTCAGGTCCTGCTAGGAAAGTCCAACTGGTGCTGTGGCTTATAATAACAACAGCCCAAGTCCTAGGATAAGAGAGTGTGAGTTGAACCCTATTCATTTTACAGGGTGACTACAAGGTATATAGGATATTTTGCTTGGGAGGGTATGATTCCAGAGAGGTGGAATGCAGGTATGTTCTTCCCTAGGGCCACTGAGTAGATTCCAGTGGCAACAATTTAAAACTGATTGTTACAGTCGTGGTGTTGCAGGGTATAATGGTGTCATTACCAGGATCTCTCAGGGTGGGAGTATATTTATTTATGTGCCATTTCTGGTGTCAACCCCCAGAAACTAAGGTGAATCCTCCTTGCTCACATTGAGTGTACAAACGTAACTCAGGGGCTGATGCCCCAAAACTCTCACAATTGTAGGACACAGGCAGGGGAGCTCCCCTTTGCTCAACACATTGCACTGAGTCTTAATATGATGCTAGGAGGAGAATGAAGGCACACTACGTGACTCTCTGTGGCAGGGAATGACACTTCCTGGAGTAAGTGAGGGGAAAGAAGCATTCCTGCTCCAAGCCCAGCAGTTGCTCAGACCCCAGTAAACGCTCCAGGATGGAGTGAAAGTTACTGGCTGACTATGGAATTTCCCCTCATCTAACACTCTGAGTGGTGGAGTGCATGGCATTTCTTCCTACTTTGACATAGTAAGATGGTGGCTCACAGCCAGCGGCCGGCTGCAACTTGGGGCTGGCTGCAGTGGTCTTGTCCTCATGGCCTAAGGAGTCTTTGTTTTTCTTTGTTTGTCTTTTTACTTTATGAAAAATTTCCATCAGTACTTGCAAATGTAGTCCTTTGTTTTTTTCATATTCCAGATTAGCTTAAGTCAGTGTGACTATGTCCTATTCATCTGCCTTGGATTGTTTTAAGTCTAGTTTCTCATCTTTCCTATTATATTTTTACTTTCTGAACCCATGGCTTCTAATATTCAAGTTTCTACTTTCTTAATGATCTCGAGTGATGTCCTCTTTCTTCTCAAATATTCCTCCCATAGGAGGAAGTTACTTCTATTGCCAGAGGGATAAAGTATTGAAATAGAAAAGAAATATATGTTGGAGGTGGAATATACTATCACAGTCGTTAACTATTAAGATATATCGGTATAAAGCCGGCGCCGTGGCTCAACAGGCTAATCCTCCGCCTTGCGGCGCCAGCACACCGGGTTCTAGTCCCGGTCGGGGCACCGGATTCTGTCCCGGTTGCCCCTCTTCCAGGCCAGCCCTCTGCTGTGGCCCGGGAGTGCAGTGGAGGATGGCCCAGGTGCTTGGGCCCTGCACCCCATGGGGAGACCAGGAAAAGCACCTGGCTCCTGGCTCCTGCCATCGGATGAACGCGGTGCGCCGGCCGCAGCGCGCCGTCTGCGGCGGCCATTGGAGGGTGAACCAATGGCAACGGAAGACCTTTCTCTCTGTCTCTCTCTCACTGTCCACTCTGCCTGTCAAAAAAAAAAAAAAAAAAGATATATCGGTATAAAAGCAATGTAAAAGATATGTATGTATTGATGTCTTAAAAATACTAACAGATAACTCTTTCTTGTGCTGAGGTAGTATTTCATTTCCTTTTCCTTTCTCTCCTCAGTAACTGTTTCACCCTGAGAGGCAGTGTTCTCTCATGAGATCCAGAGATTGACATTTCTGTGGACCTAATCTATATGTCCAAGGACACTTCAAAGGTTAAGTAAATTCTATTTCTAATGCCGTGATCACTAAATTGTAAATGCTAGCTGTCTTAGGCTTTGACAAGTTTGGGCCCTTAATTTTGAGTAAAGATTATTTCAATGCTGTAAAATAACAGCAGCTGTAAATTATAAGTAGGCAATAAATAGTCTATAGAATGGCATTTATCAAAACAGGTTTTGTGAAGATTTGGCTGTTTCTAGAGAATGTGGAAAATGTACACATACAAGGTTGTGTTTGAAAATAAAACTGTAATCAGTATTAATCCAATTGCCATATTTTCCTAAAAAAATCTAGGACAATCTATTTGTAATGGAAATTTTCTCACTTACCTAAAAAACTGAGCCCCTAATCTTTGTCTTTCTGTTTTTCAGATGCCAAGGTGTTATCTATGCTGAGATAACTTAAAATATGTTTTACACTTTCTCTTCTATTGACTGATTTGGAAATGGCAAAACAAAATTAAAACAAAAGGAATCCAAGTACTTGTTATAACTGAGCATCAGAGACATAAGCGTAGGGAGCAGCTGCATAACAGTGAGTGCTCTTCTGCAGTTAACACCTGGGTTGTTCTATTTATAGAAAGATATCACAAGTTTAAACACAGAGGAAAATGGCTCACAAATCCAATAAAATTTAGAATGCACAACTACCAGCAATATCAGGGGATTTTCTCACAATATTTTTGCCAACAAATCAATAACATGAGTAAATCCTTCTGCACTGTGAGCCATCAAATGCTCACTAACAGGTACTACTGCCTAAATTAATATAATCCCAGAAGCGCTCTGTATGTTTCAAAGCTAATACTACTGAGACTTAAAATTCACATGTGATAAGCTGGAGGATATTTCTTAATAATGGTTTAAATAAAAGGAAATTATGTGAAGATTTTAAATTAAATGCTCCCACAATGAGTGGGCTCAGTTTAAATTGCTCTTGTCTCTAGGTGGCATGTTTCTCATTGTCCATATTTCTTCACACTGCAAAGAAAATAGCAAGTATTTTATTAAAAATGTATTACTTGCTTTACTAAAACCTATGACTGCCTGTAACTTCTGTTGTAATGATTGTGTTAGACAGCATGGTTCACAGAATCGGCTGTCATCACTCACACTTTCAGAATCAGATCAAAACTCACTTCCTCTCTGGAACCGGCCAAAACTCCCTGAGGAAAATCAATGGCTTCCACCTTTCTTTTTCACTAGTCTCTCACAGCACTCATCACACTATTTTGTAAGCCCTCTTTCTGGCACCTGAATGCAGCAACAGAACCTGACATGTATTGTACTGTGTTTGTGAACGCAACTCAAGTAGGTAACACAGTGTAAAAAAAACTTCTGTCAGGAAGCTTAATAGTGCTACAGGGCTTTTGTTAAATATAGTTTCACTTTGAATGTCAAGATTTGATATGAAAGACAGCCATGAAAAGAAAAATCCATGTTGTAATTGTGTTTAAGTTGATGTAGCCAGGGCTTGTCACTGTGCTAACATTTTGTTCTTCTCTCTAAGAAGATTATTAAAATGGTTGTATAAAAGATTTCAAATAGCTATTGACTACTAACCTTGAAAATAGGTGCTAATGATATAGATGAATAAGACAGACTTGCTGGCTTTAACGAAGAAGCAATTGAGGAAAAGAGACATTCTCTTCTCAGAAATCTTTAAATGTATTAGAGATGCATTCTATGTGCATTATGTATTTATTATTTCTATTAGATAATACTGATGTTGATGAAATCAAATAAGTATTGTCATTATAAAGAACAACCCATAGCTTTTCCTTCATTAGAGAAGTAAAATTGTTGGACTAACTTGACAAACATAAGAACAGGAAGAAAGTAAAGTTAGAAAAAGGAAAATAGTATTAGAATTAATAAAACTTGAAAAGGAGCAAAATAATTGTGAAGAAAACAAAACAAAAATAGTGTGTAGGAAAAGTCTAACAAAGACCATGGAGGCAAATGCAGGTATAAAGTACAAGAGGAAATAAAAGGAATCAACTAAAATAATTGATAGTAGAGTTTGGAAGAAATAATAATTAGGGTGTGATATATGAAGTGGAAGTATTCCTTTGTGTAAAAACATTCTAGAAATACTTAATTCTTTAAATTCTATGCATTTTTAAAATGGGTTAAAGTAAAACCTAAAATTCAAGTGCTCCCTAAGTCACTAACCCTTTCCTCCTTTGAAATCTCTTTCAGCGGATGCTTACATGTCTCCCTATCTCATAATTGTTTTTGTCTAAGAAAATGCTTCTGGAGTGAATCTTCCTTTCTCCCCTCTTACACACAATATTCTGTATAATATTCATTCATTTTACTCCTAAAATATAGCACTTTATATATTTTATTTTTACAATTTGAACTGCATTTGAAAGGCAGAGTGACAGAATACATATAACCGATTCCCCTGCTTTAAATTCTACCACCTGGAAGAGGATTTAAAAGTCCTATGGATGGTTGAAATAGCATATAATTTTACCATTGCATCTCCTTTTAATTTTCTTTAAATATTCTTCAGTCTCACAATGATCATCCACTTGTGAGCCTCTCATGTAACATGCTGCTTTATTCCTCTTTATACTTGTGCACTGCCATTCTTCCCTTCACTCCTTAAGGGCTTCCATCCTGCAGCTACAGAGGTGCTTCCTCCTAAAATAATAACAATACTTTCTCCTTCCTTCTGCCACCACTTAGTTTTTCTCTCACCTCAGCCATATTAGTGTCCTTTATGTATGCAATACTCGTGACATCATTTCATCAGTGTACTTCATTTTTGTATGCTGTACAGTCTTGTAGGATGGATATTCCAGTCTTGTTTACATTTGTATTCCTAGTACTTACAACATTGTATGATATATTTTATAATTCAAATGTCACTTAACCTCTCTAGGGTATCTGTTTTCCCACAACTTAGGCCAACATTGAATCAGAATCTAACATTTTTTTTTTGTATAATCAAAGAGCATTTGTGATTTTCATAATACTGGTGAGCCATTTTGATTTCACCTAAGATTAAGTGAGAAGATAGAAGTTACATTATGCAGCAAGTATTATTTTTTCCATAATCCTCAGTGTCCATATCTTCTTAGATTAATTTTTTGGTCACTAACTCTCAACTTTCCAGTCTCTCTCTAAACTTTACTGACTCCAACCTTCTATTCCACCAGTACCTTCCTTCTTCTCTTGTTATATGAAACAATTCAATGTTAACCTCGATTCCTTATCTCCAAATGCTCGTTCGTTATGCTACCTCAGCAATACAAATAACTTACATCCCTTTAAAAACCTGTGAATTTTAAAGAAAAATTAATATCCCTGTCACAAGGATTTTTCTTCTTATTTTTCCTGTACTTTTCCTCCATAATAATAGGTGATGAGAGATATTCACTAAAATCATGAGCAGTTGTGTTTTTATTTTGCACCTTGCTTTCACTGGATTATTCAGCTGTTGAGTACTCTTATCTTCTAAAGTTAATGATTACTGCCGATCAGAATTATCCTCAGTGGTTCTTTATGTAAGTTGGAATATAGGAAATACTGTATGCAAAAGGACAAATAAGATGGCTTACATGAGAAAGTCTCCTATAATGAAAGAAAAATAGATGTTAGAGGCTGTTTTGGAGATCTCCCCCATGAATTCCCAGGGACTCAGTACTTCCTGGACTGTTGCCTCACAATAGGAAATTGCCCTCATTTTCCCTGGTCCCTCTTAACAGGGTCTCGTCATATCCACTTTACAGGCAATGGAATGGATGAAAGGAGGAAACAAGAAAGGTACACCTCCTTCGTTAAAGAGCAGAACTCAGAACAGCTCTCCTCCTAAGTACTGGAAACATGACACTAGATAGAATTTTTCTTCTTCTTCTTTTTTTTTTTTTTTTTGACAGGCAGAGTGGACAGTGAGAGAGAGAGACAGAGAGAAAGGTCTTCCTTTTGCTGTTGGTTCACCCTCCAATGGCCGCCGCGGCCGGCGCACCGTGCTGATCCGATGGCAGGAGCCAGGTGCTTCTTCTGGTCTCCCATAGGGTGCAGGGCACAAGAACTTGGGCCATCCTCCACTGCATTCCCAGGCCACAGCAGAGAGCTGGACTGGAAGAGGAGCAACCGGGACAGAATCCAAGGCCCCGACCAGGACTAGAACCCAGTGTGCCGGCACGGCAGGCAGATGATTAGCCTATTGAGCCACGGAGCCAGCCACTAGATAGAATGTAATCATCATTCTAGACTTAGCTGCAAGAAAGGGTGGAATATATAGGTTTCATTCTAGCCAGTCATCGGTCTAAATAAGAAATAAGCAATTAGGCGCCAGCGCTGTGGTGCAGCGGGTTAATGCCCTGTCCTGAAGCGCCGGCATCCCATATGGGCACCGGTTCAAGACCCGGCTGCTCCACTTTCGATTCAGCTCTCTGCTATGGCCTGGAAAGTAAAAGATGGCCCCAGTCCTTGGGCCCTGCACCCATGTGGGAGACCTGGAAGAAGCTCCTGGCTCCTGGCTTTGGATGGGTGCAGCTCTGGCCATTGCAGCCAACTAGGGAGTGAACCATAGGATGGAAGATCTCTCTCTCTCTCTCTCTCTCTCTGCCTCTCCTCTCTCTCTGTGTAATTCTGACTTTCAAATAAATATTTTTTTTAAAAGAAAGAAACATGCAATTAAAACTTAAACAAGATGTGGTATCAGGAGAAATGGCAGCACAGGAAGCTCTAAAGACCCGTTCAGCAACCAAACCACAAAAAGCGGAAACAAAAAAACTCATAATTAATTTTGTCAGAATTCTGGAAAAATAATCAAAACTACACCAACCAACTTAGTTCTAGAGAGAGAAGAGCAGACCTCACTCTCAAATAATTCTATTTATCCGTCTTTATTATCTGAGGGCTACTTGAAGGATTGCTAGAAGTAACTTTTCTTTGTTTTACTTAATTTAGAGTTCCCTCAGCACAGAGAAGTGACTTTACAGAGAATATTTCTCCACCAAAAAAAAAAAATTGGCAACTGAACAATCTGCTACTATCCAGAGTATCCTCCGTAAAGATTATGGTTGCAGCCAACAACAAAATGTGCTGTACCTTGCAGAAAATCCCCAGAAGAGATTTCCATAAAGTTTCAGGGTAAATTTGAGACTTAGAAAACCAGACACATACCTAGGCCAGGATGCATATTAAGAAAAGACATTGAGAAGACTAAACTTTCACCTCTGACTGATCTTACCCTCAGAAAAAGGAGAGTGTGGAGGCTAAGAAAATGTGGCCAACCTGGCTGCATGTTGAGTGTTTTGTTTTGCTTTGACTCGAGGAGTTCAAGGTAATTTGACAAAACATTAACTGACCATATGTTCAAGGACTAGAGATTTTAGTGATCACAAATGACAAAGAAAGTGCTGTTTATGAAAATAGTTCATAAGTCACTGACAAAACATCTATATCATACTCAAGTAGCAACAATAAAAGAGAACCATGATGACGTGGTTACTACATCATACTATGTCAAGAGTTATCACATAATCTTCAAAAGCTTATGTTTAAACAAAAGGTTATAGAGTACAGGAACATAAAAATGCATGAGCTTTTCATAGGAGAATTTTACAGAAATTCTCTGGAAGCAGTGATGCTGGATTGTCCAGACTAAATCTCTTTTTTTAAGATTTATTTATTTATTTGAAAGGCATAATTACAGAGAGAAAGGGAGAGAGAGAGAGAGAGAATCTTTATCTACTGGTTCACTTCCTAAATGGCCACAACAGCTGGGGCTGAGTAAAGTTAAAGCCAGTAGCTTGGAATTCCATCTGGTTCTCCTTCATGGGTGGTAGCGGTCACCTTCCACTGCTTTCCAAGGTGCTTTAGCCAGAAGCTGGATCAGAAGTGGAGGAGCCAGGACTCAGGCTGGTGCCCAAATGAGATGCCAGCGTTGCAGGTGGCGGCTCAATCCTCTGTGCAACAATGCTGGCCCCAAACTAAATCAAACACTAAAAAGATTACTATGGATAAATAACTAAATAAAAATAGGAGGGGCTGGTGCAGTGGTGTAGCAGGTAAAGGCGCCACCTGCAGCATCAGCATCCTATATGGGAACTGGTTCGAGTTCTGGCTGCTCTGCTTCCGATACAGCTTTCTTTTTTTTTTTTTTAAACTTTTATTTAGTAAATATGAATTTCCAAAGCACAATTTATGAATTACAATGGCTTTCCTCCCCAATAACTTCCCTCCCACCCGCAAATCTCCCATCTCCTGCTCCTTCTCCCTTTCCATTCACGTCAAGATTCATTTTCAATTATCTTTATATACAGAAGATCGATTTAGTATATATTAAGTAAAGATTTCATCAGTTTGCACCCATACAGAACATAAAGTGTAAAATACTGTTTTAGTACTAGTTATAGCATTACTTCACATTGGACAACACATTAAGGACAGAGATCCTACGTGAGGAGTAAGTACATAGTGACTCCTGTTGTTGACTTAACAAATTGACACTCTTGTTTATGGCGTCAGTAATCTCCCTAGGCTCTGGTCATGAGTTGCCGAGGCTATGGAAGCCTTTAGGGTTTGTTGACTTCAATCTTATTCCAACAGGGTCATAGTCAAAGTGGAGGTTCTCTCCTCCCTTCAGAGAAAGGTACCTCCTTCTTTGATGGCTCCGTTCTTTCCACTGGGATCTCACTCGCAGAGATCTTTCATTTATTTATTTATTTATTTATTTATTTATTTATTTATTTATTTATTTATTTATTTTGCCAGCGTGTCTTGGCTTTCCATTTCTAAAATACTTTCATGGGCTCTTCAGCCAGATCCGAATGCCTGATTTAGGAGTGCTGATTCTGAGGCCAGAGTGCTGTTTAGGACATCTGCCTTTCTGTGAGTCTGCTGTGTATCCCACTTCCCATGTTGGATCGTTCTCTCACTTTTTTTATTCTATCAGTTAGTATTAGCAGACACTAGTCTTGATCCAGCTTTCTACTGCGGCCTGGGAAAGCAGTAGAAGATGCCCAAGTCCTTGGGCCCCTACACCCACGTGGGAGACCTGGAAGAAGCTCCTGGCTCCTGGCTTCAGATCAGTGTGGCTTCCAAAATAAATAAATAAGTTTAAAAAATAGCAGAAATGTGTCTAACCAATAGAGAATATCAACAAAAGGAAATTGTAAAAATGAAGCATAGAAACTTTTGATTGATTAGTATAATAACTAAAAAATGTAATAACTGAATAACTAAAACAATTAATTCACTTTAGGGTTTCAATAACATATTTCAGTAGACAAGATAACAATTCAGTAAATTTGAAGATAGGTCAATTTAAATGATATTGCCTGAGAAGAAAATTAAAAAAGAATAGAGAAAAATGAACAAAAAAATGGTTTCTATAAAAAAAAAATGAACAGAGCTTGAGACCTATGCAATACCACCCAGTGAATCAACATCAGCATATTGAACATCTCAGAGAGGAGAAAGAGAAAATGACAGAATAATCAAAGAAAAAATAATGTCCTTAAACTTTTCAAATAGTAGAAGGGATGGATCTAAAGAAGAAGCTCACCAAGAAAAATATGCAAAAAAAGATATGTAAAAACTTAATGTAGTTAAACTGACAAAGGCAGAGAGAATCCTGAATGCAGGAAGAGAAAAGCAATGTATCATAAAAAGAAGATCCTCATTAAGAGGAGTAGCCAATCTGTAAGCAGAAAACATGGAAATCAGAAGGCAGGGGTAGCATATTTAAAAATAACAAAGAATGTTAATACAAAAATGCTGGAAAGTAAAAAAAAAACACGGTCTACAATGAGTTCAATAACTGGCAAAGTTATCCCTTAAACCTGAAAGAGAATTAAGACATTTCTAAAAAAAAAAAAAGAATTTGAGCATGGTTGTCACTTGTGGCTTGCCCTACAAATAACATTCAAAGAAGTCTTTCAAGCTGAAATAAAATGACACTGAACACTCATGTAAAGAAATAAAGAACACTGATACAGATAAACTCATGGGAAAATACCAAGCCAGCATTACTGCAGTTTTCTTTTGTAACTCTTCTTTTCACCTCTATATGAGACAAATGCAAGCAAAATCTATTAATAATCTGTATTAATGGACGATTAATCTATAAAGATGCAATTTGTGTTAACAGCAATATAACGAGTTGGAGGGATAGAACTGTATATGAGTTTTGTAAACTATGGGACTTAAGGTGAAATTGGTAAACTGTTAATCAGTTTAAGAAGTTATTTTATAATTCCCAGAGTAACCACAAAACAAAAACATTAAACAAAAAAGAAAATGAGGACAGACTAAAAAATGATACATAATAAAGAATTATTTAAACTCAAAATGAGGCAGTAATGTAGAGTGTGGAACAAAAACGCCGTGGCTCAATAGGCTAATCCTCTGCCTTATGGTGCCAGCTCACAGGGTTCTAGTCCAGGTCGGGGCGCCGAATTCTGTCCTGGTTGCCCCTCTTCCAGGCCAGCTCTCTACTGTGGCCAGGGAGTGCAGTGGAGGATGGCCCAAGTTCTTGGGCCCTGCACCCCATGGGAGACCAGGAGAAGCACCTGGCTCCTGCCATCAGATCAGCGCGGTGCACCGGCTGCAGATGCCATTGGAGGGTGAATCAACAGCAAAGGAAGACCTTTCTCCATGTCTCTCTCTCTCACACTGTCCACTCTGCCTATCAAAAAAAAAAAATGACATATAAAAAAATAGAAAAAATGACAGCAGCCTTTTCTTAAAAAAACTTTAAATTTAAATGAATTGGGCCAGTGCCGTGGCGTTTAGGCTAATCCTCCACCTGCAGCACCGGCACCCCGGGTTCTCGTCCCAATTGGGGAGTCGGAGTCTGTCCCAGCTGCTCCTCTTAGAGTCCAGCTCTCTGCTGTGGCCCGGTAGTGCAGTGGAGGATGGCCCAAGTCCTTGGGCTCTGCACCTGGATGGGAGACCAGGAGGAAGCATCTGGCTCCTGGCTTCGCAGCGTGCCAGCCGCAGCAGCCATTTGTGGGGTGAACCAACGGAAAAAGGAGGACCTTTCTCTCTTTCTCTCTCTCTCTCTCTCTCTCACTGTCTAACTCTGCTTGTCAAAAAAAAAAATAAATGAATTAAACTTTCCATTTAAAATACAGAATGAACACAATGATTCAATTGTGTGTGCCTTAAGACTTACCTATTAAAAGAGTGATGGGGAGAGGAGAGAGAGAGAGAAAGGAATCTTCCACATGCTGGTTCACTCCTCAAATGGATACAATAAACCAGGTCTGGGCCACGCGAAGTCAGAAGCCTAGAACTTCATATTTGTCTCCCAATTGGTGACAGAGGTTTTGGCCATCTTCTACTCTCTGCCCAGTCAAATTAGTGGGAAGCTGGACCAGAAGCAGAAGTTCTAGGATTGAAACCAATACTCTGATAGGGGATTTGAGCACCACAAACAGCAGATTAACTTTCCGTGCCCTCAGTGGTGTGCTTTTGACTAGAGACTTGTGCATGTGGCATCTTTTCTACACAGATCTGACAAAACACAAACGCCATGTAAGAGTTTTGCTAGAGTAATGGTTTCAAGAATGCTCCTGTAAAAGTACTTTTTTATAGAAAGCTTTTATTTAATAAATGTAAATTTTGTAAGTACAATTTTTGCGTTATAGCGGTTCTTCCCCCCATAACTAACTTCCCACCTTCAAACCATCCCACTTTCTACTCCTCTCCCATCCCATTTTTCATTAAGATTCATTTTTAATTATCTTTATATACAGAATATCAACTCTATACTAAGTAAAGATTTCAACAGTTTACACCCAACAAGACACAAAAAGTATAAGTACTATTTGTAGACTAGTTTTACTGTTAATTCTCATGCTACAACACATTAAGGACAGTGACTCCTGTTGCTGATTTAACAATTGACACTCTTATTTATGACGTCAGATATCACCTGAGGCTCTTTTTATGAGCTGCCAAGGCTATGGAGGCCTCTTGAGTTCACATACTCTGATCTTATTTAGACAAGGTCATAGTCAAAGTGGAAGTTCTCTCCTCCCTTCAGAGAAAGGTGTCTCCTTCTTTGATGGCCCATTCTGTTCTTTCCACTGGTATCTCACTCACAGAGATATTTAGTGTAGATCATTTTTTTGCCAGAGTGCCTTGGCTTTCCATGCCCGAAATGCTCTCATGGGCTTTTTAGCCAGATCTGAATGCCCTAAGGGCTGATTCTGAGGCCAGTGTGCTGTTAAGGACATTATCATTCTATAATGAGTCTGCTGTGTGTCCCACTTCTCATGTTGGATCCTTCTCTCCTTTTTAATTTTATCAATTATTATTAGCAGACACTTGGTCTTATTTATGTGATCCCTTTGGCACTTAATCCTATCTTTATGAGCAATTATGAACTTAAACTGATCACTTTAACTAGTAAGATGGCATTGCCAACCTAATGGGATTTCAAGTCCCATGGTAAGTTTTTAGCCTTACCCTTAGGGGTAAGTCCAAGGGAACATGTGCCAAAATGTACATCTCCTCCCTCTCTTATTCCCACTCTTATCTTTAACAGGGATTGATTTTAAATTGTATTTAAGCACCTAAGAATAATTCTGCGCTAAGTAAAGAGTTCAACCTATAAAAGTGTATTTGAATAATTGAAATCTGAAAGTTGATTATGGGAATTTGATATTATGTTTTATGATGGTAAGAAATATCACTGTTTTGTTGGTGATGACAATTCTGTCATTTTGGGAATTCATATTAAAGCAATTAGGTGGAGATGGCAACATATTTGGGAACTGTTTAAAATATTTTTCAGGAAAGAAAGTGATAATTATTTCTATTTGCTTGAATGTAACTTCCATCAGGGCAAGATGTTCTACCTACTCATTTCCCTGTTTGTTTAATTTTCTATATTCCAAGTGCTTAAAATGGTACCTGGGGCATCATAGACAATCAATACTTATCTAGTAAATTAATGAGTGGATTTTTTTAACCTGGTGACAAAACCATATTTGAAAGCATTGAACATGAGATTCAGTGTAGATAAGTCATTTTCTAGTAAGAATTCAGTGAATGTCAATTTAGAGAAAATATGGAATATGGTATTGGTGGCTACTTTATAAATTCTTGATTAGCTTGTTTACCCATGTTGATTAGCTTAATTTTTTTTAGCTATAAAAGCACATATTTTCTAATTAATGCCAAAATCTAGTTCTCAGGGACACAATGAAAAGTAGAATTATGATTTTTCTCAAAATGCTTTTTTAAAAAAATATCAATTTCTGCTCAAGGGATGGTAACTAACAAAGAACATTGTTTTAGGAATTAATATTTTAATAGGTGCTACAGGATATATCAGAAATCATAAAATTTTATGGTTAAAAACATTCAAGCTGAGTAATTAATATGTTTTATAACTCACTTTTCCAAAAAAAATAGAAAAGCTAGATAGTTGAAGTCTTATTTAAAAGTTGTGTTCAGTTCTCCTATCGTCTCAGTGTAATAGTCACACCTGTTGCTCATTAAGAATCCACCTGCACTGTCACTGTTAAATGAAAGAGAAATCAATGTTACTAGAAGCTTGGACCCTGTCCCTGATGCCAAATCAAAATAATGAGAACAAGGTTTCAGTGTACAATGAAAACAACACCTAATTTGTCAATAGGTGAGAGGGTAGCAGACTTCCAAGTCTCAAGGACTTCTGCTCTGCTGGATGAGGGTGTTTTGGGGCTGATAAATAGGCTGCAAGGAAGGGGTATTAGTATAGCAAAGTCTCTAAAGAGCTGCAGGTCTTTGTGTCAGGTGACAAGGATTTTCACCCAATCAGTGACAATGCATCCTTTTTCTTCATGGTGGTCCCTGACGGCCACAGGTGGTGAGAATAGATCTAGCCTGACTAGGCCCTCCTAGATCTGTAAAAGAAGTTTAGATATGGTACAAGACAATTTGCACTTTTGGACATGGTCAACTAGGAAACCAACAATCTAGTTCTGAAGCATCGGTTTCCTGGCTTTACATTAAGTAGTAAAAATCGTCTACTTATGGTATTTTATACCTGGTTGCCAAGAGCTATTGAAATTGGAAACAAAATGTAAAGAGTAGAAAAGGAACAAATACTAGTGCTTCTCTTTTTGCATAGAAAATCTGAAAACATTAGGTAAATTACAGAAACTTGAAAAGATGATGATATAAGTAAAAAGTTGGCAGGCATTTTGTTATTGATTTTTTAAAAATATATTTATTTATTTATTTGAAAGGAAGGCAGAATGACCAAGAGAGGAAGAGGGAGGGGAAAGGGGTAAGGGAAGTACTGAAGAGGGAGAGAGAGAGGGAGGGAGAGGGGGTAGAGGGAGAGAGGGAGGTAGGGAGACGGAAAGGAGAAGGGGAGAGAGAAAGAGAGAGAGAGAGAACGAGTATCTTCTGTCCACTGGTTCACTCTCCAAATGCCTGCAGTAGCCAGGGCTGGGCCAGGTGAAAGCCAGGAGCCAGGAACTCCATCAAGGTCTCTCATGTGAATGACAGAAACCATAATACTTGAGCCACCATCTTCTGCCTCCCAGGTTTTTTCAGAAACTGACTCCATTCTAGGCACTCGGGTATGAGATGCAGACATACCGAGGGATGTTTTTGAGATAGAAGAGGACCAAAATGATCTCCATTAATTTTGAGTTATCAGTTAGTCAAATGAATGAGAAAGGAGTGAAATGGAAACATTAGAAAAATACATACTTTTTTTTTTTTTTTTTTTTACAGGCAGAGTGGATAGTGAAAGAGAGAGACAGAGAGAAAGGTCTTCCTTTGCCGTTGGTTCACCCTCCAATGGCCACCGCGGTGGGCGTGCTGCTGCCAGCGCACCACGCTGATCCGAAGGCAGGAGCCAGGTGCTTCTCCTGGTCTCCCATGGGGTGTAGGGCCCAAGCACTTGGGCCATCCTCCACTGCACTCCCAGACCACAGAAATATACATACATTTTATAAACTGATTTCAGCAAGCCTTTGACTCTTTGTCACAATACTTTTATGAGAAAAAATGGAGGAATTCGTTCTAAATACAAACATAATTTGGTACATTTTTAACTATCTGACAATTATACCTAATGATTGTTAATGAATTAATGGATTAATAATTTATTACATTAAAATTCTTTGTTTTTGTTGTATTAATTCAGAAGAGTGATTGTGTCTGAAAGTGTACAGCATTTTATAGGCATAAAAAGCTTTTACATAAAATATTTCACTTGATCCTTGTAACAACCTCATGCGAAGGCTAGGAAAATGTGATTATCTTTATATTTAACCCATTATAGAAACATATTCAGCGGACTAAGTGGTTTGCCTTAGGACAAATGGGGAAGATTAATGTTTCATATGATACAGAGCTAAGAGAAAAAGTGAAAATAAAATATTACAGATTTAAAATCATCACCAAAGTGGAAGCAGACGACAAATCTAACAAGACAAAACTAAATTACAATAACTATAAATGTATGTAACAAACCACATTTCTTTATTCTGAGTATTCATCTGAGTTTTAATTAAAATGTGTTGGCATTATTATTTCATTAATATTTGACTCTGTAGAGATTTACATGGTCCTTGAGACTGGAGGGATGGCATCTGTGATCAGGACTGTGTCGCTGGCTCCTGAGGTGGCACCTGACACCAGTGTTTCCTCACCAAACAATTAACCAAATTCAACACAGAGGTTATGAGATTGTCAAACATGAGTTTCTGGATTCAAAAGATTTATCTTGAGAGCTTTTTCCTAAGAAAATGGGATAGGGCATTAGCTGACAGCCAGAACAAAGAAAACACACAAAAAAATCTATTGTAATCTTTACCTGTGCTATTGTGCATGATTTGGGCTTCAGTCGTGTGAGTAAGCTAATCAACAACCAGTTTATGTGCAGAAAAGCACATAAGAAATTAATGAAAAGAATTCTAGACACATAACCTGAATGCATCATCAGTTGAAATAATTTTTAAACATCTGTAGGAAGATAATGCGTGAGAAGCAGATTTATAATGTGGAGTTCTAATTTGACACTAGTATCAAAGAGTGGATTGTCTAAAGAAACAAGGCTCCTCTCTATAAAAACAAAAGTGTTAAAAAACATAAAAAATTGACCAACCAACACTATAGGTAAGTGTGTCATGAAAAGGGAAATATAAACAACTAAAAGTTTTCAGATCTGAATAAACTTACCAAAATGATGACCAAGAAAATTTATTTTCTTGAATAAAAATTTATCAGATGCCATTTTTATGATAGCATCTCTAACAATTAATCAATCATAATGTTATTAGATACACATTTTGTATCAAGCACTGGAAATGACACAATACTATGTATGTTTATATTTATTGTTTTTCATTTTGATCTATTTATCTGATATTAGGCACTGGCCATTTTACTTAAATTCTTGTTATGATAACAAATATGGTATAACTTTTTTATTGTCAATAAAAATATTCTGATTTAAGCCAAAATAAATTATGTAAGATAGCTCTTTAATAACTTAAAAATTGTATATTATTTAAAACCTGTGTGCCAAAACATATCTTTAAAAGCACATATGAGATAAAATAGGCTTCAGATGAAAATGAAGAAAATTAGCTTAATTATCCAAATAATACCATTCTCTGTGTTTAGAAATTTCTAAAAGGAATTTTGAGGTTTTAATAGAATTATTACTGTGAGGTTTCATTTTTTTTTTTTTTAAGATTTATTTGTTTGTTTGAAAGGCACAGTTACAGAGAGGCAGAGGCAGAGGCAGGGAGAGAGAAGTGTTCAATCTGCCGGTTCACTCCCCAAATGGCCGCAGCAGACGGAACTGGACTGATTTGAAGCCAGGAGCCAGGAGCTTCTTCCAGGTCTCCCAGACGGGTGCAGGGGCCAAGTATTTGTGCCATCTCCTACTGCTTTCTCAGGCCATAGCAGAAGCTGCATCAAAAGTGGAGCAGCCAGGATTTGAACTGGCACCGGTTTGGGATGCCATCACTACAAGTGGCTGCTTTACCCACTTGTACCCACAGCCCCAGCCCTTCTGTGAGGCTTTAGCATCTGTATCTATGAAGTGGGAAATTGATTCATACCTGTGATGTTAGCCTTTGTTTTGCTGTTAAGAATCACATTTTGCAAGGCCATCTATTGAAAGATTCTCCTTAAAGTTTATCTGAAAGGGTAAACATTTCCTGTTGTGCTGAGTGCACCAATTTCCATTATTTTCTAGTGGCTTCCTGTTGGCAGTCACCTGCTGATCACCACCTGTAGAAGAGCAACACTATGTTTATGTATAAATAAAATGGGCTATATATGTACTTTTCCATTCTTCTCTCCAAAAAAATAGTGTTTTAGTCCTGCTGTTCAATGTATTTTGAATGTGTGCTATTCTGTAAATTTAAAGTAGGTCTAAAAAGAAAATTAAACAAGATTCATCGACTAGCAACACAAGGTAACACCACACACCTGGCATACAGTTTAGCAGACAAAATGATTGTATGGCAAAGGACTGCTTTGTAATCAGCAAAACTGAAAAAAAAATGCAAGTAGATGAGAGTGCACTAAAAATTAGAAAAAAGCTTACAATGTGGTATTGCAGGAAAAATCAGAGAAGTGATGAGAAAAGACGGAAACCTAGACAGAATAAGGATTACAAAAATGTTAAGATTTTTTTATAGTGCCAAAGAGCTTTGCACAAAATAGTGGAAACTCTGCCCTGAATAATTTCAAAGTAGAGCAGTAAATAAGATTGAGAATATAAAGTGATGGTTAAAGTTTAATGACTGAGGAACAAGATGAGAAAACATAAATTCACAATTAGAGGTGATTTGGGAACATGACAGTTTATTAACTTATCTTCTCATTAGCAGTGATGATAATTATATGTAAATATTTTACTTTTAAAGAAAACAGTTATAAATTCTTAAAAATTTTCATCAATAGCTGGCGCCATGGCTCAACAGGCTAATCCTCCGCCTAGCTGTGCCGGCACACCAGGTTCTAGTCCAGGTAGGGGCACCGGATTCTGTTCCGGTTGCCCCTCTTCCAGGCCAGCTCTCTGCTGTGGCCTGGGAGTGCAGTGGAGGATGGCCCAGGTGCTTGGGCCCTGCACCCCATGGGAGACCAGAAGCACCTGGCACCTGGCTCCTGCCTTCAGATCAGTGTGGTGTGCTGGCTGCAAAGGAAGACCTTTCTCCCTGTCTCTTCCTCTCTCACTGTCCACTCTGTTGTCTTGATTTGGAGATTTTTATAGGGTCATTTCAAATGTAAATCAAGGAAATCAAAAAATATTCAGAAATAGTCTCTTAATCTCTAATTTTGGAATCTGTTTAAAAATGGCAGGACCTCCTTGTAATAGTTTTTATTTACTTTATGACTCTTTATCAGTTTTCTAGCCAGCTCCAGTCAGCTCTCTTTTCTTCCTTAGTTCGACTCTGTTAAAATTGTTCCAAGTTAAGAGATAATTCCATATGCTGATTCTTATTGATGGAAGAAGAACACAAACCTCAGCCATTCTAGATCAATGCCCAAAAGAGAGATAAAATCAGAATTTACCCCTTATCCCGGAATCTCTATTTGGTCTCACATCCTATTGTCCTTATACCTTACCCCCACATTCTTCCCCATGTTTCATGTTGAGAAACCAAACTTGAAAGACCTGTATGGAGGGATTCACCTCCACCTGCTGTCCCCACCTCCACTCCCACTCCTATCCTGCTTAAGATATTAAAAAAACCCAGCCCTGGCGTCTGGGCCCTATGCCGCCTATCCAGTCTGTGTGCTCTCTGGCAGTTGGTCACCTATCTCTGTGAATTTATTTTCTCTGAATAAATTTGGTCTGGCTGCAAAGTTGCACCTGGCCTCCTCTCTAGTCTGTGCCCCTTTTTTCTTATACTTATATTCAAAGTTTTCATTCCTCATTGTGGTGGACAGGCCAAAGAGACATTAGTTTTGTATCCTATTGAGGCAATTTTTATGTTTTCTGTCTCTCCTTAAGTTTTTTTTTTGTAAATGTATTTTATTTATTTGAAAAACAGAGTTACAGAGAGAGGTAGAGACAGAGAGAGAGGTCTTCCATCTGCTGGTGCACTCCCCAGATGGCCACAACGGCCGGAGCTCGCTGATCGAAAGTCAGGAGCCAGGAGCTTCTTCTAGGTCTCCCACATGGGTGTAGGTGCCCAGGGACTTGGGCCATCTTCTCTGCTATCCCATACCATAGCAGAGAGCTGGATCGGAAGAGGAGCTGCCAGGACTACAAGTGGCACCCATATGGGATGCCAGCGCTTTAGGCCAGGGCTTTAACCTGCTGCGCCCCAGCACCAGCCCCTCTCCTTAAGTTCTGATGGTTTCAAAACAGCTGTTTTTTTTATTATTAAAAGAGATATGGTTTGTTTGAATATATACTTCTCTAAAGCATTTGAGTCATCATTTTACAACAATGACCAAATCTGATCTATATTATGTCCTGATGTTAAGGGATCCTATTTCTACCAGATATTTTAAGCCTTCTTGCCATCTTTCATAAGCATTAAGAAAATCAAAGTTCCAAATTCTATGGACTTTGCTATTTCCAACTAGGCCCCTGGAGATGTCAAAGGAGATGTCTTTCATCTTGTAGAGACACCAACTAATTAGGTTATTTGGATTATATTAAAGATACTACCAAGACGTGAAGTGGTATTAAATTTTAAGTTATAATAATGTGAAATGCTTCTGATATAAATATCCAAAAGTTACAAAAGTCTAATGTTCTTGTGTTATCAGTCATTATGTTTATCTCAGTGAGAAAGGCCCAGAAACCTAAAAGGAATAAATGTTTTACAAAACCTTGCAGGTGCTTTCTAAAATACTGTGTGGAATAAGCAAAAACCTCTTGTTGGGTAATGAATTTAATAATTTTAACCATGGCTATTTAAAGTCTTTTATCATCCACAGTTTTGTATTATTCTCCAAACACTTAAAATCAGATTTATTGCTCACAAAAGTTTAAACATTTTTGATTCTGTGTTTACATGTGTCCTCTTCTAGGTTCCAGAAACTTTTTCAAGTGACTTCTATTGTATTCAGAATAGTGCTTTTGGACAGCTCTGCAAATAGATAAAGCCAAAGTTTAACAGGTTCCAACTGAGAAAATGTATGGATAATTCAGGTTACTAAGTGCAAGAAATAATTCTAATCAATAGGTGGTAAATATTTTAAAAAGCAGTTAAAGATTTTAGGAAAGCTGTTACTGAAATTGCTATAATATTCTGTCCTGTAATGTATGTTATGTATTTTATAGATGTGTACATATTGTGGAAAAATTTATTAAGACATCAGTTTAATTGTCTTACAGTTAAAAGATCGCTCATAAATTTAAACTGCTAAATTAACTCAAAATACCTTTGTGTCAGACTCTTTAAATTCGTTGGTAGAAAGAAACTAAAAGTGTTTCATTGACATGTTTGTGCTTAGGTTTGCTGGTCAAACAAGTTTCACTTGTATTAGATATTCAAAAAATATTTCCAACTACGTGTACTCTTAAATTTTATAGGAGGCATTGGACTTTTTGGTAAGTGTTTTCATAAGTTGTTATTTGACAGTTAAAATTGCTTGCTAAGTTTTCATTTGATATTAAGTTACTCAGAATTAGCATTCGGGGAGGAATGACTTATTTCCTCATTTCTCCTCTATTCTCTTCTAGTTGGAAAACTGACTGTATTCTGAAGGACTCTCCATTAGGATGTACTAGCTAACATTTTTCTGTAATATCAGACTAGTCACATAGAAGACCAAATAGCATAGCCAAAATGAGAGCTTAAATTATGATTTCAGAGCTAGATTTATTTTGCCATGGGCAAAGTAAATAGGTAAAACCTCCCTTTTCAAATCAAACTGAGGGAGAGATTCAAAGTTTTACTAATGACTTAAAAATTTATAAACAGGTTGGATAAGGTCATCATCATGTTTGGTCTTACCTAGAAGGACATAGCTCTCCTCATAGGCATTGTCTTATCTCACAGGAAGAATACTGTCCGACATGTCTATGATCACAGATTTCTAGCTCAGGTCAACAAAGATTAGAAGCACTCCCTTGGCTGACATCCTAAAAGCTCCCTCTGGTCTATTTTAACATAGACCAAGCAGAATATGAGTGAGCTAGCCAGCGGAAGCCACATAAGAATAGGTGGCAGGTCAAGTAATAACTTTACACTGTGATCTCCCATCAAGGAGAACCAATAAATCCAGTCCACTCTAAATAGTGCCAGCATTCAATGGGAAAAGCCAGGGTTTTGGATCGACAGCAGTCATGACAGAAGGCAGCCTCTGAAGAGTCCCGTCGGCTCTGCCGAGAGCTGGGCCACTGGAAACAGAACGGCTCCAGGATTGAAGTACTCCCCAATCAGTGCTGCAGACCCAGTTGGCCCTCTCTAAGCTGAAAAAGCCCTTCACTCTACCCAGCTTCCAAAGAAACCACCACCATTAGGGGGACAGTCTAGTGTCAGCAACATTTCAGGCAGAGCTGTAAATTTCCTTGTAGAGACGCCACCTAGGTGATACTAACCTGTTCAGGCCAGCTGTCCTCCCAGGCCAGCCAGGAAATGGGAGTCAATAGGGTGTCTCCCCTGTTGATATTTCTTCCAGTATCCTATATGAAGAGATACAAATAGGTCTGGACCTCATGTATACATGTCCAAATCGTAAAACACAATGATTACTATCAATCGCCTGTTGTCAGTTTCTATTTTCTTCCCTCTGGTTTGGCTAGCACTAGAAAAGGTGCTCTAATAATGACTCTGTCCTTTGTTTCGGACCCTGGGTATTTAATCTGCTTGTTAGATCTATCTCCTCCAGACCTGAAGCAATGGAATCCTAGATGGCCATACACATGAAACCTTGAATGGAGACAGTTTCTGTGAGCTGGAGCTGCAGACCCTGAGATGCCACCTTTTGCTGGAACCCTGCCTTGATCTCTGGCCCTTCTGAGATTGAAGAAGTCAGAGCAGCACTTGCCCTAACCCCTGACAGCAGCCAGAGTTTCCATAAACAGAGAAGGAGGAAATGAGGGAGTCCAGGACTGGAAGCATGCCAGACTAACTCCATCCCACGGCTCTTTGCCAGCACATACACACTAAACAAAACAAGAATGTTCTTTCTCTGTGGCAGCCAGGCACACACCTGTCTTCCCACTAACTGGGCATGAACTTGTACTCTTGCCTTCCTATTTACAACTTTGTCTTCAGCCATCTTTTCGGCCACAGACAATGTCTCTCATATCTCTTTGTATCTGCATAATCACCATGTTCCTATTCCTACTGTGCATAATTAACATATTTTGAAAGTTCTTACAGGAGTGAATGACTGATACATTCTGAGCCATCACAGAGGAACAACACAAAACTGCTTTTCTTCTTCAATCAATACAACCCAGAATAGAAGTGGCCCATCCCAAGTCAATGCCCTGTTTGAGCAGGAAGTAGCTGGAAAGAAGCTGGCACCCCATCTCCTTGTCTATACTGAGTCAGGGTTGCTGGAATAATGGCGTAAACCTCAGTCATTCTAATTGCTTGCCCCAAAATAGGTAAAATTGGATTTTACCCCTTACCCCTACTTCCTTTGAAATCCAGGATTTACTCCTTATCCCTGCATCCTTTCAAGAGACCAATTTTTATGTATTTATTTTTTAATTTTTTAAATTTAGTAAATATAAATTTCCAAAGTACAGTTTATGGATTACAATGGCTTCTCCCCCCATAATTTCCCTCCCTCTCGCACCCCTCACATCTCCTGCTCCCTCTCCCCTTCCATTCACATCAAGATTCATTTTCAATTCTCTTTATATTGATTGATTTAGTATATATTAAGTAAAGATTTCATCAGTTTGCACCAACACAGAAACACAAAGTGTAAAAATACTGTTTTAGTACTAGTTATAGCATTACTTCACATTGGATAACACATTAAGGACAGATCCACATGAGACGTAAGTACACAGTGATTCCTGTTGTTGACTTAATAATTTGACACTCTTGTTTATTGTGTCAGTAATCTCCCTAGGCTCTAGTCATGAGTTGCCAAGGCTATGGAAGCCTTTTGAGTTCGCCGACTTCAATCTTATTCCGACAGGGTCATAGTCAAAGTGGAAGTTCTCTCCTCCCTTCAGAGAAAGGTACCTCCTTCTTTGATGGTCCCGTTCTTTCCACTGGGATCTCATTCGCAGAGATCTTTCATTTAGGTCATTTTTTTTTTTTTTGCAAGTCCTATTGAGCATGTCCCAAATTGTACATCTCCTCCCTCTCTTATTCCCACTCTTATATTTCACAGGGATCACTTTTCAGTTAAAATTTAAACACCTAAGAATAATTGTGTGTCAATTACAGAGTTCAACCAATAGTACTAGAACAAAACAAAGAAAAAATAATAAAATGGATAAAGTATTACATTGTACAACAACAGTCAGCACAAGAGCTGATCAAGTCACTGTTTCTCATAGTGTCCATTTCACTTCAACAGGTTTCCCCTTTGGTGCTCAGTTACTTGTTGCGATCAGGGAGAACATATGATATTTGTCCCTTTGGCTTAATTCACTCAGCATAATTTTTTCCAGATTCCTCCATCTTGTTGCAAATGACTGGATTTCATTGTTTTTGACTGCTGTATAGTATTCTATAGAGTACATGTCCCATAATTTCTTTATCCAGTCTACTGTTGATTAAGTCTCACTCCCTGTATTGCTCCCACCCAACTCCTGCATTCTTTTCCAGGTTTGGAAGTGTGTGCCAAACTTGAAAAATCCATGTGGAGAAATTCACCTCCCTCTGTTGCCTCCACATCCCCTCCACACCCTATCCTATCCTAAAATATAAAAAAACCCAGCACACTGAGGACTGTGCCCTTTGCCATGTGTTCAGTCTGTGTGCATGCTGGTAGTTGGTCATCCACCTCTGCAAATGTATTTATTTTCTTGGAATAGATTTGTTTTGGCTGTGAGTTCATATCCTGTCTCCTCTCTGTTCTGTGTCCCCTTTTCTTACAGGTAGGCATACAACAATTGAAACCCAATGTGGCCACTAATGCTTAAGGCAAGATAACACTATTTAAAATATTTTAAGAGTATTTAATTATAAGGTAATTTCAAAAAGTTCATGGAAAAGTGGAATTAAAGACAACTGTATTTTAGTGAATAAAATAATGAAGCACACACATAATTTTTCGGTTAAATAAATTTTCTCTGACCTTATTAAAGGCCCCTCACATAGTACTAAACTGAAACTAATGATGCCAGAAAGCTTTGCTTTCTCTATAATCTGTTAATCCATGTATAACAACTTCATAAACAAAAACTTTTTCACAGCTCATATTTTGTTTCCATTGGGAGTTAAAGTTGAGCTGGGAGTTTTTGCTTCACCTCCCCCCCCCCACCCTTTTAAATCTTGCTTTGGCTTTTGAGGGAAAAAAACAGTAACATGACTTTCTACTGTTTAGGTTAAAAATACATAGGTTTATAAAAATAAGAGTAATAATAAAAAAATTATTTAGGAGACTCCCAAGTATTATCATTGTAGTATGTGTTATCTAAGTCAGTTGGATAATAGTAACATTATCTTTAAAATACTGTCTATAAATGCCATATATGAAAAGCCAACAACTAACATCACATTTATTGGTGAAACACTGAAAACTTTACTGAAGAATGGAAACCAGCATTGTGGTGTAGGGAGTAATCAGCTACCTGCAAGAGCAGCATCCCATAAGGGTTCTGGTTCTTGATCTGGCTACTCCATTTCCGATCCAGGTCCCTGCTAATGGCCTGGGGAAAGCAGCAGAGGATGGTCCAAGTGCCTGGGTTCCTGACATCCATGTAGGAGAACTGGATGAAACTCCTGGTCTCTGGCTTTGGCCTAGTCCATCCCTGACTGTTGCAGCCATTTAGGGCATGAACCAGTGGTTGGAAGATCTCTCTCTGTCTCTCTGTCTCTGTCTTTCCCCCTCTCCCTGTTTTTTTTTTTTTTTTCTTTTAAATGATGAAGAAAAGGTAAGGATACTTACTCTAGCCACCTCTATTCAGAATAGTGCTAGAAGTCATAACCAGAGCAGTATGTCAAGGACTACAAATAAAACTAATATGAATAGGGAAATAAGTAAAATTGTTGCTGTTTGCAGATCACAAGGCCTTCTATAAAGAAAACCCTAAACACTTCACTAAAAATACTGCTAAGATAAAAAAAAATTGTCAAGTTGCAAGTACAAAATCAATATACAAAATCAGTTGCATATCTATTCACTAATATACAATAATGAACTATCTGACAAGGGGTAACAATTCTAATTACAATAGCACCCAAAAAATAAAAATACTTAAGTAGGAAAATTTATGAAAGAAACTAAACTGAAAAAAATGAAAAGACATTCTGTTTCATTTTTTCTTAAAGCAAAAAACAAACAAAAATCCTATTGAACCACAGAAGACTAAGAAGTCAAAACAATTGTGAGAAAGAAAAACATCTGGAGGCATTATATTACCTGATTTAAAAATATAGGCTGGCGCTGCAGCTCACTTGGCTAATCCTCTGCCTGCAGCGCTGGCACCCCAGGTTCTAGTCCCGGTTGGGGTGCTGGATTCTGTCCTGGTTGCTCCTCTTCCAGTACAGCTCTCTGCTGGAAGGCAGTGGAGGATGGTCCAAGTGCTTGGGCCCTGCACCCAGATGGGAGACCCAGGAAGAAGCACCTGGCTCCTGGCTTTGGATCGGCGAAGCACACTGGCTGGGGCAGCCATTTGTGGGGTAAACCAACGGAAAAGGAAGACCTTTCTCTCTGTCTCTCTCTCTTTCACTAACTCTGCCTATCAAAAAAAAAAAAGGATAAAAAATATATATTACAAACAACCTTAATTAAAATAGTATAGTACCAGCAAACAGACAATACAATGGGATAGAATAGGGAACCCACAAATCACTGAAAAGGTGTATTTTTTTTCTTTTTCGACAGGCAGAGTAGACAGTGAGAGAAAGAGACATGGAGAAAGGTCTTCCTTTTGCCATTGGTTCATCCTCCAATGGCCTCTGCGGCCAGCGCGCTGCGGCTGCACACTGTGCTGATCCAATGGCAGGAGCCAGGTGCTTCTCCTGGTCTCCCATGGGGTGCAGGGCCCAAGGACTTGAGCCATCCTCCACTGCACTCCCGGGCCACAGCAGAGAGCTGGCCTGGAAGAGGGGCAACCGGGACAGAATCCAGGGCCCCGACCGGGACTAGAACCCAGGGTGCCGGTGCTGCAGGCAGAGGATTAGCCTAGTGAGCTGCGGCGCTGGCCTAAAAAGGTATATTGTAAGTGATCTTTGACAATGGTGACAAGTTATACACAATGAGGAAAGGATAGTCTCTTCAACAAATGAGACTGAAATAACTACATATCCCAGGCAAAACAATGAAAGTTAAGTTCTTATACTGTACACAAAAGCAACTCAAATTGGTTTAAAGGTAAGAATATAAAACCTAAAACTGTCACACATCTAGTAGAAAAGATAGAGGGAAACTACTTGACAATGGTTTGGACAGTCACTTCAGGATATGACACCAAAAGCAGATAAGAAAAACAAAAATAAACAAGTAGTTCTTTATCACATTAAAAAGCTTCTACAAAACAGGAAACAACAGAATTAAAGGGCAATTTATGTTGTCAGTGAAAATATTTGCAAGTGTCATATAAGGCATATGTAAGACATATGACATATATATGTGATACACATATACATATATATGTATATATACATATATATATGTATATATACGTATATATACATATATACATATATACATATATATGTATATATACATATATGATGCATATATATGACATATGTAAGTGTCATATGCCTTATGTGAGTAAGAGATTAATTTCAAAAGTATGTAAGGAACTCCTACAACTCGATAGCAAAAATGCCTGGTATACCAATTAACAATGTGCTAGAAGACTTTAACAGACAATTATCCAAAGAAGACATACAAATAGGCAACAGATACCTTAGGAGATGCTCAATGTCCCTATTTATCAAGGAAATGCAAATCAAAACCACAGTGGTGTATCACTTCATGCTAGTTAGGATGTCTAATCATAAAATACAAATACATATACACACGCTTGCAAACACACATACACAAAATAAGCAGTGACGAAGATGTGGAGGCAACAAGTCTTCCTACTGGTGGAGAGGATGTAAACTTGCTTAACCTTTCTGGAAAACTGAATTCAGATTAGGCAAAAAATTTTAAAAATAGAGCTACTATTCATGATCCAGCAATTCCACTTTTGAATTTTTATCTAAAAGAATTGATGTTAGTATCTTGAAGAGCTATTAGTTTTCCAATGTTCATTGGAGCAATATTCAATAGCCAGGGTGTGGAAGCAACTTAAATGTCCATCTGTAGATGAATAGATAACAATATGTAGTGTGTACATACAGTGTAAGGTTATCTGGTCTTAAATAGAAGGAAATTCTTCATTATGTTACAACATAGGGGAAGCTTGAAGACTTTATGCTAAGTGAAATAAGCTAGTCACCTATTGACAAATGTCATATTATTCCTCTTACATGAGGTAACTAAAGTAGTCAAATTTCTTCAGTGGAATAAGAGGGTGAATGGTAGTTCCCAGAGGCTGAGAGGAGAGGTGATGGAGAGTTGATAGTAAATGGATATAAAGACTCCATTTTACAAGATGAATAACTTATAGAGATTTGCTATATAACATTGTCACCATAATTAACTATACTTTATTGTACACTTAAAATTTTGTGATCAGGGTAAATCTTATGTAAAATGTTCTGATCACATAAAAATTAAGTAAAAATTCAATTTATGTAGGAAGTAATTTTAACAGAAGAAATACTACCAAATGTATTTCTATTAAATAACTCAAGAATTAAAATAAATGTTTCATTTTCTTACAGTTATGCCTAACAAAAAGGAATAGTTTTATTCTTTGAATTATGTCTTTAAAGTTATAATTTTATATGTCTCCTAAGTAATGTATAAGACAATTACTTATGTATTTTTTGAGATCAAACAATTAGCGGAAGAAAGAATTAGTGTAGGTTAGCACCCTACTACCCCCTTGAGCATCATTTGTGCTGTTATTCTTATGCAAAATTCTGTAATAGACTATAGCACATTTTTTATTAATAGGGCAATAGAAAGAAGATGCTGGCTTGTGAGTCAAGACAGTATTTAAGTGCAAGGTCATACTAGTAGTTGATGGGAGGTTTTTTCCTCTCACAAGAGCAAGTACATCCAAGCAGAACAAAGATCTGATAGAAACATGTGAAGCTATCAGAAATCTTGGGTAGAAATCCTGTAAAGTCATTTGACTAAGAATTAATCTTGTGGAAGGGGATGATAATAAAGACAAAGATGAATTTTATATTAAATTTTTAAGTTAGGATCCAAGACAATTTTTTCCAGAGTATTTTCAAGGAGTGAGTAAGTGGTGGTGGTATTGATGCTGTGTGTGCGTATATATGTCTGTGGTTGAAATGGAAAGTTAGGAAATGCGACCACTATCTTACTCTAATGTAAGATATACCTTGGGAATACGTGGCTGCGATTCTGTTTACTCTTACTAAAAAAATTTTTTTCACTTAGACTCTGAAATGTGAGCAAATATTGCAAAACATTTTCTGCTACACACAATTACAAAATACAGTGATAATTACAGTTACCATTTATTATCTACTTTCCCAGTCTCTCTGGAATTTTTAAATTTTACCTAATCCTGACATATAATCAGTAAAGTAAACAATATTGTCCAGGCAATTTATCTACGATGCATCTTTAGTAAATGTAGACTCAGAAATTTGAATGAGTTTCATTAGATATGATCCATTATGAATTGAATTGATACTGAAAATCGCACCAACTCGCCAAAAATAGAAAAAGAACAAAATGCAAAGGGAAATTAAAGTGAATAAGTTAAGACTCTGTCAAGACCCCTTCTGAAGAAACTTCAACAGAACATTCATAAATAAGCTAGAGCCAATTAGGAGTCTAACAGGTGTATTTTAATTTCAGCTCACGGTGAAGCTTCCAGAAAAGCTGTCTCCACTGAAAGTCATTTTTGCTAAATATCCCATTTAGTTTTCAATCCACCTTAATAGGCCTGTTGCCTCTTTTCATTGTGAAGTTTCTAAAATTGAAATTATCTGTGAGTTCTTATTTGCAATGAAAAAATTACTTACTTTTACAATGAAAAAGTTTTGAGTATAGCCCACACTCCTTTAAATTGTGATGCTTTTGACTACCTTTAACTGAAATGTTCTCCTGCTTTGACTCTTGTGATACTAAATATTCTTAGCTTTCCTTCTACTTCTAAGGTCAATCCTTGCTTAGGTATTCAGGTCCTTTCTTCCTTTGTCCCACGTATAAATGTTGGTTTTGTCCAGAATTCTCTCCTTTTCTTTCTTCTCCTCTCTTACATAGCTCCTTCCTGGAAGAGGATATACCATCCTACCTTACACTTGCTATGTGAGAACTATGAAACCTGGTCACATCTTGTGCAATCAATTCACACAGACAAAAATTACCTGAAGTTCTATTTGGACATTTGCTAATTGAATTTACTGTCTCATCATCCTACAAACAAGCATCTCCAGGTCTCTAATCCAGTCTCTGTTTAGTTCTTAATAAAGGCACAAAAATGTATATTAAATGAATGGAATTAAACACTTCTAAAGTTTTTCTATTTTTTCTTTCCTAGTTTTATATAAGGAGAACAAATTACATATACAGATTTAGTAGCATAGTGATACTTCCCAGCTCACCCTCCTTTCTGCACATGCTCCCACCCCCTCTTCCTTTCTTATTATTTCTTTTAAGCTTTGCAATGACATTCTTTCAGTTTATTTTATAATCATAGGCTAACTCTCCACTAAGTACTGAATTCAAAAAGTAGTAACAAGAAAAAAACACTGTTCCCCAGCAGTAGAGACAAGGACTAAAAACAATAATAGCATCTGAAAATGCCAGTTTTGCTTATATACATTACATTTTTTGGATTCTGTTAGTTACCACAATCAGGGACAACATAGTATTTGTCTTTTTGGACTGGCTGTTTTCACTAAGTATAATGATTTCCAATTGCATCCATAATGTAGCAAAAGACAGAATTTCATTTTTTGTTATGGCTGAGTAGTACTCCATAGTGTGTATATGCCACATTTTCTTATCCAGTCATTGGTTGGGGGCCATCTGGGTTGATTCCATGTTTTTTTTTTTTTTTTTAAGATTTATTTATTTATTTGAAAGGGGGAGAGAGAGAGAAAGAGGGGGATCTTCCGTCACTTGGTTCTCCCCGTAAATGCCCTCCCCAGCCACTGCTGGGCCAGGCTGAACCTAGGAGCCAGGTACTCCATCTGTCTCCCAATGGTATGAATCCAAGTCTTGTGCTGCCTCCTGGGGTGTACATTAGTAGGAAGTGGATCAGAGGCAGAGGCAGGACTCAATCTCTGGCACTCTGATGCAATTGTCCCAAGCAGTGACGTAATAACGTCTATATTTGAAAGTACTTGTTTAGTTTGAGAAGTAAGTAGTAATTGTGAGATTTCTTTGTTTTAGCAAATACCCTTTTTGTAGTAATAACATCATGGACGTCAAGGATCACCTATCATCTGTTCAAAACAGCAGTTATTTCTACTTTTTTTAGTTATTTATTCCTAAGGAGCAGTATCAGACATCTTTTTCATTTTTAAAAGATTTACTTATTTTAAAGTCACACACACATGCACACACACATGTGCACACACATGTGCACACAGACACACACACAATCTCTTCCATTTACTAGTTTACTCCCCAAATGTCTACAACTGTTGTGGTAGCTACAGGCTGAAGCCAGAAGCCTGGAAATTCATTTGTGTCTCCTAATTGGATGGCAGGGGCCAAGCACTTAGACCATCCTCCTCTTCTTTCCCAGATGCACTAGCAGGGAGTTAGATGACAGGTAGACAGCTGAGGCTTAACCCAGCACTCTGATATGGGATGCTGGTGTGGCAGCCTAACCTGATGTGAGGCAACACTAGCCCCTCCAGGCAAAATTATTAAGAAGAAAGTATTTGTGGTTTCACTTTCCTTCTTTTTTTTTTTTTTTTTTTTTTTTTTTTTTTTTTTTTTTTAAGGAAAAGGGTTTATTGGGGAACACCCTACAGAATCCCCTTAGGATGGGGGTGGAGCCTGGCTCAGGTAGCTGGGCCATGAGGCCACCTGGCTAGAACTGCCCCTTTTGTTTTTTATAAAGCAGGGTTTATATGGGATTATATTAGTCCCAAAAGTCCAGGAGGGGTAGAGGGACAATGATGTCTTTAGAGCTACTTCCTGCTGACATGGGGCGATGAGGTTCTCTTCGCTGGCATAGGGCGATGTTTCAAGCCGCTGTCTCCTGGGTTGGGAGCCGAGTATATCCTTGTAGCAGCATTTGGTTGACCGCCTGGTTGCTGAAGGCCTTAGTTTGTTGCATTATAACCTGCTGTAAGCAGACATTGTAGTATAAAAGACAGGGTGAGACTATTAATTAACCAGGTAATAAGAGGATTTTATAGAGGAGAGTAAATGGGGGGGGATGTCTCTGGACCCTTGTGGAGACAGTTTGATGAATGTGGCTTAAAGCTGATTCCAGCCAACACTGGGAAAAAAGCCACTTGAGTTGTTACTAGAGAACCTAAGAAAAGTGCTAAGCTACAAATAAGATTTCTGATTGAGAGGCAAATAGAACCTGACAGAAGGGGCTTGATAATAACCAGGTGGGCTTTAAAGCTTTGTACATTATGAGGCTCAGACTCATCTGTCTCTTCATATAGCCTACAACCTAGGGGAGGTGTGAGCCTCCTTGGGGAAGGCACCCTGTTGACTTCCATTACCTAGCTGGCCTGGGAGGAGAGCTGGCCATGTAAAGGCAGGTGGCATCTCTAACAGGAAATTTACAGTTCTGCCTGCAATGTTGCTGACCCTGGTTGGCCGTCCCCTCAGCTGCGGTGGTCACTTTGGAAGCTGGGCTGAGTGAAGGGCTTTTCAGCTTAGAGCCAATAAGATCTGTGGCTCTGACCTGGGTGTCCTTCGACTCCAGGACAGGTCCATTTCCAGTGACCCAACTCTTGGCTGGCAGAGCTGCCAGGGCTCTTCACAAGCTGACTTCTGCTGAAGCCCAGGCTTGCCACGTTGAAAGCCACTGCAGTGGACTGGCCTGTTGGGTCTCCTTGAGGGTAGATCACTGTACAGAACAGCCAGTAATAGGCCTGCCACCCATGCTTCTGATGCCTAGCTTTCTCTTCCTCCTGGGTTTCATTAAAGCAGACCAGAGGATGCAAGTCAAGGGGGTGCTCAAGTCCCATCTCTACTCTTGGTGGCCTAAACTAGAAGTCTATAGTCGCAGGCATGTTCTGTAGTAGTTTTTCTAAGGTAGACAATGCATGCCCATGAGGAAAACTATATTCTCACTTTAAAAAACTTCCTTTCCCTTTGTTCTGAAAGGGAGGTCTTTCCTGTTTATCTCGCTGATGGCGAAGTAAATCTAGCTATGAAATTATAATTTAAGCTCTTATGTTGGCTATGCTATTACAGAAAAATGTTAGCCATCTCTTTTATAAGATCTAAAATCAAATTTTGAATCTTGGAGATTCCTTCATAATAGAAATAGTTTCCTACCTCTAAGAGAATAGAGAAATGAGAGAACAAGTCAGGCTTAGAATAGAGAAATGGGGAAGCCAGTTCCAGATCACTTACTGACAATAGCAATAGCACATGAAAACTTAGCAAACAGTTTCAACCATTAGATAACAACTTAAGATAACATTTGCCAGAAGGTCCAATGCCTTCCATAAGTATTAAGAATACATATATTTGGAAACATCCCTTAAATACCTAACATGGTGTAGCTTGTTTAACCAGTAAATTTCAGCACAAGCATATAAAATGTTTCTACTTTTTTCTTCCAACACATTTAAAACACATGATACAGAGATTCAGGTCACACGAATTAAATGTATCTTTGGTTAATTTTAGCAGCTTAAATTTATGGGCAATCTTTTATCTATAAGCCAATTAAAATAAAACTCTTAAATTTTCCCATGTAGACATACAGTATGTATACACATATAACATAATAGACCAATATGGCAGTTTTAGTAGTTTTTTTTTTTTAAATCTAACTCCTGTTTGTAAATTACCAATTGATTTGAATTACTTTTGCTTTTAGTAACCTCAGTTAACCATACTTTCTCTCAGTTGGTACCTTTAATACATTACTGGCTTCATCTGTTTACAGAGTCATCCCAAAGTACTCAATAGAATAGATGTGGCTGGAAAAAGTTCATCAGAACCTATAGGAAGACAGCTAAACACAGAACCAACAATGCTTTAGTTTTATGAGCAACAAATCTGATATACCAAACTGTGGATGACAAAAGACTTTAAGTTGCCACATTTAAAATTATAAACTCATTAACCAACAAGAGGCATTTGCTTACTGCACACAGTATTTCTGAAAGCACCTATAGGATTTTACAAAGCACGTAACTCCTTTAGGCCTCTGGGGCTTTCTCATTAAGATAACCATTATGTCTAGTAACACAAGATTACTAGACTTTTTAATTCTCAGACGTTTGTATTAGTGCCATTTTATATTATAGAAACTTAAAATGTAGCACCACTTCACATCTTGACAGTACTAATATAGCCCAAATAGCCTGATTAGTTGGTGTCTCTACAAGATGAGAGAAATAGGTCCTTCGATTTTTTCAGTTGGGCCCAAACTGGAAAAACCGAAGTCCAAAATTTACTGGAAATTTCAGAGTCCAAATTCTTTGGAACTTTGATTTTTGATTTTTTTGAATGCCTGTCAAGAATGTCAAGAAGGCTCAAAATCCAAAATATCTGGTTGAAATGAGATTTAACATCATGACATATAGACCAAATTTGATCATTGTTACAAGGTAATTATTTGAATGTTTGAAAATAAGCACGTATTTAAATAACCCATAGCTCTTAATAAAAACTCAGCTGTTTTTTCCATCTGCCAATGTCCTTGATTTACATTTTGAGATAAACTGTTAAAAATCTTCAAATTAAGGTAACGCATCAAATTTTAGCTTGAGTTACTTTAAACAGTGTTGAACTATTTTCATAGACAGTTTATGAACTAACCCAAATAGTTTTTTATAGAATATAACATGTTGAGTATACAAAAGTTTACACTTAGACACATTTATTTTATTCACCTTTACCCAATTTAAATTAGCAGTTACATCTAAATGATGTATGATGCTGATATTATGTTATCTCTATCTGAATTTAATTTAAATTAAAATTGCATTCATCTAAAACAAATGCTAATTACCCATTGCTGTTTCATTGAATACTGATTACCCGGAAACCTGTTAAATAAATTGCAAAATAAGTTCAGCATTTTACAAAGCAATAGTTTCAAAGGTAGTGATCTTCTTAGATTCAAAGAAAAATTAGTTACAGTGGGCCAGATCCATGCAGGAAAGCAGCTAGGGAGGAAGTACACGCGGGCATGCGAATGGCTTTGAGGAATAGTTGAGCCAGGGGCTTTGGATAGGACAGAAGAGGTTGACGCCGCCCCCTGGAATTCGGCAGGAGGGGGAGGTGAGGACACAGCTGCCCGTGGGAGACAATGGCGCTGGAACTTCAGCCGCTGAGCCAGCACCTGTAGATTGGAGCAATAAGGGGGAGGTGGATCTGCAGGTTCAAAGGAGGCTGTGGTAGTGGCAGGAACTGGATCGGGGCAGAAGAAAGGATTTTTTGCTCAGGCTTCTGCCCCCCTAGTGCGAATCTTGGAGGCCAGAAGGACTGGAGCAGGAGAGCAGGAAGTACACAGGGAAGGATTAGTTCGAAGAGAGGAAAAGGCTTGAACGTATGGAATCCCCTTCCATTTTCCCGAACGCTCATGGAAGCGATAAAAATGTTATCAGGGCCAAACTACTCCGACTTCCGATCCCTCGGCCAAATGCGCCACCATGGAGGGGCCGCTTTAGAGGGCTGGGGCCAATTTGAGAGGGACCATCAGACGGAACGCGGTTAGAGAAAAGTTCCCATTGCGACCTGTAGAGTCAGCACCGTGGATTGCGCGTCCTTGCATCCCGGCTCTCGGACTAGCGAGATAACGTGGGAGCACAAGGCGGGGTCGTCACCCAAGCGTCCGCTGGAGCCCAGGGCCTCGCCTGCACCTGCAAAGAGGCGAACAGAGATGGAGTCGTCACTCGCACCCACTGTTGCCTGGACACAGTGTCCGTAGAGGCTAAAGGCCTAAGTAGGAGTTGTGGTGTCTAACACTACGACCTTAGACTTGAGTAGAAAAGCCTCAGGCGAATGTAGACGAGAGTAGACCACAACTCAGTGGACAAGTAGAGTCACCATGAGAGCTTCCGTCTCCCGTCTTACCTCAGAATTTGGAAGGCCGATGTGTGGATGGAGATCGCAGAGCGTTCAGTGGCTTGGAAGGAGTTCCGGAGGTGTGCTTTGTGACTGGCAGAAATCCGGGACCCCAGAGCACTGGGGGACGCTGGATTACCGCTATGAGGCTATCCGAGTCACAGCACCAATGTTATAGATTAATGTTAGCCGTCGCAAAACACACCAGACACCGGAGTAAGGGAAAGGGTTTATTGGGGAACATCCTACAGACCGGAGTGAAGGGGCGGTGAAGGAGAAAAGAGAGACAGAGAATATAAGAGAGAAACAGAGGAGAGGAGCTAGCAAGGAGAGAAATAGAGCAAAGAGGAGAGAGGAGAGCAGAGCCAAGAGAGAAGAGCCTTTTTTTTTTAAAAAAAAAAACTTAGGCCTTATTTAAATGTGTCAATCTCCTGTTATACAGTGCTCTCCAACAAGTGCTTAAGCATCGTGAATGTACTTTGAACAGGTATACTAGTTAGTTATTCCAACAACAGTACTTCATAACCGATCAATCAAAAATGTACATTTTTTCTCAGTGACCTATATCTGCAGGTTTGCCGAAGTAGCTTTAGCTTTCCTGAGTTTGGCTCCAAGCTGTTCTTAGGTCCAGGCCTGCTCCAAAAGTTTTTAATCTTCCTTGGCCCAGTAGATTGACCAAGGCATGTGAATTTCATGGAAATTTATTGCCGTTGAAATACTATCCAGAGTGCTATGAGTATGGAGAAAAAGAGAAAAAAATGAATGTTGATGTTAGAAATCCCTCATAGAGAATGGCATTTGATATGGGCATCGAAGGAAGGAAAGTAAAATTAACTAATCAGAGGATGACAGAAAAGTTCTTTAATTATTGATAATAAGGTAATTGATTATAATAGTTTAATGATTATGTTAACTGAAGGATGAGGTATTTGAGTTTTAACAGAAAAGAATGGCAATTATTATTACAGAGCTTTTCAAAAGCATTGGACCCTTCTGGCATTGAGATAATGTGTGCTAAAAAGCATGTGGTATGCAAGGACTCTCAATGGCAATCTATCTGCCTGGGGCTTGAATAAATCTTACTGATGCATCTGGTTTGTCCTCAATGATTTTTTGAACTGTTAATACAATAAGGGTCAATTTCAAATAAAAAAAACGAAGTCTCCAGTCATTTGCAACAAGATGGAGGAATCTGGAAAACATTATGCTGAGTGAATTAAGCCAGTCCCAAAGGGACAAATATCATATGTTCTCCCTGATTGGCAACAAACTGAGCCACCAAAGGGGAAACCTGTTGAAGTGAAATGGACACTATGAGAAACAGTGACTTGATCAGCTCTTGTGCTGACTGTTGTTGTACAATGTAATACTTTATCCATTTTAGTATTTTTTTATCCTAGTACTATTGGTTGAACTCTGTAATTAACACACAATTATTCTTAGGTGTTTAATTTTAACTGAAAAGTGATCCCTGTGAAATATAAGAGTGGGAATAAGAGAGGGAGGAGATGTACAATTTGGGACATGCTCAATCAGACTTGCCCCAAAAGATGGAGTTAGAATCATGCCAGGGGATTCCAATACAATCCCATCAAGGTGGCATGTACTAAGGCCATCTCACTAGTCCAAGTGACCAATTTCAGTTCACAATTAATCACACTGATAGGTCTAAGAGTCAAAGGGATCACACAAACAAGACTAATGTCTGCAAATACTAACTGATAGAATGAAAAAGGGAGAGAATGATCCAACATGGGAAGTGAGATACCCAGCAGACTCATAGAATGGCAGATGTCCTAAATAGCACTCTGGCCTCAGAGTCAGCCCTTAAAGCATTCAGATCTGGCTGAAGAGCCCATGAGAGTATTTTAGGCATGGAAAGCCAAGACACTCTGGAAAAAAAGAAAAACACCTAAATGAAAGATCTCTGCGAGTGAGATCCCAGTGGAAAGAACAGGTCATCAAAGAAGGAGGTACCTTTCTCTGAAGGGAGGAGAGAACTTCCACTTTGACTATGACCCTGTCGGAATAAGATTGAATTCGGCGAACCCTAAACACTTCCATAGCCTCGGCAACTCATGACTAGAACCTAGGGAGATAACTGACGCCATAAACAAGAGTGTCAAATTGTTAAATCAAATCAGGAGTCACTGTGTACTTAGTCTCATGTGGGATCTGTCCTTAATGTGTTATCCAATGTGAAGTAATGCTATAACTAGTACTAGTACTGAAACAGTGTTTTTACACTTTGTGTTTCTGTGTGGGTGCAAACTGATGAAATCTTTACATAGTATATACTGAATCGATCTTCTGTATATAAAGATAATTGCAAATGATTAAAAAATCTTGGTGTTAAATTGGAAACTGCATAGATAATTAATCAATTCTTTAAAAAAAATCATGTAGGATCTCTGTCCTTAATGTGCTGTACATTCTGAATTAATACTATAACTAGTACTCCAACAGTATTTTCACTTTGTGTCTTTATGTGAGGGCAAACTGTTGAAATCTTTACGTAATATGTACTAAATGATCTTCTGTGTATAAAGAGAATTGAAAATGAATCTTGATGTGAATGGAAGGGGAGAGGGAGAGGGAAAGGGGAGGGTAGTGGGTGGGAGGGAAGTTATGGAGGGGGGGAAGCCATTGTAATCTTCCATCCACTGGTTCACTCTCCAATTGGCTGCAATGGCCTGAGCTGTGCTGCTCTGAAGCCAGGAGCCTGGAGCTTCTTCTTGGTCTCCCATGTGGGTGCAGGGGCCCAAGGACTTGGGCCATCTTCTACTGCTATCCCAGGCCACAGCAGAGAGCTGGATCAAGAAGTGGAGCAGCCAGGACCCAAAACAGCACCCATATGTGATGCTGGCATTGCAGGCAGCGGTTTTATCTGCTGAGCCACAGCGCCGGCCCCTCTCTTTGTCTCTTTCTCTGTGTCTTTCTGACTTTAAAGAAAATGAAATAAAAATTTTGAAAAAGATCAAGCTAGGAGAGAACTGTAGACTTCTGTGAGTGAATATATATGAATCCAGGGACACAGGTATAAGATATTGATTTATAAATATGGTAGATTTGCAAAGTTAACCCTATAAGTTTGAGGAATGATATAATAGTTCCTCAGTGATAAAAGTAAGAAAAAACATTTTTCAATTCTCAAAAATAATTAGAATTGAAAAAAAAAATAATGAGACTGATGACTGAGCTAGGGAGGCTACCCTAAAAACAGAAAACAACTAAGAAACCCCAATTTACAGCACTTCTGCTCATTAACAAAGACAAAGGGTACATTTGCTATTGTTTCCTGTAACATGGAAAAGAATCAAGCATCTAGAATAACAGGATGTATACTGTATCATTAGATCTTTAAATTTTTATCATTTAAAATTACAATGTCTACTTGTGTAACTGTTTTAGGTTTTAGAATTTTTTGTTGAAATATTACTAGTTTTTAAAGAATACTTAAGAGAATTTGATTTTCACTTTGTAAATTCAATTTCTTAAAACTATAGGAAATTTTGTCCTTGAGAAATTATTAAATATTTTGCCATATTTTAAAATGTTAAATATCTTAGCTAAGCTTGTACATGGAAAAATTATTGAAAAGCCCTTAAAATAATTTGTAAATATTCTAAACACACATTTAGTATAAGTTAGTAACCTGAACTTTAATACTTCAAAAATGAACCACATTTTTATAATTATAAATTTAATTGGTTGAATAACTTAAAAATTAAAGTAAACCTCTGAATATGCAATTTTGTAAATAAAAATTTCCTTCAGCATGAAAAAAGAGAAACAAAAATTCTTCAAAGCCCCTTTGATACTAGGACTATAGCAACAAGCCTCTGAGCTAAAGGAAGAATTCGTAAATCACTTTTTGCACTCAGGGGCTTGGGGCATGTGCTCAATCTTCAGAGTCCTCCAGCCAGACCAACATTATTAACTAAAACTTGGCAAGGATTACTACAGTAGTGAGAAGATGCTTCATGAAGATCTTAATAATGTTCTCATTTGACTGAAGTATTCATAGTGTTTGATTACATGTTTGAGTTCTTTTACCTGAAACTCCTTAGAATCATCTATGTTATTTGACCTTGATGAACTTTTGACCTTGCTTCAAGTCAGTTTTCACTACCTTTCCTGATATATGCTTGCCATATAGCAAACAACAACAAAACATTTGCAATAACTCTAAAAAAAAGGTTAATTTACTTGACTAATTAGTCAACTTAAATTATTGTTAGCTCTCAAACACAACTCAACATTTCTTTGACATTTTATAGTACTTTTAGTGGATTTGGGCTCCCTAGGGATTCTGTTGTAGAGTCTCAGTAGGGTCCAGGCTGTACTTTCTGTAATGAAGTTCCTAGTCATGTTCATTCTTTTCTTATTTTCATGTACTTCTCAATTTTCCTACAATAGCAGTGGAAAGAGTTATTAAAGCATAATCTTAATTAAAAGCATTTTCTTCCCCTCCCAACCTCCAGATACTTCTTGACTCTGTAAAGTAAAACCATGAATCTTGTGGTAGGTAAAACATTTTCTGGGACTTTAATATTTTAATGATTGAAAAATATATCATCATTAAAGAAAAGAAGGAGCTTTGCTTCAAGCACACTGTCTCCTGTGATATAGCTCAACTTGGAAGGCTGTAGACTCATTAGACTCACAGCATATGCCTCCCTATGGTTTCATTTACTGTATATTGGTTTCTGTTTTTCAGTCAGAACTTGGTAGATGCAGGCTTTTTGAGTTAAACTTTTCCCTTTGAAGAAATAGCTTTTAATTACAAAATTTAAAAAGGAGAACAAAGAAACCTTACCTAGCATCGGGTCATAAAAATCTACAGCGGGTGGTCCTAGCCACATGGTGGTCAACCTCATGCAATGTGACTTTTGCCAAGGACTCTGAGTGCAATCCTGCTGAATTAAACTGCAGTTCTTGTGTCAGCCCTGTCCCATAGTGCAAATCAATCATCAAGTACCCTTTGAGCTCTTGTGGACATTTAAGATTCCAAAGCTTGAATCCCACATACATTTACAGAGGAGGCAGGGAGAACAGCCACTCTCCAGCCCTGTACTCAATCCCAGCATGATATGCAATAATGACCTGTCAGGAAAGGAGGCTGTGTATCCTCACACTGTGAAATATCCTGAGGGACTTTCTTTATGAATTTGAAAAAAGATTCAGCAGGGCTCTGGGCAAGAAATCATGCACACAATTTCAAAAGTGCACCACAATCTTTTAAAAAAAATTCAGGGGGTATCATCACCTTGGTGTGTTTTCATGTGTCCTTCTAAAAAATTATAAAAATGAAAAAGATGGCCCTGAAAGGGTCTCCTTGATGCAAAGTATTCTCATCTTTTTTTCACCCTAAGTTTATGTCATTTATCTTTTTTACCTTAGCAGAATGTTCTTTGCCTTTTAAGCATTCATTGATTTAGTTTTATTTTGCCCATTCATAATGTGATAGCCATTGAAGAGCTGATATGTGTATATTACCTGTGCAGAACTTGTTAGAATTAATTCAAAAGTTGAAACTCATAGCATTTTTTCTTTTCTGGGAAACCTGATAGTCTTCAACATACTAAAACAATGGTACTTAGGTTTTTTTTATATTAAGGCTACCTATGAGGACTCTCTCTTAGGAAAACAGACATACAGCTATAAAATAAAAGCCTGTATGTGAATTTAGAGGATTCACCTACTCCATGGGGGAAGTTGATTCGGTGTGAGTGTAGCATGTAGGGTATTTAGGCAACATCACTTGTGGAAAGGAGTGTTAGGATTGGGCACAGGGAGATGTTTAGCTGTGGTACAGCATCAACAAACCTCAGGGAATCTCAGATATACAGGGGCATCCACACTCAGGAGCTAGAATGTTTTGAATCCTGTACACCCCCACTTTCACTATAAAACCCTGAGGAGGGGCTGGCATTATGGAATAGTGGGTAAAGCCACTGCCAGGCATATCATTTGTGTGTTGGCTCATGTCCAAACTGTTCCACTTTCAATCCAGCTCCTGACTTATGGCCTTGGAAAAGCACTGGAGCATGGCCCAAATCCTTGGACCCCTGCCACCCATGTGCAGACCCGGATGAAGCCCCTGGCTCCTTGCTTAAGCTTGGTCCGGCTCCAGCTCCAGCTCTTTCAGCCATCTGGATAATGAACCAGTGGATGGAAGATATCTCTCTCTCTAACTCTCCCTCTATTTCTTTCAAATGAATAAATCTTTACAAATAGAAAAAAAACACTGGTGAACTGCTTCTCATGGGACTGGCTGTTTAAAAGAACTATATAGGTCGGCATTGTGGCATAGTGGTTAAAACCACCACCTTCAGTGCCGGCATCCCATATGGGCGTCGGTTTGATTCGGGTTGCTCCGCTTCCAATCTGGCTCTCTGCTGTGACTTGGGGAAGCAGTAGAATATGGCCCCTGCATGCTCATGCTAGACCCAGAGGAAGCTCCTGGCTTCAGATAGGTGCAACTCCTTCTGTTGTAGCCATTAGGGAGTGAACCAGTGGATCGAAGACCTCTCTCTCTCTCTCTCTCTCTGCCTCTCCTTGCCTTGTCTCTGCCTTTAAATAAAAATAAATAAATAAATAAATACCTATGTAAAAGAGCTATACCTTCCCACTCTCCATTATTTGTCATCACAAGGAAATAAAGCTTTCCTCTGAGCAAATTCCCCTTAAGAATGATTATTTGGTGACACTCCAGGCAAATGGACTCTTTGCTAATACTTTCTCCTTTTAATTTTAGTCTTGGAAGTAACTTTCTGATTTAATGACTGAAATTAATTCAATACAGTTCATTAAAATTAAATTTTTATATTATTTTATTTGAAAGGCAGAGTTATAGAGAGCCAGAGGGAAGGAGAGGGAGAGAAAAAGAGAGAGATAGAGAGAATGTTAGTCTTCCATCTGCTGGTTCACTACCAGATAGCCACAATAGTCGTAGCTGTGCTGATCCGAAGCCAGGAGCCAGGATCCTTTTCTGGGTCTCCCATGCAGGTGCAGGGGCCCAAGGTCTTGGGCCATTCTCCACTGCTTTCCCAGGCCATAGCAGAGAGCTGGATCAGAAGTGGAGCAGCTGGGACTTGCACTGGTGCCCACATGGGATGCTGGGACTGCTATGTGATGGCTTTACCCACTACCCCACAGCACCGGCCCTATATTTTGGATTTTCTAGTCTTGGGTAGATACTTTGATTTTAAAAATCCAATTTGTTGAATAGTTTCATGCACATATTAAAATCACAGGAAGTTGTTAGAATGCAGAAACTACTGACCATCTCTATGAAAATTTGAGTCCAAAGGGGAATCTCTTTCATGTGGAGTCATTAATGCAGATAAATGATGGATAGGCATGGAGTAAAAATATGAAAAAGTAGAAGTAAAATAGACTGCATCTTTGCTCTTCTCATAATAAAACAAATTAACTGAAATAACATGGTGAAAGGTAACAGGAATATACTTTTCACTAGAAAAAAGTAATTGAAGTAGTAAAAGTAATCTATTCATTGTTAGAGACTTCACCTTTTATCACCTGAAATTGTCATTGAAATATTTTTATGCCTAAATCTAATTATGAAAAAGGGAGAGTACCATTTTCCATATGCTGTGTGTAATTCTCTACAATGTCTCTATTCAGTAAGTCCCTGAAGTGTGAATGATAACCAGTCAGGTTTTCAATAAATAATGACAATTTATCAGTAAAGAAGGTTATTCACAAGAGATGAATAGCTAGATGCAGCTGTAACTTTAATTTCCAAGTCCCCAAGATGAAATAACTTTGATAGAAATTATAAAACTTGGAGACACAATAGTATGGGAGGTAGATAGAGGGTATGGAAGCAGAGTGAGGATACATTTAATTTGGAGCTTTTTGCTGTTGAAGTTGCATGATATGTATGGAAAGACACAAGATATAGGTAGCTAGACATTGCCCAGGAAGTCGGAGGAAAAGGTCATGCTTGCTTGAGAATAGTGTTGCTTTCCTTTGGTCAGGTTCTCCTGAAAGATGTCCTAAACAGCACTCTGGCCTCAGAGTCAGCCCTTAAGGCATTCGGATCTGGCTAAAAAGCCCATGAGAGTATTTCAGGCATTGAAAGCTAAGACACGCTGACAAAAAAAAAAAAAAAAAAAAAAAAAAATGTCTGCAAGTGAGATCCTAGAGTAAAGAACAACAGGCCATCAAAGGAGGTATCTTTTTCTGAAGGGAGGAGAGAACTTCCACTTTGATTAGGGCCTTGTCGAAATAAGATTGGAGTTGGTGAACTCAAGAGGCTTCCATATCCTTGGTAGCTCTTGACAAGAGCCTCGGGTGATTACTGACGTCTGATTACTGACTCTGGTTTTGGGTTGGACAGAGGTTATGGGGGTAAAAAGCCACTATAATCCAAAAGTTGTACTTTGGGAATCTATATTGATTAAATAAAAGTTAAAAAATAAATCTTTCTGGTCCTCAGCTTTCCTATTAAAAAAATGAGTCTGTCACAGCCTGGTAATACTGTCTTAGAAGTGATTTGGATCCCACATGACAAATATGAAGAACTTTGTAAATTTAACAGAACTATGCACCTACATATTATCATTACAATAAAGAGTATTTGTTGGTTGCTATTTAATATATTTAGACTTGAAGATAATAGATTTAACTACTCAGTCAATAAATGTATGTTTTTTAAGGCGCTAAATTGCATACTTGAGATAGGAAAATGCATAAGTACTTGTTTCTTCCCTCCCATGGCTCACATATCCTACTGAGAAAACTTAAGACGTGAGTATATGTCAAGCATAAGCAGACAGAGTGTAAGCAAAGGTTGCTGGTAGTGAATTCATGAAAGTGAGCAAGTGCAGAGAAGTAGGTGATCCAATCTTAAATGAACATACAGAGGAACATAGACATTAATCTTTATTGCTTAAAATCTATATATCCATGGAATCATATACAGTCTTGGTCTAATAAAATACTCTTACTAATTTGAGCTGAGTTCTTGCCACATATAATTCAATACTTGTAATGCAAATGACCACAATACCTAAAATTGAATTCTTGGTTTTTATCACCAAATTTATCTATTTGATAAAATCTGAAAACTGAAAATTATCCCCTTCCTTTACTTCAGTTTTTTAACACTCATTTGATTCTACAATTAAATTATTTTTGAATAATTCTTTTTTATTTTTAATTTCTTTTTTATTTATTCTACAATCAAATTATTTTTCAACTAATTTCACATAACACATCAACTGTTTTACCCTGAAAGGTCAAAATTATTTATCTGTCTCTAAGGTAGCATACCTTTCTCTTAATTGATCCTCTTGCTTTCATACTTGTTTTCTTCTAATACCTTCTATATAGCAGCTTGTTAAATTTTTCTTTTTTACTTTTTTATTAATATAAGTGAACAATTTTATGTATTTCATATATACAATATTAAGAGCATGTTGATGAGAACTTAATCTGATATTGCCTTTTCCACATCTTAAATTTTTTAACGTCTCTGCATTGTAGTTTCTTTTTTATTGTCTTCTTACAATCAACCCACTGTCAACTTGTCCATCCTTACATGTTTATTATTCACTTTTGCTGCCTATGCACTAAGCATTTTTCCTGATTTATATATTTTTCATATTTTTCCTTATTATGCATGCTTTTTCTTCTACATAAGAAATCTCATCTGTTAAGTCTTAGTTTAATGGTCATCTTAAGTCTCTAAAAACACTGTAATTCAAAGTGGGTTTCCTCTGTCTAGTACCTCAACGTCTTACATTCCCTGCAGTGGATTTGGTTAGCTTATAATTATGTTGCTCATTAATTATTACTTTTTTGGTTTTTACTCATTTGGTATATTCACTTCTTTCTTTTTTGTTGACTTTTATTATGCATATTCTCCACAGAATTATAATCGCCATAAAGAAGGGGTCATATCTTTTGTGTTCACATTTTGTGCCTGGCACCTAGCTCAATATGCACAGAATAAATACTTAATAATGTTTGCTTTCTTACATTAAGTTGTTATATGATTCATTTATTTTTGTAGACATGACCTGAGAATATGTGGAAAATAAAGTCGTTTTCTAAATATTATACCATGTGCCACCCAACCAAACTGCCTCAGAGAGTATTTTAGACATTTAAAGAATTAGATCATGACCATTTTATAAAATTTGTGGAAATAAACTTAAATAGCCAAATAAAGCAAGTGAATGTTTGTCCTTTGCAAATATCTGGACTTAAGAATCTCCACATAAGATTTGGTCTATAGATTCAATTATATTATATTGTTATTTCATTCTTTCATCCATCTAAGGAAACCAATGAATTTGAAATCAACATTAACTTCTATAGAATTTGCTATTCAAAACAAGAAAGAATTAGAAAGAAAAAAGGGCAAAAACCAAGTACAGCTTACTTTTTGTGAGGCAGGCAATTATGTGAATTAGAGGTACTATATCAGCAATTCATTAGAGCTTCTTATTTTGGCATCCTTCTAAACTTCATATGTAATGTTTGTATTGCATTAGAGGACAAAACAAATAAGTAGAATTTACAAAACTAAATTTATATATACATATAGTGTGCACTTTTTATGGAGGCTGAACAGTCCCAAGACCTGTTGCTTGCAAAGCTGGAGATTTAGGAATACTAGTGTTGTAATTCAGCCTGAGTACTAAGGCTTGAGAACCAAGGGGCAAATTATGTAAATCTCTGTACAAACCAAAAGATCAGATGTGATAACCTAACTCAAACACAGAGGCAGAAAAAGAAGAAATGAATGCCACCTTCCCTTTCCTCTTACTTTATTCAGGCCCTCAGTCCCTTGAATGATGTCTAATCTCACTGAGTAGGCATCTCATTGAATACTCTACTGAGTCTTCAGATTTGACTGCTAATATCATGGCTAAACACCCTTAGAGACACACCCAGAAACAATATTTACTCTGGGAAACTCACAGTCCACTCAAATTGACAAGTAAACTATCACAATCCGGTAATCAGGAATTTATACTTTGATGATGGAGATTAATGTAATAATGGCACTTCACAGATTTATCTGGTCTTCATTATTCTATTAGGTTATTTCCTCTTGTCAAGGAGTCCCATACCCACTGTAATTTATCCTTCTTACTAATCCTATTGATTCTAATTTAGTTAATTTTAATGAGTATTTCTTATTACCTGGACATATTGCAGTAGGTGTCAGAAGTAGAAATCACATTAAAAGTAGAATTTGTGTTTAAATAATTTATCATTTGTGCTAGGGAAGTTATAAAACAAAGAGATGCGAGTCACTTAAGTTCTAACTTGCATAACATAGATTAATGGAATAAAGTTGGAGATCAACAGTCACGGGGGCTGCACATTCAAAAAGACAGCTAGAATTGGATTGGGCGTGGAAGATGAATGACATTCTGTGAGGAAAGATTATTTGGACAGCACTGAAGGGAGATTGCTCTTGGAGCACGCATACAGTGGAGCTGCTGACCATAACAGAGCAGAGATGTGCCCACCAGTTTGAAAGAAAAATTAAAATAGTGTCCTTGCCTCAGGTGGGAAAACACTCTTGTAATGAATAAGTGATGGTAGTCATAGATTTTTCTGTTTGAGTAAACGATGGATGAATTACTCAATAAGCAGTCTGTCTATAGAAAAAGTTTGGTTTCTTATCACATATCCTCCACACAGAGATGCAAGCATTTGCATAGAAATGAATTGACTTGAGAAAGGGCAGAAAAGGGGAAACAACAGAGAGAGCTGATGGAACTTGGAAGAGAGTGCAGAAGAACATATCCTTGCAGATCTGTTTAATAAGACTCTATTCCACTTGGGTTATGTATTGCCTTTGGTAATTTAACTCATGTGCCCACCTCACATCCAAGTCATTTTAGATGAGGAGAGGAAGATATGATTTAAAAGAGTAGTAATGACTATTTTGGATCTAGAATTCATTCAGCACATGAAGTCTTAATAAAAAAGGGGTACACAGTAGCTTTTGAAATAAGTAGATTGTATTTATTTTAAGAAATTTAAAGTAGATTCTTAAAATGGAAATTTCTCTTATGGAGAATCTGAGTAGAATTTTAATGTTTTATTTCTTATTTTTAATTTTGAAATCATCAATAAAATATTGTGTAGGGCATCTTTTTGCTTCTAGTAAGTATATCTAGTTGGAAGTAAAGTTGTTTTCTTTAGAGAATCATATTTCACATTAGGAATTACTCTGATCCTCATTTCCTCCTTCTCTTCCTTAAATTAATACATATTTTTGTTATTATGTATCCAAGAAAATATTGTGAGAGTTTTATTAAATGTTCAGAGAAATACTCACATAGAAAGTGTTGGAGTTAAAACAATAAAATGTTTTCTTACTGCGGGATCCTTTGGTTTCGTAAAATACGCCAATGTACAATGTGCATATTATCAAAAAGTTTCTCAAACATCAAGATTTTGAGACCACTTGTAAGAAAATTCTTAAAGAGCTGCTACTCTGAAAAATACACCACTGAGTTTGTCATACTAGGGAAAAGCTAACGAGGGAGTCCAGGAACTGTCAACACAACATATGGCAGTCTGAAAAATAACTTTTTTAAAAAAAAATTTTATTTATTTGAAAGAGTTACACAATGAAGTAGAAAAACACATACACACACATAGTGCGGTGGGGGTAGAAAGAGAAAGAGAGAGATCCATCTTCCATCTGCTGGTTCATTGCACAAATGAACAAAAGGACCAGAGCAAAGCTGATCCGAAGTCCAGAGCCAGAAGCTTCTACATGGTCTTTCTCATGGGTGCAGGGGCCCAAGGATTTGGACCATATTTGACTGCTTTTCCAGAAGCATTAGCATGGAACTGGATCCTAGTGGAGCAGCCAGGATTCTAAATGGTGCTCATATGTGATGCTGGCATGGCAGGCTGGGGCTTTAACCCATTGCGTCACAGTGCTGGAACAAGAAAGAACTTCTAAAACCAATCCTATTCAAAGTAGCTGCAAAAAAATTAAATACCTTGGAATGCATTTAACCAAGGACATTAAAGATCTCTACAATTAGAATTACAAAACATTATAGAAAGAAATAGAGGAATACAAAAAAAGAGAAAAATCTTCCATGTTCATAGGTTGAAAGAATCAATATCATCAAGATATCCATACTACTGAAAGCAATTTATAGACTCAATGCAATACCAATCAAAATACCAATGACATTCTTCTCAGATCTAGAAAAAAAATGCTGAAACTCGTATGGAAATATAGGTGACCTTGAATAGTTATAGCAATCTTATACAACAAAACCAAAGCTGGAGACATTACGAAACCAAATTTCAAGATACACTACAGGGCAGTTATAATAAAAACAGCCTGATATGGGCACAAAAAACATGTAGACTAATGCAGCAGAATAGAAACTCCAGAAATCAATCCACACATCTATAACCAACTTACGTTTGACATAGGGTATAAAATCAATATCTGGAGCAAAGACAGTCTCTTCAGCAAATGGTGTTGGGAAAACTGTATCTCCACATGCAGAAATAAGACCCCTACCTTAAACACCTTACACAAAAATTCACTCAAAATAGATCAAAGACCTAAATCTATGACCTGAGAATATCAAGTTGTTAGAGAACTTTGGGAAAACCCTCAAAGATATTGTCATATACAAAGAGTTCTTAGAAAAGATCCCAGAAGCACAGGCAATCAAAGCCAAAATTGACAAAGGGGATTACAGCAAATTGAGAAGCTTGTGCACTGCAAATAAACAATCAACACAGTGAAAAGGCACCTGAGAGAATGGGAGAAATTATTTGCAAACTATGCAACTGATAAAAGATTAACATCAAGAATATATAAAAAGCTCAGGAAACTCTACAACAACAAAACAAGCAATTCATTTAAGAAATGAGCAAAGGACTTAAACAGGCATTTTTCAAAAGAGGAAATCCATATGGCCAATTGACTCAAGAAAAGATGCTCAGGATCACTAGCCATCAGGGAAATGCAAACCAAAACTTCAATGAAGTTTTACTTCAACCCCATTAGAATGGCTTTCATAGAGAAATCATTAAACAACAAATGCTGGAAGGGTGTGGGGGAAAAAGGTACCCTAATCCACTGTTAGTGAGAATTTAAACTGGTACAAGCACTGGGGAGATAAATGTAAATTGGTGCAGGCACAGAATGGAGATACCTCAGAAATCTGAATATAGCCTTACCATATGACCCAGGCATCCCACTCCTGGGACTTTACCCAAGGGAAATGAAATCAGCATATGAAAGAGTTGTCTACAACTCCAATTTTATTGCAGCTCAATTCACAATAGCTAAGCTATGGAATCAACCCAAATATATGTCAACTGAAGACTGGATAAAGAAATTATGAGATAAGTACAACATGAAATACTACACAGTGGTTTTTTTTTTTTTTTAAAGAAATACTGTCACTTGGCTCAAAATGGGTGGAACTGGATAACATGCTTAGTGAAATAAGCCAAGTCTAAAAGGACAAATACTGTGTGTTTTCCCTGATCTGTAGTAACTGATAGAATATCTAAAAGGTAATATATAGAAATGAAATTGACACTTTGAGATGCGATGACTTTGAATATCCCTTGTCTCTACTGTTTTTTAATACTATTTATTGAACTCTTTACTTAGTATATTGTTAATCTTATGTGTATACAGTTAATTGACAATAGATCTTAGTACAAATTAAAAATAGAAATAGGAGAGGGAGGAGGAATGGTGCGAGTGGGGGTGGGAAGAATCACTACGTTCCTAAAATTTTATTTATGAAATGCATGGTTTGTATACCTTAAATAAAAGTTTCTGGAAAAAAAATAAGGTGAATAGTATATAACAATGGCTAAGGCCGAGTTTTGGAGTCAAATGCATTTGAATTACAAGTGTTCCACAAATTACAGTATAATGTTGGACAAGTTATTTCACTATCCAATTATTGATTACCATATCTTTAAAATGAGGTAATAGCCACTCTTTCTAAGACATGTAAAGAGTATATAAGATAAGCATGTACAATTACTACACATTGTAACTAGTAAAAGTTATGTGCTGTCTTATACTGAAACATTATTATATTTAAGAAGGCATGATTTCATATCTGTCTCTCTATATAAACTTAATCCCTTTTATAAGTTATAGTCAATTAATATCACACTGAAAGGGCAAGTTGAAATAACATTCCGAAATTTCTCAGGTCCTCCTTTGTCACATTGTTAAATGATCCATGATATTTAGGAAGCATTTGACTCATGGGGTGGGAATGGGTAATTGCTCAAGCATCAAAAATATTTGGTAATGAAAATGACTTATTGACTGGGCAATCTCAAAGCTTAGATGTCAAGTTCAAATATATAAAAAAAATCCAACATGGAAACTAATCACTTGTATATATATTTATGAATATATTCATATATACATAACATAATACATATTTATATATATTTATATATAATGTATATATTTAAATATATACACACAATATAGGCATTTCTAATTTCTTACCATTTACTTTCAGTAGCATTCTCCTACAATTTTTTATCATTAACTTAGCTTTTCAATGAGAATACAAGCTCTACTTCCTGACAGAGCAAAGAAATTTCAAGGTAAATACATATTTTAGCATGTATAAATATAGGTACATTCAAAGTATATATATACATACATATTTGGGGCCACCGCTGTGGCACAGCAGGTTAACAGCCTGGCCTGAAACGCCGGCATCCCATATTTTTGGGCGCTGGTTCGAGACCTGGCTGCTCCACTTCACATCCAGCTCTCTGCTGTAGCCTGGGAAAGCAGTCGAAGATGGCCCAAATCCCTGGGCCCCTGCACCTGTGTGGGAGACCCAGAGGAAGATCCTGTCTCCTGGCTTCAGATCGGAGCAGCTCCGCTGTTGCAGCCAATTGGGGAGTGAACCATAGGATGGAAGACCTCTCTGTTTCTCCTCTCTCTGTATAACTCTTGACTTTCAAGTAAAATGAATAAATATTAAAAATATATATACACACATATATTTTTATATAATAAGACAGAATGAGAGATTTTTTGGCTTTGGATTTAGATGAATATATAAAAATATATTCACATACATTTTAAGATTATATTTAATAATAAATTTGTAATTTTTCTCTAGTTTCATCCATTTAATTATATATTATATATTATTTTTATTTATCAAATTTTCTAATTCCAGAGCAAACACATACAGCTTAAAAGGGTATCAAATATTTTTTAATTTAATTGCTAATGAGAATCTTTGAAGTTACGAGGTCTGGGATGCAAAAGAAAGTAAGACAGGCTTGGCTTCCCTCTCAGAAACTGCACAGTAAGAAGAGAAGAACACTATTCACAATGCATTAATAATTCTAACAACCTGGCAGCAACTCAGGTTTTCATCCATTTATAGAGAATGATGTTACATCTATGATACAAATTGTAATATCTGATGCTTTTATTTCATTGCTTTCAATAATACAATCACTGCAGACTCAATAAGTAAAACTCTCATAGCTGTCAGTCAATTCACTGACCACATACTAATTAAGCACCTAATTTGTGCCAATCTCTTTTCTGGAAATAAGTTCCTCAGTGGAGAGCAAAATAACCATGTCTACTATCTCATGGAATAGTCTAGTGATTCAGACAGGAAGCTGAGTGGGGGTGATAGCATCAGGAGACGTAAAGCATAATGAAAATTAGCTGTATAGAAATCTCGGGTTGTCAGGCACTCTCCCAGTGGGTCTGTAATTTATCATCAGTGTGGCATGTTTTGTTTCTTAATAGTAATTGTAATATCAACATAACGCAAATAGTCCTGCTGCCTTATATAATAAAGACACATAATAATAGCATCTATATGTAACATGAAATTTGGTATTATTAATATAATGAATAAATTAATACTGGGCAGTTTGCATTGATTGTATTATCTTATCAGATTCTCTCCTCTCAGTAGACGTGAAGATTTTCACTCACTTCTTAAATCACACTTCTATTTTCCCTCTCTATATTATACTCCAGAGAAATAGCTATATGTGAATTATACCATTTTCTCATTTGTTTCACAATACATTTAGATCTCACACAATAATAGAACAAGCCACAAGAGCCATCCTCTGGTGGGGTTTGCCACAGCAGGTTATCTTCCCAACCTCAACCTAAACCTCACCCCTAATGCCTACTAATTTTTACAAAGGAACTCTACCTCATTACTTGAGTCTTCTGGATGTTTCTCCTTCTCCACCTTAATTGTATCATCCAGTCTTCATTGTCTCCTAATCTCCTTTGTCTTTCACCTGTCATATGCCAAATAACCTGCCGCTGTTGTTTAAATGGTGATGCCTCTTCCAATATTCATGGTGAAACAAAATCTCGAATGCAGCACTAGACAATGCCTTAAGAAATGATCTAACCATGAGAACGCTGATCTCATGGATGAATCAGTCTTTGAGGAGGTGACAAGCACACAGCATTCACCCCTCTGGAGGATGCAGCAAGGCACCAACTTAGAAGGAGAGAGCGGCTCTGCCCGGGCCCTGAGTCTGCTGACTCCTTCGTCTTACACCTCCCAACCCCCAGAACTGTGAGGAGTAAATACCTTTTCTTCATAAATTATCCAATCTCAAGGATTTTGTTATAGTAGCATAAGTGGATTATGATGCTCTCCCATTGTTAATTTTCTTTGGGATGATGTTTTACAATATGGCAAAAACTTATTAATGGTAGATCCGATACATGAATTATATAAATATTACATTCAAAAAATATTCCCTAAGCATGTTTTGTATGTTACATGCTAATTTAGATAGCATGGATTTAACAAAAAAAGTCAAATAAAATAAAAATAGATGATATTCATGTTCTGTTTGTACTTAGATTCTAGTGGGCAAATTGCAATATACCTACATTAATCTGCAACTGCTACAATTAATATCATATTGCAATAACGCTATTATTTGGGCGCATTAAGACAAGTTAACATAATTAGTTTCAATTTAGTAGGAAAAGATTTACCACATTTTTTTCAGTGCACATCCTCACAGGATCCTAGTTTATAACTTTGGTAGATAGAAATGTGGTTATATAGGACTCATTCATCACAAGGCCTATTTTATTATTACTCAGTATGATATATGTATGAGTAAGTGACTACCATAATTTTTCAATTGGTATTAAAATAATAATAACCCAGAAAGGTTGCCCTTGCCTGTTCATCAGGAAAAAAAGTTATTAAACTTTACTTTTCCTAAACTTCAAAATCTTCCTTTATACTTCAGGAGATTTCACACATAATGGTACTAGTTTTTTCTTTGCAGTGCTGATTATTATTGTCTATTACTATTTGTGAAACATTTCAGGATTTACAGTCCTCACACATTTGATTTTCTAATTTTGCTACTAAGATTTAACCAAAAGTGGCTAGCACGTTGCTTTACTCCACACACCGAAAACCTAGTGAACAAGGAAATATTCACCACTTAAACATCTGTACATGTCAGCCCAGAATTGGCATTTTATGAGTTCTTTTTAATTTCACAATTAAAGAAAAATTTTTAATCATTAACCTTATTTTTAACTGAAGCTTGTTATGTGCTGAACTGTGTATTTCCAATATATGAAGACCTTTAGTGAGATAACCTTTAGTGAGAGGTTATAAGGTTGGAGTCCTAATCCAACAGGAATAGTGGAAAGTATTCCAGAAGTGTATGTACACAGAATGAAGACCTTGTGAGGACACAGTAAGAAGGCCGCTTTCTGAAGCCACAAGTAGAGAAATCAAACCTCCTGGACTTTGGGATTGCAACCTATAGAACTATAAGAAAATAAATTTCTGTTGCTGAATTCACCTAATCTGTGGTATTCCCTAATCTGGCTTTCTTTGAGCGAAAGGAAGTATGGAGCCAGGTGAAAGTATAAGCAAATGGGCTCTACACTGATAAATGAGGGAACATTTCTCAGATTAGCATTTCCAAGCTTCTCTGTTGAAGTGTCCTGAGAAGGTTTTGAAAATGTTCTGCAACTCAGTAGGAATGCTTGACCAAATGAATTTAAAACTAGTGAGCTTTAGGTATCAGTATTATGCTAGCTCTGTAGATGTTTCCAAAACTCAGCCAAGGTTGGGAATCACTTCATTAGATACCAGTGAATGCATTTTGTACCAAAAACTAAAGAAAGATCCAGGAGACCAAAGTGAACAAAAGATGAAAGGGAGGGAAAGAGATTATATGTCATGATAAATTATTTAGATTCTATTTTGAATGAGAAAACCATTGGAGGCATTACCTGATCTTATCTGTGAAAGATAACGTTATCTCAGAGTAAGGAATTGACTATATAGTGATGAGGGAATGGTAACCAGGAAACAAATTTGACCATAATTACAAAAAGCATCCTCAGGTGATAACAAGAAGCAATGTTCAAATGAAATCTATATTAAGCTGATCTTTGAAAAGTGTTGGGATAAGATAAGGTCATTAGGTGGAGGCCCATGATTGAAACCTGGGTCTTTGTGAGATGAGGAAGAGAGATTAGATAGACACAGGTATGCACATTCTCCGTTTCTTGCCATATGATGCCATATGCTGCCTTCATGCTCTACCAGAAAGAAAACCATCACCAGATGCAGAACTGTAAACTAAATGAATCTTTTCTTTATAATGTTAGCATGCCTCAGGTATTTTATTACCGTGATCAAAAACTCATTAATCCTACTACTAGTGTTCCATAATGAGCTATGTATTTGTAGAAAATAATTAACTTCTTTCTAATTGAACCCTGATATTTTATTCTGATATTATTCATATTCATTTTATTTACAAATATATAGATTTCTTTCAGAAAGGATATCAATAGTTCATCCTGTCAAGGGAAATTTTCTATTCACCTGTATTTTAGTATTCTTTAATATTATAACCATTATTCTTTTTCCTAGAGACATTTACTATCTTAGAAATATAAAGCAATAGTCTTGGGGTATGTTGGGAAACATGTAGACTAATATTGTTAAAACAAGAATAGTTTTAATTACTTTTAGAATTTCTAGAGTTAACAGCAATATAATTTGAAATATAATTAAATAAAAAACGTTAAAATTATACTTGGAAAACAGATTCAGGAATTTCTTTAATTCTGTAGAATATAAAGATTCTCTTAAGTAGAATTAAAAAATGTAACAGAGGATTACATCTCATACAAGGAGAAAATAGTATATGGAATCTATCCTTAGATATATAAAAACTTATTTTTTAAATCATTTTTAAAATATTTATTTATTTGAGAGGCAGATTTACACAGAGAGAGAAGGAGAAACACAGAAGTCTTCCATCTGCTAGTTCAGTTCCAAAATGGCCACAATGGCCAGAGCTGAATGAAAGCCAGGAGCCAGCAGCCAGGAGCCTCTTCCAGGTCTCCCACATGGGTGCAGGGGCCCAAATGCATGGGCCATCTTCCACTGCTTTTCCAGGCCATCAGCAGGGAGCTGGATCAGAAGAGAAGTAGCAGGGACTTAAAGCAGTGCCCATATGGGATGCTGGCACTGCCGACTGGGGCTTAACTTCTATGATCAAAGCACTAGCCCCAAACGAAGCTTCTTATGTCCATTAAATATAAATTCTCTGTCTGGCATTGTGGCACAGCAGGTTATAGCCCTGGCCTGTGGTACCAGCATCCCATATGGGTGCCAACTCGAGTCCCAGCGGCTCCACTTCTTATATGGCTACATGCTGGTGCATCTGGGAAAGCAGTGGAAGATGACCAATGTCCTTGGGCCCATGCAGTAATGTAGCGACCCAGAGGAGGCTCTGAGCTCCTGCCTTTGGATTGGTCCACATCTAGCTATTTGCATCCATTTGGAGAGTGAACCAGCGGATGGAAGACTTCTCTCTCTCTGTGTCTCTACATCTCTCTGTAGCTCCTTCAAATAAATAAAGTAAAAATCTTTTAAAAATATATGAACTCTCTAGGAAAGCTGATTTTACTTTGGCTTATTAAAAATAAACGTATCTAACCAAGCATGATAAAATGCCATCCCAAATATCTCATTTCATTGTTCTGAAAAATTCATATTCCACTGAATAATGTGCCAGTAGTTTTATTTCTTAGAACAAACATTCTATTGTACTGTCAAAGCAGCACACATTCTCTCCTTTCTGAATATACCAGAAAACATTCTTGTGACTAAGATCCATGTTCAAATTTTCTTCTTGGTCAGGGTCATGGGAATCCTAAAGAAAATCTTGTCAACTAAAATTATTATGAGATATAATAAGTTTAATTTAGCTTTTTTTAGGCACAGAAGAGGCAAAAATTCTACTTATGACAGGAAAAATTTAACATGGGAGGGAAAATCAAGCTGAGTCTCTAAGTATATAGTATTAAAGACAATTTCAGGAGATAAAAGGCATAGTCAAACAAGAAGACTGCAATCCTTAAAGATTCTTGTGTTAAAAGTGACAAAACTCTCAGGGTGGGCATTTGGCCTAATAATTAAGTTTCCTTTTGGGAAGCCTGTTTTCCATATTGAAGCACCTGGGTTTAAGTTTCAACACTCTTCTGATTCCAGCTTCCTGTTAACGTGCGCTCCAGGAGGCAGCAGACAATGGCCATGGTTGTTGAATCCCTGCCATGCATGTGGCAGAGCTGGATTGAGTCGGCTCCCAGCTTCAGTCTGACCTACCCTTGTTGTAATGGGCATCTGGGTCATGAACCAGTAGAGGGGAGGTCTATCTCTGTCTTTCAATTTAAAATTTAATAGTGACAGGATTCTAACTCAAGTGAGCTTAACAGTGTGTACATCCACATATCAGAAGTCCAGGACACAAATAATGCTATCTGGGCTTGTTCTGTAGTACATGCTTTCCTCATGTGAATTGAATTCTTAGGCAAGTTCTCTTCCTGTGGGGGACGAAGGTGACCTGTGGCTCCAGGTTTACAAGATTCCTACATTTGGGGAACTTACTGAAGAGAGGCTTTCTCTGTTTTCATCAATACAACAAATACATTATTGAACTCTGTCTCTAAGGATGTATAACTTTCCTATTCTTGATATGATCTGAATGATTATATCTTCCCAAACTCAAATATTTCAACTTAAGCCCAAAGATAGTGATATTAGGAGATGAACCCCTTGGAAATTAATTAAGTCGTGAAGATACTGACCTTGTAAATGGGATTAGTGTCCTTATAAAAGAGACCTCAAAGAGCTGGCTAGCCTCTTCTACCATTCAAGAACACAGTATAAGGCATCATCTGGGGAAGGGGATCCTTACCATACTCCAAATCTGTTGAAAACTTGACCTTGGAATTCACCAGCTTTCTAATGTAAGTGAAAAAAATTCCGGTGCTTTTTCATTATAACAACTAAAATTGATCAAAGTGTCATTTTAACAAATTATTATAAACTTAGCGAGTTAAGTCAACACACATGTATTCCAATTTTCTGGAAGTCAGACTTTAATGGGTCTTGCTGGCCTAAAGTTGAAACGTCAGCAGAGCTGTATTTTTATTTGAAGCTCTAAGGCTGATTCTGATCCCTTGCGCTTTTTCCAGTTTCCAGAGGCTGCCTGAATTCCTTAGCTTCTGGACACTTAGTCACCAAAGAAACATTCACATTGCACTACACTATCTCCTCTCCTTCCATATTTAAGGATCCTTGTGATTACATTAGGCCTACCTAGATAATCCAGAATAATTTCCATTATCTTATTAGCAGCTTTTCCCTCTCTTACCATGTAACACTTCCTAGCCACGGATTTCAGGAATTAGGAGATGGGCATCAAAAGCGGCATTGCGTGGCCACTGCACTGCATAACATATATGATCATGTCTTGTGAGAAAAAAGGTGAGAGGCCACATTTGGCCTGGTTGAGCTTGGTATCTATACCTGGTGCAGGACTGTAGTGGCAGGATTACAGAGGTTGAGAAGCTGTGAGAAAAAGCTTTATATTGATTTTTATAAGTAAAGATAGTATAAATGTACATAAATTTTAAGAAGAAAAATAAAGCAATAAATAGGTTCCAATGTTATTTGAAGAGGCGAAGAGATGGAAGTGTAGTGCCTCTGGCCATATAGCCATCAAGTTGTTCAGAATCTCCAGAAATGCAACCATCAATTTTTTTAGAATGTGTTAGGACTTCTGAATGTCTTTAGAAGATTAATCTGAAAATGAATAAAGAGCAAAATGATATTGTGCTTATGAGTCACATGTGGGTGGGTTTGTATGTATTAGACACAGAAATAATGCGTCTTCCCAGGAGCATAGGATTTTATTGGCGCTTGCTCACTCTTGCCAATGGACATATGGACTTTGCAGAAAGGAAGGTTTTATTTAAAGTTCAGATAGCCCTTGGACCCCTTTTAACTCTTGCCATGGGTATGTGGAATCCAGGGGAGACATGATTGCAACTGAAACACCTGAAGACTTGGGGATTTCTGCTGAAGCTTAGGGCATGTGGAGTAACATAATTAATCCTTTTCTCATAAATATTACTGTAGTGACAGTGTGAAGACTGGAGTAAAGGGATTAGGCCAAGATTCAAGAAATCCTTCTGGTATACTTTTTGAAAAACAATTTGAGGTACTAAAGTAAGAGAAGCCACAATGACTTGAAGAAAAAGGTAATTTTTAAGAAAATAAAGGCAATAATATTGTGAATACCTAGATTTTTATTTTTTTATATTGCTACAATGCTGAAAGAGAAAATATGTACTAGTCGGGTGCATTGAGCTTCTAGTGACAGAGACTCTCCTCAAACTAGCTTCATTCATTATACATTCAACAGCTATTCATTGAAAGGTAAGCTTTGCAGTAGGCGCGCAACACAAAGATTCTTCCATAGCAAAGCTCACATTCTAGTTGGGGAGACTATAAAATAGGAAATAAATTAATTAGAGAACTCAGATTGTTATGCTTGTTACGAAAGTGTGCAGAGAGAGAAACTGTAGGTAGGGTTTATAAAAGAAGATGTTTATAAAGGAGGATCTCACTGTGGGCAAGCTTAAGGAAAATGGTCTATAACAGTAAATAAAACTGAAATTATTATGTATGAAGTTGGTTTCAGATACACATATATCCACCTCCATGGCTGGCTCCTGCTCAAACTTGACTCAAGTTGTTATTATTCTGTAGAGAAGCATTTTATATTGTGAGTGAGGTAGCTGCCAACTAATTGCTATCTACATACTCTATATAGGAAGAATTGAAGGGTTAATATGCTCATATCTAATGTAAGCATCAGAGGGAGAAAAATGGTATTTTTGACAAATATTGGTATTAGACTGTTCCTAAAATTTTCAATGAATGTTAATAGAGAGATGCTTCAGAAACACAGTGTTAACAGACGTGATTCAGCAATGGAATAGTAACAAAAAATATTCAGGATATCATGGCAGAGAGGGAAAAAGAACAACAAAAAGTGCCAAAAGCCAGGAGTTGTCATTTGGTGAGATGGCTAAGAAACTGCTTGGGACACCTGCATCCCATATCAGAGTGTCTGGGTTTGCATTCAGAGTTTGTTTCCCATTGAAGCTTTCTGCTAAAATGCACCCTGGGAAGCAATGATGGTGGCTCAGTAATTGGATCCTTACCACCAACCAGGGAGCGCTGTAGTGAGTTCCAGGCTCCTGACTTTTGCCTGCCCCATCTCAGCTGATGCTGGCATTTAAGGAGTGAACCAGTGGATGAGAGACTCTCTCTCTTTCTCTCCCTCTGTCTCTCTTTTTTGCATAAATAAATAAAGTAAATATAACAAACTAAAGCCCAAAACAACCATGGTCTAAATATATTTTGTATTTAGAAAATATGAAAATAACATCCTATATGCTTGAATGCAAACAAATAAATAAATAAGTAAAGACTACCTTAACAATAAAATAAGCTATCTGTTTTAAAGACAGAAAAATATTTTAAATGTGAGTCCCATAATCATAATATGGTATTTCAGATAATGCTGACTACAGCCACAGAATGAAATCAGAAAATAGAATTATGAGAACTTAAAAATTGTCTATTTTTTCCTTGTAAGTTTTGCTTAAATGCATATAAATCTGTACTATGAATGATATGCAAGAATCTTATCTTTAACTATTCATAATAGGACTAAGAAATCTCTCTAAAAAAATTCTAAACCAAAAAAAACCTGATGAACACATATTACTGGAGACCATTGTCTATCATATGCAAATAAATATGGTAAAATTGAACTTAAGAAATCAGAAGTAAATAGAAAATATGCATATAAATATTTGTTTTTGTTAGGGAGAGAGAATGTGGTGGTAAAAAAGAGCTTTATTTAATAAACATGAGATTTAATCTTGGTTATGAGGTTCTTTGTGGCTTTAATTCAAGTCTGTGTGACATCTATGTGTGCATATGTCCTTTACTTGTATGTTTATTTACTCATCCCTACAACAAATATTTAATGCATAGCACTTTATCCTGTTCAAAGACTAAGATGTCCTATTGATGGGTCGTGTTTTACATTTTAGACAGAAGGACTGGTAATTGAATCAGTAAGAGTCTGAAAGAGTGTTTATGTCCCCACATTTGTTTACCTGTGCTTGTGATGAGTCTATACACTCTTTTGATTTTTTTCTTTTACATCTTAAGGATGGGTGACTTTAAACTGGGAGCTTATGTAGAACTGACCTGACAACCAAGTTAATTGAAATGTTAAAAGACCTCTGTTTTAAATGGAAAAAAAAATCCTTCCAGAGGAGCCCTGTCCTTCTAAAAAGAGAGATCACAAAACAACGGAGACTTATGATGGCGGCAATTAGAGAGAAAGATGAATGCCAGTGTGTGAAATGCTGCTGCAGCTCTCCCAGGAGACCGACTGCCAAGCACACTCAAGAACGAAATACGAAATCAGACATCTGTCTGTGCGCGGCATCCACCATGTTTGCTCTGAGGAGAGAGAACCATATGAAGCAGGACAGCAAAGGTGAAATCCAACAAGATAGCCTCCTTTACTGCCATGGCAACCTAAGCCTGATGGAAAGTAGAAAAACAATAAAATATCTTGGAAAAAAGATCTGTGCTATGAGTACGCACTGGATTGAGGCAAGGTGCAGTTAGGGAAACAGCCTCAAGTTTTACATTTGGTCAATCCGTGCTTCAGTGCTGTGGATGGATGCTGCTTTGTGAACTGCTGCGTTAACAAGATTGCATTTATTAAATCATTTAGTTTGTCTTCTTGCTAAATTCAGCTTTACGGATGAAAGCTGTGCTTTCTGATTAGAATCTTTAGGGCTCTTGCACAGGTCTGGGTGTAACACTGTCAGACTCCTTGATTCCTTTGGACAAGCGTCCAATTTCTCATAAATTTTGTCCAATAATAAATAGAAGTTTTATGGCATTTTACTACTTGATTAAAATTAAAGCTATATTTTATTTGCCTGTATCAGAGTTCCAAAATTCAACCATTTTTAAAAATGGGAATGGCAGAGGGAGGAGGAAGAAGGGCTGGAGCCTTGGCAGAAGGCAGGGTAGGGTAGGAAGTAGCACCATGTTCTTTAATCCATATATTGGAAATACATGAAGCTTAACTTAAATAAAATTTAGAAACTGCTTTCTTCAACCTATTGTTTACTTGTACAAAGTTCAGAATGCAGGGAAAATGTTTTCTTTTTTTGTATTGAATTTGTTTAACACTCACAGCTTCCTGCATTTCTTGTATTTGAGACAATTTTAAATTGTTCCTATGACTGATTTTTTTCAATTTTTTTTAACTTTTATTTAATAGATACAAATTTCCAAAGTACAGTTTATGGATTACAATGGCTTCCCCCACAAAACTTCCCTCCCACCTTCTACCCTCCCCTTTCCCGCTCCCTCTCCCATTCTATTCGCATCAAGATTCATTTTCAATTATCTTTATATACAGAAGATAAATTTAGTATATATTGAGCAAATATTTCAACAGATTGCACCCACACTGAAACACAAAGTGTAAAATAATGTTTCAGTACTAGTTATACCATTAATTCACATAGTACAAAACATTAAGGACAGAGATCCTACATGAGGAGTAAGGGCACAGTGACTCCTGTTGTTGACTTAGCAAATTGACATTCTTTTTGTTTATGGCATCATTAATCACCCTAGGCTCTTCTCATGAGTTGCCAAGGCTGCAGAAGCCTTTTGAGTTCACCAACTCCGATCTTATTTAAACAAGGCTGATTTATTTAAACAATGGCTGATTATATTTGAATGAGACTTCCTGGTTTGTAGGAAAAAAAAAACTGGAAAAGTTTGTTTTTCCATTTTAAACTAAGTTTTATTGAGGTAAATTGTGTACAATAAAATCTGTCTTCAAGAAGTAAGTTGACCAATGTTTTCAGTCATGTAACTAAGGTTAAAGATCCCTCATCTGAACATCTGAAATATGAAATGCTCCAAAACACAGACTTTTCTGAGGGCCAACAAGACACCACAGTGGAAAATTATATACCCAGTAGAATGTGACAGATGACAGACAAAACACAGGAGCAATTTCTTCATTTTCATTCAATGTTCCCCAAAGACAACATGCATTCCGAGTCTCCATTCAGGTGAGTTATGTCTAAATAGGACCATATTCCCCCATGCAAGTACACACACAAAAGACAGTAAGATGGCACATGTGTAGGCCAGACATAACACAGGTTCCCCACAATGCCCTACATGGGGATGGTGCCCTACATCAGGACGAGATCCATATTCATGTGTTCTGAATATTTTTCTCTTTTTCTTTCTTTATTTGCTCATTCTCTGTTCTTTGATGTAAAGATATTGTGGAAACCCTCAAAAAAGTCTGCAAATACCCCTGTGGGTAACAGTGATAAGAGCAAGAGGAATAGTTTATGTTTATCTGCAGCACAGAAAGTCAAGCTGTTGGAGAAACTGCAAAATCTATTAAGAGTGTAATGTCTAACAGAAGAGTAGGATGTTGCAATGATCATAACATATGACCCGAATAAACAGAAGGGTGAATTATTGAATTTCTGTGCTGAAATTGATAAGCAGCATATAGTGAAAAATACTGCCTGCATGTAAAAAATGATTTCAGTTGTGGACTGAAAGAGTGGATCCATCACAGTGAACACATGCCATCTAAAAGCCAAAGCTCTGTTAATGTGAACTGAAAGTGGAAAACAACTGACTACCAAAGGTTAATTGTAGAGATTTAAGAAAATATATGATACAACATTAAATTTTTAAAAATTTGTGTTACAAAGCATCTGCTGATCATATGCCAGTGGAAAAAATCATTGATGAGTTTGTCAAAGTCATGCAGGCTGAAAATCTGATGCCAGACAAATCTATAATGTTGATAAAACATTATTCTTTTGTTATTTTAGTCCAAGAAACACACTGACTACAGCTGATAGCACAGCCCCTACAGGAATTAAGAATGAAAAGGAAAGAATAAATGTGCTGGGATGTGTGAATGCAGTAGGTGCAATATAAGAGCAAACTTTTTAAGAAAAGCAAAAATTTGCTTCCTTGCTATTTAAAAGGTGAAAATTTCCTTGTATACTAGTGCAAAGAGAGGAAATTCAAATGGCCAGCAGACACTTGAAAAATACTTAGGACGACTAGCCATTAGAGAAGCAAATCAAAACTACAATGTTTTACCTCACTCCAGCTAGAATGGCTTTCATATAGAAATCAACAAACAACAAATGCTGGCGAGGATGTAGGGGGAAAAGGTACCCTAATCCACTGTTTGTGAGAATGTAAACTGGTGCACCCACTGTGAAAGACAGTATGGCAATACCTAAGAAATTTGAATATAGACCTACCATATGAACCCACTTCTGGGAATATACCCAAATGAAAAGAAATCAGCATATGAAAGAGTGATCTGTACCCCCCCCCATATTTATTGCCACTCAATTCACAATAGCTAAGATATGGAATCAACCCAAATGTCCTTCAACTGATGACTGGGTAAAGAATTTAAGGTATAAATACACTATGGAAGACTACACAACTGTAAAAAAGAATGAAATCATGTTATTAACAATCAAATGGATGCAACTGGAAACCATTATACTTAGTGAAAAAAGTCAGTCTCAAGACAAATACCATATGTTCTCCCTGACTTGTGGTAAGTAATTGAGTACCTAAAAGGTAACCTATGGGAGTGAAATTAACCCTTTTTGATTTGATGATTGTTTACAACCCTTGTCTCGACAGTTTAGGGACAATGCTTTGTCCTTCATGCTATTTTTGACTCTTTACTAAGAGTTAATCTTGTGAGTATAAAGTTAACTGAAAATAGATCTTTGTAAAAAATAAGAAATGGAATAGAAGAGGGAGGAGGAGGAGGAAGAAAGATAGTAAGGGTGTGGGCGGGAGGGATGTGAGGGTGGAAAGTATCACTATGTTCCTTGATCTGTATATAAGAAATACATGAAATTTGTCTATTTTAGTAAAATTTTAAAAAAGGCATGGATCACCAACGACTTCCTTTCTGACTGGTTTCTCTAATATTTCACATGAGTAGTTCATGCTCACTGCTGGGAAGCTAAACTGATGACAACTCCAAGATTCTGCTTTTATTTGACAACTGTTCTACTCAACCTACACCTAAAATTCTGATCAATAATAATGTATGTGGTGTGCATCTTCACCCCAAATATGACTTAATTAATTCATGCACGTAACTAGGTATCCTTTTATCAACAAAGGATAAATATAACAATATTTTTCTTGGCTAGGAAGTGAAAAGCCAGAAACAGAGGTATGGGTGTGTCAGTGTTTGTAACAAGTGACTACACACAGTACGTGTTGCCAATGTAGACTCAGTTGTTGATGGCTAGCATAACCTCTGGTGGGCAGTACTGTTCATGATGTTTAATAAGGTGGTGAATTTAAAGAATTTTTTAAGTCATTTGAGAAAAAAAATATCTGACCTTACAAATACAAGACATATAGCCTCAGAATCCATCACTAAACTGGAGGAACTGGATATTAAATGTTTTTATTTTATTTTATTTCATTTAAGACACACAAGCACACAAACACACACACAGGCACATGGGAAGGGGAGAGAGAGAATGCTCCCATCTGCTGATTCACTCCCTAAATGCCTGTAATAGCTGGGGATGTGGCAGGCCAAAGCCAGGGCCAGCAGATGAGAACTCAGTCTAGATCTCCCACATAGGTGGCAAGAGCCCAAATCCTTAAACCTTCATTGCTGCCTCCCAAGGGGTGAATTTTCAGGAAGCTGGAATTAGAAGTGGTGTTGGGACTTGAACACAGGCATTCTGATACGGGGTGCTGGGTGTCCCAAGCACTGTCTTAACTGCTTAGCCAAAAGCCTCTCCCCGTAGAAATTTTTAATATTAACAACAACGCTCCAATTGTTCATTCATTGGCTGGTAGCAAAATAGTCAAAATAGTTGAATCAAGGCGATTGTAATAATGAAAATGAAGATAGGTTGTCATTGCAGAAGAAATTCCTATAAATGACATGGAAGGAATGTGGAGTGGATTTATAGAAGGACGAGAGCAACACACATTCATAATTGTTTCAGTTTATAAAATCAATGAAGCAATTTTAAACACAAGAATTTTTAATGGGCAGATGACTCTGGAGTAAGCATTCCTAAAACCATCTAGCAGAACACCTTCTCATCCCTAGAGAACTCACTTCCTGATGTCTCACTTGCTTCTGAAGGTACTTCTCTTCTAATACTTAAAATACAGAGTACAACAATAACTTTTTAATGCAAAGATCCTAAATGAAGTTTCAAAGCCTGATGTTGCTTGTTGTTTAACACCTGATACTGGTAGTCTGTTGATGCTACCCTGACGCATATCTGGAATTTGTTATTTTTTCCACTCAACTAATGGTGTTCCATGCTTTTTATAAGTGAAGAAATATGTGAAGAAATATAATAGAATGATTATCAGCAGCTTTTCAATGCAGAATGAGGGATGATAGTGACTCCAAACAACCAGACATTGTATATAGGTAACTGAGATAGTGACACCTTCACTTTCTGATGGTTCAGTATACCAAACATGTTTCTTGTCCAAAATTATTTAAATATTACATAGAATTATATAATATGGTATGTGTATATGTAATTGACTGATGATCTAAGTGTGGCTCTCTTTGTGTTTATTCTATGTAGTGGTTCATTTAGGTTGTTGGGTCTACAGGGTTATCACCAAACTTAGAGAATTTGGGGTCACTATTACCTGAAATATTTTTCTGATCTTTTTTTCTGTTCTTAATCTAACTTTGATTCACACATAATGGAATGTTTGCTATTGCCCATGTATCTCCAAGTATCTGTTTTTCAATTGTTTTTTCTGTCTACTCTTTTGCATTTTAAAATTTGTATTCCTTTATCTTCAAGCTCATTAATTTTTTCTTCTGCAATCTCACATCTTCTCTTAAATGGCAGAAGTCTTAATTTCAACTATTACGCTTTTCAAGTGTAGACATTATATTATTTTCTTTTTTGTGATTCCTATTTCTCCCTGAGGTTCCTTATTGGTATGCTTATTTTGAGCATACTTTCTGTGATATTTGAACATGGAGACCTTTAATTTTTTTATTTACATAACATGCTCTTTGTAGCCTCTCAATGTACCATCCAGAAGTCAATTTCTACTGTGTTTTAGTTTCCTGGTTAGTGTCTACTTTCTTGTTTGTTTATCTAGTTCACGAAGAACAATTTTGCCAATAACTAATAGATGATGGGTAATATATTTTAGCTATTTTGTTTCCTCTTTAATTCCCGTGAAAGCCACATTTATTTTAGTAGTCTGTTATGATTCCTGCACTCATGTTGTGAAATGTGTCTGCACTGTGACATGAAGCTGTTGATGCATCTGCGCAGTAATTTTTTTTTAATTTGAAAACTTGAGGTCTCTGTGGTGTTTGCATAGTTTAGAGATTAGTCAATAATTCCATCAGAGGATATGCTAACACCTCAAGTCAGCAATTTTTCCAAGTTTAACACCGTGGCAGAATGTGACATGAGGATTATATGCAAAGATGTGGTAAGTTCACAGTCTCTGTAGGCGTTCAAATTTCAATGAGCTCTCTGGGATCTCTGACACATTATTAGTTTAGCTGCCAGCCAGGGATATTTTGAGATTTTATTATCTCTATTCTTCTCTGGCTCTTTTGCTTCTAAATCTTCCCATCGAATTTATCCTTGGTCTTCTAATACTCTGATTTGAGTCCATCACCAGCAGCAGGTAAAACTGTGGGATTTCAGGAGACAAACTGGTAAGCTAGGAATGCCTCCAGGCAAGAACACAATAGCAATTCTTTCTTGGGAAATATTTCTCATGTTGCTCTCTGCCTTTGGTCATTTTTCGGGGTCCTAAAATTTGTTGTTTTATAAAATGTTGATCAGCTACATAAACATACACACTATTTTTTAAATTTATTCATTCTCCACCTGAGGGCCATTTCCAAAAGAAAAAAACACTATTTATGATACATTGGAAACCATATTTAAGATAGTTAATACATTTTTTAAAATCTAAAACAAGCAAACAAATACAACTCTTATAATAAACTTAGCATAAGCAAGTTAACATAATTCCCAGGGGAGAATACTTCAACTATTTTAATGAATTCACTTTTGCATCTGAATATTCTATAATTTAAAACAAAATCTATTAGATGAGATACATTTATCTTATGTGGTCTGTAGAATTATCTTAGTACTATGAACTGGACAATGTGTATGGCTTTAAAAACTGGTTCCTAAAATCAGGGGAGGGTGAGAGATAAAGAAGGAGCTTGGGCTAAAAAATAGGGGAAGCTGAGTGTGGTTCATTAATTGTGACAAATATACCAACATGAGTTGTTGATAATAGGTTTATGGGAACTCTTTGTAATGCTTCATAATATTTGTTTTAAATGAAAATTGATCCCTATTAAATATAAGAGTGGGAATAAGAGAGGGAGGAGATGTACAATTTGGGACATGCTCAATTGGACTTACCCTAATAGTAGAGTTAGAAATGTGCCAGGGGATTCCAATTCAATCCCATCAAGGTAGCATGTACCAAGGCCATCTCACTAGTCAAAGCGATCAGTTTCAGTTCATAATTGATCATAATGATAGGATTAAGAGTCAAAGGGATCACATAAACAAGACTAGTGTCTGCTAATACTAACTGATAGAATAAAAAAGGGAGAGAACTATCCAAAATGGGAAGCTGGATACACAGCAGACTCATAGAATGGCAGATGTCCTAAACAGCACTCTGGCCTCAGAATCAGCCCTTAAGGCATATGGATCTGGCTGAAGAGCCCATGAGAATACTTTAGGCATGGAAAGCCAAGACACTGTGACAAAAAAAAAAAAAAAAGACCTAAATGAAAGATCTCTGTGCGTGCGATCCCATCAGAAAGAAAGGGCCATCAAAGAAGGAGGTACCTTTCTCTGAAGGGAGGGGAGAATTTCCACTTTGACTATGACCTTGTCTAAATAAAAATTGAAGTCTTCGAACTCAAGAGGCTTCCATAGCCTTGGCAATTCATGACAAGAGCCTCAGGTGATTACTGATGCCATAAATAAGCATGTCAATTGTTAAATCAACAACAGGTGTAACTGTGCCCTTACTCCTCATGTAGGATCTCTGTCCTTAATGTGTTGTACTATGTGAATTAATGCTATAACTAGTACTCAAACAGTACTTTATACTTTGTGCTTCTGTGTGGGTGCAAACTGTTGAAATCTTTACTTAGTATATACTAAATTGATCTTCCGTATATAAAGATAATTGAAAATGAATCTTGATGTGAATGGAATGGGAGAGAGAGTGGGAGATTGGATGGTTGCGGGTGGGAGGGTGGTTATGGGAGGAAAAAGCTGCTATAATCCAAAAGCTGTACTTTGGAAATTTATATTTATTAAATAAAAGTTAAAAAATAAACAAAACTATCATGAAATATAAATTTTAAATCATAAAAAACAAAATATAAAAATCTCTTACTAAAGATGGACATAGTTTTCACTTGTATTTAGTGTGAGAAATAAAAACATTTAATTGTATAAATTATTGATAATATACATAGGCATCAAATTTCTTTCTCGTCAATGAAAGAGTGTGTCAGCACAAATAATACTATTTCAAGGAAGATAAAAATCTTTTTAAGAAAATAATAAATCTTAATAATAATAGACATGATTTATACTTTCATTACTTACTGTAGAACAAGTACTATGCTAACCCTATTACATAGATCTTATCATTTGATAGTCTCAATAATTCTAGTGGATGCCATTAGCGGAGTCCAATTTATGCACTTTAGAACAGCAGAATTGCCTATTTCTCAGACATTTTAATATACTGGGACAAAAGTAAGGCCTGGATGTCTCATTTATTTCTCTCTTTACATTAGGAATGATTGAAGTTCCTAATAAAATATTCTTGATGTCTAATTTCAAAATGCCCTTAAATGGTGGACTCTTTTTCTTGTAATATTAGTAACTCCTGCATACTCATCATTGTGGGAAAAAAAAAGAATGTGAAGGACTCTTAGAATCTGATTGACAATTATTTGGGATTAAAGCAGGTAGCATGCAGATTTCACCATGAAACACACAGCTCTATATCATCCTTTATTTGTATTGTATATGATTTGAGTCTCTAACACACATTTCAGTATTTCACAGTAATGAATATTAGCACTAAGGATAATTCCAGAAAATGCTAGCATTTCTGTATTTTGTTTCCTGACTTCTTTTTTATTCCATTTATATTTGAAGCTAACAGAAAACCTTAGCTTCAACCAGTCTTCTTCTCTATCCACCCTCAGACCTGAATCTTTAGTTCTCTGTCTCTTCTTGCCTGTATTGTAGGAGTTTTCTTGTGATTAATATTTTTTTGTTTTTGAATTATTTCTTTTTTTTAAAAAAAAGTATTCATTAGGACTCAAAGGAGCAGAGAACTTACTTTAAAAAATCACTTTTCTTATTTCTTTCTGGGTGAAGGTTGAATAGGAAATATGACCAGGATGCCAATTTTGAAGGAAACGACTGATATATTTTCTAATGAGAAGTTAAATTTTTACCTTGATTGCTAGCTAATTAAATCGCTAATATACCCCATTATCTTTTATTTATTATCATCTCACATTAATCCTGATTTATTTATTTTTCAAAAAATATGCATTTATTTTATTTATTTGAAAAGCTCATAGAGATTGAGAAACATATAGAGATTGAGAAACAGACAGCGATCTTCCATCTGCTACTTCTCTCCCCAAATTACTGCAACAGCCAGGCCTGTGCCAGACTGAAGCCAGGAACCTAGAATCCAATCCGGGTTTGCCATGTGGGTGTCCGAAGTCCCACCACTTGAGCCATCTCTTGATCCTTCTCAGGGTATGCATTAGCAGGAAGTTAGAATCCAAAACTGAAGCCCAGACGAACAGAGGCAGCTGGATTCAGGATGCAAATATCCCAACTGTTTTCTTGACTGGCCCAAACACCTGCCTGATCTTGGTATCTTTTAAGTATTAGTCCAATGTGTACCCACTGGTCTCTCTTCATTTCCAGTCTGTTAGTAGCTAATCTGCCAAATGACACCTAGATTACACCAGCTGCATCTCCCCCACTCCACTGTCTTTGGGTTTCTCAATCATTCAACTGGAAGGCATTTCAGTGTTGCTTTTGCCTTTGGTACTTGTATATACAATTTTCTCTAGCGTGTCAAATAATTTCTTTCATAATGTCTCCTACGAAGCTTTCTTGATCTGTCTGTCAACATAAAGTCTTGAATGAAAGTGAAGTTCAAGATTCATTTTCTCTAAGAATTTTTTTCCAACTGAGAAGAGATTTGTACCAGTTTCACAATACCATTTTCAAAATGTCATGCAGTTTATAAAATTTTCTCTTACACAGGATCTTATTTAATCCTCTCAGAAAAATTGCATGGGGAGGTATCATTAGCTCTATTTTATACATGAAGAATTGAAATCATAGTTGAGTTTTTATAACCACAATATTAGTAACTGACAAAAATTTCTCATATCAAAGTCTTGTTTCTCATGAGTGAAAATTTTTCTATTATGCTATTTTGCTTAAACTGTAAGGTATACTGGGAAGCGAGACAGAATGACATACCTGAAACATTCTGTTAATATAAATAAAAGTCAAGTTATTTTGTAAAATACACATCATGTTAACACAATTCATTAGACTGTGGGAACGATTTTTGTGTTGATAGAACTGACATTTTTTTGAGTAAACGGCACAAATATGTGGATTCTCCTAGCATTAAGTCACAAATTCTCATAACAGTATTTGAACTGCCTATGCTGCTCTCTTAGATCCATCCATTGATTTGTGCACTGGGTTCCATTACTTTTTATACACTCATGGGTATTGTTTTCTGACGAGAGCCTCCAGTCTTCTTTACCTAATTTGTTCTGAATCCACTTGGCTTTGCTTCCTACCTCCACCCATACAGTTCTTATTGAAATCATACAGCTTAGTGTCTTTAAAAGTTATCACTGCTGTGGCTTAGTGGACAAAGCTTCTGCCTGCAGTGCTGGCATGCCATATGGGTGCTGGTTCGAGACCCAGCTGCTCCACTCACCATCCAGCTTTCTGCTATGGCCTAGGAAAGCAGTAGAAGATGGCCCAAATCCTTGGGCCCCTGCACATGCGTGGGAGACCCAGAAGAAGCTCTTCTTGTTTTAGTTTTTGGTTTATTTTGTCTAACTGTACATGTAGCCTAGGCAATTTTCTTCATACTCATGGATTAAATGCTAAATATATATGCTGATTACTTCCAAATTCATTTCTCTAGCAAGGAGCATTCTTCTTGTTGTAGATTTATGTATCTCCAAACTTTTTTAATATCTCCACTTGAAAGCTATATCAAACCTACCAAGTTAAATTTCAGACTTCCGGATTTCTCTACATGCAGGTATAACCCTGCCTCTTCCTGTCTTCCTCCATATGTCTCTATCATCTCAGCTGCTTAAACCATAAATCAAACTATGACACATCTCATGGCTTCAACCAGCACAAATGTCCTCTTTTATTGTTCTGGTGATCAGAAGTCTAGAATGAATATTATTGGGCTGAAAGGAAGGTGCTGGCAGGACTGGTTTTTACTGGAGGCTCTAGTGCATAATCCATTACCTGACCTTTTCTAGTTTCTGTAGATTGTCTCCATTCCTTGACTCCTTGGCTCCTAGACACAACATTTTCTCTTTCCGCTTCTGTTATCACACAGACATCATCTTATCTTGATTCCTTCTGAGTTCCCACACGAAGAACATTTCTGGCTACACCTTGATAATCTCAGATAATCTCCCTATCTCAAGGTTATTTAACCATCCTTTAAAAATACTTATTTTCATCTACTTGTAAGGAAGATGAGAGAGAGAGAGAGAGAGAGAGAGAGAGAGCGAGCTTCCATCTTGTGGTTCACTCCCAAAATGCACAAAATGGCCAATGTTGGGTCAGACCAAAGGCAGGACCTGGGCATTCATTCTAGGTATCTCATGTGGATGGCTGGGACCCAGGTGCTTGAACCATCACGTGCTGCCTCCTAGGGGAAGTATTAGGAAATTGGTAGAAACTTACAGCCAGGAATTGCATGTAGGCACCTTGATATGGGATGCACATGCTCCATGCAGCCTCTTAACTGCTGCTCTGGGCATCAGTCCCTTAAAATCAAAAGCTTAATCTCATCTGCAAAGTCCCTTTGGCCATATAAAGTAACACTTGGAGGTTCAAGGAATTCGGACATACTTAGGAGACCATTGATTTAGCTTACAACATACTTCACAAGTTACTCTAGATTCCTTTCCCTCATGACCCACACCCACTTCATCAGCAAATCCTGTTAATTCTAGATTTGAAATGTATGCATAGTCTGACCACTCTTTCTAACCTGCTCTCATACCAAATAGTTGAAGTCACCATAAGCTGGTTTAGAGCAACTCCTCTCCCCGGTTTCTTACCTTACTACTGCTACAGTGCATTGTCCCTGCAATATCAGAGTGCTCCCAATAAAACGGAATTCTCATAACACTCTTCTAGTGGTTTCCAATTCCACTCAGAGTTAAATGAAAAATTCATAACATAGTTTAGATGTCTCTAAGTCATTTATCCAGTGTTCCTGTCTTCCCTTGCCTCCTATCACTTGTCCCCTCACACATTTTCTTACAGCCACACTTGCTTCTGCCTCTTCAACAGAATAATCATGTGGCATTTGCGCATATGTCCTTTACTTGGAACATTTGTCCCTAGGTGATTTCACCTTAGATGGATTTCTCTTCACCTGGAATTATCTCTTATCCTTTAAGACCCACATTATCATGGGTTGTAGAAAGCTTCTAATACTTTTAAATCCAGATTTGTCCTTGTTTTAACACTATCAAAACTTATGTCTAGCAATTTATTACTGATTTTTCATAAAGTTCATGACAGCTTCCCTGAATACCCATGGCCAGATGATGCTTGGTGTACTGTAAACAATTAATGACTGTGTGTTGATACTTTCAGGTGTTTTCCTTGCAATGTCAGACTCATTTTCTTCATTTTTGAGGATATTCAGGCAAAATATCTGTGGATTTATGTAACCATAAAAATGAACATGTATTGAAATGTTTGGGGGCGGAGCCAAGATGGCGGAATAGTGAGGACGTGCACTAGCAGTCCGCAAAAAGATAGTTTAATAAAAACAGAGTTACTGTAGCCTCAGGAAAAATCTCACGGAAAAAAATGCAGTGGAAATTCTTCCGGACCCAGTGAATGAGACGCAGAGGACCTAGGGGAAAGTAAGTTTGCGAACGGCAAATCGTGCCATAGTGGCACGGGAGCTGCCGGGAGGGACGGGAACCGGATGGAACACAGTCGCCATTGGAATCGAGCGCTTAAACGGGAGCTGATACAGGGATCCCGAGACACTGGCGGGGGGAAGCAGACGCCAGGGGGGAAACAGCACAATTGAGGCGAGCCCACACAGACACTAGCCTCTTTCGTTGCCCACCCTGCTCACTCGAGCTAGACTGAACACAGTGGGACGGCGCGCGCCCGCCGGCTGAACCGGAAGCCGGGCGGAACACAGTTGCCATTGGAACTGAGCGCTTGAACGGGGGCCGATACAGGGATCCCGAGACAGTGGCGGGGGGAAGCAGACCCCCCACGGGGGAAACAGCACAATTGAGGCGAGCCTGCACGGACACTAGCCTCTCTCGCCACCCACCCTGCTAATTCGAGCTAGATTAAACGCAGTGGGACAAGGCGCGCCCGCCCATCACTGAGGCAGACGGAACCAAAAACCCGAGGCTGTAGAAACCTGAAGGGGATCCAAAAACTGGGAACACACCGCGCACACAAACTCTGTTACCTTGACAACCCAGAGAAAGAGTGTGGGGAAAAAAAAATGCCAAACAAAAACAGATTCCGAGGGAGCAAGATCAAGGAAGACGCTATGATGACCCCAAACGGAAAAGACACCCCAAGTCAGGATTATGAAGATAATGAGATAGAAGAAATGCAAGAAGCAGATCTCAAAGAATTGATAAGAACATTAAGAAGTTCTCAAAAACAAATTCTTGAACTACAGAAATCTTTAATGGATAAGATAGAAAATCTCTCTCGCGAGAATGAAGTACTATGGAGAAATAAAAACGAAATGAAACAACTAGTAGAACAAGAAGCTACGATAGTGACAAAAAATCTTAATGAATTGAAGAACTCAATAGATCAAGTGACAAGCAATCTTGAGGGCCTTAAAACCAGAATGGGTGAAGCAGAAGAGAGAATATCGGACCTAGAAGACAGTGAACAGGAGAGGAAACAGTCAAACCAAAGACAAGAAGAGGAAATTAGAAAACTAAAAGATATCGTCGGGAATTTACAGGATACTATTAAAAAAACCAACATTCGGGTTCTAGGTGTTCCTGAAGGTATGGAGAGGGAGAAAGGATTAGAAGGCCTTTTTAGGGAGATACTAGCAGAAAATTTTCCAGGCTTGGAGAAAGACAGAGAAATCCTAATCCAGGAAGCTCATAGAACCCCTAATAAACATGACCAAAAGAGATCCTCTGCACGACATATTGTAATTAAACTCACCACAGTGAAGCAAAAAGAAAAGATCCTAAAATGTGCAAGAGAGAAACATCAGATTACTCTCAGAGGATCTCCAATTAGACTCACAGCTGACTTCTCAACAGAAACCCTACAAGCTAGAAGGGAATGGCAAGACATAGCCCAGGTACTTAGAGAGAAAAACTGCCAGCCCAGAATATTATACCCTGCAAAGATCTCATTTGTGAATGAAGGCGAAATAAAGACCTTTCATAACAAACAAAAATTGAAAGAATTTGTTGCCACTCGTCCAGCCCTGCAAAAGATACTTAAAGACGTGTTACACACAGAAACACAGAAACACGACCATCAACATGAAAGAAGGTAAACGAAGGGAACCTCACGGCAAAAGATCACAGGGAATTCAAAGCATACATTAGAAAATATCTGGCAAATGGCAGGGCAAACTTACCACTTATCAATAGTCACATTGAACGTTAAAGGTCTAAACTGTCCTGTTAAAAGACAGAGATTGGCTGACTGGGTTAAGGAACAAAAACCATCTATTTGCTGCCTACAAGAAACACATCTTTCCAACGAAGATCCATACAGACTGAAAATAAAAGGATGGAACAAGATATACCATGCCAACAGAAATGAAAAAAGAGCGGGTGTAACCATCTTAATATCGGACTACATAAACTTTAACACAAAAACTGTTAAGAGAGACAAAGAGGGGCACTATATAATGATTAAGGGATCAATGCTACAGGAAGATATAACAATTCTCAATGTATATGCACCTAATTACAGGCCACAGGTTTATTTAAAAAAATTGTTAAGAAACTTAAAGGGAGACTTAGACCCCAACACAATAGTACTGGGGGACTTCAATACTCCACTCACAGATATTGACAGATCGACAGAACAGAAGATCAACAAGGAGACAGTAGATTTAAACAACACTATAGCCCAAATGGATCTAACAGATATCTACAGAACTTTTCATCCTACATGTAAAGCATTCACATTCTTCTCAGCAGTACATGGAACCTACTCTAGGATTGATCACATATTAGGCCATAAAGCAAGTCTCAGCAAATTCAAAAGAATTAGAATCATACGATGCAACTTCTCAGACCATAAGGGATTGAAGTTGGAAATTAGCAACTCAGGAATCCCTAGAGCATATGCAAACACATGGAGATTGAACAACATGCTCCTGAATGAACAATGGGTCACTGAAGAAATCAAAAGAGAAATCAAAAATTTTCTGGAAGTAAATGAGAATAACAGCACAACATACCAAAACTTATGGGATACAGCAAAAGCAGTGTTAAGAGGAAAGTTTATATCAATAGGTGCCTACATCAAGAAACTGGAAAGGCACCAAATAGATGAGCTTTCAATGCATCTCAAGGATCTAGAAAATTTGCAGCAAACTAGACCCAAATCTAGTAGAAAAAGAGAAATAATCAAAATCAGAGAAGAAATCAACAGGATTGAATGCAAAAAAAACATTACAAAAAATCAGCCAAACGAGGAGCTGGTTTTTTGAAAAAATAAACAAGATTGACACCCCATTGGCCAACTAACTAAAAAAAGAAGAGAAAAGACCCAAATCAGTAAAATCAGAGATGAAAAAGGAAATATAACAACAGACACCACAGAAATAAAAAGAATCATCAGAAATTACTACAAGGAATTGTATGCCAGTAAACAGGGAAACCTATCAGAAATGGATAGATTCCTGGACACATGCAACCTACCTAAATTGAACCAGGAAGACATAGAAAACCTAAACAGACCCATAAGTGAGTCAGAAATTGAATCAGTAATAAAGGCCCTCCCAACAAAGAAAAGCCCAGGACCAGATGGATTCACTGCTGAATTCTACCAGACATTTAAAGAAGAACTAACCCCAATTCTTCTCAAACTTTTCAGAACAATCGAAAAAGAGGGAATTCTCCCAAATTCTTTCTATGAAGCCAGCATCACCTTAATTCCTAAGCCAGAAAAAGATGCAGCATTGAAAGAGAATTACAGACCAATATCCCTCATGAACATAGATGCAAAAATCCTCAACAAAATTCTGGCCAATAGACTGCAACAACACATCAGAAAGATCATCCACCCAGACCAAGTGGGATTCATCCCTGGTATGCAGGGATGGTTCAATATTCGCAAAACAATCAACGTGATACACCACATTAACAGACTGCAGAAGAAAAACCATATGATTATCTCACTAGACGCAGAGAAAGCATTCGATAAAATTCAACACCCTTTCATGATGAAAACCCTAAGCAAACTGGGTATAGAAGGCACATTCCTCAATACAATCAAAGCAATTTATGAAAAACCCACGGCCAATATCCTATTGAATGGGGAAAAGTTGGAAGCATTTCCACTGAGATCTGGTACCAGACAGGGATGCCCACTCTCACCACTGCTATTCAATATAGTGCTGGAAGTCTTAGCCAGAGCTATTAGGCAAGAAAAAGAAATTAAAGGGATACAAATTGGGAAGGAAGAACTCAAACTATCCCTCTTTGCAGACGACATGATTCTTTATTTAGGGGACCCAAAGAACTCTACTAAGAGACTATTGGAACTCATAGAAGAGTTTGGCAAAGTAGCAGGATATAAAATCAATGCACAAAAGTCAACAGCCTTTGTATACACAGACAATGCCACGGCTGAGGAAGAACTGCTAAGATCAATCCCATTCACAATAGCTACAAAAACAATCAAATACCTTGGAATAAATTTAACTAAGGACATTAAAGATCTCTACAATGAAAATTACAAAACCTTAAAGAAAGAAATAGAAGAGGATACCAAAAAATGGAGAAATCTTCCATGCTCATGGATTGGAAGAATCAATATCATCAAAATGTCCATTCTCCCAAAAGCAATTTACAGATTCAACGCAATTCCAATCAAGATACCGACGACATTCTTCTCAGATCTGGAAAAAATGATGCTGAAATTCATATGGAGACACAGGAGACCTCGAATAGCTAAAGCAATCTTGTACAACAAAAACAAAGCCGGAGGCATCACAATACCAGATTTCAGAACATACTACAGGGCAGTTGTTATCAAAACAGCATGGTACTGGTACAGAAACAGATGGATAGACCAATGGAACAGAATAGAAACTCCAGAAATCAATCCAAACACCTACAGCCAACTTATATTTGATCAACGATCCAAAACCAGTCCCTGGAGTAAGGTCAGTCTGTTTAATAAATGGTGCTGGGAAAACTGGATTTCCATGTGCAGAACCATGAAGCAAGACCCCTACCTTTCACCTTACACAAAAATTCATTCAACATGGATTAAAAATTTAAACCTACGACCCGACACCATCAAATTACTAGAGAGCATAGGAGAAACCCTGCAAGACATAGGTACTGGCAAAGACTTCTTGGAAAAGACCCCAGAAGCACAGGCACTGAAAACCAAAATTAACTACTGGGATTGCATCAAATTGAAAAGTTTCTGTACTGCAAAAAAACAGTCAGGAAGGTGAATAGGAAACCGACAGAATGGGAAAATATATTTGCAAACTATGCAACAGATAAAGGGTTGATAACCAGAATCTACAAAGAAATTAAGAAACTCCACAACATCAAAACAAACAACCCACATAAGAGATGGGCCAAGGACCTCAATACACATTTTTCAAAAGAGGAAATCCAAATGGCCAACAGACACATGAAAAAATGTTCAAGATCCCTAGCAATCAGGGAAATGCAAATCAAAACCACAATGAGGTTTCACCTCACCCCGGTCAGAATGCCTCACATTCAGAAATCCACCAACAATAGATGCTGGAGAGGATGTGGGGAAAAAGGGACACTAATCCACTGTTGGTGGGAATGCAAACTAGTGAAGCCACTATGGAAGTCAGTCTGGAGATTCCTCAGAAACCTGAATATAACCCTACCATTCAACCCAGCCATCCCATTCCTTGGAATTTACCCAAAGGAAATTAAATGGGCAAACAAAAAAGCCGTCTGCACAGTAATGTTTATTGCGGCTCAATTCACAATAGCTAAGACTTGGAACCAACCCAAATGCCCATCAACAGTAGACTGGATTAGGAAATTATGGGACATGTACTCTACAGAATACTATACAGCAGTCAAAAACAATGAAATCCGGTCACTTGCAACAAAATGGAGGAATCTGGAAAACATCATGCTGAGTGAATTAAGTCAGTCCCAAAGAGACAAATATCATTTGTTTCCCTTGATTGGCGATGACTAACTGAGCACCAAAGGGGAAACCTGTTGAAGTGAAATGGACACTATGAGAAACAGTGACTTGATCAGCTCTTGTGCTGACTGTTGTTGTACAATGTAATACTTTATTCATGGTAGTATTTTTTTTTTATCCTAGTACTAGTGGTTGAACTCTGTAATTAACACACAATTATTCTTAGGTGTTTAAATTTTAACTGAAAAGTGATCCCTGTGAAATATAAGAGTGGGAATAAGAGAGGGAGGAGATGTAAAACTTGGGACATGCTCAATCGGAACGGCCCCAAATGATGGAGTTAAAATTGTGCCAGGGGTTTCCAATACAATCCCATCAAGGTGGCATGTACCAAGGCCATCTCATTAGTCCAAGTGATCAATTTCAGCTCACAATTGATCACACTGATAGGTCTAAGAGTCAAAGGGATCACACAAACAAGACTAGTGTCTGCTAATACTAACTGATAGAATCAAAAAGGGAGAGAATGATCCAACATGGGAAGCAGGATACACAGCAGACTCATAGAATGGCAGATGTCCTAAATAGCACTCTGGCCTCAGAATCAGCCCTTAAGGCATTCGGATCTGGCTCAAGAGCCCATGAGAATATTTTAGGCATGGAAAGCTAAGACACTCTGGAAAAAACAGAAGACCTAAATGAAAGATCTCTGCGAGTGAGATCCCAGTGGAAAGAACGGGGCCATCAAAGAAGTAGGTACCTTTCTCTGAAGGGAGGAGAGAACTTCCACTTTGACTATGGCCCTGTGGGAATAAGATCGAAGTCGGCTAACCCTAAAGGCTTCCATAGCCTCAGCAACTCATGACCAGAGCCTAGGGAGATTACTGACGCCATAAACAAGAGTGTCAAATTGTTAAATCAACATCAGGAGTCACTGTGTACTTACGTCTCATGAGGGATCTGTCCTTAATGTGTTATCCAATGTGAAGTGATGCTATTACTAGTACTGAAACAGTATTTTTACACTTTGTGTTTCTGAGTGGGTGCAAACTGATGAAATCCTTACATAGTATATATCGAATCGATCTTCTTTATATAAAGATAATTGCAAATGATTAAAAAATCTTGGTGTTAAACTGGAAATTGCATAGACAATTAATCAATTTTTTTATAAAAAAAATCATGTAGGATCTCTGTCCTTAATGTGCTGTACATTGTGAATTAATACTATAACTAGTACTCCAACAGTATTATCATTTTGTGTCTCTATGCGAGGGCAAACCGTTGAAATCTTTACATAATATGTACTAAATTGATCTTCTGTGTATAAAGAGAATTGAAAATGAATCTTGATGTGAATGGAAGGGGAGAGGGAGCGGGAAAGGGGAGGGTGGGGGGAGGGAGGGAAGTTGTGGGGGGGGGAGCCATTGTGGTCCATGAGCTGTTCTTTGGAAATTTATATTCTTTAAATAAAAGCTTTATATATAAAAAAAATGTTTGAGCAAATGAATGAATGAATGAATGAATTGGAGACTGAGGTAGAAATCATTTTCTTCAATTTACAGGACTGGAAACTGAAGCCAAATTAAGTCGAACTATCTGAACTGAATTTTGAGAAGACACATCACATAGCAGAGCTTGATTTTGAAATTTCTTTTACTATAAACCCCTGCTCAGGCTGCACATTATAACACCATGCTCAGTAAATGATGCAATCATTCTAGCAAAAATACAGATTGTAGGTTTTGGTACTGTTTATTGCATATGTATGAGATATATTTAATCTTTACCAATGATGAGCAAGTCTGTGCTAACTTTTTAAATTCATCTTAAAATGTCTTTATTTAACTAACATCTGTTGTAAGAGGCCATCAGCGCATTAAGTGAAGTTTCTTAATTAAGACAAATGTATATATTATGCTTGAAAACTCTACATTTCAATACTACTTGTCTTATGTTCTCCAAATATGCCCATGGCTCCTTCCTGTAACTTAAGTATCTACTCTATTGTTGCTCCTCTATCCTATGTAAATAGTACTCACACATTTTGTCTATTCCCATTCCCTACTTCAATTTTATTCATAGTTTTCTCTCCATTAATTGGCATCATTTTATTAGGTTTCACTTATTAAGTTGCACAAAGCTTTTCTCAACTGGTAGACTATAAGGCAGGGATTCGAAATTTTTTGAATTATTAAACTGTTTTTACATTATAATTATAATTCATCATTCTATTTTTTAAATTTTTTTATATTTTTAAATTTTTTTTGACAGGCAGAGTGGACAGTGAGAGAGAGAGACAGAGAGAAAGGTCTTTCTTTGCCATTGGTTCACCCTCCAATGGTCGCCGCAGCCAGCGTGCTGTGGCCGGCGCACCACGTTGATCTGAAGCCAGGAGCCAGGTGCTTCTCCTGGTCTCCCAAGGGGTGCAGGGCTCAAGCACTTGGGCCATCCTCCACTGCACTCCCTGGCCACAGCAGAGAGCTGGCCTGGAAGAGGGGCAACTGGGACAGAATCCAGCGCCCCGACTGGGACTAGAACCCCGGGTGCCGGCACTGTAAGGCAGAGGATTAGCCTAGTGAGCTGCGGCGCCAGCCTATTCCACACATTTTTGCTTTGAATTTGATAGATACAAGGAACTAAATTATGAACCTAGGGAAAGGAAAAGAAAATCTGACTTATAAAGGGGTCTTAAGAAGGTTTATGAAAAATGCATATTATGAAAAAGTAAGTATAAATTTCAAATAAATTTTGCACCAAAATAAACATTTTTAACTCCATTTTTCATGAACTTTTTGAGATACCCTCTTATTCATTATAATAACATCATATTATCAAAAATACTTTGTAACTTAGCATCTGCATGGGCATTTTTCATGGAGGTTCTCTCTATTCCATCTCACTTCCAGGAAACAGTAATGCAAAATGGGGAATAAGAGTAAGAGTTTCAAAGTTCTGACTTGTAGGCTTGAGATGAGGCCCAGTGTTGATGTTTTTAATACATTATCTACCTGACTCTATAGTCCAGAACAGCTCATGACAATCACAGCAGAGGATGAAACTTCAGGATGTTGAGTGCAAATGGCCAAAATTATTTTGTTCTGAGCAGTGCATTTTTATTTTCCCTGGATTTGAATAGGTCTTGTAAATTAGAGGTGGTAAGGAAAGAATTTTGCAGCTGAGGATAAGTACCATGGTAAAGAGAGCTGCATATTCTTTTGCCAAATGCTGATGCCTGTGTAACTACTAGGCCATAAGAGGTATTTTTGAGTTAACCTCATTTTCCAGTCCAGTTACTAGTCTGAACTTTTGAAAGGAATTATTTTAGGAATAGAATACAGATTCACTTGGAGTACTCATTTACCATAAATTGTTTGGGAACGCACTGTGGGAATATGGGGTTATAAATAGGAAATATAATGATCACTTTTACCTCTAACATAAGTCTTGCCCAGAAGGTCCAAAGGTGATTATGTACTCAAAGAATTTGGACTCAGAGCACAGACTTACACAGAAAGGAGAACCTAAATTGAACAAGTAGGTGGCAACTTTAATGGACTGGGGAACCTCGATGGGCCATGAGGTCTCATTTCCCAATAGGCAAAGCATGCTTTCACCAGTGTAAGCACTGACGTCTTTGGTAGGATGTATTAGGATCTTATTTTTAAGAGAAAATAATTACTTTATTTGTCTTACTGGGAGCTATGATTTATCTAATAACTAACACAGAGATTGTTGTGTTTTGTTTAAATTTTTCTGAAGGGCCACAGTCATATCATTTCAATAGAATGCTCTTAATTATCTATTTGTTAGCCTACAATGAATTAAAAAAAGGAAAACAAATCAACTTAATAGAGAAGACCAGACCCTGTGATTTATTGACTCCCAGTTATCAGCAGGCTGATTTGCCACCATCTGTCTTTATTAGACAGCCCTGTGATCATTAGAAAAACTACAACAAGAAGGCTTCAGGGAGTTATATTCAATTATAAGGGTGGAGTCACATAATTTATCAATAAATAGATCATGTGTGGTAAACTAACTGCATGGGATAATTAGTGTGTAAATGAATATGGTGAAAAAAACCACTGCAAGCTCAGAGGGCTGTGTGTGTCTATGTACTAACTTCTCTGCTGAGATGCCTGGGGTGCCTCTGGATTTGATTTCCTCAAGAAATTGCTTTAAGGGCATTAAACATTTTTATTAATATAAAGAGAACTGATTTTATGTATTTCGTATATACAATGTTAAGCCCATGATGATACTTCTCACTCTTCCTTCATTCCTTTTTTCTTCTCTGTTTGTCTTTCTTTCTTTCTTTCTTTCTTTCTTTCTTTCTTTCTTTCTTTCTTTCTTTCTTTCTTTCTTTCTTTCTTTCTTTCTTTCTTTCTTTCTCTCCCTCTCCCTCCCTTCCTCCCTCCCTCCCTTCCTCCCTCCCCTCCTTCCTTCCTTCCTTCCATAATTCCTTCCTTCCTCCCTCCCTCTTTCCCTTCCTCCTTTTCCTTCTTCCTCTCTTTCTCTTTTTAATTTTTGCAATAACATACTTTCAATTTCCTTTATAGTCACAGGCTTAATCCTCTATTAAAGAAAGAATTCAACAAGTAGAAAGTAGAAAGACCAGCATTCCATAAGAGTTTAGACTAGGGGTATAAAAAATAATCAAACCTCAAGATGTCCGTTTCACTCAAATACATTGCATTTTTTGTATTCTATATTTAAGAACCCTTGTTGGCAGATCAAAGAATTATAGGGTAGGATAAATGAGCAATAATTATTTCTAAGAGAAAACAACAAGATCTTAAAGAACTGTGGGATCAGTTTTCAAGGGGCTTTGATAGTGCATCAGGGTGGCTCCTGGGAATAGGTGGAACTTCAGCATGCACACCTTAGGCAGAAGCACACAATGGAAGACTCTGTTTCTCACAGGAGCTCTATGGACTTGGGCTTGGGTAGCACTGAATATGACAATTGCAGGTCAGAAATCTTATGAGTCTGGTTTTCATTTTTGCTAGTGGCAAGAAAAAAATTGCTTCTTTCTTTTTTTCAGATCAGTGGGCAAAATTTTAGGTCAAGGGACTACTTGCTAGCCTACTCAGTTTTCATAACAAGTGTCATGGATGGACGACTTAAACAACAGAAATGTATTTTCTCACAGATCAAGTATAGTTTTGGGTAAGATTGAAAAGATATTTTAGGAGGGACACAGATGTTCTTTATCTATATTTTGTTATTTTACCTTTTTTTAGATTTTTAGCTTGCAAGTGGCTGGCATCCAACTGTGTGCATATATGACCTCTTCTTTATATACTCAGAAAGACAATTCTGATGTCTTCTTTTTATAAGGGCACCAGGCCTTTGATTAGGTATCTAATCTTATGACCTCATTTTAGCCTTTATTATTTCCTTATGGCCTCATCTTCAAATATAGTCACAATTGGGTTTATAGCTTCCAAGCAACACAATTTAGGGGAACACAATTCGGCCCATAGTACCATAGAAAATGTTTTTGCCTCCTGTTGAAATGCATAAAATGGAGCAAGAGATGGACATTGCAGAGAATCTAAGGACACAGAACATACATACAAGTTCTCCTGGTGAAAATATGAGGTTCAGTAACAGGAGATAATGGATCAAGGATATTAAGCCACAGTTTCTTTTCTAATTTTAAAAAACTCTCTCACACTCGTTTACTATCAAAATGCCTGAAAGAGCAGGAGATGAGAACTCAATAATTCAGTACAGATCTCCCACAAGTGTGGTAGGAAACCAGTCATCTGAGCCATCAGTACTGCATCTCAGAGTCTGCAATATCAGGAAGCTGGAGACAGGAGCTGGAGCTGGGAATCAAATCCAGACATGCCCATATGCAATGTGCTGATCTTAAATGGTGTCTTAACTATTAGACAAAATGCCTGCATCATTCCTTTGAATTTCTGTGTCAGGAAATATTAGGGTGGGAGTGGAGTGGGGAATATGAGCTAATCCTATGTGTGTGTGTGTGTGATATTTGTCTTTTTTTAAAGATTTATTTATTTATTTGAAAGTCAGAGTTACACACAGAGAGAAGGAGCAGCAGAGAGAGAGAGAAGAGTGAGTGAGAGAGTGAGAGAAAGAGACAGAGGTCTTCCATCTGATGGTTCTCTCCCCAACTGGCCGCAACAGCTAGAGCTGTGCTGATCTGTAGCCAGGAGCCAGGAGCTTCTTCTGGGTCTTCCATGAAGGTGCAGGGGTCCAAAAACTTGGGCCATCTTCTACTGTTTTCCCAGGCCATAGCAGAGAGCTGGATGGGAAGTGGAGCTGCTGGGTCTTGAACCGGCACCCATATGCGATGCTGGCACTACAGGCAATGGCTTTACCCGCTATGCCACAGTGACGTCTCTGTGCTAATCCTTCCAGGAAAAATTGAACAAAAAGAAATATATTCAAGCTGTGGCAATTGAAGTTGTCTCCAGGCAAAATCGGCACATTCTGCTTGAGCATGAATCTTTCGAGAATGGTATGTACAGTTTTTGTCACTATGACTGTGTTTAGCAAAGTTTACATTGAAAAGGATATTTTAGGAGGAACACAAATGTTCTTACTGTATTTACATTTTATAATTTTACCTCTTTTAGGTTTTATTCTTAAATTATGGTAAAACACATGTAAGGATTATCTCTATAATTTTTCAGTATGTAATTTAGTAACATGAAGTATATTCATATCATTGAGTATATTTCATAGCATCAGCACTATACATTCACAGAACTCTTTTGATCTTGCAAAATTGAAACTCTGTGCCTATTCAACAATAACCCTGCTTCCCTTCTGCCACAAGCCTCTGGAATGATCCTTTTGTCACTATATTATTTCACTGGAAATAATGTTTGCAAGATTCATACATGCTGCAACATGTGATAGAATCTCCTTTTTTTTAAAAGATTTATTTTTTATTTATTTGAAAGAGTTACAGAGAGAGTGGTAGAGACAGAGAGAGGTCTTCCATCTGCTAGTTCTCTTCAGATGGCCGCAACGGCCAGAGCTGCATGATCTGAAGCCAGGAGCCAGGAGCTTCCTCCAGGTTTCCCATGCGGGTGCAAGGGCACAAGGACTTGGGCCATCTTCTACTGCTATCCTAGGCAATAACAGAGAGCTGGGACTAGAATCGTCACCCATGTGGGATGCTGGCACTTCAGGCCAGGGCTTTAACCTGCTGCATTGCAGCTCTGGCCCCCGAAATCTCCTTTCTGTAAGGTTGAATGATATTCCTGTATATTATATAATCACTGCTTATGGCCATTATGAATAATGCTTTTGTGGAAATGAGTTTTAAAGTGTCTCTTTGGGGTGGTCATATGACAGAGTAATTAAGATGCTGTTTGGGATAGCTGTATCCCATATCAGAGTGCCTGGGTTCGAGTCCCAGCTGGGCTCTCAACTCCAGTTTCTTGCTAAGGCACCAAATGCAAGGCAGCAGGTGATGGCTCAAGTAATTGGTTCTCTGCCTCTTGTGTGGGAGACCCAGATTGATTACTTGGTTTTGCCTTGGTCTAGCTCTAGCTGTTGTAGGTCTCTGGGGGGATGAGAGATATTTTTGTCTCTTTCAAAATTGATAGATACATAGATAGATAGATAGATAGATGATAGATAGACGATAGATAGATGATAGATAGATAAAATACCAAGACAACTCTTTTCAACGCCTTGCTGTCAATTCTCCTGGGTATATAATCAAAGTGAAATTATTGTCACTTGGTAATTATATTTTTAATTTCTTAAGTGTTTTCTACAGTGGATATACTGTCTTACATTCTGAACAATAGGGCAAAGGTGATAAAATTTCTAGATATCATTGCTGACATTTCTTTCTTTTGCTGTGGTGGTTAAGAGCTATCCTAATGAGTATGAATTTTCATCTCAGTGTACTTTTGATTCACATTTCCCTAATTAGAGATTCTGAGCATCTTTTCATGTGCAAATTGACTATCTGTATATCTTCTTGGGAGAAATCATAATTCAAGTACTCAGCCTATTTTTAATCTGGGTTTGCTTTTTCTTGTTAAGTTTTAGAAGTTCCCTATCTATTCTGGCTGTTAACCTTTTATCAGATATACTATTCTTAGGTATTGTCTTCCTTTCTGAGGTCTGCCTTTCTACTCTGTTGATAGTTTCTTTTTATATACAAATTTTATAAATTTCCACTAAAGTAAATTTATATGTGATTTTTAGAATTTTTTTTTCCTATTTCAGTGTGCAGGGAGGTCATTATGATAAGGACTGCAACCAATTTGTTGATGTCTCCCTGGGATTTATTGACATCATGACAATAATGACTTATTTTTCTACTGCCTGGAAATTGTGGCTTTTTTATCTCCCAAAAACCTTTTATTTAAGGTATACAAACTTAAAAGATTTTCATAAGTACAACTTTAGAAACACAGTGATTCTGAAGTTTGACATCCAGCAACACGGAGTGTTTTGCAGTTTGTTGCTCTAATTTGTTTTAGCAAAGCAGCCTCATGCAAAATTCAGCTAGCTGTTCCTCCTGTCTTCTGTCATGTGAGGACAGAGCAAGAATGTCCTAGGCAGCTAAATATCAGTTCTTTGGTCATGGAGTTCCCAGTTCCTGAAACTGACAAAGGAATTCCTGCTCTTAACATATTCCCCCATTTCTGGTGTTCTACTGTAGCAGCCCCAAACGGTCTAAGATATATTTTAAACAATATTTTCATGGTTTTTGTTTGTAATGCAGCAGATCTTTGTGTGTTGATTTTTTTATAAAGCTTTTATTTAAAGAATATAAATTTCCAAAGTACAGCTTATGGATTACAATGGCTTCCCCCCCCATAACTTCCCTCCCACCCGCTACCCTCCCCTTTCCCGCTCCCTCTCCACTTCCATTCACATCAAGATTCATTTTCAATTCTCTTTATACATAGAAGATCAGTTTAGTACATATCACGTAAAGATTTCAACAGTTTGCCCTCACATAGAGACACAAAGTGAAAATACTGTTGGAGTACTAGTTATAGTATTAATTCACAATGTACAGCACATTAAGGACAGAGATCCTACATGATTTTTTTAAAAATATTGATTAATTTACTATGCAATTTCCAATTTAACACCAAGATTTTTTTAATCATTTTCAATTATCTTTATATACAGAAGATCGATTCAGTATATACTATGTAAAGATTTCATCAGTTTGCACCCACACAGAAACACAAAGTGTAAAAATACTGTTTCAGTACTAGTTATAGCATTACTTCACATTGGACAACACATTAAACAACTTGGTTGTCTTTGATTAATAGTTCTAGTAGCTTTGTATGTGTTTGTGTATAATCATTATGGTTTTCTAAAAGTAAATCACATTGTCTGAAGAGAGAGAACTTTATTTCATTCTTTCCATTTTAGATACATTTATTTGTTTTACTGGCCTAATTGCTCTAGCTAGGATTTCTAGTATCATGTTGATTAGAACTTGAAAAAGCAGGCATCCTTCTTTGTTTTTGTTCTTAATTTATGAATAAAAGTTTGTGGTCTTTGACCTTTGAATATGAGGTTATCTGGGTTTGTCATGCATGTCCATTATTACATTGAAGCAGTTTCCTTGTGTTCTTACAATTTGTTGCTTTATTCATATGATGATATTGACCTTGACATTTTGTCAATTTTTCTGCATCGATTGAGATGATCATGTGGTTTTTTTTCTCCCAGCATTTTCTTGTTAATAAATTATATTAATTGATTTTCATATGTTGAGCCTTCTTTACCTTCCAGGAAGAAATGCCACTGGTCACTTTGTATAATCTTTTTATTGTGCTGTAGACTTCCTTTTGTTTAGTATTTATCAATGACTATTTTGTTCACTGAGGATATTCATCTGTAAATCTCTTTTTTGCAGTTTTTTTTTTTTTTTGGTCCGACTTTGGTATAAAGTTAATATTGGCCTGACAGAATGAGCTATGAAGTATTCTTTTTTCAATCTTTTGAAAGAGTTTGATAAAAATTAATATTATTTCTTTAAGTGTTTATAAGAATTCACCAATGAAGTTACCTGACACTGGACTTTTCTTTACTGCAGCTTTCAATTATGATTTAATCTCCTTACAAAGGACAAGTCTACAAATTTTCTAGTTCTTCTTGATTCAGTTTCCATAGGTTATGTTATTCTAGGAATGTATTCACTTAATATAGTTTGTTAAAATTTTGGAGTATAATTGCTCAATGCTCTCTGTTCTACTCCCTTTTATTCACATAGAAATAGTAGTAACATCCCAGTTTCATTTCTGAATTTCAGCGTTCTCTTTTTCTTAGTCTATCTAGTGAAAGGACAGTCAATTTTGTTGAAACGTTTGGAGAACCAACTCTTCCTTTTATTTTTTAACTCTATTGTAGTCACTTTTGGTGTTGTTTACTTCTTCCTTCATCTGTATTATTTTCTTTTTTTTTTTTTATTTGTCAGGTAGAGTTATACACAGTGAGAGAAAGAGACAGAAAGTTCTTCCTTCCATTGGTTCACTTCCCAAATGGCTGCTACTGTAGGCGCTGTGCCGATCCGAAGCCAAGAGTCAGGTGCTTTTTCCTGGTCTCCCACATGGGTGCAGGGGCCCAAGCACTTGAGCCATCCTCCACTGCCCTCCCAGGCCACAGCAGAAAGCTGGACTGGAAGAGGAGCAACCAGGACTAGAACCCGGTGCCCATATGGGATGCCAGTGCCGCAGGAGGAGGATTCACCAAGTAGCCACGGCACCGGCCCCTGTCTGCATTATTTTCTTCTTCTTGCTAGTTTTTGTTTAGTTTGTTTTTCTTTTGCTAGTTCCTTTAGAGACTTAGCTACATTTTTATTTGAGATATAGCTTTCTTTTAAATAGAAGTGTTTATAACCATAAAATTTCCTTCTAGAACTGCTTTTAGTATATCCCATAAGCTTTGGTATATGGTGTTTTCATTTTGTCTATGTTTGAAGATATTTCATAATTTCTCTGGTGATTTCGCTTTGAATCCAATTTGTTCTTTAGGAGTATATTCTAAAATTCCATATATTTGTGAATTTTCCACTAGTCCTTTTGCAATTCAGTTTTACTTTCATACTATTGTGCTCAGAAAAGTGTTTTTGTATAATTTCAATCTTTTAAAATGTAGAAAATGTGTTTTGTGACCTAATATAAAGCACATCCTGGAAAATAGAGATATTTTCTACAAGTGTGCACCTTGGAGAAATAGATATTTTCCTGATGTGCAAAGGGGTACTTTATATAAGGACAAGGTCTTTTAGGATCAATGGGTCAAGTCCTGTGTTTCCTTATTCATCATCTTTCTTTTTTTTTGTTTTAATTTTTAAAAATTTGTATTAATTAAAGAGAACAAAATTTATGAGTTTCATAGGAATAGTTCTACAGATTCCCTACTCCCTCAAAATCCCTTTCCTTTCTTTTTTTTCTTTATTTTTTGCAAGAACATATTTTCAATCCACTTTAACCAAAGGCTTAATTCATTACAAACCATAACATTCAACAAATAAAATATAGGAAGACCACAATTACACAGGAATATAAGCAAGAGCTATATATTCTATACATTTTTTTTGCATTCTGTATTAACTGCCATGTAACAAAGAAAACACATGATATTTATTTTTTGTGGACTGGCTTATTTCACTAAGAATAATGGTTTGCATTTACATCCATTTTTTTGCCAAAGACAGAATTTTATTATTTTTTATGAGTGAGAAGTATCCATATATATATGAATAATACATACATATATATATATAATACTTTTTTACCTATTCATCAGTTGATGAACATCTGGGCTGATTCCATATCTTAGTTATTATGAATTGAGCTGCAATAAAAACTTGGGAGTAGGGCTAATACCTTCATATGTTGATTTTGTTTCATTTAAGTATACTCCCAGGTCACAGGGTAGATACATTTTCAGATTTCCATGACGTCTCCAAATTGCCTTTCATAATGGTTGTGTTAGTTCATATTCCCAACAAAAGCTGATTAGGATATGATTTTCCCTGCATCTTTTCCAACACTTATTTATTTTTTTGGATGGTGGCCATTCTAACTACATTGAAACCTCATTGTGGTTTTTAATTGCATTTCTCCAATGGCTAGTGATCCTGAACATCTTTATATGTGAATATTGGACATTTGCATTTCACCCTTTGAAAACTACCTGTTTATGTCCTTTTTCCATTTCTTTACTGGATTATTTATTTTGTTGTTAAGTTTCTGGGGTTTTCTATATATCCTGGATATTAAAGCTTTATCAGTTGCATAGTCTGCAAATATTTTCTTCTATTCTGTTGGTTGCTTCTACACTTTGTTACATGCTTCCTTTGCAGATCAAAAGCTTCTTAGCTTGATGTAATTTCACTTGTCTGTTTTTGCTTTGATTGCCTGTGCTACATGGGGTTTTTTCCAAGAAGTATTTGCCTATGCCAATGTCTTGCAGAATTTCTCCAAAATTCTCCTCTAGTAATTTGATGGTATCAGTCATAGATCTAGATCCTTGATCCATTTTGAGTTGATATTTTTGGTATAACATGTAAGATAATGGTCTTGTTTCATACTTCTGCACACAGAGATCCAACTTTCCAAGCACCATTTGTTGACGAGACTGTCCTTTCTACTGGGATTGATTATATCTCCTTTGCCAAAGATAAGTTGGTTATACATGTGTGGGTTGATTTCTGGGGATTCCATTGGTCTATTTTTGTGCCAATACCAGTTTGTTTTGATTATAATCCCCCAGCAGTATGTCTTGCAATTTGGTATTATGATGTCTTTAGCTTTGTTTTTGTTGCTTAAGATTGCTTTAGCTTTGGGGGCTCTTGTGTTTCCATAAGAATTTTGACATCATTTTTTCTAAATCTGAGAAGAATGCCCTTGATATTTTGACTGGGATCACATTGAATCTGTAAATTGCTTTTGGTAGTGTGGACATATCTATGATATTAATTCTTCCAATCCATAAACATGGAAGATTTCCATTACTATGTGTCTTCTTCCATTTTTTTCTTTAAATGTTTTGTAATTTTCATTGTAGAGATCTTTCACATCCTTGGTTAATTTTACTCCAAGGCATTTAAAATTTTGTAGCTTCTGTAAATGGGATTGATCCACTGATCTTAAAAATTCTTTCTCAGCCATTCTATTGTTTGTGTATACAAAGATTATTGATTGTTGTGTGTTGATTTTATATCCTGCAACTTTATCAAACTCTCTTACAAGTTCCAACAGTCTCTTCATGGAGCCTTTTGGTTTCCCTATATATAGGATCATGTCATCTGCAAATATACCTAATTTGACTCCCTCTGTTTGAATTTCTATCCTTTTGGTTTCTATTTATTTATTTATTTGAAAGGCAGAATTACAGAGGGACAGAGTCAGAGAGAGAGAGAGAGAGAAAGAGAGAGAATCTTCCATCTGCTGGTTCGCTCCTCAGATGGCCCAACAGCCAGAGCTGTGCCAATCCGAAGACAGGAGCCAGGAGCTTCCTCTAGGTCTCCCACGTGGGTGCAGGGGCCCAACTGCTTTGGCCATCTTCTCCTGCTTTCCAAGGCAATAGCAGAGAGCTATATTGGAAGTAGAATAGCTGGGACTCTAACTGGTGACCATATGGGATGCCAGGACTGTGGGTGGCAGCTTTACCTGCTATGCCACAGCACCAGTCCCATCCCTTTGATTTCTTTTTATTGCCTAGTGGCTCTGGCTAAATCTTCCAGAATTATCTTGAATAGCAATGGTGAAAGTGTTCATCCTTTTCTGGTTTCAGATCTTGGTGGATATTCTTTAAACTCTTTCCCCATTCAATATGATGTTGGCTGTTGGTTTGTCCCATATGGCCTTGATTGTGTTGAGGAATGTTCCTATTTGATTTTTTTTTAATCTTGAAAGGGTGTTATATTTCATCAAAAAATTATCTGCATCTATTGAGATAATCATATGGTTTTTATTTTTCACTTTGTTAATGTTATGTATCACATTGTTGATTTGAATATGTTGAACCATCCCTGCATACCAGGCATATATCCCACTTAGTACAGATGAATGACCTTTCTGATGTCTTGTTTGACTTGATTAGCTAGTATTTATTGAGGATTTTAACATTTTGAAACTAGATTTATATTCATGGTAGTCATATAAAGTTTACTTTTCTAAACATGTATTGCAGTTAAAATGAATAATTGAAAGAAATTTTATAGAAGGAATATAAATGTAATAAACTATATGAAAATCACTTTTAGCTCTCTGAAGTTTGGGTTGCTGTGATTTAGTATGTAGATTGGGTAAATTGAAATAGTAAGGAATTGCTATCCTATATTTTATGCTTTGTGTTATGCTGAACCTTATGCATTGTGAATAGCTTATATATTATTTGCTTTATGGTGATGAAGAAAATGAGATTGAGAAATAATTAAGCTTGCTCAAGATCAATAAGTTAACTGGGAAACAATAGAAACTCAAGTCTCCCTAACATAACATTTTTATATGATTTTCAAAATGTAATTTTCTAATAGGTTAAAAATATGATTCTTAAAGAAAAATATCTGTGCTAAAATTTTATCTACCTCATTAGTTCTTAAAAATTCAAAAGGTGTTAGAAAATTGTTTTATTTAGGTGGTAGACACCTATGTAGATAGAGATTTTGAAGAAAAAATATTAAAATGAGATTGTTAGGCAATTAATTTCATGGTATTCAATTAACTGACAATTGAAAATAACATTTATGATGTTTTTCTACCAAAAAATCCACAATTTAATATGTAATTCATAATTGTTGGAACTCAAAATGAAAAATAAAAGTGAAACAGGTAAAATTTCTTAAATAATTGAATCATTCCCTAGTATATCATTAAAAGGGAATGTTTTACTCTTGCTTTTCATGTTTTTATAACTTTTAATGGTATTATCATCCATTATACTTTTTTATGATTATTATTCCTAGTTTTAAGTTCTCTGGGTCTTACATTTTGGAAAACTGGTATAGATTAAATGAATAATGGAGCTTATTTTTTAATTTTTTGGTCTGTGGAGATTCATTCCCCAGGTTTATGAAATCCTGCATAGTTGTTCTGTATTAATAGTGTGGACTACATTTCAAGGACATGTCTTAGTATCTGGAGGCATTGCTTATGCCTAGAAAATATTAAAGGATAATGGATTTGATGTTTAATTTTTTCTAAATTGTGTAATTATTTTCACATTAACTATCTTCAAAACATTGAGATCCATAAAGATATATTATGTCTTTATTTGATGTGATTGTCAAATAGTTCATGTGTTTTTGCAGGTCTCAGTGGTAGCTTATGGATGCAGATTGAAAAGTCTTTAAAAATGTATTTTTAAAAAATGTCAAATACTTGAACAGCAGTTTTGGGCTTAGAGTGCATCTTTTTTCCACACCATATATTTAGATTATATATGTATAGACTGCAGAAATAATGAAGTCATAGACCATGAAAGTAGAGATATTTCATTTATGGCCACATAAGAATCCTAGGCTGATGAATCGTCAATTTATTTTATTAACTTGGTTGAAGTGAATTAATATTCCTTATCCAGCATCACAATTGAGACAAATTCACCGTTATACTAAGGATCAGATCTCTGGAGATTTTTCTTGAGCTGAAATAATTTTACAGATCTATGGCTAATTAGCTTCATCTCTGAATATACCAGCAACAGAAAAATTGCTGAATGGCCTGTGCACTGTATGAGCCTCTCACTTTACAAGTGGCCTAGAGGAGCAGTGCACAGAGCTGATGGGACGTTGTTGGAATCTCCTTTACATTCCATGCTTGTTTTCTGGGTTAATGAAGGCCTTATACGTTCAGAACTGTCAAGTGAGTATCTTTCTACAAGCATTACACCAATTTCAGAAGAGGGTAAAAGAACAAAGAATGTAATCTTCTTATTCCTCATAATTCAAGAGCTCTCAATTATTTGGGCACTCTGAGATCGTTATTTTATCATTTTGAAGAGCCTGCAATTAATTGAAGGATAAAGTGAATCTGAGTTAAGCAAACCACACTATACACACACACACACACACACACATACACACATATATATATTTAATTGCTTCTCTCTCTGCGATTCCATTGCTTTTCCAAGTTTTACAAATAGTATTTTAAGACATGTGTTCCAATCTCATTTTATTCTCATTAATGTAAGATTTTACATACACACATTACTTTTGATAGTTAATACTAGGTGCTTTATTCAACATGTGCACATTCCTTCAATAACTTGTCTTTTTTTATTTAAGATTTTATTTATTTATTTAAAAGTCAGAGTTACACAGAGACAAGAGAGGCAGAGAGAGAGGGAGGTCTTCCATCTGCTGGTTCATTCCCCAATTGGCCTCAACAGCCGGAGCTGTGCTGATCTGAGGCCAGGAGCCAGGAGCCAGGAGCCAGGAGCCAGGAGCTTCTTCTGGGTCTCCCACACAGGTGCAGGGGCCCAAGGGCTTGGGCCATCTTCTACTGCTTTCCCAGGTCATAGCAGAGAACTGGATCGGAAGAGGAGCAGCCGAGACTAGAACTGGCACCCATATAGGACGCTGGTGCTTCAGGCCAGGGTGTTAACCCACTGCGCCACAGCACCAGCCCTCAATAACTTTTCTCTTCCACCAAAATAACCCTATTGGTTGGGACCTTATTTTGCCTGGTATAATATTGTATCCTTTCCTACTCTGTGCCTCACAAATCCTTTCTTAGTAGTTTCATAATTAGACTGGGAATGATAAAACACAAAAATGTCACCATTAAGTTTTATAATCTCATCAAAAATGTTGGGGGTTTTTGTTTGTTTTTAGTAGTTAGGCTATTTGTTATTTTCATATTGTTATCTATGAGGGTAGTATTTGGAAAAATGTACTCATAGGAAATTAAATTCATACTAATTGGATAGGACATGCTGAATAATCATTGAGATGATTCAACTGACTTAAATAGCTCTTCAAAATGATTTAAGAACTGAAACTAGTTTCTTCAGTGGAGGGTTTTCCAGGTCAAAATGACATTCATAATCATTTAAATTATTATTTATATGTATAATTTATTTTTAAAGATTTTATTTATTTCAGTTAAAGTCCTTCCTTCCTCCCTCCCTCCTTCCTTCCCTCCCTCCCTTCCCTCCTTCCTTCCCTCCTTCCTTCTTTCCTATCTTTAATTTTTATTTCAAAGACAGAGTTACAGAAAGAGAGGGAGAGAGGGAGAGAAGAGGGAGGGAGAGAGAGAGAGAGGAAGAGAGGGAGAGAAAGAGAGAGAGAGAGAGAGAGAGAGAGAGATCTTCTATCTATTGGTTTACTTTTTAAATGGCTGCAACAGCCAAGGGTTGGGCCAGGCTCCTATGCTGGTGGCAGGAGCCCAGGCCCTACGGTCAGCTTCTGCAGCTTTCCAGGCCATTAGCAGAAAGGTGTATCAGAAGTGGACCATTTGGGATATGAACTAGTGCCATATGGGAAGGCCAGTGTCACAGGCTGTACCTTAATTCACTGTGCCACACAGCCCGCCCCATCATTGGACAGTTCTAAATTCTCATTCTCCCTAAAAAATCTGGCATAGTCATTCTGTTTCATATCAGATAGTTTAAGTCAGAAAGTGGAAGATACATTGGAAATCACCAATGATTCTTGTTTTACCTACCATGGACAGAACAGCCATCCATGATATTTTATTGTTTTCTTTTTTTCATTTCTCACCCTACCTCAAAACAAAACAAAACAGAAACAAAAAGAAAACACAAAAGAAAGGAGAAAGGGAAACAGATTCCAAATTACCATATAGTTAATGAGACAAAAATTTTAATAACTTTGAAAATATCTTTCTCATTATCTCAGTATCATTGTGATATTAATTAAACATCTGTTATAGATATATATGTAGTTACATATATTTTAGTAATGAATATGCCTTTAAAATGGTGAAGTTTAGTATTTTTGATTATTAATGATCTGTAAAAGAGAACACACATGAAAATTTATATAAAATGTAATCAGCTATCTGGTACACTGAAAATATGAGGAGATTTAAAAATGTAATAATTATCTGATAATAGACTTAAAATTAATAAATAACATCATTGTCTTTTAATTTATTTTCTGTTGGGATGTAGGCTCATTTCTAGCAGTTAGTAAAATACCAGAAAAACATTAGTTGAGTGATTGAAAGAATAAAAAAAAGAATGACTTTTATTTATGACACACTGTTCCTTGCTGAAAACAGGAAGCCCAGCTCTCATGAAAATTAATCATAGTTTCTACTGTTGCACATGCCACAAGTCAAATTATCTATTTCCTGGATACTACCGTGATTCCTTTACTATTTTCTTCGATTTTACTCCTGCCCTTGATCGGGAAATATAATTGGAAACTAAATATCCTTCCAATTCACAAAACCCCTTCACAGAAGTCAGAGTGAAATAAATTCGTTATCGAATAAGTATTTTACCAGAATGTAATGAACACCACTGGCAATCTGGTAAGAAGCTCCAAAGACAGAGACTGTATTTTATATAGCCAAGCACATATAACTCATTGCATACATGTTGTCCGTTTAAACAATAACAAGTAACAGGCTTTGACAGCACCAGTTGTCACACATAGTAGTGTATCCTAAATTCACTTGGTAGTTGGGGTGATCCTCTGTGTGAGCTAATTGGTTTTATACAAAGAAAAAGCAAACTTTTCATATCTTTATGACAAGAAGTTGTTTTATATCTTGGAGCAAGGCCCCTGCAGAACTTAGGCTCCTGCCTTCTCACACAAAGTGGGAGACAAGGGTGCTATTTTTTTCTTGAAGACTTCTTCTCAAACAGATGACTCCCAGGTCCTTGAGAAAGACATCCGTGGGTTGTAAAGCTGGCAAGAGGCTTATTTAGCTTTGAAAAAGATTTACATAACATTTCAAAGATACAGGAAAAGAACTCTGAGAAAAAGGAGACTCTCTGATTTTCAGCAGAGAGAATTAAGCCTCTTATTTTTAATTTGTTTTTGCCCTTTTACCCCTTCTAATCTCCACACAGAGGCCAGAAAGATTCTTTACAATATCACATCTCTTTTCAAAGCTAAAGTTTTTCATCTCACCCAGAGTGCAAGTAAAAATTCTTAAAATAGCCGACAGAGCTCTGCATTATTTAGGTTTCTTCCCCACCATCCTCCCTTCTTTATGATCTCATCTCCACCACCCTCTCCCTTATCTTCTCCACTCTAAGGTCTCTTGAACATTTCAAGCTCAGGCTTTCATTTTGATGTCGGCTGCCTCCTCTCATGGAACGCTTTCCCTCCACATCTCCGCAGGGCTGCGCCTCCACTTTCTTCCTTCTGCTCAAATATGACCTCCGTGAGAACTTTTCTTACTGACCAGCTCGTACTGGTATAGTGTGATACTTCTCTTCCTCACTTTCCTTATTCCCCTTAGCCCTACCTGACTCTACTATTTTTTTTTCTCCATAGCACTGTATCCACATTTAATGACACATGCGTTTGTCAGTGCTCCCATTATCCACTGCTAACAATTCACAGCAAAACTTAGTAACTCAAAACATGGATAGTCATTTTATTAACTCTAATGGTGCCTGTGAACCGGGGTTCAGAAAGGGCTCTGCTGGACCACTCTGGCTCTCAGTGGCTCTTGTAGTTGCAATGGCAGAGCTGGAAGTTCAGGGCTAAAGCAATGTGGGACTGGGGGGACCTTTGTCCCTCTCCCCTCTTATGGAATCCCACGGCTTCTCCAGGAGAGCTTTCAAGAGACTACTTGGGGCTTCCTCACAGCACAGAGGCCGCAAGGCAGTCAGGTAAGCTCAATACGGAGTAGTCTAGCATACTTAATGGAACGAAGTAATCTCGGAAGTGTGAATGGATCCTGCCTGTGAATGGGGAGTACCTAGATCCTGTCCTTGGAAAAGCTGTGAGACGGGAGGATGGTTGCTGCCGTCACTTGAAAATGTAATCACTACAGAAAATTGACAATTGCCCAGCTCTGCTCGCTGCACTATCAATGTCACAAGGGCAGGGACTTTGTTTCATTTACTACCATGCTTGCAGCACTTAACATATGTCCCTGGACCGATGTAGGTTCTGGTGGTGGCTAAGCTGCTGCTTGGGACTGCCACATCTCCTATCAAAGTGCCTGGATCAGAGTTCTGCTCCTGCTTTGCATTTCCCCTTCTGGCTTCCAGCTAGTGTGGACTCTGGGAGGCATTGCATTATGGCTCAAGCGGTTGAGTCCACACCACCCACATGTGTGACTCACATTGAATTCCAAGCTCCTGACATGGGTATGGATGAGTTCCCTCTGCTTTTGGCATTTGGGGAATTAACCAGTGTCTCTCTGTGTCTCTCAGTCTCTTTGCTTTTCACGTAAGATGAAAAATAAATTTTAAAATTGGGTTCTAGAAATGTAGTTGTTAAATAAATTAATGAATAGAATGTCAAAATAAGAAAGCCCTTCATGAAAATTTTTATTGTTGTATTTTAAAAATATGCACAGTCATTTGCATGTCAAATTTAAGGCTTTTTCATTTAAATATATTCAAAATGTTCACAGAGGAGGCTTTTGCCATTTGGCCTTTCAACAAATCTAAAATTCAAGCATGTTCATGCCATTTCCAATCCATGTGTTTAAAATTTTTCAATGGTATCACCAAGGGTAAGACCAACTCTGTAAATGTTTTTGAACACAGTTCACATCAAGAAGGTCATTTTCTGTTTTATCCCTCTCTTCCGAGAATACCAGTCCAGGCAAATTCACACTCCACATGTTTATATGTATACTTCCTGAAGCAGATGTCCTGCACATAGCAATGCATTTAGGTATTTTCTATTTTCAGTTTTCTCTTCTTTCCTTTCTTCTCTTCCTTTCCTCTCCTCCATTATCATGCCCTCTGTCATCTCTTATTTTTTGCATTTTGAATTTCAGAGAAAACAAACATACAAATAACTTCTGAAACTGGCATGTAGGGCCTACCTAATTAGTTTGCAGACCTAGTAATGGACCACAATTTGCCTTAGACCAGTATTTCCTCCATAATCAAGTAGAATTAGAATCTTGAGGAGAGAAGTCTGAGATTCTACTTTAAAAGCATCCCAGTTGTTTCTTATAAATAAAGTCTCAGGTGAATCTCAGGTCCAAGTTACTTAATAGACATTAAAGTTCTGCTGTGATCAGATTCCAATCATTATTTCCAAGTCTCATTTCCTACCCACATCTCTTTTGCCAATTAATGCTATAAAAACAGACATGCTTATGACTTCTGTAGCATGCATTGCTTATTGCGGTTTTCCCATCTCCATAAATGTATGCCCATCTCCTCACTTGTTTTTTATTGATCATTTAGCCTTGCAGGAGATACAGTGATTTCCCAGAGGAAAGATGTAATCACAGGGCCGGTGGGGTAGTGTAGTGGGTTAAACCACCGTCTTCTATGTCTTCTATTCCACCATCCCAGTTGGGTGCCGCTTTGAGTTCGAGCTGCTCCATTTCTGATCCAGCTCACTGCTAAAGTGCCTGGGAAATCAGAGGAAAAAATGCTTGGGCCCCTGCACTCATGTGGCAGACCTGGAAGAAGATTCTAGCTCTTGGCTTCAGCCTGACCCAGCTTTGACTGTTGTAACCGTTTGGGGAATGAACCAGGGGATATAAGGTTTCTCTCTCTCTCTCTCTCTCTCTCTCTCTCTCTCTCTCACAAACTCTGCCTTTCAAATAAATAAATAAATCTTAAAAATATAATCACTACTTAAACATGAAAATATGAGATACATACATTAAAGCTGGAATGAGACCATTTTTCTGCTGGAAAAACAGAAAAAAATATTTGTTTTTATTTATTTGATAGGAAGGGGAGAGAGAGTTTGTTCTTCTATCTGCTGATTCACCCCCCAAATACCTGCAACAGCCAGGCTGAGCCAGAAGTAACCAGGGGCCTAGAACTCCATTTCTGTTTTTCGTGTAGGTTGAAGCAACCACCATACTTGAGCTACCATTTATTGCTATCAGGGTGCACATCAGCAGGAAACTAGTTCAAAAGCCAACAGGATTTGATCTGGAGGCAAGACTCTGTTCTAGGCACTGTAATATGGGATATGAGCATCCCTAGTAGGGACTTTAACCAGCTATGCCATAATGCTTGCCCTGAGAAACAGAACATTTTTATAAGATTTTAATGAGCCAGAATGACAGATAATGAGTGTCAGAATACTTTGCACATGATGGTATAAAAGGATAAAACCAATGACGAAAACAATTTGAAAATATGTTTCGAATTTCAAATTATGTTCTCTCTGGTCCAGAACTTTTACATATAAGAATTGATACACAAATACTGCCACATGTTTTTAATATTTTAGCCCACCTAAAAACATGTTAATGAATTTTGCTAAATTGATTAAATTATTAGTCCTTGTTTTAAAATTGTGATTAGTGAACATGGATCAGATTCTCAACCAACTGCGGCCTGGGGATATAGGAATTTATATTCAATATATATAATTTGGTTTCAGAGACTAGAAAATGAGACTTCTATATTTCTTGTAGTGAACTCCAAGAGTTCCAAATAGTTACAAGCTTAAGCAAACTCATTTCACATCTCCCCTTTGAATGTAAACTTTAACTCTCTTCCACTCATGGAATATCAAAAAGACCTTGTGTTTTCTCCTGTTCTTGTTTCTGTAATAAGGTTCCTCTTTTTTAGGAAGTATACCTTAGTCCCTTTATGTTTTTCAATGTTTTAAACTTCCTCTTTTCAATCTATTTTATTGACCACCTAGCTGTTGCCTTCTGATGTCAATCCTGTTTTCCTTTGTCTATGTCTCTTAAGTGGCCCTCTTTCCTACTGGGAGCCTAGCTTGACAATTGGTATATGATAACTAATTTATTCACTAACATTTATTGATTGTTTTGTGTTTCATATACTGAATCATAGAATCATATTTTTTCTGCAAATGTCTCATAAGAACAAACATCTCAAAACTTTCAGTGCAGCAAAAAGTAATTTAAAAAGGGCACTTGCCAACCATTTCCTATCTGTCATAATAGAAACATCTGGGATATTTTTACTACCTGTCCAATCAGCCTTAGACTGTATCCAAGGGGGCAGATAATGGCTCTGGTTGCAGTTGAAGCACAAAGAAAGCTACTCGGGCATTTAGCTCTAAAAATCATGGAGTTAGAGAACCAGGTGAAAGTCCTTTGTGTCTGTGAAATTAAAGGTCAGTAAGCTCCTGCCGCATGCTGACTTGGCATCTACCAGCTCTTCAGTCATGAGGGCTTCACCTTGTAGAGTGCACTCGAGGGATTGACTTCTCAGTGTGGTATTGTCTTTACTTTAAATCAAATGATTTTGATTTTACAAAAAAAAAAAAAACCCACAAAAAAACAAAAACCAAAAAACCTGGAAGCCTCTTGTCTCAGGAGGAAGCCTAAAGAGAAAAGCCATTCTCTGGAATGAATCTGTTCCCAAAAATCAACATCGTATTTATTTACTATCCCAACTTTCATTAGAACTGTTCTCCCTTGTAAAAGCATTCATGATGTTTACAATATGTGTGTTTGTGTGCTTAAAAATGTTTGCTTTAAACTCATTACTTTGACTACACTTACACTGTGTAGATAGCACACATTTGGCTAGGCAGTGATAATGCAAATATATTAGGATGGCATGGTATGAAATAAGAGAACTAGATGCTATAGAAATGCGTCTATAAAGACATTTTAGTGAAGCATTTATGGAGAACATATTCTTAACAATATTTTAATTTTGATCTATGCTTTAATACTCTCTGAGAAACTTAGGACTTAAAGTTGGAAGTGACCTAGGGACTATCCAATTCAAGCTTTCCACCCAGTGCTAGTGTATCCCGCACAACTTTCCTTCCTGATGATACCCATGTGTTTGCACAGGAATGAAAAAGCTCATGTTTGTAACACTGAAGCATGTCTGAATACTGGCATTCATTAGACTGTGAATATCTGATAATGTACCTTAAAACAGTGATCTCAAGAAGACAGATGAATATTATGCAGTTTTAAAAATATTGGCTTTTCCAGTCTCACTCAGCTAATCCTCTGCCTGCGGCGCCAGCACCCCGGGTTCTTGTCCAGGTTGGGGCGCTGATTCTGTCCCGGTTGCTCCTCATCCAGTCTAACTTTCTGCTGTGGCCCCGGAGGACAGCGAAGGATGGCCCAAGTACTTGGGCCCTGACCGGCATGGGAGACCAGGAGGAAGCACCTGGCTCCTGGCTTTGGATAGTTGCAGCGCACCGGCTGTAGCGGCAATTTAGGGGGTGAGCCAACGGAAGAAAGACCTTTCTCTCTGTCTCTCTCTCACACTGTCTAACTCTGCCTGTCAAAAAAATTTGGCTTACAGATTGCAAAAACATCTATTCTTTTTTTTTTTTTAAAGATTTATTTATTTATTTGAAAGGCAGTTACACAGAGAGAGAGGAGAGGCGGCGGGGTAGGGGGTGTCTTCCATCTGCTGGTTCACTCCCCAGTTGGCCGAAACGGCCGGAGCTGTGCCAATCCGAAGCCAGGAGCCAAGAGTCTCCTCCAGGTCTCCCATGTGGGTGCAGGGACCCAAGGGCTGCTTTCCCAGGCCACCACAGAGAGCTGGATTGGAAGTGGAGCAGCCAGGCCTCGAACTGGTGCCCATATGGGATGCCAGCGCTTCAGGCCAGGGTGTTTACCCGCTATGCCACGGTTCCGGCCCCCCAAAACATCTATTCTTAAACAAATCTTCAATCAGAAAAGTTGCAGTAAAATTTTGTGCAAGAGTAATGCATGGCATAACTTTCAACAGTCTGCAATTTTAATTAAGACTGAGTAATTTCAAAATGGTTCTTTGCATTTAGGTTAATGCACTAGGAGTTGCGCTATTACAGCAGCGACTAGCAAGGCACTTGGCCACCAAGGCACTTGGAGAGGGTTCAAAACTGAGTTGATAATTCACTTGAACATAAAGATTATATTTTACCCAAGTTTGTAGCTAATATACCATAAGCAATTGATTTTATAGTTTAATGTAGAAATACCCCAAATTACTCCATTGACTTTCAGTTTTGGTTAATCAGACTAAAAATCCCACAGGACACTTCATAAATTCCCAATAAGGATGCAGCTTTCTGAATGTGAAAGAGTTCAAGGTTCAGTTTTCTCATCTGCAGAAATCGTTCTCAATGTCCCTCTGGCTCTTTTGCTTTGATGCAATTGTTTCCAATTAACTCATTGCTTTACAGTTAATTTGTTCACTTTCTAATGTATGAAGAAACCCTATGAATTATGGATACTGAGGTAATCATTTCTATATAAAAATCTTTAGTAAATGTTTGCTGACTTAATGATGTTCTGTGGGAGAACAACCAGATTATGAGTATAAAAAGATCCTTCTAAAACAAGCAGAGATCTTTTTTCCTAGCCTAAGCCGTACTTATTTATGCATGTTTGGAGGATGTGTGCACTATATATACTCACCAGAAGACAAGAGCTAAGCTTAATATTTAAGAAAGAACTCATTCTGATAGGGAGGGGGATCAATGGGTTCAAGGAAATGCTTCAAGGTCAGCAGGCTGTGGATGTTTTAATAAAGAATTCTGTGCTTTTTAGTCAGATTGCTATTTTTTTATCTCTCTCAATTTCATATGCAGATTCTGAAAGGCAGGATCAGCACTGCAAATGGAAAGAGTGCTTCCAAATTAAGATTGTTGTTTTCACAGCTTTTTGTTGCTTTAATTGTATAAAGAGGAGAGGTTTATTTAACTCACAGTTCTGAAGGCTGAAAGTTCAAATGCAGTAGCACAGGCATTGGTGGGGGCCAAACCCTTAGCTGTGTCATGGCATGGTAGGCAGATGGCAAAAGCAGGAGCAGGTGCAGAGAGGAAGGAGATCTCTTTGCTTCTTTTTTGTTTGTTTGTTTCTTTGTTTTGCCAGGCAGAGTTAGACAGTGAGAGAGAGAGAGACAGAGAGAAAGGTCTTCCTTTTTCCATTCGTTCACCCCCCAAGTGGCCGCTACGGTCAGTGTGCTGTGGCCAGTGTGCTGTGGCCAGTGCGCTGCACAGATCTGAAGCCAGGAGCCAGGTGCTTCCTCCTGGTCTCCCATGTGGGTGCAGGGCCCAAGGACTTGGGCTATCCTCCACTGCCCTCTGGGGCCACAGCAGAGAGCTGGACTGGAAGAGGCGCAACCGGGACAGAATCCGGCGCTCCGACCGGGACTAGAACCTGGTGTGCCGGCGCCGCAGGCAGAGGATTAGCCTAGTGAGCCTTGGCGCCAGACATCTTTGCTATTTTTAAAACAACCATTTCTGGAGAAACACCAAGGGGTCGCCCATAGGAATCCCATTCAAGGGCTTGCCGCTCCTGACCTAAGGATCTCACACTAGACCCCCCCTTTAAAAAATTCTCACCTCAGAACACTGCCAACACATAAATCCTTGGGGACACACAAACCATAACCAAACCATAGAAATTATAGGTTGAGTACACTTCAATTTTTCTTCTCTTGAAACTCCACTAAAACAATAGTGAAGACATTCTAAAATTTATGTCTATAAATTGACAAGAGTGGACATAGGGATAGTGATGATAGTGAACACATATTTTCAATCTAGAAAGTAGAAATGGAAGAACATTAACTAACATAGCATTCAAATAAAGCCAACTACCACAATGACAATAAGGAAAGATGAAATCATCTTTATTTACACTGCATAACTATGAAAAGCCTCAGAAAACTGAGTCAGATAGGCCTTGGGAATAGACAGTGAATTGTATATGGGCTGTGGAGAAATGTATTTAAGGAATTAGATCTTTATATCCTCCCACTGCATATACTCCAACAGAAATCTGAAGCTTCACTAACAGTAGAAATGACAACAGATGCTTTCTGAATCAAGAAACTTGGGGTATGAGATAAATTGAGGTTGTAGGTACTATTATACAATACTACTATACAATATAATATACATTATAAATGTGAAGATACAGATTTTCAGCTTTCTCTTCTTTGTTTTTTAGATTTATTTATTTATTTGAAAGGCAGAGTTACAGATTGGCAGAGACAGAGAAAGAGAGAGAGAAGGAGATGCCCCCTGTCTGCTGGTTCACTCTCCAAATGGCTATAAAGCCAGAGCTGAGACCGACCTTAAGCCAGAAGCCAGCAGCTTCTGCTGGGTCTCCCACGCATGTGCAGGGGCCCAAGCACTTGGGCCATCTTATACTGTTTTTTTTTTTTTTTTTTTAGATTTTTTTTTTTTGACAGGCAGAGTGGACAGTGAGAGAGAGAGACAGAGAGAAAGGTCTTCTTTTGCAGTTGGGTCACCCTCCAATGGCCGCCGCGGCCGGCGCGCTGCAGCCGGCGCACTGCCCTCATCCGAGGGCAGGTGCCAGGTGCTTTTCCTGGTCTCCCATGGGGTGCAGGGCCCAAGCACTTGGGCCATCCTCCACTGCACTCCCTGGCCACAGCAGAGAACTGGCCTGGAAGAGGGGCAACCGGGACAGATTCCGGTGCCCGGACTGGGACTAGAACCCGGTGTGCCGGCGCCGCAAGGCAGAGGATTAGCCTGTTGAGCCACGGCGCCGGCCTTTATACTGTTTTTTGAGGCCATTAGCAGAGAGCTGAATCAGAAAAGGGCAACCAGGACTGTAAACAGCACCCATATGGGATGTTGGCATTGCAGGTGGTGGCTTTATCAGCTATGTCACAGCACTAGCCCCCAGCTTTCTCTTCTAAACTAAATTCCTGAGTGCAGGTAACCAGATCTTAACTCTCTAGCCAATAGGTTTAAAATACTGATGTCTGAGAAATCTCATTAATCTCAAAGATAACATCAAATAATATAGTGTTCTTTAATAAATTAAACAACATGCATCTGGTTTGTCAGTTACAGTGCATGTTTATGCACAGTAGAGTGTGTTATAAATATTTCCATTTAATCTCAAAAGTTTAGACAATGATTTACATTGTTAATCCATACTTTATTGAAGTATGGATACTTTATTGAAGTATGGAAACTTGATAAATTACGTATACAAGCTTAACACCTTGAATCAGCTTTGTTATAAGCTAAATATTACAAGACTTCTCAGTATGGCTTCTCATTTCAAAGCTGGAAACTTCAAGTTGACAGGGGAAAAAGAAATGAAAAAAAATAGCAATATTTTTAGAAAGGCCAGATGACTTATTACTTTCATAGACTGAAAGAAAAAGATGTATTAGGAGGGGCTGTTTGACCTGGTGGACAGGATACCTGCTGGGACAATAATTGGGATGCCCACATTCATATCACAATGCTGGTTTTGAGTCTTAGCTTAGCTCCCGATTTCAGATCTATGTTAATGTGCAAACTTGGAGAAAACAGTGATGGCTCAAGTACATGAGTCCCTGTCACCCCTAACGGAGACATGAGTGAGTTCCCAGCTCACAGGTTTGGCCTGGCCCAAAATCCCAATTGTTGTGAGGATTTGAGAGTGAACCAGCAGATGGCCAGTCCATTCTGCTGTTTGTCTCTCTGAGTCTCAGATACATGAATAAAAAATAAAAATATATATCTTTTAAAAATCAAAGAAAAAGTCTTGGAAAATCCAAGACAGTAGAAATGGGGAGGGCATTGTGAGACACCAGGCCCAAATTTGAATGCAGATTCAACTTGGCTACGTGGCTTCCAATGCAGCTTCATACTAATGCATTCTGAGATACTGCAAATCATGGCTCAAATGCTTGTATCCTTGACACTGACATAGGAGACAAAAGTGGGCTTCCAGCTTCCTGGCTTTGGCTTGATCTAGGACTGTCTATATTGAGCATGAGGGAGAATCAGCAGATCAAAGAGATCTCTCTTCTGTCTCTCTGTCTCTCTCCCTCAGTTGTTATGCCTTTCAAGTGGATGAAAATTAGTAAATAAGCATTAAGAATGATAGTAGAAATATAAACATCTCAAAGTAAGGGTTTTTTAAAGGCATTTCTTAGAAAGTGAACAAAAAGAAAGAGATTTTTGTTACATTCTCCCACTGCTGTATAAATCTGAACAGACTTGAAGATTTACTAACTAAAGGAAGTTTGGCAGCAGGTGATACCCCTAATAGATAAAGGAGACTGATATTGAAGAAAAAAAAAAACAGGGAAAATGTAAGGTTTGCTCAGTATAATAACTTTTGGATACTTGAGAATCCGGACAAGTGAAACATAGACAATAGAGAGAAAGCCAGCATTGCGGTGCCGTGAATTAAGCTGCCACTTGTGATGGCATCCCTAAGTGGAGTGTCTTTCGAGTCCTTGTGACTCCTCTTCCAATCCAGCTTCCTGTTGATGTTTGTGGGAAGGCAGCCAATGATCATGAATGTATTTGGGCCCTTGTCCCCATGTGGGAGACTTGGATGGAATTCTTGGCTCATGGCTTCAGCCTGGCCAAGTGCCTCTGCCTGTTGCAGCCATTTAAGGAAATGAACCAGCCGTTGGAAAATCTCTTTCTCTCCCGCTCTTTCTCTGTCTCTTCCTTCTCTGTCACCCATGGCTTTCAAATAAATATATAAATGTTTATCTAAAAAAAGAGAATAATGTTATAAACAATTATTGAAGAGAAGGTTATAGAGTATAACGCTTTGAGTTACTATTTGAAATTATCAGTGAGTGCTCAGTATAATGAATGAACTATGAAAGTCATCCATTATGAAATTACAGACTGAAGCTGATGTCTGTTTTTGCTCATTGTGGTTTAGAAAGCATTAGACCGAGGTTCCTATTGAGCACACGTAGAAAATACATAGAAATTCTACATTAAATATAAAACAGCTGGGCAGTGAATTTTGAAGTGCTGGGTGCCAAGAGAGAATAGTACCTGAGCTTCAGGTGAAGCTTCCCTGCTTCCAGGAACATTTTCCTTGTGGCAAAGGGAGTCACTAGAGCAAGCACAGAGCAAAGTCATCTATCTAGAAGGATGGAAAACTAGAAACATGCCCAGAGAGGAATTGGTATATATTTTATTTTAATTTTTAACCATTTCCTATATGCTCTGTAGAATTTTCTGTATGTATAATACAATAAATATATAATAACACAATAATATTGGAAAGAGCTACTATGTTAAACTTTCAAAGACTTTGCATAAGGAAGAAGGTCCTTTGGGGCCCAAGTAAGTGATTTTAAGAATGATCTGGTAGAGGAGGACTCACCTGTTTGTGGGAACTCTACCTATGGGGCTGTGGTCCCTGCAGTGGCAACCTGAGCACTGTGAATACAAGCCCGAGGACAACCACTCTGAAAACTCAAGAGTAAGTTAATGGCTTTGTGTGCAGTATATACCCCTGTGAGCACGTCACCATGGTGAACAATAGATGTAGGAGGCCTGACAAGATAGACTTCCAATCTGAGACTTGTTCTTGGGGCCAGAACTGTGGTATGCTAGGTTAAACCTTTGTCTGCAGTGCCAGGATCCAATATGGATGCTGTTTCGAGACCCAGCTGCTCCTCTTCTTATCCAGCTCCCTGCTAGCAGCCTGGGGAAGCAGTAGAAGATGGCCCAAGTGCTTGAGCCCCTGCATCCACATGGGAGACACAAAATAAGCTCTTGACTCCTGGCATCAATTGGCCTACCCCCAGTCATTGTGGCCATTTGGGGAGTGAACACAGAGGATGGAAGACCTCCATTCATCTGATGATAGACTCCTTGGTTGATCCATATTTTGACTATTATGAACAGCACTGTTGGAAACTGGTGTTACTATCTCTTTTATACAACATGCTCATGTCTTTTGAGTATATAACTAGAAGTAGTATTGCAAATTATATTTTTTGAAGATTATATTCCTTCAATTATTTGTGGTTAACATTTTCTTTATTTAAAAAATGGTAAATTATGTATCTTATTTTGATGACAAAATCCAAATCTGGAACCACATGATTTAATCACATCTCCAACTTTAAAAAGTATCATTTCCCATAAAATAGTGACAGGATCATTATGACGAATTTTTGTACCCTCAGTTCAGTAGAAACTGTTTTAAAAATTAAAATTATTTACATCATTTGCCTTATAAAACTGGAGCATAATCTATTTCCATAGTTCATATTTGTAAAAGGAAATATATGGTCACATACAAAACAAGGCTAAATCTGGGAGAAAAATATGACCATTCATAACATGCTTTTGGAGGTGGTACCTCAAGGGTAGTGTTTTTTGTTGACATGTACAATAAGATTTTTAATTAAACGATCAGAACTAGAAAAGTATCTTCATAAGTAATCAATTAAAAATAACCCACTTTTTGTACTCCAATTAGCACACCTGGATGATCTTTGCTAAGAGAGACAGAGACTATTTTTATTATTTTATTTGGATTTTTTTTTACCTCTTCCTCTACCAAAATGGAGGAAACATAATTCAACACCCTACCCTATTTGTCCTTTCTGTTTCACATTCTAACTAGAGTAGAAATTGCTGTGATTTGGGCTGTTGATTTTATATGAATTTAAAATATAATGAATTTAAGCTCTCATCTATCAGTTCCTTCAACCAACATTACTATTTATATTTAATTCTAATTATAATTTTATTGAAAAATCTCCAGTGACATTTTGAGAAATCATAACCACAAACAGATCAAAATCCTCCTGGCATGATAGAGGAATATAAAAATTTTAAGTAGAGGGTATATAATTACCTTCACTCTACATGATTTCACTGATATATTTAGCTATATATATGTATAAAAATAATAGTAGCACAACAAGAATGGGAATTTTAGATTTATTTTTTTAAACCAATATGTTTCTCATTATGGAAAGGAAGACTAACATCATACTGTATTTCAGGAAGATCTTCCCTTCTTGTCTGCAGAACATTTGAGAAAAACATCATCTGCCAGTCAATGATCCAGCACCTGCAATGTTGTGGCATTGTTCAGAGAAGGATATGAGCGGGATAAATTCCGATACATTTTAGTCCCAGTTTGCTCCATGAAGAGATTCATTTGGAAATTTGTTAAAAGGATGCCAAAAGGAAACAAAAGAGTAAAGGCATATTTGCATCAAAGGTTATGCCATACCTTAGTTAGAACATAGTCTCCATTTTGCATACATGCCACTACACATGGTAGTTGTCAGGTTTTTGAATGTCTTTTTCCTGCCCTTTCTTTATTTTCATAGAGTAAAGCTATAGGGAGATAATTTAAATCATTACATTTCAGTTATTTTTTCAAAATTAATATAATCATAGCCTAGGATCAACTGTCACCTCCAACGTGAGCCCTTCCCTTTTTGCCCCATTCTTTACTCCCTGGAGTGAAATTTGTAATCCGTGTTCTTCTATAAACAATTTGGTTAGTTCTTTGAAATACTTTTGAGACTATCGGAATATTCAATTTGTATATTGATTCATCTCATAGAATGTGGATTCCCTGAGTGTAGTCAGTGTGATTTAGTCATTTCTCTGTCTTCAACAAATAGCACAATGCCCAATAAAATCATGATCAACCACTATTTCTTAGATTAATGTTAATTTGTAGGTTACACTTACATGAGCATACTCTAGATGAAGTTTTCCAAAGAAGTACTTGATATGAGAACAATTTTTAAATGTCAGATATTTAGATACCTTAAAAATCTAGGTAATTGATTTTTCATCAACATTAGAGATTGAATATTTAATCAGGGAAAGGAAATATATTTAATCCTGCTCTTTTCAGTGCTATTTTAAAATTTGTCCTGAAGGTGGCAACATTGAATAATGTTCTTCATATTTTTCTAAGTAAAGCTTTTAGTCACTTTTAATTAAAGTTTTGTATTTTAGAATAAAGTCCTCTTCATACCCTCTATTTATTATTGTGTGGAAGAAAATATTTTACTGATTTTTTAGTCAGTAACCTTGAATTTACATGTTGAAAGAAATCATTTACAACTTTGAAGAATGAAAGTTAACCTAGATAAGGTTCAGCATAGTTCTCAAATCTCCAAATGTAAGATCAGTTTTAAACATATGTTTCCTGCCAAGCAAATTTATATCAATATGTGTATTAAACCGTAAGTGCAAATCAATTCTTGTCCTTTAGAGATATAAACTTGTTTCTCTGCTAAGTTTATTTAAATTCAGAATATTTTTAGTAACTAACCTGATCTATTAATAAAAGAGCATTTACCTTTAATAGTTTATAAAAATAACCATAACTACTAAAAGAAATTTTATGAACAAATACCTTGTAAAAGTTATCAACAATGCAATATGTTTGATCACCACACCAGAGCATGTATTAATGTTTTCTTTTTTTTTTTTTTTGCATCTTAGCCACTTAATAAAGTTGCACTAATCCATATTCATCTAAATGTTCAAAACCCTACTGTGCGAAAGAAAGGTGACAAGCAATATGTCACAGAGGTTAATTGACTTGTATAAAATCTGTTCAGTAGCAAAGCCCAAAATAGAAGTCTGTATTTCTTATCTCTAGAAAGTGACAGCTGCTCTTGGTTCTAATTCTATCATATTTATAGACAGTTCAATGTCTTTACATAGCTTCTAGGAGATATGCTAATAACTGCTTCCATGCTATTTTATGTTATGATTTTGTTATAAACACACATCTGTGTTTTGGCTTTCAGCTTTGGGGGCTCCATGTTCTAGAAATGCATGTAATAAGAGAACTCGTATGTGTTACTTGCCAAACTCAATATGTGTGCTCTTTAGTGTAAAATATACTTAGAGCGTTGTTTTATATTCTCTGAGGCTATTCTGAGTCAAATGAGACTTATAAAAGTTAAGTTTAGGATAAGCAAATAGAGAAGGTACATGATCAGATGAAAACAATATGAAAGAACCACAGAAACCAGCTGGATTTAGCTAGATGTGTTGGAGTGAGTGCAATGCTGCAAGGCAGGCAAGAAGACACTGGTGTGTAGGGAGCTGAGAGGCAACTGGACAGTACCAGAGACAGCACAAAACAGATGCAACTTTCTGACAGGTGCAATGAGAATGTACCTCGGCACTATATTCACAAGGTTTAAAGATTCCACACAAGTATACTCAATTAACAAGAAGTCAATTGTGTTAATTTAAAGATAAGTGCTTGAACCATATCATTCTTAAAATGGGGCTTCAGATAATTCTATTTTTAAAAATAGAACTCCTGTAGAATCTGGTAATAAAACATATCTTTTTTTAATAAAATAATAGCACAATATTTAAATTTTATGTTAGTCCCAGTATTCTAAAAAAAACTTAGTAATCCCAGGCTATTAACTTAACTTGAACTTAAACAATAAAAGGAACCTCATGGATAGACAGGTTTGCAAACATATGTTCTCCAGCTATCTTTGGCCTTCTAAGCCCTCTGAGAATGTTCAATCATTTAGTAATCAAGATAAATAAAGCTTCCAGAAATGCTTTATATATAACTATGGAAGAATTATACAACATGGGGAAAGGCAGGCTCTTTATTAAAACACGCATAGAGATACAACACTTGCACACATCTGCAGCAGGATGGTGAAGCACTCCCTGTAAACACCCACTAGAATTCCTATCACATTGTATTGAAATTGTTCTGATATTTGTCTGCCCTTGGTTATTTTTACTTGTAGTTTCCTGGCCTTGAGACTTTATTTTACTCTTCCTTGTATATTCAGAAGCTCACACGGTATGTGGCATATAATAACAGAACAAATTTACTGATGGGTTAAATTACTGAATCTTCATTGGAAAAGTTTGGCATAAGAAATCATTATGGGCTTAAAATTGTATATATGAAATATTGAAATCTGTTCTCTTTATGTAAGTGAGAAAAGCAAAAGGAAAAAAAAAGTCACTGTCATGGCTCCAGAGCTTCTCCATAGGGGAACTGAGGGTGAGGTAGCCTGGTTGGAAGGGTGAGTTAGGGATTTGTTCTGAAGTTGTGTTTTGATAGCAAGTCAATTTCTTTTAATTAGAATGCATGCTGTTTGCAGTGTCTAAGTGACTATAGTTAGAACATGTTGAACCAGTACTTTTGTCTTGAATATAATGGATGAAAATTTTACAATGTAGTTCAGCATGTTAAGTATTTTGGAAATGTTATGTAGGAGCATTTTTGGAATAAAAGAAGAATAATTATTGGATATTAAGCAACATTTATATAGTGTTTTCTATATTTTGAAAGGATTTTTTTAATTATAAGGTTTCATTTATTGCAAATGACAGATACCCAACTCAAACTAGGTTAAGCTGAGACAGAACTTATTGATTCACTCCATGTAATAGATCTACTTATAGAAACAGCTGAATTCAGCTGAATTCATGAAATTTCTTTCCTTATCAGTTTGTTCAGTTTCACACTGTATTGGTTGGCTTCAAGATTTACCCTACATACAGATGAAGATTAACTGTGGTAGTCCAAAACCAGTATCCTAATAGCTCTCATCTCTGTTAGCTAATATACATAATTTATTGATTCACTGGAAATATATGTACTGCCTATCTACACAGATCAAGCATTGGAATGGATATTGGGGTTACAAAAGGAAAATGGCAAAGATCCTATATTTGCTAGCATTTGCTAATATGCTTTATTATACTTTCATTTTTTCATTCTTCTCATTTTTTCTTTGTCTAATGGTCTTTTTGACTTTTGTGAACAAAAAGGTATAACTTATCTTTCAATAACATCTGGCTTGGTGCAAGATGGATATTCTTTCTCTTAATTTCCTAATCCTGGTGAAGGGACTCATTAACTTAGCACTATCTTGTGTCCATTCCTTAGCTAGTCACATGACTTTGTGGCAGAATAACATTAAACAAAAATGGTTAGCCTGTCATTTACTAGAGTTCCCTGAAAATCAAGATATCTGATTAACAAAATAATATGTGTTTTACAAAAGATCAAAGCACTTCTAACAGAACTGATGTTTGTATGGATATAAAAATTCCTTTTGTGCTTCTTAACCAAAAGCTCCAGTTCTCTATGAACAGGCTCTCTAGGATTACTACTTTTTCTACCTTCACTCCAGTCAGAATGGTTCAAGGCATAGATAGAGGAGATGATCCCCTTTACCACATGATGAAACTGAGATACATTGCCAAAATGAGTGTGTGTGTGTGTGTGTGTGTGTGTGTGTGTACTGCAAAGCCAGAATCAAGGCAAGCAAGTGCATTGCCTTCCAGAAGGTATTATTTACTCTAAATATGATGTTAGAAACCAGTAGTTCATAATTGATTCTGGATTATAAACACATTTTCTTTGGTGCATATACAGGATTCTTCTGAAGATAATATATTCAATGCTTTTAAAAGACTTTTTTTCTCTCAGTATGTGAAATGCCTTTTCATTCTGTTGGTGACTTCTTTGACAGAGCCAAAATTTTAAAGAATTCAATCTAATCATTTTTGAATGTGTTGATATTATATCTAAACAGTGTGCAGGGTTAAGTCTACAGCAAAATTGAAAAGAAGATATCGATTATCTGTGTAGCTCCTTTACCCTATAGACATGTACATAGTCAATGTCTTCTTTCAGAGAGGTACAGTTGTTACAACTAATGAACTTGCATTGAGGCATCACCATCTAAAGTCCATAGTTTACTTTAGGTTCACTCTTGGTGTGTATGCTCCATGTGGTTAGACAAAAGGATATGACAAATATACACCATTATTGTATCACAAAAGTATTTTCAGCAGCTTAAAAATCCAGTTTTCTGCATATTAACCCCTCTCCCAGCACTTGATGATTACTGATATTTTCATAGTTTTATTTTTTCCAAAATATCATATAATTTTGATCATATAATATATAATCGATTCAGATCGGCTTCTTCCCTCAATAATATGTATTTCAGTATCTTCAATTTTTTTGGTGACTGAGTAAGTTAGTTTCTTTGTTTCATTGGATAGTATTCCAGTTATCAGATGCACCATAGTTTATATATCTATCTTGATTTCTTCAAGTTTTGAGAATTATGAATAAGGTTCTATACATAACCACATGAAGGTGTTTATGTGGATATAAGTTATTAACTGTTTTAGGTAAATACCAATGCAAATTGCTGCTGGATCATGTGTTAGGGTGTTTAATACTGTGAGAAGCCTACACTGTTTTTCTAGCCTTTCTCTACCATTTTGCTTTTGCTTTCACAGCAGATATGAATAAGAGCTCCAGATGCTCCACAGCCTGTTCAGAACTCCCTGTGGACAGTCTTAGATTGTGACCATCCTGAAAGAGGTGTGCTGGTATCTCTGTCCTTTCGATGTTCATTTCCATGATGGCATGTGATGAGGAGCACTTTTTCATAGTCTATATTCTGTTAATACATCTTATTTGGTGAAATTCTGTTAAAATTTTTGGTCTGTGTTTTAATCAAGTTGTTTGTTTTCTTATTGTTGAGTTTTAATTTCTACATTTTGGATACAAAGCCTTATTAATATGGCTTCTGCAAATATTTTATTCCAGTTTGTAAATTATCTTTTTAGTCTTTTATTGTTTCCTTAACAAATCAAATATTTAATAAAGTCCAGTTTACCAATATTTTTCAATGAATTATTGTATGTAAACAGAGTTTTGACTAAAAATCATTTTCAATTTTAATGTCATCATCGCTTCTCGGCCTTTTGGCTAAGATCAAGTGTAGTATCAATTTTAACGTCATCTAGAGTGTATCCTAAGTTATTTTCTGTCGGTTTTACATTCCTTGTTTTGAACTTTGGTCTGTGAGCCACATTGAGTTCATTTCTATAAAGGTTATAAGCTCTGTATCTAGGTTCATCTTGTTTGTGGATGTCCAGTTGTGCTTGCACCATTAACTTGAAAATAATATTTCTTCACATTGGACAACACATTAAGGGCAGATCCCACATGAGACGTAAGTACACAGTGACTCCTGAAGTTGATTTAACAATTTGACACTCTTGTTTATGGCATCAGTAATCTCCCTAGGCTCTAGTCATGAGTTGCCGAGGCTATGGAAGCCTTTAGAGTACGCTGACTTCGATCTTATTCCAACAGGGTCATAGTCAAAGTGGAGGTTCTCTCCTCCCTTCAGAGAAAGGTACCTCCTTCTTTGATGGCCCCATTCATTCCACTGGGATCTCACTCGCAGAGATCTTTCATTTAGGTCTTCTTTTTTTTCCAGAGTGTCTTGGCTTTCCATGCCTAGAATATTCTCATGGGCTCTTGAGCCAGATCTGAATGCCTTAAGGGCTGACTCTGAGGCCAGAGTGCTATTTAGGACATCTGCCATTCTATGAGTCTGCTGTGTATCTCACTTCCCATGTTGGATCATTCTCTCCCTTTTTGATTCTATCAGTTAGTATTAGCAGACACTAGTCTTGTTTGTGTGATCCCTTTGACTCTTAGACCTATCAGTGTGATCAATTGTGAACTGAAATTGATCACTTGGACTAGTGAGATGGCCTTGGTACATGCCACCTTGATGGGATTGTATTGGAATCCCCTGGCACAATTCTAACTCCATCATTTGGGGCAGTTCCGATTGAGCATGTCCCAAATTGTACATGTCCCAAATTGTAATGCTATAACTAGTACTGAAACAGTATTTTTACACCTTGTGTTTCTGTGTGGGTGCAAACTGATGAAATCTTTACTTAGTATATACTGAATCAATCTTCTGTATATAGATAATTAAAAATGAAAAAAAAATCTTGGTGTTAAATTGGAAATTGCCTAGAAAATTAATCAATTTTTTAAAAAAATATATCATGTAGGATCTCTGTCCTTAATGTGCTATACATTGTGAATTAATACTATAACTAGTACTCCAACAGTATTTTTCACTTTGTGTTGCTATGTGAGGGCAAACTGTTGAAATCTTTACTTAATATATACTAAACTGATCTTCTGTATATAAAGAGAATTGAAAATGAATCTTGATGTGAAGCAAGGGGAGAGGGAGTGGGAAAGGGGAGGGTTGCGGGTGGGGGGGAAGTTATTGGGGGGAAGCCATTGTAATCTATAAGCTGTATTTTGGAAATTTATATTCTTTAAATAAAAGCGTTATAAAAAAAACAAACAAAAAAAAAGAAAATAATATTTCAAAAGCGAACAAATAAACCAAGTCATTCTCCATTATATTGTCTTTGATTCATTGTCCATGTGGTTTGATATCAAACAATAAACTTCAGGGAAATTTCTATCATTATCATTTCAATTTTTTTCTAAATCTTTCACTCCTGGTATTCCCTTCACATGTATTTACATCATTGTTCCACAGTTCTTTGATATTCTGTTTGTTCATTTGTTTTAGTCTTTGTTCTCTTTGCTTTTCAGTTTGCAGGTGTCTATGAAGAGATCCTGAAATTTGAGATTGTTTCCTGAGCTATGTCCTCTTCTAATAAACTAATAAAACATTATTTATTTCCATCACAGTGTACTTTATCCTTAGCTATTCTCCTTCCTTTTTTTTTCCTTAGGATTTCCGTCTCTTTGCTGTGAATGTGTCTTTAGTGTGCAGCAGTTAGTTGTGAGAGAGTGGAAGTTTTCTGTGAATCTAAGGCTAAGTCTCAGCCTTTCAGAGAATCCATGCCTCTGCAATGTGGACTTCAGAGTGCTGTTCAGTTTTATTTTCATCTTAAGGGACACAAGGTAACTGCAATGATCTGGAGTTTTATTTCCTTTCCCCACAATCAGGTTCTGTTAATACCCCAGAAAAATAGGCTGTGGTTAACTACTCTGGTATATTTCAAAATGATTTCTCATCACCAGAAGCACGGAGGCCTTTTTCTCAGATATGTAGTGTGAGAAGCTGCTGAGGTCTTGGAATAGAAAACTCAAAAGTGCCTCTGCCCATGATTCAGTGCCTGGGGAGTTTTTAACGCTTAAGGTTTTTCCACACTGAACTTCCATCAGTTTGTCACTTGGGTTAGGTTTCTCTGCCTCAACATTGTTTCCAACTTGTGAGTTTCTGCTCTGGTAACTTGTAATTCTCATGACTGTTGATCCATCTCAGTGATACGTGGAGCCGTTTTCCCTATGACCTTACACTTGTTTTGGATCTAAGAAGAGCTGTTAGTTATTCAGCCTGTTCAGCTTTTTACTTGTTGTTAGTATGAAGTGGAAACCTCAAAACTCCTTACCTGGAGAACTAGAAGTGTGAAGATAATTTATTTTCTAATATAATTTACCAACAGTTAGGGACAGATATTTCGCCCAGTGGTTAAGATGCCCATAACATGTTGGAATACTCAGGTTCGGTTCCCAACACTGATTCCTGCACATCCTGGGAGGCAGCAATGATGGTTCAAGTGATTGGGTTCCCTGCCATCCACGTGTGAAACCTGGATTGAGTTTCCATCTCACAGTTTCAGCTTAGCTCAATTTCTACTACTCTGAGCATCTGTTTCTCCACCTCTCAAATAAATAAATTAAAAAACAACAGAAAATTTTCAAACATTTAGAAAACCAGGATATTGGTATATGTGAGTAAGTTTCTCAGGCATGGAAAACCAAGACACTGTGGCAAAAAATGACCTAAACAAAAGATCTCTGGGAGTGAGATCCCAGCAGAAAAATCGGGCCATCAAAGAAGGAGGTACCTTTCTCTGAAAGAAGGAGAGAACTTCCACTTTGACTATGACCTTGTCTAAATAAGATCGGAGTTTGTGAAATCAAGAGGCTTCCATAGCCATGCCAGCTCATGACAAGAGTCTCGAGTGATTACTGACATTATATATAAGAGTGTCAATTGTTAAATCAACAACAGCAGTCACTGTGCACTTAATCCCCATGGAGGATCTCTGTCCTTAATGTGTTGTACTATGAGAATAGTCTTCAAACAGTAGTTTATACTTTGTGTATCTGTATGGGTGCAAACTGTTGAAATCTTTACTTAGTATATATTAAGCTGATCTTCTGTATAGAAAGATAGTTAAAAATGAATCTTAATGAAGAATGGGAGAGGGAGTAGGAGATGGGATGGTTTGGGAGTAGGAGGGTGATTATGGGGGGAAAAACTGCTATAATCTAAAAGTTGTACTTTGGAAATTTATATTTATTAAAAAAAGTTTCCTAAAAAAAGAGTTTGCAACTATTCCCAGTGTCTTGTTTACTTTACCCAGGACTTTAACCAATGAATTCCCTGTATCTCTGTATGTATCACCTCATAGTGGAGCTTGAAGAAGGCCAATACTCTTCAGTTAACACCCAGAACCAATAAGCAAAATAGAGAAAGGACTTTATAAATATCTTCATATCAAAAGGTTTGTTTCGTTTGTTTGTTTTGGTTATTATCAGTTTAAAATAAAATCCAAAACAACTGCCCTTTGGTACCTAAGGAAACCTGGTGCTCATAACATAAACCATAGGAGGGAAGTTCTCCAAAGTACACGGCAGTGTAGTTGCTGAATCCTTTTCACAGTCTGCCAGCAGCTACAAAGTTTAGATCCGAGTTGTTCTCCATTAAGTTATATGGCTCACTGACTCCACTAAATTAAATTTCTTTATCACTTATTCAGACTCATTTTCAAAATATTGGGTCAATCAGATAGACATCATGTACTTTACAGTACCTACTATAAATGTTCATCTTACTTCAATATTTAATCCCATTATTTTGCTCTTTTAATATAATCAAGAACAGCAAAAATGACTAATTACATAAATTCTATAAACAAATAATTTTTAACGAAGGAGAATAAGGTAAAAATTCAGATTATGTAGAAGCATAGTTGGAAAAATTGCAAAGAAAAACAGAAAGTCCAATTTTAAGAGCTTTTACTGGGAATGATATTTCTATGAATTAAATAAACATTTTACTAAGGACTCACTAGAGAACAAAGGACTTCTAGAACTTCTAGAAGATCATGTCAAACCTACCCACATACTCAACAGAAATGTGGATTCAGAGCTCAGTACACTCTTACATTCTCGTTATAAACCCACATAGTATCTTCATTAGTCTGCAAGGGCTGTCACAGCAAAGTGTGACAGAGTGGCTTAAGAAACAAAATTTTATACTCTCACCATTATAGAGGCTAGATGTCTGCATTCAAGGATTTGTTCTTTGTTGAAGGCTGTGGAGGAAGCATTGCTCCCAAATTTTTGCAATGCCATCTGCGTGGCTATTTCCTCTCTGTGTCTTCAAATAGTCTTTTCTGTTTGTGACTGTGACCGAATTTCCTCTCCCTATGAAGACATCTGTCACATTGAATTTAGACCCATGAGAATGAGCTCATTTTAGTTTAATCATTTCTTTAAAGACTGTATATCCAAATACAACTACATTTTGAGTTTCTGTGAGATATAATTTTAATATATTAATTTGATAGGAATATCAATTAACTCATAACAGGATCCATTCTATTTTTGTAGTGTGTCCAAAATAAATGAGATGGCCTATGTAAAAAATGAGAAAATAGTTGAGAAACTGGCTGCAGCTAACTTCTCAGTCCTTTGTTATATAAAATGGCAAAATTAGAAACAAATAAGATCTAGCAAAGCTAATATGTCACAAATCTAGCATGTGAAAGAGGTATCTCCGCAGAAATAAATTATTGCTTATATTTTTAAAGATTTATTTATGTTTTTATTTGAGAGGTAGAGCTACAGACAGAGAGTGAGAGAAAGAGAGAAAGGTCTTCCATCTACTGGTTCACTCTCCAAATGACCACAACAGTCAGAGCTGAGCTGATCCGGAGCCAGGAGCTTCTCCCAGCTCTCCCACACGGTGCAGGGGCCCAAGCACTTGGACTATCTTCTACTGATTTCCTAGGCCTTATCAGAGATCTGGATCAGAAAAGGAGCAGCCAGGACTTGAATTGGCACCCATATGGGATGTCTGTGATGCAGGTGATGGCTTTATCCACTACACCACAGTGTCAGCTCCTCCCTACATTTTTAAGCAAAATAATTAGCTGTGGCAAGAAGGAGACTACTAGAGGCATGGCAATATTTTAGACACGTGTAAAGCTCAATTCTAGGCTAGAGGACCAGTTCAATGCCAGTGTATGTTGTAGAATGTGAACATTTCCATCTAAATCAAAATACTCCAGGAGGGCCCAGATCAAATGTTATTCAGACGGATTGAGATGATCCTACTGCCTCTAGTGGAAAATCCTGAGATTTCCCAGCAATGCAAAATTGCTACGCATTCATGGATTTATTCAAGTGGTGTAAAGTTGAAAGTAGAAGACCAAGTCTGCCTTTCTTCTTTTCCTAAAACTATATCTACTCAATCATTAGACTTTCCGTATTCATGAATTTGGACTTATAGAAATAGAATAAATGGTATTCTTAACAGTTTTATGTCTATGTCTCACATCATATGCTAGAAAATACTATTCTCATTAAAAATATTTACCTTGGCAACTCTTCATCAATTTGAATGCTCTCCTGTCCTCCCAAATTGACGTTAATGCTGTTTAGTGATAGTTTAGTAGATACTGTATGATTGGAAGGAATTAGGATGTACTGACTCTTATTTTTGTTTTTTTAACAATGAACTAAAAAATCTATGATGACCTCTTATTTTTACTTGTTTTGTTTACCAAAGTACATTATATCTTATATTTTTCAGATGCAAAAAATAACAAGCATGGTTTTATATCAACAAAGACTACACTGAATAATTTTCACACATTTAGAATTTTCTTCTCTTGTGATAGATACTAGTTTCTATGGCAAAGAGGAAGTGTTGACTTCAGGACAACTTGGTTAATATAAACAGATAATAATCACATACTACTAAACACTTCAGCTTCCCAAGAGAAGAAAGAATCATTACATGAGATCTCTGGTACTCAACTCTCATCTAGATTTTCCTGAGAGTCTCATTCCATTATTGTTGTGTATACCAGGTATACCAGGTTAGTTATTTTTCTATTATATGACTTCCAGATTTTTCCCCTCATCTCTTCCTATCCATTACCCTAATTTTTAATAGAAGCTACTATGTGTTCTCTTTTATGCATCAATGCACAGAAGATATAAATAATTTGTTCTTTCACTGCATTAATCGTAAACCAGATTTATACTTCACTAGGGCATTAACCTTTTGATTAAAATCCAATAATTTGTTTCAGAACTGTAGTTGTAATTCTGCTTAAATGAAATTGATAGAAAGACTTTCTTAGCATTCAAAAAGACAACATCTGTTGGATTTTGTACCTAATTATCCACATTAAATTAAAAAATTCAAATGCAAAATAAAATGGCTAATTATTTTGAGTATAATTATTTATTTTCTCTTGTCTTAGTTATATAATGCTACTTAGGTGTTCTTAATTGGTTAGTTAAAATAGTTGCCCTTGGATATCCCTTCTGAAACTGAGTTTCAAAATTTTTAAATAAAGATAACATATAAATTCCATGCAACATTTTATGGAAAGAGTAATTTTTGGACTAACACCATTATTTACTGGGAAATTGCTATGTGTGCACTAATGGCTAAATGCTTTCATCCATAATGTTCCTGAATCCTTACAGAAACTCCATGGGATAAATGTTATTTCTGTCCTACAGATGAAGAAACCAAGGTTCAGAGAAGTGAAATTACTTGTTTAGAGGCTCAAAGCGAGTAAACAGTGTGACCATTTGATTTTGAAACTGGTTCTCTGAAACACTGCTTTTTTTCCTTTACTGGCTTAGCAGAACAAGAGTGTAAATATCTCTACCACCAAAAAGAACCTTCTAAATTCAGATGACATACATTTTCTCCACTTTCCAAATTAAACATGATGCTTTGAAACCCTATGTGAAATTAACATTTTTCCTATGGAACAGAGTAATAGTTATTCTATGATGACCGACAAAACTGTCATAATTTTTGTTAATCTAGATATTAGTAGATATGTAAATCTTGGAATTAAATTACAAAAATAAAAATTAATATTATTTTATTTTGATATTATGTGATTTATACTTTTTACACATATTATGTATAACACATCATCTGTCATTATAAGTTTATACAAAAGGTAAAGTATAAATATTAGTCTACATAGGTTTAATAATTAACTGTATTTCAACAAAAAGTCTAAATACCTCACTCCTGTGTATGTTGCATTTTAATAGTACTAAGATGAAAAATTTCAAAAACTAAGTTCTTGCTAAATTACATAACTTTTACATCGGATAAATTGATTCATTTTCTCTATTTTCTTGTGACGATTCCTTTAATCTTTTAAGTGATTCACCATGAGACATAGATCTTCTATCTCAGAGTTGAGAAAAGCATTATTTCTTTGACAATTGAATGTCTTAGAAAGTGGCAGGGGTTTAGAACCAAAAAATAGATCACCAACCTCTGGAGCAAGAAGACAATAGGAGATTGTTGCTAATGTTGAGCCTGTTCCTAGCAAAGACCTTTTCAAATAACAGTGATAAAAAGTACATTGTAAAATAAAGAATATAGAAAAAAAAAGGTAGAAAAATACTTTTTGCCAAAGTGAAGTAATGAAAAATTTTCTCAGCGGGAAATTATTTTTTAATATATTGTAAGGGTTTTTAAAAAGCTTCTTATATGGTATTCTATTGTTTCAGATTTAAGGCTGTATAATTAAATTATAATACTCTGTAGAAATATATTTGCTATAGAGGTGTGTGTTCTGGCACAGCTGGTTAAGCTACTTTTGGGATACCTGCATCCCATTTCAGAGTACCTAGTTTGAGTCTCAGCTCCACCATTTCTGACGCAGCTTCCTGCTACTGCACCTGGGAGGCAGCAGACTAGGCTCAAGTTCTTGAATCCCTACCATGTCTATCTTTGGTCTTGCCCAGTCCTAGCTGTAGCTCACATATGGGGAGTCAACCAGCTGATGGGTGATTCTCTTTCTCTCTCTCTTTGTCATTCTGTCCTTCAAATAAATAAATTACCGTGATACATAATTGTAAAATAAACGAATTTAATGGCCTATTTTAATGTTTAATTTTTGATTTTACTTGAATTACTTTTGCTTTTACCTCATTTGAGGGTAGTTTGTATGTTTTAAAATTGCATTTCTGAGGAATGTGTGTCCACTTGCTTAAAACTTCTACCCTTTATATCCTCAGCCATTTTCTCCTATTATTAAAAAGATCTCAAAATCTATTCATTGTGTTTTATTGTTTCACTTCCTATAATATAAAAAAAAACTATTAAAGTAAGGGGAAGCATTTTAGTAATATTGGCCTACCATCAGTGGTCCATCAAAAACCTTGGTGGTAAATAGACAGACAAGGGTATTTTTAAACACTTTAATCAATTGAAAGCATATGATATTTCATTCAGTTTAATTTATTATTTATTAAGACAATTATTTTGTAGGCCTCTTAGTATCTTAATCTATATTCTTAATGCTGTGACTTCTCAATCTTTCAATTTTATGCCTATTAATTTAATCTACTTTGCTGTTACACATGAGTTGCATCCACTAAAGTGAAACATTTGATAACTTCTGATAGTTATATAAACCTGTGAAACCACCTCTTCATTAACATAACCATTGTTTAAATCCTATAGCATCTAGCCTGTTGTCTTCTACTGGCCTCAGAAAACTGTGTACTTGCTGTCACTGTAGATTATTTTACAGTTTATACAATTTTATAAAAATTAAATCATATGATAGGTACACTCCTGTGCATCAATTCTTTCACTCAGTGTTATTATTTTAATAGTCACCTATTTGTATAGATTTTTACATTTTGTCTATCCATTCATTATTGATGGACATCAGCATTACATAAATTTGAATGTTATTGATGATAATAAAATATAAATCATGATATACAAGATGACACATGTTTAAATTGTATTAGTATGAACAAATATCTGGTATAAGGAAGCTTCTTGTCCATCTTTTAAGCAGTCAACCAGTTTTCAATTTTTAATTCCTACCAGTACAAATTTAAATTATTTTAGTATTGTCCAGTTTGTTTCATTTTTTTCTCTTCTTGCATAGGAATTTATTGCTATTTGAAGAAGACATTACCAAGTATAATGTGAAGTCTTTGTCCGCCCTGTTTTCTTCTAAGAGTTTCATAATTTTCTTTCTTACACTTAGACCATGGATTGATTTTTAATTACTTTTTATAGATGGAGTTAGGGAAGGTTTGCACTTCCTTCTTTATCATGTGTATATACAACTTGAAATATCTAAATAAATTCATGAAAATTAATGTTATGAAAAAACTCTTGTGCATAGTTTTTAATTTTTTTCACCAAAATAATCTTTATCTTAATTGCATTTTCCACAAATTCTTCAGTTTATCCTCATATTCTCATCTATACTTGTTGAAAGAATGTATTTTTTATTTTCAGCAATTCTGATGCCCTTCTTGAATATTATTTAACTATCCCTGCAGAAGTTTATTTCTGGGTTCTCTGATCTATTGCCTTGGTTTACACAATGTGTATGTCTTCTTACCTTTACCGTACTGTTTGGATTACTCTACTTTGTAGTAACCAAAGATTTGTAAAATATTTCAACTAAAAAAAATCTCCAGAGTTCTGTACCTTAGTATAATGATGAATTCAGTTCAGTTGTGATTATGGATAAGGATTATTAATTCATTTCACCAAAGTTAATACACAGCTTAATATTTAATAAGTAAATTTAACCGCTTAATATTCCTCTGTGGCCATAAATGACATATCTCTATTTTCATGGTCTATAACTTCATTCCGTAGATAACATAAGTATGTGAGGCAGAAAGAAGAAACACTTTTACCTGAAAACTGCTGTTCAAATAACTAACTCTTTTTGGGAATATATTTTAAAGGCTTTATACTCTATATCCATGAGCAACTAATGAGATCAGCAAAATGCATGAAATATTTGATAATAACATCAAATAAAGATAGCATATACACTTATAAACTCAATGTTAGCATAGTTAATGTTGGAAAATTACCCAAGTTAGAAAATCTAAGAATTAGGTTCATTACACATTAATATTTTACAGGAATAAGCAGTTATCTAGATTCTGAGACATGACCTTGAAACCTAGTTCACACTGCAGCTAATAAGGCAAAACTGTGGGGAATTTCATAAAGCTGGAGAATAGAATTCTACAGATAAAAATTTTCTTCATCTTTTAACACATGTCAATTTTCCAAAATTTATGGCCAAAAGAACTTAAAACTCAGAAACATAATCCCATAAATGTGTAATAGCATTCAGAAAAGTTGTACAAAAGCTGAAAAGATAATGCAAAACATGCTCTTTTAATGTCAGGCTCAGGAGTTAATTTTTTTTTTTTAATATCTGTTTTTGAATTTTTACTAATTGGTAGCTCAAACACTTAAAAATTGCTGATTCACTTCCGGTAGGAAGTAATAATCCCAAAGGTTATCTTTTATTGTCAGCTACTTGAATAGTAGGAAATGAAGTATTTACCCATGATTCTTATTTTAACATTCCTTTTCTTCAAAATATATACAGACAACTTAATACAATTTTCCCCAACTTTCATGATGGTTTCCTCAAGAATTAAAGAATTGAATAAAGTCTTTGGAATGGATGAGCTTTTAAAAAAATTATTTATTTGACAGATAGAGCTACAAATGGGGGGAGAGGGAATAGAATGTGTGTGGGGGAGAGAGAGAGAGAGGGAGAGCGAGAGCGAGAGCGAGAGAGAGAGAGAGAGAGAGAGAGAGAGAGGTCTTCCATATGCTGATTCACTTCCCAAATGGCAACAATGATCAGAACTGAGCCAGGCTGAAGCCAGGAACCTGGACATCCATCCAGGTCCCCCAAGTATGTGCAGGGTCCCGAGGACTTGGGACAACTTCTGCTGCTTTCCCAGGCACATTAACAGGGAGATGGATCAGACATGGAACAGCTGTGACTTGAACCAGTGTCCATATGGGATGCTGGTTCTTCCAGCCAGACATAATTCAAATGTTAGCTAGTGAATGCTGTTAATAATTGCTGATGTTCTAAGATCAAAGCAAAAATTTAGACCGCTTAGTCCCCACAGATATTCATTTCCTCTAAGCTTCAATTTTTTTTTTTCAAAATCCACCTGATTTGTTTACAATCCAGAATCCCAGGATTTGTCTGTTGTATTTTTATAGTTCTTTATTTTCAAAGAGCAGATATGCTAGGTGGTAACTCCACCAAAAGTAGAATATCTAGAATAGACCTATGAACACTAAATTTTTGGAATAATTAAAAGAAAAAAGCTATTAAGTCAATAATAATAATAATCATGGTAACAATAAAACTGATCCCGTGCAAATATTTTTCAGATGACCTATAAAAGCATCTCCTTTAATCACGAGGTCATTTCTCTCTTTTGTTATTTTTTGAGAAGAGTACATTTCTGTTGTAATTGTTTTTCCTTCTATACACCAGGGAAAATTTTCTTGTTTTTGTTCAAACAACATATCATCTTTACTTTATCCTGATTTCATGCAACTAACAGTTATATTTCTTTGCATACTGCATTGCTTCAACCGCTCACACAGTGTTCTGAAAGTCAGTTTCTCAGCAATATCAAATTTCTCACACAGAAATAATTGTCATACCTGATTAAATCATGGCTCATTTACAAAATGTATGTTGTTGCAGTGTACGCATGTTTTCGTGAAAATAGTCTTCCTTTAGTCCCTATACTATCTTTGCAAATTCCTCAGATCTCATTAAAAATATTGATTGTAAAGGAGAGTCATCCAAATGAATATTTTAACTGCTTTACTCATCATTTTTGAAACATTTTTCAAATTACTAACCTTCTAACTCTTTTTCTGAAAATACAGTAATAAAGAGTACTTCATTAGATAGGTAAAAGAAAGTATAATTTTTCTACATAGTGGAAAATGTACAGTATACACTCAGCAATCAGTTTTCTGCTCCAAAGAATTATGTCTCAAACAAGACCTATTCTGTTAGGACCGCATTTTAAAACTGAGTATCAGAGCTGGAGTTGTGGTATAGTGGGTAAAGTACCCAACTGTGATGTTGACATTCCACATGAGTACTGGTTTGAGTCCTGGCTTCACTTCCAATCCTGTTCCGTGATAATGTGCCTGGCAAAGCAGCTGAAGATGGCCCAAGTACTTGGGCTCCTGCCACCCATGTTGGGATTCCCAGAAAAACCTCCTGGCTCCTGACCTTGGCTTAGCCCAGCCCAGCCCTTTATGGCTTTTTGGGGAATGAATTAGGGGATGGAAGATCTCTCTCTCTTTTTCAAATAAATAAATCTTAAAAAAAACCCTGGATATCATAATTGTATACTTAAAATACTTAATTGAAAATGATAATGAACTTTATAGAAATAAAGCATCAACAAAATCTGATTACTTTGTGGAATCCTTTAAAATTAGAGTAAATGTTATACATACAGATATCTTTTTCCTGAAAAGTTATAATACACATTTTATTGTAGTCATTTTTCATGAAACTTCGTTATCTTAGTAAGTATCGTATTAATTTGGTTACACACTTAATTGTTGGGGAAAATGATCTGAATGCTAATGTTCAGATTTATCTGTTCTTTGCATTTGAAGATGAATACTTTTCCAGGTGTGTGCAAGATTTCAACTGGCAGTGATTTCAGTCTAATAACAATAAAGCAGCTTTATGCATAATAAAGGTCATTTCTCCCTCAGTGACATATGGCAAAATTTCCCATATTTGCAAGAAATGTTAGCTTTCAGGATTATTTTAAGATCAAATTTGTAGATAAAATTTTATAGTGCGTTTTTTGTCCTTACATATATATTATTGGAATAGAGTTAATAACTCTAATAAGTTTCTCTGTGATCTGTCATGTAAAATGAAAATAAATGTCATAGTTAAGCATTCCAAATTAACAAAATTTTCATAAAAAGAAATATATTTTCTAATACAAAAGGATTCTTTTATTGGATCTGTGTCAATCAAATATAAAATTGCTCATATGAAAGAGCATGTTTTCTTGTGACATTTATTTTAGTTTGACTTTTTTTAAAGCTTGAAATTTATATAAGATGAAACAGGGAATAAAATGTAATTCTTTGGGAAAATGTTGGCTTATATATTGCTATTTATATTGACAGTGGTGAGTAATCTGCACTCTAATACAAGCTTGTTTTTTCTAATGATCCAGTGGAAAGTCAAAACATGTATCAGCCATCCTCCATTACGTGCCATTTTAAAAGATTTTCATTTATTTATTTGAAAGGTAGAGTTACAGATAGAGAGAGGGAGAGACAGAGAAGGTCTTAAACCTGCTGGTTTACTCCTCAAATGGCCACAAAAGCCAGAGATGGACTGATCCAAAGCCAGGATCCAAGAGCGTCTTCCAGGTCTCTCACACTGATGCAGGGGCCCAAGCACTTGGGCCATCTTCCACTGCTTTCCAAGATTACAGGCAGAGAGCTGGATTGGAAGAATAGCAGCAGGGACATGAACGGCACCTCTATGGGATGCCAGCACCACAGGCAGAGGCTTAGCCTACTACTCTACAGCGCTGGCCCCTCAATTATGCACTTCTAAAACATTCTATTATGAATAATACTTTAGCATTGAACATTGTTGGAGAGTGCAGTGTTTCATTCTTTGTAGGAGATGTATAATAGATGGATAGCATTGTTAAAGCACATCATTAACAGTATTGGACTGACACTAATACCATCTAGATTTCCGTACTACCATTTTCATAAACTAATGGTTGGATATTCAACAAGTGATTTAACACTAGTTGGGTGACGGTTCTACACTCTTCAAACAGGTAAGATGGGATTTTATATCCTAGAATTCTCTTTTCTCTATGGGTCCATATTAAGCCATAATGACCATTTGTTCAAGATTTGGAAAGCAGAAGTGAAGTAGTAGCCTGTATGTTCTGAAGGTCAGTGCCTGGTGTCATGAACTGTGGCAACTATTGTAGTTGCCTCTGATCTACTGGCTCTTGCTCTGGTGGGGAAGCACCAGGGCCCACAACACCTATAAATCTCTCCAGTTCCCTTCTCTTAGTTTCTAAAATTCCTGAGCTGGGTAAATATGCCATTCTAGCTTGGGCTTTCAACCTCTCCTACCAGACACAGGTAGGAGGTTGAGGATGATAAAAAAAAAAAGATGCAAATTTCAGTTTGAACTTATTGGTTACAGTTTATAATCCAACTCCTTTATTCACTAGCAGCTACTTTTTTTAGCTAGCAGCCATGTTGCAAATGAATAATTTTAGTATCTAGTTCCTGGCAGAGAGTTTCTAAAACATTTGGGGCGTTCTGAATGATAGAAGATAGAGGAGCAACTTTTTTATTCATAATAAATACCTTAAAACCATGCCTGGGGTTATATTTTTTTAAGAATTATTTATTTTAAAGGCATAGTTAGAGGGAGAAACACACACACACAGAGAGCAAGAGAGAGGGAGAGAGAGAGAGATCTTCCATCAGCCAGAAGACAGTATGGAAGACAGGCTGAATGAAGTCAGGAGCTTAGAACTCTATCTGGACTCCCCACATGGGTGGAAAGTACTTGGGACATCTTCTGATGCCTTCTCAGGGCATTAGCAGGGAGCTGGCTTGGAAGCAGAGCAGCGGGGACTCAAATATGCACTCCAATATGGGATGGTGAAATCAACTTACCGCATTTATGTTAATGAGGCTGTTCTGGGAGGAAGAAGGATGGTTAGCATGGGAAACAAGTGAATTGAGGCTAAACTTTCAGTCCCACCCTGACCTCTGTGGAGGAAAAGGATAGAAATTGACCTAATCACTAACAGCCAATGATGTGATCAATTATACTTACTTAAGGATGCTTCCATGTAAACCTCTAAACAGAAGAATTTGGGTAAGTTCCAGGTGTGTGAACACATGGAGCTACTATTTTTATTTAATATTTATTTGAAAGGAGTTACACAGAGAGGAGAGGGAAAGAGAGAGAGAGAGAGAGAGAGAGAGAGAGGTCTTCCATCCGTTGGTTCATTCCCCTTATGGCCACAACAGCTAGAGCTGCGCCAATCCGGAGCCAGGAGCCAGGAGCTTCTTCTGGGTCTCCCAAGCGGGTGCAGGGGCCCAAGGACTTGGGCCATCTTCTACTGCTATCTCAGGCCATAGCAGAGAGCTGAATCAGAAGAGGAGCAGCCAGGACTAGAATCGGTGCCCATATGGAATGCCAGCACTTCAGGCCAGGGTGTTAATCCACTGCGCCATAGCGCCAGCCCGACACAGCGCTACCATTATGATGGGGTGCTCAGAGAGAGCATGGAAGCATCATACATTTCCTACACAAGTATTGTTCCCAGTGCATCACTTCCATTTGGTAGTTTCTGATATGTATATCTAAATATACACACATCTATATAGAAGCAATTAGAGTTTATTTGAGCAAAGTAAACTGGGAACAAATCAGGCAGTTCTCAGAATGAAAGCACTCTCAGAAATGTGAGTTAACAGCATTTACTGAGAAACAGAGGTAAAGGCACAGAAAACAACTTAATTGGCTACCACCAAATCAACCAACAAATAACAACCAATTAGTAACAGCATAATTAATTAATTGTTTGCAGCCTAATCAGCACACTGTATCCAGAGCCTTCTGCAACCAGCCAAAACTCAGTTACTGAGCTTTTTGTTAAAAATTCTATTAAAATAGAGTATACATATGAAAAATGCATCTAAAAGTACATATCAATGAATTATTGTCATCCGTTCATCCCCTTAACCAGAACCCAAATTAAGAAAAAAGTATTGCTAGCACACCAAGAGTCCTCTCACTATTCTTGCCCTCTCAAGCTCTTTTTTAAATTATGCAAAACAACAGTATATTGTCATTTACCTGTATGATTCAGTGAAGCAACACTTATGACTATATACCAAATGAAATGACATGTACACTGATTTTTATCCTCTCTCTATATATTAACTACCAGAAACAAGAAAAAATGTGATATTTTTCTTTTTGGTCTGGGTTATTTCACTTAGCATACTGATCTCTAGTAGCATTCATGTTGTCAATGTCTGAATTTAATTCATTTTTGGACCGGTTATAGTCCATCATGTATATATACCACATTTTTTATCCACTCATCAGTGCATGGATATCTGTCTTGATTCCATATCTTAGCTATTGTGCATGAGCTGCTATAAACTTGTGAATTCAGGTTACTATTTAATATGTAGCTCTCATTTCCATTGGATATATTCCCTGGTGTGGGATGGTTGGATCATATGATAGATCTATTTTAAGATTTTTGAGAAATCTCTATACTGTCTTCCATAATGGTTATACCAGTTTACATAACCACCAACAATGTATTATGGTATTTTTACCAGTATATGCAAATATTTGTTTTTTTTATTTCTAGATGATAATCATTCTAACTGGAGTGGGTGAGACTTTGTGATGGTTTTTATTTACATTTCCCTGATGGATAATGATCCTGAGCATCATTTCATGTCTGTTGGCCATTTGTATTGGCCATTTGTATTTCATCCTTTGAAGAATGCCTGCTCCTTTTTTGCCCATTTTCAAATTGGATTGCTTGTTTTGTTGTTATTGAATTTCTTGAATTCCTTATGTATTATGGATATTCATCCTACATTTGGTGCATAGATTGAAAACATGTGTGCTCATTCTGTTGTCTCTTCATTTAACTGATTGTTTCATTTGCTGTGAATAATTGCCTGTGCTTCTGGGTTCTTTTGTCTAGGCCAAAGTCTTGTGGAATTCCTCATTTTCCTTTAGTGATATGATTGTTCCAGGTTTTATGTTTAGATACGTGATCCATTGTGAGTTGATTTTGGAAATCATATCATCCCAAGATTATTTGTTGAAAAGACAAACCTTTCTTCAGGTTGTAATTTTAGCTCATTTGTCAAAGATTAGTTGGTAGTAGATGCATAGACTGATTTCTGGAGTTTCTATTTTATTCTACTGGTCTATATGTCTACTTATGTGCCAGTAACAGGCTTCCTCCCTTTTCCTTCCTTCCTTCCTTCCTTCCTTCTTTCTTTCCTTCCTTCCTTCCTTCCTTCCTTCCTTCCTTCCTTCCTTCCTTCCTTCCTTCTTTCTTCCTCCCTCCCTCCCTCCCTCCCTGCCTCTCTCGCTCCCTTCCTCTTGTTTTTGTGTTTCTCACAAACACACATTCTACCCCTCAAATAAATAAAAACAAGCAAACACCGAAAAACATAGATGCCTTATTAAAAATGAACATTTTGGAGCAAACCTTCAGACTTTTAACAACTAGCAGTATAGAGTAGGTGCTTTAAATAGCCATTTGTTATAACCGTAAAACCCACAAACACTAGAGAACTATTACATAGAAGATAACTGAAGCCAAGAAATAGGTGAGATGAGTAGAGCCGTGATAGATAAAGATCAAGATAAAGAAAGATCAAGATTAAGATCAAGATCAGGACCCTGGCCAGAAACTTGCAATTCACCATCATTAAATGATGTAGTCCCTTGAAGAATATCCTTTAGAGGAGACTGAATGGAGCCACAGACAGCCAAATAAAATTTCAGGAATTTACTGACTGACACTCCAGAAGGCAGTACTTCAACAAGGAGAGTGTGCAGAGTATTGTCATTTTTTTTTCAAGATCTAGTAAAATTGGGGCTGGCACTGTGGCATAACAGGTGAAGCCACCTCCTGCAGTGCCGGCATCCTATGTGGGCACCAGTTTGAATCCTGGTTGCTCCGCTTCTGATTCAGCTCTCTGCTATGCCTGGGAAGGCAGTGGAGGATGGTTAGAGTCCTTAGGCCCCTCCTCCTGGGAGACCTGGAGGAAGCTCCTGGCTTCTTGCTTTGGATGGGTGCAACTCCTGCCACTACAGCCATCTAGGGAGTGAACCAGTGGATTGAAGCCCTCTCATTCTCTCTCTCTCTCTCTCTCTCTCTCTCTCTCTCTCTCTCTCTTCTCTCTCTCTCTCTCTCTCTTTCTGCCTCTGCTCTCTATAACTCTGTCTTTCAAATAAGTAAATAAAACTTTTTAAAAAATCTAATAAAATCAGAAATCGAAATATTCATCATAAAAACAAAATTTGCTCAAAGCACATTGTTATCACCATGTTCCCAAGGAGATGGAAGAGGTCAGCACATTGTGCTGGTGGAGTTGGTGAGAAATAAAAGGGAAGCCAGGTTGGGCTTAATTCTATGTCACAGGCTGACTCTGGCCTGAAACCTCTTCCTATATGAGCTGCTCATAACAGCAAAGAAAGTGAAAGTGGTTTTTATATTTTCAATTGAACTAATCATAGGAAGAATAATGTGTTATGAAACATGAAAACTTTATTAAATTCAAATATCAGTGTCCATAAATAAAATTGTATTGGGATTCAGCTGTACTCATGTGGTTAGCTATTATCAATGATTGCTTTCACCCTCTAATGGCAGAGAGAAGGCATTGAACCAGAGATCATATGACTCACAAAGTTCAAAATACTTACCTGGTGGCTCCTAAAAAAATAGTTGACCCCTGGTACAAATTTTTTCAACTTTGTGATCAAAGTAACAGAATTTTCTTTTAATGAAAAATACTTTAATATTCTTAAATGTTAGAAAGGACTTGATTGAGTGAAACAGAAATGATATAGTTTGAAAAAAATGATAGGGCAGGAGATAAAGAACCTAGAATAGATGAGAGAACAGTGTTTAAATGAGAGGTAGCACATCTCTGCCTTGGATCTCTGTGGGAGAAGAGACAATAAATGCAGATTCAGGGATATGTGAAGATTTGGTGGCTGAAGAAACATCTGGTTGATAAAAATTGGATGTGAATGTGGTGAAAATGTATTCCCACTACAAATATTCCAATACATATCTTTTGCAGTTAAATATATTAATATCATATCATATTAATATCATATCATATTAATATCTGTGATAAAAAAGCCCTATAGCTGAAAAGTCAAAGTAGTTTCCAAAATTCCTGATTAGTTCTAATATAAATATTTTTAAATAGAATATTCCCAAGTCTAATCTTTCTGGCTGAATTTTTGCATTGATAACATAATAGTGGAAGATGTTTCTGGTAGCACTTAAAATTTTGTAACATAAGAATATCTTCTATTTTTTTCAGTTCACTAATTTAGTGCCTGCTATTTATCCTTTTTTTTTTTTTTTAATTTTTGACAGGCAGAGTGGACAGTGAGAGAGAGAGACAGAGAGAAAGGTCTTCCTTTTGCCGTTGGTTCACCCTCCAATGGCCGCCGCGGTCGGCTTGCTGCCGCCGGCGCACCACGCTCATCCGATGGCAGGAGCCAGGTGCCAGGTGCTTCTCCTGGTCTCCCATGGGGTGCAGGGCCCAAGCACTTGGGCCATCCTCCACTGCACTCCCGGGCCACAGCAGAGAGCTGGCCTGGAAGAGGAGCAACAGGGACAGAATCCAGCGCCCCAACCGGGACTAGAACCCGGTGTGCCGGCGCAGCAAAGCGGAGGATTAGCCTGTTGAGCCACGGTGCCGGCCTTATTTATCCTTTTTAACACTTGCTATTGAAATTTTATTTGAATTTTCTTTTATAATAAATATTTTTCTGCAAAGAGTTGCAGCCTCTCATTTATTGCCTATTCATTTACATCACATTTATCTAAAAACATATCTAGCAGAGTGAATTTTAAGTGTTATCTTCTTGAACACTTTTTATTAAGTAAATTAATAAAATTTTCTATATATTTTAAGGAGCAATTTTTGTTATTAAAATAATTCTAGGGGCCAGTGTTGTGGCATAGCACGTGAAGCTGCCGCCTATGATGCCGGCATCCCGTATAGGTGCCAGTTCATGTTCCAGCTGCTCCAGCTTCCAGCTACTGAAAAAAGCAGTGGAAGATGGCCCACAGGTTTGAGCCTCTGTTATCTATGTGGGAGACCCTGAAGAAGCTCCTGGCTCCTGGCTTCAGCTTAGTCCAGCATGGGCCATCGGTGGCCATCTACAGAATGGACCAGCAGATGGAAGTTCACTCTGTTTCTCTCTCTCTCTCTCTCTCTCTCTCTCTCTCTCTCTCTGTGTGTGTGTGTGTGTGTGTATGTGTGTCCCTCTCTATGGAACTCAGACTTTTAAATAAATAAATAATCTTTTAAAAAATTCTAGATAAACCAATATGTACCACTTGAAATTGCAAATATGAAACAATTAGTATTTTCCAAAATAAATAATACTGACACAGCAAAGTGTGTTTTAAAGGTTTTGTTTATTTATGTATTCATTCATTTGAATGGCTGAGTGAGAGAGAGAGACTCTAACCACTGATTCAATTCTTAAATGCTGTAATAGTTGGGCCTTGCTACTGGGCCAACTAGAAGCTAGGCAGCATTTTAGGTATATTTGAATTTGAATATTGATAGGATTTCTAAGCCATTTGTTAATCTTAATTATGGATACTTTATTATCTATCAAGCTGTTCTCTGGACACTGAGTTCTATGTATTAACTGCTACAACATACTTTTTTGTTACTCAGTTCCTTAGTTCTCTATCCATAGATAAAGCTTTGAAAATCCATGTGATAATGTAGTTGTTTTCCTGAATATGTAAGTACAAAAACATTTTCAAAAATTTCATATAAAATACCTTTTTATTTTTAATTCAATTTTCACAGACTTTTAGAATTACTCTTATATGATTTTTTTCATGTGCTATAACAGTGCTACAGCTTTTTTTTCCTGCACCATGTTGTGCGACTCAGTCATTTTAAGGAAGACTAACTTAAGAGTTATCATAAAATGCAGGTCAATAAATGCAGATTTACGGGTAGATACATTCTTAGATTTGTTTAAATTCAGAGAGAAATTATGTTCAAAAATAAATCTATGAACTGAAAAGATTTTTAAAGATTCATTTATCTATTTATTTGTCATAGTTAGAAAGAGTGAGGGAGAGACATAAAGAGAATTTCCATCAGTTGATTCCCCCCTCCCCCCAACTGGCTGCAGTGGCCAAGGCGGAGTCATGCCAAAGCCAGGTTCCAAGAGTTATTCTGGGTCTCCCATGTGGGTGGTTGGTGCCCAAGCACTTGAATCATCTGCTGCTGCTTTTTTTTTTTCAGGCCATTAGCAGGAAGCTGTATCAGAAGTGGAGCAGCAGGGACCGTAACACCAGTGCCCATATGGGATTCCAGCATCCCAGGTGGTTGCTTTACCCACTCCACCACCACGCTGACACGCGAAAAGCAATTTGATAATCAGAGTTAATCATTTTTGTCTTAGATTTTTTAGAATAATTATAGACTACAATTTAACTAGGGTTATGAATCAAACTTGAACAACAATTATTCTATTTATCTTTCTAAAGATTTAATTAATTGAAAGAGTATCAGAGAAAAAGGAAAGGAGAGAGGGAGAAAGAGAAATAAAGAGAAAGAGAAATAGAGAAAGGTAAAGATCTTGCATCTGCTAGTTCACTCTTCAAATGGTCATAACACTTAGGTTTAGATGAGATTGAAACCAAGAACTAGGAATCTCCTTTGGGTCTCCCACATGAGTGGCAGGAGCAAATAATTGGGCCGTCTTCTGCTGCCTTACCAGGTGCATTTGCAGGAAGGTGAATTAGAAGCAAATTACCTGGGGCACAGACTGGCACTCTGATAGGAGATGGTAAAAGCTGGTTTAATATGCTGTGCCACAACACCCGCCCCATAATAATGAATTTATATCCATGTCTCTATTACATGAACTGGAAATAATGTTTTTATCCTGTTGTATTTAGAAAACTGCATTAGTTTGGCTTAAATGAGGAGTAGAAACCAAAATAAAATTAGACCTGCGATGGGGCTGGTGCTATCGTGCAGTAGGATAATCCTCCACCTGCCATGCTGGCATCCCATATGGGTGCCGGTTCATGTCTTAGCTCTTTCTCTTCTGATCCAGCTCTCTGCTATGGCCTGGGAAAGGAGTAGAAGATGACCCAAGTGTGTGGGCCCCTGCTCCAACATCAGAGGCCTGGAAGAAGCCCCCAGATCCTGGCTTTGGATTGGCCCAGCTCTGACCACTGCAGCCCTTTGGGGAGTGAAACAACAGGTAAAAGATCTTTTTCTCTGTCTCTCCATCTATTGTCTGTAAATCTACCTCTCAAATAAATAATAAATAAAATCTTTAAAAAAGAAATTAGATCTGCAAAAGATTTGCTGGGGAAGAAAACCTGTGAAGGATGAAATGGGAAGGAGCAGAGAGGTTTTGATTTTAGGTTTTCATACAGATCTGGCTCCTGCAAAAGAGGAGAAGGGTTGGGGGGTTGGAGAATCACACTGGAGTACATTCAATTGCTGCATCCATCATCCCTTGGCAAGCGCATCAGATACAAAGAATCACAGACCATATAACTTAAAAAACCAGGAATTTGGGGCTGGAGCTGTGGCATAGAAGGTTAAGCCTCCACCTGCAGTGCTGGCAACTATATGGGCACCAGTTCAAGTCCTGGTTGCTCCACAACTTACCCACCAGCTCCCTGCTAATGAGCAATGGAAGATGGCCCAAGTCCTTGGGCCCCTGCACCCACGTGCCCATGTCAGAGATCCAGAAGAAGCTCCAGGCTCCTGGATCTGGCCTGGCCAGTCCTGGCTGTTGTGGCCATGTAGGGAGTAAACCAACAAATGGAAAAGTCTCTCTCATTCTTCTTCTCTCTACTTCTGCCTTTAAAATAAATAAATAATTAAAAAAAACATAAGAGTTTATTTCCTCACAGTTCTGAAGAGTAGACATCCAAGATCAAGGTGCTGACAGGCTTGGTCTCTTCTGAGAGCCTCCCTCCTTGGCTTGTGCATAGCTGTCTTAGTCCAGTATCTTTACCTGCTTGTATCTTAACCTTACCTTCTTATAGGGATAGTACTCATACTGGATCAGTACCCACCCATCTTACTTTATTCTATGCAGATTACCACCAAAAGGCTCTATTTTAAAATGGAGCAACATTCTGACAGAAATGGAACAGTAATAATAACCTTCTGTGCTCAGTTAGTCTCCTGGGAAAGTTAGCATGGCGCAAATAGCACTACATCCACGGGTATAGCAGTGGGGGTTACAGTCAATTGTACTTGGTTTATACAATAATGAAAAAACTTTGCAGCAAGCATGAGCCTAGACTCCTCTAGATACAGACTATTTCAGGCTTAGGAGGGGATTCCAAGGCTCATGCTACATTATAGAATCAGTCAGTGGACATATCCTCCTATCTCATCATAGGAAGATAGCTGTTTCATCAGTGTCTTCCAAACTGGTAAGACGATTTGCCTGGAAGTGTTGCTAATCAGCGAGTGAGGAAAACAGGTGGGTGGTGTTTGATGAGGACATTGTACCTCTAGGCTTCCTTTTGTCTCACCAAACAGAAATGTTCAGCTCATTGTCTTCTTCAAAGGTGTTCTAATTATTTGTTAAGGTTCTGCGAAGCTTTTGTAAAACAGTTTATTTTAAATAACACATTTAAATCATATAAAATACTGTGGTTTATAATATTCCAACACTAAAATCAAGAATGGCAATCTGAAAATTATGGAAGAAAATCTGTGTACTCCCTTTCTCTCTGGACTGTCAAGCAATTTTAAACCATAGAAGGATATAAAATGAGTATAAAGATAGAATACACAGCAGAGTAAACTGTAGTAAGAATAGGACTCATAATCTGGATATTATCTGGATAACATTTATTCAAGGAGGCTGGCATTTTGGCATAGCAAGTTAGTCTGCCACCTGTGACCCTAGCATCCCATATGGGCATTGGTTCAAGTCCTGGCTGTTCCACTTCTGATCCAGCTCCATATTAATGTGCCTGGGGAAGCAGTGGAGGATGGTACAAGCCCTTTGGCCCCTGCACCCACATGGGAAACCTAAAAGAAGCTCCTGGCTCCTGGTTTCAGCCTGGCCTACCCCCAGCTATTGAGGCCACTTTGGGAGTAAAACGGCAAATGGAAGTTCTCTCCTTCTCTGTGTGTGTGTATGTGTGTCTCCTTCTATCTCCAATACAAAAAAAAAAATTCTTTTTTAGAAATTATTTGGGATGTTGTTTTTGACCTTAGCTGTCATTGTTTCAAGATGATAAAAATATACTTCCTTTCATCTATTTCCTTTCTAGACTGTAAGCTTCATACACCTAGGAACTTTTTTCTGGAACGTTTTTATGTCTAACATCTAGTCCAGTTTACAGCGTATATCATAAGCACAAAGCTTTTAAAAAAGCCCTGTTTATTCAATTTCAATTTCTATTTTTAAATAATCTATGATCCTGTGCATGAACAGCATATATTAAAGTGAAACTCTAATAAAAAATACTCATATGCTTATTACCATATCTTTTCAACATGGTAGTTTAGCTGTATGAATACCATAAAGAAACCTCTGGATTTGGCTGCCAGGAGGCCTATAGCTATTGTTAGGTACCTTCTAAGCTTTTGTCATTGATATTCATAGTTAATTTATATATGGCAAAATTAAAATTAATCAATTAATTTGTTCTTGAAAAAGAACTGAACCTTGGGGATCGACATTGTAGCACAGCATGTTAAGCTGCTGCCTGTGATGATGGCATCTCATATAAGCATCATTCTGAGTTCGGGTGCTCCACTTCCAGTTCAACTCCCTGGTTTTGAACATGTGTTGAGGTTGATTTCTTTCTGAGAGGATTTGTTCTGAGAGGAGGAGCATGGTGGGGGCAAAAGGTGTAGAGTCACCACACATACCCCGGGAGTCGGGTGAAAGCAGGCCAGAGGCAAGCAGCCTGCAGACTCATTTATTTCAGTTGCTACAGATGCTTATATAGCCAAGGCAGCAAATCCGGGCAAGGGGCAGTCTATGCCCTAACCAATCACAGCCTGTTGCCAGGCGGTTTCTGTTGTCAGTGGCCATCTTGGCATGACCTTCTCACCTCAGTGAACATCTTGGCATGACCTTTTCACCTTCTTATTCCACAACATGTATGCCCCAGATATTTGTTCCCTGATACCTATGTTGGATACCTGAATGGAATACCCAGCTCTATTGGTGTTGCTTAAAATCTCCATTACAATATGGCGCCTGGTGGATGTTCAAGGGGTGTGTCTGCAGCTGCTGCGGTTAAGCTACATATGATCAGACCACCAGCAGAGATAGGTCCGATTTAGTTCCGGACACGTGGACAGTGCATGATCCCTATACTTTGCTTAAGGTGCCCCTGTGTGTGGTCCACCTGTGCCTGCATGACCTTTTCACTGATTGGCTCCCCACTGCGCATGTCTTTCGTAAGCTTTATAAGCCTGTACACTTCCTCAATAAAGTGGTTCCTGCTGTGACAGAACTCACAGGTGCTTGCAGTGTGTTCATCACCTGTCAACCTTACCTCTCCCATTCACCTTGTTGGGGAGTGCCTGTACTGTCCCTGCTGGTCAGGGGCCAGCCTCAGGCTTAAGACCTCAACACAGCTCCTTGATGTGACCTAGTCCATACACAGTCACTGTGGCTTTTTGGGGAGTGAAGCAGTAGACAGAAGATCTTTCTGTCTCTCCTTTCTGTAACTCTGCCTTTCAAATAAATAAATAAATATTTTATAAAAATAACTACACACTTTGATTTTAAAAAAAGCGTTGGGGCTGGTGCTGTGGCATAGAGGGTAAAGCCACGGGCTGCATGCCAGCATCACATATGGGCACCGTTTCAAATCCCAGCTGCTTGCTTCTGATCCAGCTCTCTGCTATGGCCTGGGAAAGCACCGAAAGATGGCCCAAGTCCTTGGGCCCCTGCACCCATGTGGGAGATCCAGAAGAAGCTCCTGCCTCCTAGCTTAAAATTGGCATAGCTCTGGTTGTTGTGCCACCTGGGGAGTGAGCCAGTGAATCAAAGACATCTTTCTCCCTCTCTCTCCCTCTCCCTCTCTGCCTTTGCCTCTCTCTAACCCTGCCTTTCAAATATTTTTTTAAAAAAGCTTCATAAACTGTAAATAACTATACACTCTGATTAAAAAAAAACACCATATATTGTTGTGTTTGTTTACATTTTAAAAAGTAGATATTTTAAATGTGTCCACATTTATTCTTTTAAGTCCTCTGGATATGACATTAAACAAAGACAAAACAAAAACAAAATGAAACAAGTGTAGAGAAAATGTAAACAAAAGCAGTAATTATCCACAGTGAGAAGTACTGTGGGAAAAGTTAGGAAGGTAAAACTGGTATACTGTAGGATAGCTGTTATTTTATATGCTTGATTGGAAACTTCCCTCTGCTATATTTGCTTTCAAGATATAAGCAGAACAGAAGTTGGGAAAACATTAAGAGAGAATGAGGGCAGATTATGTAGATCCCTGAAAGCGATTGTTATAAATGGTTTTTACTAAGACTGAGAGGGAAAGCCATGGTACAGATGGGGGCATTAATAAGGTTTGGTGGCCAGAAAAAATGAAAGCTCTTATGCAGAGAATTTTCTTTTTCCATGAAGTTTTTAACTGAGAACTGGTTTGATGCAACTCAAGCAAGATCATCATCTGGGGACAAAATTTGGGTAGAGGTAAGAAGTAAGGGAATAAGGTATAAAATACCTATTTTAAAGCACAGATATATGAAAAACTGAATCATGTTAACATCAATTGACCATTTGAACTTTATGGTTCTGAAATCAAGGGGAGCCAGTGAACAGTTTGTGTGTGTGTGTGTGTGAACATGTGCACACACATGTGTGCATATACCCAATTGGGATATATTTGTAACAGTTGTGACATTTTCTTACATGATAGAAATGGCATAATAGAAAATATAATATTTTAATTGTATTTGAGTTCAGAATGTTTGAGCCCTAAATCAGGTTTCATGACCAGTTTTTTCTTTCTTTTTTAATATTTTACTTTCATTTATCTGAAACTATAGATTTTTGCCATAATAGGATACAAGGTGGGATTAAAAAAAAAAGAACTAGGACAAACCAGCAAAATGCCTTAGAGTGAATAGATTGGAAGTCTCATTGAGATGAATAAATGGCTTGAGTGAGAGCACCAAAGTAGACCATCTTTCAGGTTTTTAGGAATGTGCAATTATAGGTGAGTTAATGATAAATGAACTGATGGCAAGAATGAGAGACTATTATAGGCAAATGGAATACCCTGCTGGGTTTCAGAGCACGACACAGGGATAGTATTCATTTGGATATGAGTGTGGGCAACTTTCTCCATAAGGAAAGAATGGTGGCTGCCCTTATCAATGTTTGGACCATTCCTTTATTGGGTAGATTCCTTTATTGGGTGATTTTATGCTAATTGAGTGTACAGATGGGGTGGAGTTTAGGAAGGCCTTCAGTGCAAATGGTGATCCATAGGAAGCTTCCATGGCATAGTCACATGTAGTTGCAGCATACACGCAATCATCATGGTATCTCATGCATGGAGCAAGTTAGGCTTAGGTACATGATGGGGAATGGATGTGCTAAACCTGCGGCCATGTTGGGGGTGAGTTGTTTTTTTTTTTTAGTTCATGTTACAACATCATGATCTTCCAGGAGCTGTTAAGCTGGCAAAGATCTGGAAAGTGGAAATGAAGAGATTAGTCCTAGAACCTTTGATATCAAACACACTTTCCTCTAGCTCTGAGAGTCAGAAATCTGGGATCATGAAGCTATTGCAAATATAGCTGTGACTATAACCATGTCTATCCCATGAATCTTATGCTTACACACAGAAATCTGAAGTCTAGCTTCTGTCTCTGTTAAACTATTCTTAAACACTTAGACATATAAAACTGGGCACAGAAATATTGCTGCATTAAAACTTACTGTCCAAGGGGAAATAAAGAGCATACAGATAACTTCTTATCTCATCAGCCTTCAAATTTCATAAAAAGTATAACTTAGTGGCAAAATCTAATTTGAATCTGGGAATCTGCCTAAAAGAGAATCTGCAAGATGGGAAAATACAGTGGAATGAGTGGAAGAGTAGGTTAGTAGTCAATTGAGTGTAAAATTCTCTTGAAATCAAACAATTCTTATTAAATATTTTGTGTTCAGGAATTAGAAGAGTGACTTACACATGGTAATCTCAGCAGTTAATCAGAATGATAAATTTAAATATTTCAAAGAAAGTGCTTTTCAAAGCCATATCAAAGATGGAATTCATGGTCTAACAATGTAATATTTCTTTCTTCAGCATACTCTGAATGGGGAAAAAAAGAAATGATTGAATCATCACAACTCAGCTTTTAAGAGCTGATGTTGAAAATAATTACCATAAATTCATGAAATTTAATATGACTATATATTATCTCAGATTATTTTCTTAGAGTTCAAACTAATATGTGGGCTTACTGTATTCAAGATTCTCTGAATGGTTCTGTCCTGATTCATGCTGTGCCCTGAAGCAAATAATATGAGCTCTGCTTTATTATTCCTAACCTGCAAATTTAAGGCAATAATTTTTCTCCTTTTTCCATCATAGGGAGATATTGAAAATTAATGAACTACTTATTATATAATGCTTGAACTTTCTACACTGAAATGGAAAACCATATAACTAGAAAATATTCTTGTTATATTGTAGTGTCAATAAATGTATTTAACTGGTGTATTGAAAGTTACTGCTGTAATTGATTTTTTTTTTTAAAGAATGTCCTGGTCATTTCAAAAAGGATGTTATCACCTGGCTTCATAGCAAAGAAAATAAATGAATGGGACACATGTTGCTAGGATTTAAAAAGCAGTTGTGAAAACTGACATGAAGATAGATGGTTAGAAGATAAACGGATGATAAACTGGATGAAGATAGATGGTTAGAAGATAAACGGTAATAACCCAAGATAAAAAGTGAAGAGTCACATTCCTTAGAACATCCTTATCTTGTCTTACGACACCATGGAAACTCAGTTTCAAAACATCTGTTCATTAATATCTTTCTTTTATATCGACTCAAAATGATTTTATTCAATTTATAAGCATATCCTTGGCTTTCTGGAGCCCGCCTGGGCGAAGATGCTGGGGCTTGGCCTTGGCTGAGGGGATCTGCGCCAGGTCTTGGCAATGCTGGGCTCCGTTGCGGCGCCAGGATGCCCAGGAAAGTGGGTAGAAGCCAGAGCAAGGATCAAGAGACACCGCTTTCTCCCTTCAGTCCTGTGTGGCTGATCCTAAAGGTTGTGTCACCACAGCCATCCACGCCGAGCCAGGCGCCAAGCAGAACCTCTAACAGATTTGACAGCTGAAGCCGGAACTGTAGCCATCGCAGCGCCTGGGTCGGAAGGAGAGGCTAATGCAGAGCTCTGTCGCTGTCTTTCCTAGGTTTTAGAGCTCAGAAGAGTGACCACGTGGTTTTGGATAAGGGTGCTAAATCTCGGGAGAAGGTGGTGAAGCTCTTGGACTCCACAACTCCAGAAGAAATCTTGGGAAGATTAAAACAGGAAGCTGAAAAAAGGTAAAGCAAGAAATGAAAAAGTCATCCGTGAGAACTTTACTGCTAAGGATGAACAGGCTACTAAACAGGAAAATGTGTTCAAAAACACAGCAGAATGTGGGGGAAATGTGTTTGTGTATATATTTAAATGTAAATAAAACTCAGAAAAAGTAGAGAGTCTTCAAATTACTATACATTGAATACAGGTTCAAAAATCCTCCAAACAACCTGGAATACGTTACTCTGATTTCATGGCATTACCAAATAACAGCGGGAAAATGTTCCAGAGGACCCAATTTATTCCTTTCATCCTGTGATGGGGCTTCTGATACCCACAAGTGACTGATTCCAGGTTGCAGCATGCAAGTTGGCACTGGAGTCCCGATCCTCCACTCCTGGTTGAAAGCAGTTACCCTGGTGGCACACTAAAATGATATCTCCATAGCAAGTCTGGAATCCTGGGGACTGCCTTCTAGTCCACTTTACCAGTGACAGGAACACCAGACACATTGGCTGAAAAAAAAAAACAGAAAATAATTATTAAATTTGGCTTTTGAATAAAGAATTCTATAAATCTTTGAATGGATGGAAGTATTCTGGAAACGAAGAGTACCACAAGAAACTAAACTTCACTTTATAAATTAATAATTAAGTTATTTTAAAACAATTTTATTTAATAAATAAAATTTTTAGAATAAGTGTAAATATATAAATATATAAATATAATACAACCGAAAGACAAATACCTTAAATACTACATTTGAATTAGACATTTGAACAGGAGTTTATTTTATATGCACATACTGCACATATACACATGCACACACATTTCCTGGAGAAGTTGACTGATAAGGTCTGGGAATAATGACATCGGATATCTAAGAAGCACACCAGAACTTAGAAATTTTAGTGTAAGTACAATTTTCCTCAAGCCCTGTGATTTAAATAGCCACTGAAGGTGTTTGTTTCTGGGCATCAGTAAAAGATTTTACCGGACTTTTTTCTTTTTCCCACTAAACTTTCGATGCCCCTTTCTCTTTTTTTTTTTTTTTTTTTAAGATTTATTTAATTTTTTTTTTGAAAGTCAGAGTTACACACAGAGAGAAGGAGAACCAGAGAGAGAGAGAGAGAGAGAGAGAGGTCTTCCACCCACTGGTTTACTCCCCAACTGGCCGCAACAGCTGGAGCTATGCCAATCCGAAGCCAGGAGCCAGGAGCTTCCTCCCAGACTTACCTTGTGGGTGCAGGGGCCCAAGGACTTGGGCCATCTTCTACTGGTTTCCCAGGTCGTAGCAGAGAGCTGGATCAGAAGTGAAGCAGTCAGGACTCAAATCTGCACAGATATGGGATGCTGGCACTGCACTGGCAAAATATTATTGGGTTATCATTGTAATGTGGTAGATAGAATAATCTACAGGCTAGAGGCAAGAAGTCCAGCAGGTAGCATATAAGGTAACTGGTTATACACATTCTGCCTATCTTGAAAAAAATATGTATAATAGTATCTTAATAAATTTAGAAAAAAAAGAAATTTAGATTTCAGATGCACAAAAAAGAACACAAAAAAGAACACAAAAAAGGCAGTGACAGATTAGGGAAAATAAGAGTTAAGGATGAGAAAACATAGTGAAACATACTTGAATTCAGAGGTAAGAGGGGCTGGGTGATAAAATCACTAGAATAGTAAGCATGGGGTATCATTTGACAAAAGGATAGGGTCACTAGGGCCACAGCTGAGTTGGTGAAATTACTGCTGAGGCATCACCATTGCTGTTAAAGCCAAAATAGCAGTGACTATTTCTTTAGTTCTTCATGAGAACTGCCTCTTTGACCCCTGGCATAATTTTCTTTGTTCCCTTACATTTTTGTCTTTATCTATTAAGTTCTACCATTGGGTAGTAACTTGAACATATTTTTTTCTTGCAATTTGAAAGACACTAAAATAGACACTTCAATATTCTGGTTTTATGTATTTTCTGCTATTATAAGTGTCATACTCTGCCTGTCTTAGAACTAAAAAGCTGATGTTAGTCTCCTTATCTCTGGCCCTCAATTAGAGTAGATATAACACTTTCATTTATTTATTAAATATTTAATGAGAAACTAAATATACTCCAGGCACTTTGTCTCGGGAGGATATTGTCCATGTTTAATAATGGAAACAAACAAATTGCTATGAGCAGTCAAACCTATTATAATCTACAATCGATCATATATATCATATTTTATGCTATGACATCAATAATGTGATAACATTTTCAGTGATTCAGAAGGTCAATAGAAATTACAACACATTATTGAGTCAGAAGAGAGTAAATCGTTATTTAAACATTTTTACTTGATCTAAAGTAAATATATGGGAGATACATGGCAAGCGAAAACAGAAAAGGGAATTTTGAGCACACAGACATTCATTGTAATGGAGTTATTTTTTGTAAATTATGGAAAGTTATCCACTGCATGTGGGTCATCCCATCAAGAAAAGTAGAATTTCAAATTATTTTTCCTGTATATTATGCATATAACTATGCTACAAGAAAAGGCCTAATAATCTTAGGTCATTTGTATAGTTAAGAACTAGTTGATTTTGTAGAGTGTTTCAAATTACTTGTTATTCAATCAATGGATACATGATTTGTTAAAATATATCATATTTTTCTATGTAATTACAGTAAAATTAATTGACTGTACCTTAAGGAATATGTTATAGATGTTGTTCATTGATTGTGTCAAATAATATAGGGAAATGTATTGTAAAATATGATTATGCCTTGAGGGAGCTGGATTAAGATTTCAAAGATCAGAGGAAACTTAAATATTCTTATGTGTCATGCACAGGTTCCAGAATATTTGCACAGATCTTGATCATATGTAGACCAATCCTGATTCTTAGACCTGAAGACCTGCATCTATTTCCAGGTTAAATGGGGGGGAATGTTAGAAAACTCCACTCTATGTGGCTCATAATACTAAGAAAAATAGAAGTTTCAAGCTACTTTAATTTGATAGATAAAATAATTGAGCTATAAAAACACTATCATTTTAGGTAACATTTACACTAACAGTTAGCTTGACTGTGCGAAAAGATTGGTAGTAGAAAGGATTGACATCCAGAATTTATAAAGAGCTCAAGAAACTCAGTGACAACAAACCAACAATCCTATCAAGGAATGGGCAAAGAACATAAGCAGGCATTTTTCAAAGGATGAAATTCAAATGGCCAACAGACACAGGAAAAAATGCTCTGGATCACTAGTAACCAGAGAAATGCAAAGAAATCAGAATTAGGTATCATCTTATTCCAGTTAGAATGGCTATCACCCAAAAATCAAAAGAAAGATAAATCCTGGTGAGGATGTGAAGGAAAAGGTACACTTTTGCACTGTTGGTGGGGATGTAAACTAGTACAACCATTATGAAAGACAGTCTAGATTCCTCAGAAATCTGAAAATGGATCTATTATATGACCCAGCAATCCCACTCCTGGGAGTTTACACAAATGTAATGAAATCAACATATGAAAGAGTTATCTGTACTCCCATGCTTACTGTAGCTCAATTCACAGTAACTAGAATATAGCATCAACCCAGATGTCTATCAACTGATGACTGGATAAAGAAAATGTGGTATAAATATGCTAGGAGTACTATTCAGCCATAAAAAATGAAATCCTGTTGTTTGCAACAAAATGAAAGCAACTAGAAACCATTGTACTTGGTAAAATGTCAGTCCCCAAGAGATAAATATCACATTTTCCCTGATTTGTGGTAATTAATATACAGAGTAAAAATGCAACATATTTGAGTTGAATGAAATTGCTTGTCCATACTCTTGGGGAACTGTGGTTTTCTATTTACTACTTGTTGAATCCCTTATTTGGTGGAGGGTAAAGCTTGTGATTATAAAATAAACTGAAAGTACACCATTGTAAAAATTAAAAGAAAGGAGAGTGGTGGAAGCATGATGGGATGGAGGACAGGATGAGAAGTCTCATTATGCTCTTAAATCTATATATATTAAATACATGATATTTATTCATCTTACATAAATAAAAATAAAATAAAAATAATAAAATGCAATAAAGAAAATTCATAACTAATAATAGCTATAATTGCATTATTTTAAAGTTTGAACATAAAATAAAACTTTATTATTTTAAAAAAGAAATTTCTTTAACACATTTGGTTGCAACACTGAACTTAAGGGTGTGTAATCTTATCTCCCATTTTCCAAACTAGACTTTGTCTAAAAGAAAATGCAGGAAGAGGGCTTTTAAGATATTGTCTCAGGGTATATAAAATCTGTTCTCTGGTATTTAGAGGAAACTGAACTATAGAACTGGAAATGAACTTGCAGTAGAAAGAGAGAAGTGGTTGGAATTGCATTTAGTAGAACAAGAGAAAAGCGGTGGATTTCAGGGTGTTGGCAGGAGAATGTTATGTTTTCTCTTGGGGCAGACTGAAGATGTTTCACCATGCATCACTTTAAATTACTTCGGGCCCCCCAGAGCAAGAGTTTGTGCCTATAAAGTGAGGCAGAAAGAGGATTCAAAAGCAATCATTTGGATGATTGGGTCAGGAATGCTGCAGGGAAAAATGATGACAGGTGCCTGTATAGAATCCAAAATGTGCTAATGAAAATAAAAGCCTTACAAGTTAGGAATTAGTATAGATCCAGTAAATTACAGAGAACAGGTTTGTTGATCTTGCCTCACTAGTTGAGAAGAATTATAGATCTGAATTCATCAAGGTAGGAGCAAATGCAATGGAATATTTCATTTTTAGGATGTTTGATATCTGACAAAGGTGGCACAGTAGATTCTGGTGAAAGAACATGCTACGCCTACAGCTGTGGTAACATCTGCGTAGCAAAAACAGCTGCGCCAGAGACCTCCACGGGCTGAAGGGCTGAGGTGGGATCTCTTTGGAGAGGGGCCTCAGGCACCTCCGGTAGAGATAGAGGTCAGTAATGATCTTGTCTCTACATAGTGGAAGCCGAAAGCCCTTCCTGTGTTGATTCCTGTGTTTGCTCTGCCCTCTGTACATAACGTTAGAAATGATTGCAATCTACCTTTGCTGCCTGTATTTGATCTGGGCTCATGCCCCCATGGACACGGAACAACAATAGGATTACCGGGAACCCATTATCATAGCAAACAGTTCCTTTAACATTCCTGAAGAAGCAATTCAGAACATCACGCTGTTTGCACCGCCAGCTGTAAAAGCCTTCCTGGAAGAAGCCTTAGCAACACATGGTAATCGGACTCTGGGAGACTTCTTGGACGCTATGGAGCAACGGGAATTGCTAAAAGAAAGCAAGAATGACCCTGAGGAAACTCGGGTCGAACAGCTCATAGGGAATCCACATTCGGACTCCCCCGCGAGGGAATCCCTCTGTCATGTTAGATCCGCTTCCTTACACGGGTGCCTATGATGATATGGGTTGCAGACGGGTTAATCATGAACGGGAAAAGGCAGCATTGGGATCAATTGCCTTTTATGACTAGGTTAGCTAGGTCCAGAATCCCGTGGTGTATTATTGACAAGGCAGGAAAGACAACAGGTATGGGAAACTATAAAGATGGCTAAGGCAGTGGGCAAACAATGGCATGTTCCCCATGATTGAGCACAGATAGGAGAGGAATATCTTTCTGGCATACGTGACCTGGGTGAATGAGGCCTATATGCGGTTAAAATGTTACCACTATTCCCTCATTGTTACCGCACTGTTCTGACCATGTTAACCTTTACTCTTCTGTTAATCAATGATGTTTTTCCCTCAAGCTTTAGAAGTTTTACTATAAAAACCCTGACTTAACAGACAATAAACGCAGCAGCATTAGTACTACACTGGTGTCTGTCTGTCATTTTCCTCGCCGATTCCTTGTCTCCCTAGATGCCTTCATCCTGTTCTCCCTCGGTCTGTGAAGTCTCCGAGCTGACAGTCCGCGGCAAGAACAGAGGATTCAATAAATGGTACTGAAAAAAATTGGTGTTCATAAGAAGAAAAAAGAAAATATTAAACCATCACTACCTAAAACCTAAACAAATATCAGTTTCAGGGTACTAAATGTGAAAGGAAAAACTATAGAACTCATAAGAGAAAGTTTGAGAAAATCATGCTGAACAAATCACTAAATAGGAATATGTTTGAAGCACAAATAACTGTGAATCCTATAATACAATGTGAATTATTATGTATTTATGAGAACAAGAAATTATCTTAAAAATGATATTTCTACAAGCATTTAAATAAAGAGAACTTTAATGGCCCATAAGCATATTAAATTATATTCATCTTTGTTAACCATCAGAAAAATATGCATTATAGGAACCTACAATGAAGCCATATAAAATATAATTGCACAATCATTAGATCTACAAAAGTTTAAAAGAAATCTAATTGTACTATTGTCAAGGATATGATAGAATGGAAATTCTCATACCATGATGCGAATATAAAATGTTATGTACAGAGGCCGGTTATGTGGTGCATTGGTTAAAGCCTTCGCCTGAAGCGCTGGCGTCGCATGTGGATGCTGGTTCCAGTCCCGGCTGATCCTCTTCTGACCCAGCTCTTCTATGGCCTGAGATAGCAGTAGAAGATGGCCCAAGTCCTTAGGCCCCTGTACCCACGTGGGCTACCCAGAGGAAGCTCCTGGCTCCTGGCTTCTGGCTTCAGATCAGCACAGCTCCAGCCATTGCCACCATCTGGGGAGTGAACCAGCAGATAGAAGACCTCTCTCTCTGCATCTACCTCTCTCTGTAACTCTGTTTCAAATAAAGAAAAAAAAAATCTTTAAAAAAATGTTATGTATAGTGCTACAGATTTTTGGAGAACTGGCATTATTCATTTACTAAAGTTGGATGTAAGTATACCATGATGTCCAGAAGCGACTTTTCTGGTGTGGAAATCTTCCTCCTATACATTTGGCAAGTACACAATGTCATATCCACTTTGTCCATCATAGTCCCAACTGAAAAACATTTACTACTTCAGCAATAGAATAAAATATATAAAATTACATACATTCTCAATATTGCATTAAAATAACAATGCCTATAAATGATCAACTACTCACAAAAATATAGATGAATTTCAGAAAAATAAAGGAGAAAAGTAAACATAAAATATTATACACTGTGTAGTAGCATTTATGTAAGGTTCAAAATTTGACAAAGTTATATTGTTTAGAACACACTGAGGGGCCAGTGCTGTGGTGCATCAGGTGAAGCCACAACCTGCAGTGCCAGCATCCCATATGGCCGCCAGTTCAAGTCCTGGCTGTTCCACTTCCAACCCAATTCCCTGCTAATGTGCCTGGGAAAGCAGAGGAAGATGTCCAAGTCTCCGGACTTCTGCACCCAGATGGGAGACCTGCATGGCTCTCCTGGCTCCAGGCTTCTGTTTGGCCTAGTCCTTGCTGTTGCGGTCATGAGAGGAGTGAACCAATGGATGGAAGACCTCTCTTTTTCTCTCCGTTTCTCATTGTAACTCTGCTTTTCAAATAAATAAATAAACCTTTAAAGAAGAATCCAGTCATAAAAGCATGAAGATATTTAAAAAAACAAACAAGGAAAATACAGGATAAAACAGGAAAAAGTGATTATTTTATGTGCGGAGGGAGAGTGGTTAGTACAAAGAGGCAATAAATAGGGATAATCTGATATTTTTTTTTGTTTTTTAACCTTGGATGGTGATCACCCTTATAAAGTTATTTTTAAACTTACATGTATTTTTAAAGTACTGTCCTGAATGCATACAAGATGTCTTAAAAGCTCATGGAAAGCGCATTTTATGAAAAAAAAAAAAACTATGTCTAGAATTCAAATATCTTATAGCAAAATAAACCTATACTAACTTGCTATAAAATGTTTGAACAAAATTTAGTTCAAGTCACTAGGAAGAATAAGAAAGCAACTTTTAAATAGATCATATCAGAGAGGCATGAATTTTACTAAAATTGAATCATGAACAAACAACAAATTTATGATTAAGCTTGTGTGGAAACAAGATAAAATCATTAATACTTTATAAAATTTCACAGTGACAATGCCCTAAAGAAATCATAAGTATACAAATGGTTAATTAATTTTTTTATTTTTATTTTTCATTTTTTGAAAGTCAGTGTTACACAGGGAGTGGAGAAACAGAGAGAGAGAAAGAGAGATATCTTTCATCCAGTGGTTCATTCCCCAATTGGCCACAGGAGCTGCGCAGATCCGAAGCCAGGAGCCAGGAGCTTCTTCTGGGTCACCCACACAGATGCAGGGGCCAAAGGACCTGGGCCATCCTCCACCGCTCTCAGAGGCCACAGTAGAGAGCTGGACTAGTAGTGGAGCACCCAGGTTTCTCGAACCAGGGCCCACATGGGACGCCTGCGCCTCAGTCAGGGTGTTAACTTGCTGCGCCACAGCGCTGGCCCCGGTTAATTCATTTTAAAAGAGGACAAGGCAATGGGGAAGATGAAGTTTGCTGGACATACAGTTCAGTCAACTTGTGAGGAAAAAATTTGTCTTGCCAATTTTTTAATTGAACAAGAATGTTGATTAAGAGCATAAAGAATAGGCAATACCAGAGACATCTCAATTGGTTTAATTACACAATTCTCACTGAGAAATTAAAGTGGAGCAAACATTCTGGTAGCTAGGTACCAAAATCGTGGTGTCCAGATCAGCTACAGACAAGAGTATAGCTTCCCATGAAAATCTACACAGGTGGGATCAAGATCCTGAAGCATTTCTCTGAAGACTTGTACCTGGAATGAGACTAAGCCTTGCCAGTACGATTCTGAAGAGAAAAAACCAGGCAGAGCAGGGTCCACGAGAGGTTGAAATGGTGAAGAGTAATCATCACAACAGTGTTGTTAGGAAGCTGAAGGCATTTTGCTTATTGATTTTTTGGAAGGACAAATTGCAATATCTGATTATTGTGAGAGCAGTTTGAGAAGGTACAGCTCTAGCAGAAAAAAAAAAAAATTAGCTTGAAAATTACTAATCCTCTTCCTTTCGGTCTTGGCCTCCTTTGACTTCATTGAATCTCCTGGTCTTAAAAGTCTTCAAAGGGCATCTATTTTTTCATTGATTGATAATGTAAAAGAGACGGCACTGATATGCTTTAATCCCTAGGCTCCTCACTTCCTTACAGACGGACTAAATCTGTCACATACAAAAGAATCTTGAACTTGGTGAAACAAATAATAAAAAAGTCTATATTTATATTTTTATATTTTAATTCCATTTATCTATGAAGTTATTGATGTTCCTTCACATATAACAGAGGTTTTTTTTAATCCATGAGATTAAGATACTTAGTGTTATAGAGTATATAAACAAGGAGTTTATCAAAACCCATTTTATTTTCTGTATGTTTCATCCTCATCCTGTTTCATTTCCCAGACTTGCTTGCATTTGTAGGTGAGTATGTAACAACATCCAACCCACAGGATTGGAGTGGAGTGGTGTGTAAAGCTCCACAGCTCAGTGTGTGAACAGTTCCCATCTGTGGATTTCCGTGAATTTCTTCTATTTCAGCTGACTGTAACGGAAATGGAAACCAAGAAAGACTCCAAAAGTCATCACTTAAGTCTAGAAAAACCATTAGCAACCTGCATGGTCCTGTATGAATGCATGGACGATGGCAGCCTCCCCCATCTAGCTGTCCTGCAGGAAATCAGCTTCTATTGTATTTTAACACTTAAATATTTTGGTCTCACTAAAATAAAACATACGTGGCAGATATCTCTTTTTTCCATGAACTATGAAGAGAAGGCTGGCATTGTGGCACTGGAGTAGAACTGCCGCCTCTGATGCCAGCACTCCATATGGGCACTAGTTTGTGTCCTGGCTGCTCCGTTTTCCACTCAGCTCCCTCCCTGCTAATGACCTGAGACAAGCAGCAGAAGACAGCCGGAGTGTTTGGATTCCTGCCCCCCAAGTGGCTTTGGGCTGGCTCAGCCCTAGCCACTGGAGCAATTGGGAATTGAACCAGTGGAAGGAATATCTCTCTATGTCTCTCCCTCTTTCTTTAATATTTTCAAATAAATAAATAAATCTTCAAAAAATATGAAGAAGAATATAGACATTTTATCTGCCCAGAGCTCTCTCGTGACACTTATCAGATATTTTAAAACTTAACGCAACTTTAGTGTCTGCTTCTAGTTTTATTTTTATCTTAAATTCGTCAAAGACATTTGGAAGAATATGAGCATTTACTATGATCATATTTATGTGATTCTAATCTAAACATATTTAAGAATCTCAATAAATTTAACTGAAATAATATTATCATTCAAAATTTTATACAATTTATTCAGACTAAAGTCTCTAATAATTCAGAGATTTAATTTGTATAATGTTGTCAAAGTTCCACAAAAATCAGCCTATAAAATTGCTAGTACATTTGGACTGTTTTGATTATAATTTTATGCTGATTTTACAATGAAAATATGGCCATATATTTCATATATTTTATTGACAATATGGTTGTATATTTTATCAATCATGTAGTCATATATTTTCAAATATTTATTGTTTCCACTATTGTTCATAAAAAGGTTAGTCATGGAAAAATTAAACAGAAATACAATTTTTAATGGAACACTGTGGCAGAGAGCCCTCTAAAATCAAAGAAAACGAGAAGTTAGGCTTTAAAGGGAAACTGGCTAGGAGTAGATAGATATAGCAGGGGCTTTCCAGAGGGGGCTGTCCAGGGACAAGGGGTGAAGTGGACTTTATGAGAAAAAAACAAGTTGCAACCTTGTTGCAACAGTTGGGTTTATGAATGGGCAGCCATCTAACAATTATGTAAGAAGCCATAGCTCCAAAATATTCAATCAAGATATATATAATTAAATACATAGAGGAAAACTTACAGTTGTTTGTGCCAGGGTATATAAGGCAACACACTATTTAGTTGAGGGTATAGACTTTGGGGAAAAAACAGCTCTGGGCCTGCCAGCACAAAGAATAAAATTCCTTCCTCTTCTGCCTCTCTGCCCGAGAATGCCGCTATGACACAAATGTCATACTTGGAGCCCAATTTTTATTTTTATGGCAATATCAAAATAATTTCACACACAGGAAATCCAGACTCATATGGTCTCTAAGGCTATTTGGGGTATCCACAATGGTGCCATCTTTTAAATCATAACAATTTTGGACTCCTGGGGCCAGTGCTGTGGTGTAGCGGGTAAAGCCACTGCCTGCAATGCCAGCATCCCGTATGGGCGCTGGTTCGAAATCTGGCTGTTCCGCTTCCAGTCCAGCTCTCTGCCACAGCCTGGGAAAACAGAAGAAGATGGGCCAAATGCTTGGACTTCTGCACTGGTGTGGGAGACCCAGAAGAGGCTTCTGCTCCTGGCTTCAGATCGGCCCAACTCAGGCCGTTGCAGCCATTTGGGGAGTGAACCAGTGGATGGAAGACCTCTCTCTGACTCAGCCTCTGCCTTTGCATCTGCCTCTACCTCTCTATAACTCTGCCTTTCAAATTAATAAATAATAAGAAAAATGTCTGACCAATCCTGTATTCCTGTAGTAAACTCCACTTGATTATAATACATTATTATTTTTATGTATCATAGGATTCAATTTGTCCTGATTTTTTAGTAATTTATCTATGAAAGTTAAAAATCTGGTCTCTAATTGTGACTTGTTTTGTGATCTGCAGTACCTTAGAAATTACTGCAAAGGATATTTTTTGGTTAACTCTTATAGATAGAAGATAAATCTGTCCTTTAAATTCATGTTGGCCAGAAGCTGAAGACTAATTTATTATCAATGGCCCATGCATATAGGTGCTAGGGCACATGGAGTCCCTAGGAAATTAACACCAAAATTATCTATATGTTTGGTTTATGATAATGGAAGAAGTCAAAATGTCTAATTATCACCTGAACTTAAGAACAGGAGACATCAATCCTTCAAGTTTGATATGGTTCTAGACAATTACACCCATCACGTCTGAAAAAAAGTCACTTGTCATTGGTGCACAAGAAAGCTGGGTGGCCTTTTATAGACCCTTGTCCATTAAGGGCTATGATGTTCAGTGGCTATGCTGCCTTTCCCGTGGCCACGAATCCAACTCCTAGAACTATGGTTCTCACATGAGCTATACTTCTAGTCCATCTTTTAGAAATTTCTACTTTAAAATTAAATTCACATTTCTTTACACAATATTTAGTATTTAAAATAAGACAATATTTATAATCAGTAATTGTGTAATGGCCTAAAATTATTTTTAAAATTTTTGGAACGTCACCTTTCCTACTCTCATCCCTTCAGATCAGTAACTGGAAAATCATGACATCAAGACAAGCAAGAGAAAACTTATTTTAATGAGACATGTAACCTTAGAGTAGCTGGATCTCATTGCCAACTTCTTTTAATTTCAATTAATCCATTCCACTTAAGTTAAATGCTTCCTTAAACATGTCTGAAATACAGAAGTCAATTACTTCACACATTGGTGGGGTTATCCCAAGATCTATCTAATGTATTTAGATCATTTTAACGCTATGAAATTTATACATTGATAAAGTTAGACAATTGTGCTAAATACGTTGATATTCTACTAAGTCAGATCACAGTCAAGTACATTAGTCTTTTTTTTTTAAAGATTTATTTTATTTATTTGAAAGGACAGTTACAGAGAGGCAGAGGCATGGAGAAGGCCTTCCATCTGCTGGTTCACTCCCCAGATGGATGCAACAATCGGAGCTGCGCTGATTCAAAGCCAGGAGCCAGGAGATTCCTCCAGGTCGCCCATGTGGGTGCAGGGCCCCAAGGACTTGGGCCATCTTCTATGCTTTCTCAGGCCATAGTAGAAAGCTGAATCAGAAGTGGAGCAGCCAGGACTCAAACCGATGCTGTAGACTGGGGCTTTAACCTACTGCACCACAGCAGCAGCCGCATAGTACAGTATGTCTTTAAAGCAGAAGGCTCAGGCCAGCGTTGTGACACAGAGGATGAAGCCTCTGCCTGCGATGCTGGAATTCCGTATGTGTGCTGGTTCGAGTCCAGGATACTCCACTTCTTATCCAGCTCCCTGCTAACGTGCCTGGGTGAACAGCAAAGGAGGGCCTAAATCCCTGGGTATCTGCACTCATGTGGGAGACTGGAAAAAGCTCCTGGCTCCTGGCTTCTGCCTGAACCAGCTCTGACCATTGCAGCCATCTAGGAGTGAACCAGTGGATAGAAGATCTCTCTCTGTATCTCCCTCTTTTTGTAAACTCTGCCTTACAAATAAATAACTATTTTTTAAAAAATAAAGCAGAAAGCTCACACATACACACAAAAAGATTTAAGATATTTTCTATGTGCATTTTAGTGTATTTATTCATGGAGGTTTTATTTCTCATTATATACTTTAATTTTCCACTTGGAAGATGACCATTATGAATAAAAATTTATTTTCTAGACCCTGTTCTCTGAGCAGTATATTGAAAAATCCAATTAACTTGCACAAATGATAGTCTTCTCGGGCATTCTTTATTTTAAAAGCAGAGATTATAAAAACAAAAATTAACATCATAAATGAAAAAATGTTGCAAGGAGTGTATTTTTTATTGTTGATTTACTTCCCTTAGCCAGCACAACCTCACACAGTGCACTCTTATTTCTCTATTTCTAGAATTGCTTGCTGAAGATGAAAGGGTTTCTCTGCTCTGTTTTTACCTCTTCCGCTACTAAATATGGACAATTGTCAGAGAATATACCTGGTCAAAAACAAGCCCACAGGACTTCAGGGATATTTCTAATTCAAGCTGTCCTCAGCATCAAAATTGACCATTTTGCTAGTACTTTTTATTAAAGGGCAAACCTTCCAAATCAGTGCTTCAATGGTGCAATTTGTTCTCAACTGCCTGTGGTACTAAACTGGATCGGGTTTTAATATTGGAACAATACTTATGACGATGGCTAATAAAGAAGAAAATTTTGTGTGTTCATGTCATTGAGATTTTATGCCATTTCTATTAAAATACTAGCATAAGAAATATTTTAAGCTCTAGATTAGCTGGATTTGTTTTATTTTTTTATTTTATTTATTTATTTTTTTTTTGACAGGCAGAGTGGACAGTGAGAGAGAGAGACAGAGAGAAAGGTCTTCCTTTGCCGTTGGTTCACCCTCCAATGGCCGCTGCGGCCGGCGCGCTGCCGCCAGCGCACCGCGCTCATCCGATGGCAGGGGCCAGGTGCCAGGTGCTTTTCCTGGTCTCCCATGGGGTGCAGGGCCCAAGCACTTGGGCCATCCTCCACTGCACTCCTGGGCCACAGCAGAGAGCTGGCCTGGAAGAGGGGCAACCAGGACAGAATCCGGAGCCCTGACGGGGACTAGACCCCGGTGTGCCAGTGCCACAAGGTGGAGGATTAGCCTGTTGAGCCACGGCGCCGGCCGGATTTGTTTTATTTTTAAAGGCTAAAAACATATATAGGGGTTTTCAATGAGAGGGAATTTATTACGAGAAAATATGAGAAAATGAGGCATTACAGGAATTGAGATACGTTTTATAATGTGAAATTAAATTAAGAACATAACTAAATAGCTATTGATAAATAAATTAATAAATAGAACAATCTGTAATTTTATAATTTTGATTCATAATTTACATTTAATTTTATGAATAATTTAAATAATAAAAATTTGGCAAAATCTATGACCTATGTTGATTGATATACAATAATTAAGCTGTAACTTGTGACATCGACAACCTAAAGTGGGAGGACTGAAACCACAAGAGTTGATGTTTTAAGCGTTATTGAAATTAGATTGCTTCATATTAAGAATAGGTAACAAAAAGAGTATGAAATGGAGTTCAAAGGTTATCATCAAAAAAACTCAGTGAAACACAAAATAAGGCAATACAAGACAATATGATGGGCCAAACAACCACAATCCTCACACAACAAAAGCTATTAACAAATAGCAGTAGGAGTTAGAAATGTGCCAGGGGATCCCAATACAATCCCATCAAGGTAGCATGTACCAATACCATCTCACTAGTCCAAGTGATCAATTTCAGTTCACAATTGATTACACTGATAGGTCTAAGAGTCAAAGGGATCACACAAACAAGACTAATGTCTGCTAATACTAACTGATAGAATCAAAAAGGGAGAGAACGATCCAACATGGGAAGCGAGATACACAGCAGACTCATAGAATGGCAAATGTCCTAAATAGCACTCTGGCCTCAGAATCAGCCCTTAAGGCATTCGGATATGGCTCAAGAGCCCATGAGAGTATTTTAGGTATGGAAAGCCAAGACACTCTGGGAAAAAAAAAAAAAGAAGACCTGAATGAAAGATCTCTGCGAGTGAGATCCCAGTGGAAAGAACGGGGCCATCAAAGAAGGAGGTACCTTTCTCTGAAGGGAGGAGAGAACTTTCACTTTGACTATGACCCTGTCGGAATAAGATTGAACTCGGCAAACCCTAAAGGCCTCCATAGCCTCGGCAACTCATGACTATAACCTAGGGAGATTACTGACGCCATAAACAAGAGTGTCAAATTGTTAAATCAACATCAGGAGTCACTGTGGACTTATGTCTCATGATGGATCTGTCCTTAATGTGTTGTCCAATGTGAAGTAATGCTATAACTAGTATTGAAACAGTATTTTTATACTTTGTGTTTCTGTGTGGGTGCAAACTGATGAAATCTTTACTTACTATATACTAAATCAATCTTCTGTATATAAAGATAATTTTAAATAAAAAAAAGCCTTGTTGTTAAATTGGAAATTGCATAGAAAGTTAATCAATTTAAAAAAAAAATCACATAGGATCTCTGTCCTTAATGTGCTGTATATTGTGAATTAATACTATAACTAGTACTCCAACAGTATTTTTCACTTTGTGTTGCTATGTGAGGGCAAACTGTTGAAGTCTTTACATAACATATACTAAACTGATCTTCTGTATATAAAGAGAATTGAAAATGAATCTTGATGTGAATGAAAGGAGAGAGGGACCGGGAAAGGGGAGGGTTTCAGGTGGGAGGGAAGTTATGGGGGGGGAGCCATTGTAATCCATAAGCTGTATTTTGGAAATTTATATTCTTTAAATAAAAGCTTTAAAAAAACAAATAGCAGTAGGAAATCCTTTATCAAAAATTATTCTAAATTAAATATTAAATTTTCTAATCCAAAGCTAAATGGATAAAAAATAGAATCTAACTATGTCATCTACAGAACTCACTTTAACTATGGACACACATATGTTGAAACTGAAGGGTTGGAAATAATATTGCATACAAATGCTGAATGAGAAACAGCAAGGGTACCTGTACTACTATTAGATAAAATAGAATTTAAGTTAACAACAATAACAATAAAAAACTACTTCATGAAACAGACATTACATAGTGATAAAATTTCAATTCATCTGAAAGATGAACAATTTTTGGATACAGATAACAATTTATGGACCAAATATCAGAGCTCCTAAATATATAATGTAAATTTACAGAAAAAAGAGATATAGACAGCAAAACAATATTAGTAAAAGATTTCAAATTCCCATTTTCTGCAAATATAACATGATAAAAGATAGGGCCTGAGTAACATTTAGAACAATTGGACCTAACAGATATATAGTAAGAGCACGTCACCAAAAGAGACTGCAATATACCTTCTTTTCGAGATCACATGGAACATTATTCAAAGTAGAGCATGCTACTCATAAAACAAGTGTTAACAAACTTTAAAAGACTCAGGTTTATAAAATACTTTTTTCTGATCAAAGTGGGCTAAAACTAGAAATCCATAGAAGTGAAACTGTAAAATCAACAAATGTGTGAAAACAAAGTACTCACTCTAAAACAATGATGGGTCAAAGACTAAATCTTAAAGGAAATTATTAAATATATTAAGACAGCTTAAGTAAATATAAAACATATCAAAATTTATGTATTGCATAGAAAGAAATTCCATGAAGTAATTTGATAGCTGTAAATGCATATGTGAAATGTGCCATATGATCAAGCATTCCTGCTTCTGTGTATATATGGAAAGGAATTGAAAGCAGGGTCTTGGAAAAGATATTGGCAAACCTTTATTCACAATGACACTATTCGTAGTAGCTAAAAGATGGAAATACCCAATAGCCATTGGTGCATATATGGATAAACAAAATGTAACATACACTTTACATATAACGGGATATTACTGAGCCCTCAGAAGGCAATCCTGTTCCAAACTACAACATGGATTAAACTTGAAGACTTTCTGTTAACTGAAATAGGACAGGATCAGAAACACAAATATTGGGCCTGTGGCCTCTGCCTCCAATGCCAGCATCCCATATGGGGCGGTTCAAGTCCCAGCTGCTCCACTTCCAATTCAGCTCCCTGCTGATGTGCCTGGGAAAGCAGTAGCAAAAGACCCAGTGCTCGGGCTCCTGTACCCACTTGGGAGACCCAGAAGAAGCTCCTGGCTTCTGGCTTCTGCTTGCCCCATCTCTAGCATTGTGGCCATTTAAGTGAATCAACTGATGGGAAATCTTCACTCTCTCTCCCTCTGTATTTCTGCTTTTCAAATAAATAAATAAATAAATCCTTAAAAAACAAATAATTTATGATACTGATTATATGTTATCAAAATAGTAAAATTCACAGAAACAGAAATTAAGATGAAATAGTTAATTTTGGAGGTAGAAGAGAAAACTGGTAGTTGTTTATGCTTTGCACAGTGGCTGCACTGATTTACCTTCCCATCAGCAATGTATGAGTTACCCTTTTTCCACATTCTTACCAGCATTTGTCGCTCTCTGTCTCTTGGATAACAGGCATTCTGAAACAGGTTAGGTGAGATCTCATTGTCGTTTTGATTTACATTCCCTTGACTGTTAGTGATATAGTGATATCGAGTGTTTTTTCATATATTTACTCATCTTTATTTTTTTGGCAGGCAGAGTTAGAGTGAGAGAGAGAGAGACAGAGAGAAAGGTCTTCCTTCCATTGGTTCACCCCCCAAAAGGGCGCTACGGCTGGCATGCTGTGCCAATCGGAAGCCAGGAGCCAGGTGCTTCCTCCTGGTCTCCCATGCAGGTGCCAGGCCCAAGCACATGGGCCATCCTCCACTGCACTCCCGGGCCACAGCAGAGAGCTAGGCTGGAAGAGGAGCAATCGGGACAGAATCCGGCACCCCAACCGGGACTAGAACCCAGAGTGCCAGCGCCTCAGGTGGAGGATTAGCCTAATGAGCCACAGCGCCGGCCTATTTACTCATCTTTTGTATTTGAATTTTTTGTTTGTTAGTTTGGTTAAGGAATGATCAATTTTGTTTATTCCTCAAAAAGCAGCCTTTTAGTTTTGTTCATATTTTTCTTTTTTTTTTTTGTAGTAGACATTTCTCTCTCTCTCTCTCTCTCTCTCTCTCTCTCTCTCTCTCTCTCTCTCCCCCTTTCTTTTATTGTGTGACTGAGTTATTTCTAGAATTTTGTATTCTAGATCAGAAATTTGTACCGACAATTGGTCTATTCTGCTGTTGGAGCTCTCAAATGTATTTTTTATTTCTTTGGTTAATGTTTTCGTGGGGAAAACCTGTTTCATTCTTTTTCATGAACTTTATCTTCTTAGTGAATTTCCTATTCATGTCACCTATTGTTTTCCTCATTTCTTTAAACTACTATATTATCTAGCACATCTCATTCAGTTCCTTGGAATCAGTGTTTTGAATTCTACTTCTGACATTCTATACATTTCCTTCAAATCAGTATCTATTTCTAGAGAATTGTTGTGTTTTTTGAAAGGTATCATGCTTCCTTGGTTCATCATATTTCTGTGTCCCAACATTGATTACTGCACATCTGGCTTAAGTTGCTACCTGTTTATAGGGTATATTTTGTTGGAAAAGAGGTTTTCGTTGTTGTTTGGATGGAATGCATGGTATTATTTGTTTGTTGCTTTGGCTTTGGTTCTAGGTGAGTCCAGAAGTATAATCACTGAGTGATTTCTTTAATCAATGTAAATGGGTCTATAAGTGGTATAATTGTGTAATCTGCAGTAGTTTATGTAGGTAAAAGTATGACTTTAAGGTAAATATAGGCTTCCTAGGGTATGTATCTTCTGTTTCCAGAGTTAGGTCTCAGTCACCCTAGGATTTGTGATACATGGATTCTCAATCTTGGTGCTGAGAGAGGTTGATTCCCTTGTACCATTGGGCCAGCCTAAGTATGCGGGAGTGTGTTACAAACAGCTGCAGCTCTAGGACTATGTGATATGGATGAATCCTTACTTAGGATCTGCTGCTAGACTTTGGTGCTGGGGCTCATAGCACCAAATGCCCTAGTCCCAGAACTGAGGAGTGTGACTACGGTCGATATATATACGATGTATTGCTACAGGATGACCACAAATTGTACTAGAGATTTGGCACTAGCAGTTGTGGATATGGGGATATAGAACGCAAGTAGGTTATTCTCCGTGTCTCACAGGATAGATTCCAGTGAATTTGAGGAAATTAGTACTAATTTTCAGTCCTGATACTGTAGAATGCAGTGGAGTCACTGCCCAGGTCTCCTGGGATGACAGCCAGTATTTTGTATGATGATGATTGTCACCTGTCTAAAGCAGAGTAATGCAGGTAGAGCTCTCTAGATACCATATCTGAGCACAAGTTATTACATAGATTCTAATACCAACATCAATAGTCCAAGCTCTTCACGGCACAGACAGACCTGACCCCGTTTCACTGCAGCATGCAAGTAGGATACTGAAGCATGTGCTCTGAATTCCCAGCACTGTGGGCTAGGAGGTGCAGAGACAACAGGCTCAATTCAGGTTCCTCCAAAGTTTTCTGGACTGCTGCCAGTGCTAGCGCCCTAGAACTGAGGGGAATCACTGTGGTCACATGGAGAAAGGGAAAGCAGCTCTGGAGCTTATGCCCAGAACTGCCACTGTCATAGGTACAGGTGGCTTGCTCACTGCCCTGGAAGAAGCCCTGTCTCTGGTTCTGATGGGGTCTGGTAGTAGGAAGACTACTTGTATCCCGTAAGTCAGGCAAGTGCTCAGCAGGGGCTCTAACACAGCGAATCGAGCCTAGCATTTAGGGCGAGGAAGTTATGTGGCTTCTCTTTTCAGAGAAAAACAGTTACTCACATCCCAGTCCATTTATTAGGCTGGACTTGAAGTCAGTGGGAACTGTGGAATTACCCTACAGTTAGGACTGTCTGTGGCAGGAACTAGGGTTCCTTCTTCTTACCTTTTCTCAGAAAGATGATCTTCAGTGTCTGGGAGTCAGTAGGGTGGGTGCTGCGACTGTGGGTTGCAGCAGTATGTCTGTCCTCTCTCTTCAGTGCTTTGTGGGGGGTCTCTGTACTGTACTGTCAGTTCTGTACTGTACAGATTTCTCATAAGTCCCCTGGGTACACAAGCCTTCCTTTGTTTTTCTAGCTTATTCCTGCAGCTTAATGAGCACAGTTTCACACTATTCAGCCATCTTGGATCCACCTTCCTTATATTTTTAAAATTTTTGTTTATTTGAAATAAAAGTGGTATTGCTTCACTAGCACCTAATTCTTATTAAATATCCCATGGAAAATTTCACTTAAAAGTCACACTAAGTTGATTCTTTGGGGATATAATACAAATACCAATCATGCTATTAGGTGAATGGTAAATTCATCTTTAAAAAAAATGTGTATAATAATACCAGCCTGAGTTTTAGAGTGCTGGCTCAAAAATTTGCTGTGCACGCAAAGTCCTTACAGGCTATTTTCAAATACACAGATTTTTCTCTAAAATTTGAAGTTGTCCATGTTGAGGCTAGGAGACACATTTGGTCCATCTCATGATGAAGTTATTTAGAACAGAGTTAACATGACTTTTACATAAAATTGCTTGTTGAAGCCATTTCTAACCTAAATTCTCTAATACTCAGAATTCTTTCCTCACTAGCATAATTAATCCGTTGATGAACCCAGCATGAAAGTACAAGTTGAAAAGCTCTAACATACAAAACCCAACAAGCACATGTAGTGAGAAGAACTGAACAAGAAACCAGAAAATTGCATGTCAATACAGATAATGTGTTTTTGAATATTAAAATGCACTTTATTCTTTTGACTCTAATGTACATCACTTCACTAGAATTAATAACTCTGGGCAAAGAACAAAGTGGTTTTCCTGGCTATGAAATGACATTTGCTGTCATCTTATTATCACTTTGTTTGTATGTTACTTGCAAGAGAATGCCGACAAAGTGATGCATGCTAAATCACTCAGACACAAGACTCTACAAACAACCTATGAAAATGGTAAAGACTACAACTAATTAGATGGTCATTGAGCTATAATTACTTCAAGATAAATTAAGCTATGGATGTTAAGGAAACATGAAGTGCTTGCTTCAGATAATTTTTAAAAAGAATATGCAGCACATTCAGAGGAGGAGGAAAGGATTGGTTTACTTTGCTCTCTATCCTTTGTTTTCATGAAGAAAACAAATCAAATTTAAAAACCTGAAAGATTTAGCTGCAAATGGAAGATTTGTCTCAGATTAACTTTTTTCATGGTGAAGTACTATTTATCATTGTTTTCATTTTAAGATCTATTTGTTGGCCGGCGCCGTGGCTCAATAGACTAATCCTCCGCCTTGCGGCACCGGCACACGGGGTTCTAGTCCCGGTCGGGGCGCCAGATTCTGTCCCGGTTGCCCCTCTTCCAGGCCAGCTCTCTGCTGTGGCCACAGAGTGCAGTGGAGGATGGCCCAAGTGCTTGGGCCCTGCACCCCATGGGAGACCAGGAAAAAGCACCTGGCTCCTGCCATTGGATCAGCGCGATGCACAGGCCGCAGCGGCCATTGCAGGATGAACCAATGGCAAAGGAAGACTTTTCTCTCTGTCTCTCTCTCTTTCACTATCCACTCTGCCTGTCAAAAGAAAAAGATCTATTTGTGCATTTGGAAGGCAAAGAGAAAGAGGAAGGGAGAGAGGAAGAGAAGGAGAGAGGGAGAGAGGGAGGGAAGGAGAGAGAGATTATTTCATCTGCTGGTTCCCTCTGTAAATGGCTGCAACATCCCGGTCTAGGCAGCCTGCAGATAAGAGCCAGGAACTCCTCCTGAGTCTTTCAAGGGTATGGCAGGAGACCGAGGAGTTAAGCCATCTTCTCCTTTACTGGGAGCATTCTGGTATACTGGATGGGAAGCAGAGTAACCAGCACTTTAACAAGCATTACATTATGAGATGCCAGCATCAAAAGTGAAGCTTAACCTGCTGTGCCACAACGCCAACCCCATCACTGCCAGTTTTGACCCTATCTGTTTTCTCACGTTATTTTTACCAGGGAGATTTTGATGATTATCTTTGGAAAAGCACCGATCTATTGTTTGAAAAGACAAATGGGGCTCTGAAATCTAAGCTTGTAGTTTTGGCTAAAGCCAACCAAAATATCTTACCATATTCTAATGTCTAAAAGATTGACATCTTGTTATTTGCAACTTGATTCACACATGGTATTAGATGCAGATGTATTACTCTAAAATTTTTAAAGGGCAGCAAGTACGTATATTAAAAATTTGTTTAGGGTTCTGTACATTTGTGTGAATAATTCGATAGAGAATTCAGATGACACTCTATTGTGACATCTGCAACCTAATATTGAAACTAATACAAAAAGCATATGTTTAAAATATGAAAAAGGATATGCCTTTCAACATCTTAATGATTAGTTCAGGGGTTGGCACTGTGGTGCAGTGGATTTAAGCCCTGGCCTGCAGGGCCAGCATCCCATATCAGCACTGGTCCAAGTCCCAGCTCCTCCACTTGCAATCCAGCTCTCTACTATGGCCTGGGAAAGCAGTAGAAAATGGCCCAAGTCCTTACACTGCTACACCCATGTGGGAGATCTGGGAAGAAGCTCTTGGCTCCTGCCTCAGATCAGCTGGTCTCTGGTGTTGCAGTTATTTTGGGAGTGAACCAATGAATGGAAGACTTCTCTCTCTCTCAGGCTCTACCTCTCTCTGTAACTCTGTCTTTTAAATAAATAAAGTAAATCTTTAAAAAAAGATTAATTCAGAAGAAAACATGTTAAAGTATAATTTGGGGAATTCTGTGATTTTAGGAGACAAAGACGTATTTGTATTGATCCGCCAGGATTTTATGCTCTATTTATATACAATCCTTGGTGATTTTAATTTGGGTTTCAATCTTCCTTCAGATTTTAGCTCTGAAGTAATTACATTTTATAATACATTTGGGTCCTTAGGTTTGAATGGGTTCAGTGTGGTAGATTAGTGCTTGCTAGATTCATCTCACCAATATATTGGAATCCTTCCATTCTGGCATCAAGTGAAAAAATTTAAATGACGATGAACTTAGAATTTTAATAGACTGTAATTAATCTTCTATAGCTTTTTCGAAAGTGTGAATCTAATGTATCTGATTTCTATCCTAATTATAATATTGGTTACAACAGTGTAATTTGTCATGCAGAAGAGCTTTTCTGTTACATTAAAGTCGAAATAGTAGAGCTGGTAAAAGTTCACTGATTTTGAGTACAAACACATAATACATACTTAGAAGTTCTGCTGAGCCTCCCATTCTTAGAAATCTAAAGAGTTCCTTTGAATTCAGCAAGGGTCATACTTTCTTATCATTTTGCAATCATAAATATCTCTGTTTCCAGGGATGAAAAGAGGTTAGAATACAAGGCCAAGTGAGAATGACCCTGTTCTCTCAGGCTTGGTTTTTCAATGCATTTGAAGGATATATACTGTTTGTCTTGTAAGTCAAATAAAAAGTCAGCCTTTTGGAGTGGATACACTGGTCACATTCTTACACCCTGTGTCAACTTTTATCTCCCACAAGGGGACAGATATCTAAAATTAGAATTTTTCTACAAATTCCATAAGTTACTTAACTCCTTGAAGTCAGTATCTTTATCTTGACAAAGCTAGAGTTAACCTATACTATTGAGATTCTAGCTAATTCTTTCTATGTTCACTGTAGTACTAATAGTTGCATTCATTTGTCAAAAATTTTATTATCAGTTTAGGCTGCACGTGGTTTTTTTCTAGAAGAGAGAGAAGCAACTACAACGAATATGCATATATTAACCTGATGACATGGAGTTTACAACTTAGTAAACATGCATATAAACTGCCCACAAAAAAATGTAATACTTAAAAAATCAATCAATTAAAAAAAATATCATGTGGGATCTCTGTCCTTAATGTGCTGTACAATGTGATTTAATGCTATAACTAGTACTCAAAGAGTGTATTTCACTCTGTGATGCTATGTGAGGGCAAATGGTTTAAAATCTTTACTTAACACAAACTAAACTGAGCTCCTGTATACAAAGAGAATTGAAAATGAATCTGGATGTGAATGAAAGGGGAGAGGGAGTGGGTAAGGGAGGAGTGTAGCGGGGGGGGAGGGAAGTATGGGTGGGGAAGCCATTGTAATCCACAAGTTGTACCTTGGAAATTTATATTCTAAATAAAAGTTAAAAAAAATTGTAATACTACAATTTCAATGAGTTTCGCTATCCCCCAGAAAGAGTGCTTTAGGAGAGGCTAACAGGAATAAGGAAGTATTTCTGAGAAAGATACGGTCTTCTAACTGAATGGAGGTAAAGTTTAGCCAGAGAAATGAAAGAATATTCCAGGGAGCAAGCACACCATGCACTTTTTCTGCACCTCATATTTTGACACCTGCTGGCATAATCATGGTACCATGGGGTTTATACTGGGTTATAAAGGTGCTGCCATATCATCCTTTAAATATTTGATCTAGTTGAACAAATACTGGCTTCAATGTTTCTATCTATAAAGGATTCTGTGGGTTGAGCAAATTATAGATAGGCAGTTTACAGAATTTGACATTTCACACAAACCCAGAAGTGTAGAAATATTCAGTCTCTTTTATTTTAAAGTAGGTGTCATGCTTTCATGGGTGCTCTGGTATGTTTTAGTGCACTGGCTTGTACTAGAAGTATACCTCAAGGTTTGGAATAGACAAAATCACCCTGAGACCATACGTTTATTTTTGTTTCCCAAATGAAGAGTGTTGATGATAGTAAAACACATGCTCTCATCACTGAAATTAAACTGGTCATTGACAACTCAGTTGTCAGCAAGCATTTAAGAACATTGATATCACTTAGTCTCTGCCAATGGAGGCATAATGCATGCTGGAAATAGGTCCAAAAAAGCAGGCAAAAACTTGTGAAGTTATACAATAAACACAGAATATCATTATGAATTCTTCTTGCTGAATTATGTTAAACTACAATATTTCAAATAATTCATAAATGCTGACATAATGATAAATAAAATATAAATATATTTAAAATGTTAATATTACCATGGCTTTTTATTTACAGACCAAAACACAAAAACAATCATTGGAGCTACAGAAAATACTACTGAGGGGCTGGCATTGTGGCAGAGCAGGTAAAGCCGCTGCTAGCAACACTAGCATACCATATGGGCACTGGTTCAAGTCCAGCTGCTTCACTTCCAGTCCAGCTCCCTGCTGATGTGCTTTGGAAAGCAGTGGAAGATGGCCAAGTCCTTGGACCCCTGTACCTACGTGGAAGACATGGAAGAAACTTCTGGCTCCTGATTTTGGCCTGGCCCAGCCCTAACCAATGGGGCAATTTGAGAAGTGAACCAGCAGACAGAAAATCCTCTCTCTCTCTCTCCCTCTCTCTATAACAGTGCCTTTCAAATAAATAAAAATAAATCTTACATTTTTTTAAAAAAGAATATACTACTGATTTAATAATCCCTGGACTTTATTTTTAAGCATAGTGTCAATCCTGGTAGGGTATGTGATTACTCTATTTGGATTTCTACATTTTTGGCATATTTCTCTAAATCCTTTGGCATAACTGTGGCCCATGATTTGTAACTCCTAACTCTACCTGTGTAAGTCTGCTTTACAAAGTGGAATAGTTCTATAACTGTTCTTGATTTTAAAATCCTACAAATGGTTAAAAACATGGTCTGCTGGACATCCCTCATCCATTTCCAGTTGCCTACTGAGAAAGTAGCCTGCTGTGACTACGTTGAGTTGGATACTCAGTCCTTAGCTGACAGTGTGAATTCCTTTGAAATTGGCATCATGCCTAACACAGCTGCCTCATGAACCATACATGGAAACAAAGCTCCAGTTACAAGATCATCAATCTGTTGCTTCCTGATCTTTTCTCTGTTACTTACAATGTGACATGGGAGAGCTGTCCCGCCCTGGAAGTTGGCCCATCTGTATCCAGCAATACCAATGCAAGAGCACTTTTCCATGGTTCTTGTTTCATGCCTGTCCCCAGAGAATTGCAAGAACGCTTGTTCTCACCCTCTGAATCCCTATTTTATGTTCATTTTTTAGCTGATACAGATTATATAGTATGTAGTTAATTTATAAAAACATTGTATTATTTTGTGTTTTGCTTAATATTTTACTTAATATCTTAGGTTATTAACATATGTTCTTTACAAAAATTGAAGTTAATTTGCACATGCTGGAGCATAAAATCAGAAACTGCAGGAATCCTATTTTTACATACCACTATTTTAAAATATTTATTTCTTTACTCGTTTGAAAACCAGAGAGAGAGAGAGAAAGAGATCGATCTTCCATCCACTGGTTCAATAGCAAAATAGCCCCAACAGTCAGGTCTGAGCCAGGCAAAGGCAAGAGCAAGGGATTCCATCCAGCCTCCCACGTGGTCGGCAAGGGCCACGACTGCTGCCTTCCCAGGTAAATTATCAGGAAGCAGGATAGAAAGCAGAGCTGGACCCAGCACTCCTGCATGAGAGGCTGGCACCACGAGCAGCTACTTAATCCTCTGCACCACAAAACCGGACCCTACTTTCTATTTTTCATAAGATTGAATATACAATGTTACATTTTTCTTGTTTTACAATGTTACTTTTTTAAAATTTTTTGTCTTACCTCTGTTGGTTCACCACCCCCCAAATGGCCATTTTTTTTTATTTTTTGTCTTCCTATAATGTTACATTTTTGAAAAGGATTCATGTTCTACAAAATATTTTCATTTGCTATTTGAGCCATTTGATAGCAAGTCTTCATATTTCTAAATAATAATAAAGATTTAGAGAGAAGCATGCTAGTGTTTCGTTTGTGTTCTAAGAGTCTTATAATTTAATTTTTAAATTTAAATTATTTTTTCTTTTCTTATCTTTTTAATTTTAAATGCCATAAAATGATAGCACCCCAACTCACTAGTAATGATATAGCTTATGTGATTCAGATAATGTATGCTAAAATTAAACAAGAAATTCATTGCTTTAGGTTTATAAATTCTTCAGAATAAAATATACCTCTACAAATTAAGTCTGAGAATTCCAATTTAATCTCTTAAATATTTGTTTGATCTGTTCAAATTTTTTATTTGTAGAGCTCTTTATTTAGAGGAAAATTAAGCCTAGGATTATAAAGTAAATTGAAAGTGTGGTGGACAACGCTGTGGCATATCTGGTTAAGCCACCAACTGCAGTGCCAGCATTCCATATGGGTGCCAGTTCAAGGCCCGGCTGCTCCACTTCTTTTTTTGTTTGTTTTTAAGATTTATTTTATTTATTTGAAAGACAATGGGTTAAAGCCCTGCCCTGAACCGCTGGCATCCCATATGGGAGCCACTTCGAGTCACTGCTACTCCACTGCCTATCCAGCTCTCTGCTATGGCCTGGGAAAGCAGTAGAAGATGGCCTGAGTCCTTTGGCCCCTGCACCCACGTGGGAGACCCCGAAGAAGCTCCTGGCTCCCGGCTTCAGACCGGCGCAGCTCCAGCCATTGTGGCCATCTGAAGAGTGAACCAGCAGATGAAAGATCTCTCTCATCTCTGCCACTCCTTCTTTCTCTGTGTAACTCTGACTTTCAAATAAATAAATAAATAAATCTTTTTAAAAACAGTATGTTATAACAATAGATTAAAACAAAAAGGAAAGAAAGAGGCAGAGGAATGTAGGGAGGAGATTATCATTATATTCTTAGAATCATATCTAAGAAATACATGAAATCTATTATCTTTATGTTAATAAATTAAAATGTCAAATAGTCACAGTTTAAAATCTTTGATGCATTTAGTGTAATAATAATTTTTTTTGACAGGCTGAGTGGGCAGTGAGAGAAAGACAGAGAGAAAGGTCTTCCTTTTCCGTTGGTTCACGCCCCAATGGCTGCTGCGGCCCGCGCACTGCGGCTGGTGCATCGTGCTGATCTGAAGCCAGGAGCCAGCTGCTTCCCATGGTCTCCCATGCGGGTGCAGGGCCCAAGCACTTGGGCCATCCTCCACTGCACTCCTGGGCCACAGCAGAGAGCTGGCCTGGAAGAGGAGCAACCAAGACAGAATTTGGCACCCAACCAGGACTAGAACCAGGGGTGCTGGTGCCGCAGGTGGAGGAATTAGCCTATTGGGCCATGGCACCAGCCAAATAATAATTATTTAAAATAAATAATAGATGATCAAACATATTGCATTACTCAATAGTCACTATGAATTGTAGCATAAAGTACCAACAACAGGGATTATTGATTCTTGTTTTTATTATTTCATATTGTAGAATTTGCTTATAAGTAAATTCTTTTTTTTATATGAAAGTAGATTCCTACCTTACATCTTGCACAAAAATCCACTCAAAATAGATCAAAGATGTAAGTTCTAAATCTCAATAAGACTACCATGATTCCCTCATGATTTTTTTTCTGTCATGATACAAGTGCTTCAACTATGAGGTTCCTGGGTTTTCCAAAAATAACATTTGAAATGTGTCTTTGAATGATATTTGAATGTATCAAATTATATGAGAAGATTTAAAATCTTTATACATACTAAAAATTCATTTGTATATTAACAGCTTTCTCCAATGAGAAGCTATCACCATGATATTATTTCTGCTAAATGGTTAAAGTTGTTTTACTAAAATGAGACATAATCCAAATATTGTTTTCATTTCCTCCACACTTTTGTTTTGATTTATTTGAAAATAGCACAGTTATAGGAATTTTTATTCAATGTAATGAAATTACACATGCTAACTACATCACTCTCACAAGCCTGGCAATACTTCTGCAATAGGTATGAGTATTCAAAAGTTTCAGCTCAATCTCATACCTGAAGAGTGTTAAATTACTTTTAAATAATCAAGAGAATAGATGAAATTGTTGTCACACTGGAATACACTCCATTATTCCATGTTTACTCTTTGATTTATTGAGACATTCTTTGGGCAACAGATGTAGATATGACTCACTTGTCATGTCAGTTTTTAAACATATCTCAAACACACAACAATATAGTAATTCACAAAGCACATTAATCGAAGCTCATAATAACTTTTAGCATATATTTCTTTAGAATTTACAAACTGACTTTGCATTCACTGATCATCCTAACAACATTGAAACAGGCAAGTACATAATTCCCATTTTCGCATATGGTTAAACATAACCAATCATGATTTCTCTATAGCTAGATGATTTAAAATATGAGGCCAGATTTATAAATTAATTGTGATTTTCATTCTATTTCACAATAGCTGAATCTCTGCAAATTCTTAATGATGATATTATATTTATTGTGAAATTCATACCTTTTTGGTAAGAAAACTTCACATTTGTACTTTCTTATTTTCATATTTGAATGTCCCATATTTACTTCATAATAGAAGATAGTTGAAGTTCATAGATAAACTAGAGGAAAATTTAGTTTTAGGAAATCTCACTTTAAAATAATAAGGTGGAGTTCATATTATTTTTTCTGTCACTGGTAACTATGGAGAAGCCTAGTACAATTTTCAATAACAAATTTTTTAAAAGATTTTTATTTATTTATTTGAGAGGTAGAGTTACAGACAGTGAGAGGGAGAGATAGAGAGAAAGGGCATATCTCCGTTGGTTCACTCCCCAGTTGGCCACAACGGCTGGAGCTGCCCTGATCCGAAGCCAGGATCCAGGAGCTTCTTCCAGGTCTCCCATGTGGGTGCAGACAGACTTAGGCTATCTTCCAGTGCTTTCCCAGGCCATAGCCAGGACTAGAACCTGTGCCATATGGGATGCAGGCTTCATAGGCGGAGGATTAACCTACTGATTCACGGCACAGGTTTCTCAATAACAAATTTTTTTTAAAAAATTAAATAATAAAGATGAGAGAACAGCTTGTATTTTATTTATTTATACTAGTTTTTTGAGTGAGATTATAATGTTAAGGTTATAATTGATTTTTAAATTAATTGTTCTGTAATCGTTGATTCAATGGAATCTAGAGTAAGATATTAATAAGTATCTAAAAGTTTCAATAGGCCTATTGACAGCCAGAGAAATAAATGCAGCCTGGCAGGAGAGGAAAGCCAGAATTGCTTTGTAAAGTGATCCAGGGCCTGCGTTTATACTTTTATTGTTATAGTTGTAATGTGACTGACACGCAATACATATTGTCTGTATCTTGTAAGCTTATAACTTTGAAAATATCTAGGGGTTACCGCTAGACTTAAGTGATAAAGAGAACATTAAGTATTACTTTGATTAGATATTGAACAAAGGTCTCCCTACTCACATTCTAAATTAAAGAAGTATAAATATCACAGAAATAGGATATACATGATATTTAATAAAATATTAGGGAAAATGATTCTTCATTTTCTATATAATTTTCTTCAACCACTATAGTGGTTTTTCATCTACAGTCGATCCCATCCCCTTTTTGGCTAATTATATAAATTGTGGTAGAGATGACTTAAAGAACCTATGCAGCAATGTAAAATGGGAATGTATTTAATTATTTTTATCTTTAATTCTTACTGCATTTAGTTAAAACTTTTGTCAAAACCAGTCATTTAGGTTGATGGGTAGTTGTATTTTGATCATGATTTTCATCTTATTTCTTCTATTTTTTTGAGGGTGTGTCTAAAACAATCCCACTATCTTCATTCACTTAATGCAATCATTGTATAGAGACATTTGAACCAATTCTCATTAATCATGTGCTCTATTTTAAGTTCAGTGAACAATTTCTGTCTATTGCTAATAATCTTAAAAGAAGCAACCACATATATAACATACACACACTCAGAAAGAGAGAGAGAGAATGACTTTATTATTATTTTATTATTTTATTATTATGAGAAATTTTGAATGACATTTTGTTATTCATGTATTAGACAACTCCAAGTGGGAATTTCTTTCTTTATTTTCTTTTTTTTTATTTTTTGACGGGCAGAGTTAGACAGTGAGAGAGAGAGACAGAGAAAAAGGTCTTCCTTTTTCCGTTGGTTCACCCCCCAAGTGGCCACTACAGTCTGAAGCCAGGAGCCAGGTGCTTCCTCCTGGTCTCCCATGCGGTTGCAGGGCCCAAGGACCTGGACCATCATCCACTGCTTTCCCGGGCCACAGCAGAGAGCTGGACTGGAAGAGGAGCAACCAGGACAGAATCCGGCGCCCCAACTGGGACTAGAACCTGGGGTGCCGGCGCTGCAGGTGGAGCATTAGCCTAGTGAACCGCAGCGCAGATCTTGAATTTATTTCATATTTACTGTTATCTTTACATCTTTATTTTCAATCGAGAAAATTAATTCAATCTCATCAAAGTCTTTTTATTTCTCCTAAGCCATTGGAAATATAAAAGCTAATTCCTTAAAATTCAGAGCTACTAAAAATTATTTAGGGTACTCAGTTACACTGTTTTTAAAAACCATATATGCATGGGCTTTAAAGTTATTATTTTGCTAAGCAAATATGGTATTTCATAAATGTTTTGTATTATATAAAATTAGGCCCATAGGTTCAAAGATATTCTGAGGTAAGAACACAGCAATATTAAGTTTCTTAAAGCAGTCCTATTCCACAATACATTAAAACTGAGAAACACATTTAAAATGACAACAAAACCGGTAACACTTGCAGAACAGTAGTCCAGGGAACAAATTTTGACAAATACCGAATCGATCTATTCAAATTAGTAAAGTGATTTATTATATACAAAAACCTAAGACTTATTGAGGAAAAGGTTATTTAATTGAAGCATAAGGATTTCCCTGGGGCTAGAGAGTGATGGCCATAAATTGGAGAGCAAAAATATACAAAATATTCTTGTGACCTAAGATTACATTTATACCAAAGAGTATTCCATTTAATAGATGGAATACATTATGTTTTATCACTGGAAACTGTGAATTTTCTAGAATAATGTCAGAATGTTTCTATTCTAGATATATCTTCTTAGTATCAGTGTATCATGCTGAAGCTACTGGAGGTAAAGCAAGACACTAATTCAAGGGCAGCTTCAGCTCTCTTCAGTTTTCATCTGAGAGTAGAACAGATGCTTGATTGAAGAAGGATGACCTTAGGATTGCGAATGAATTTGTCTGAAAGACTGCAAATCAAACTCCACAATCGCTCTCAATGTGGTATTGCCTTAAGAAAGGTTTAGTGGCCAGCATTATGGTGTGCTGGGTTAAGGCCAAACTTGCAATATTAGCATCTCACGTAGGAGTGTGGTTTAGATTTTGGCTAGTAAGCTTCCCTTCCACCTTTTTAATAATGTACCTGGGGAGAGAGTGAAACATGGCCCCTTGTGTTCCTTCCACACATGTGGGAGACCAGGATGGAGTTCCTGGTTCCTGACATGGATCTAGCCCAGAGCTGGTGCTTGGTGGCTATGAACCAGAGAATGCAAACCTCTTTGCTTTCTATTTCTCAGGATCTGTATCTGTCTCTCTTTTGCTCTACCTTTCAAACAAACAAATATATCTTATATTAAAAGTAAATATTTTAAAAATAGTTTTCTTAAATTAATTAATTAAATTAATTCCTCTTAAATATCACCAAAAAGAATAAAATAATTGGGAATCTTTTAAGACTGCAAATTTTGCATTCTGAGTATTATGAAACTTGTTTAGAGTAATTAAAAGTTTAAATAAATAGACATTCATTATTTATACAGCATAACAATTAATATTAAGAAGGCAACAATCCCCAGATTGACCTACATATTCAAAACAATGCTGATAAAAATCTCATTTTTTTTTCCTTTTGCAGAAATTAAACTGATCCAAAAATTCACATAAAATGTCCAGGGTCCCAAAACTGCCAAAACAATATTGAACGATATGTAGTACTCCAACTTTTCAACTTAAAATGTTACTGTAAAGCTACATTAATTAAAAAAAATTGTAGTCTTGGCATAAAGTCAGGTAAATAAACTGATGAATAGAATTAAGTGTTCAGAAATGTATGCTAGTATATATGGTCTATTGATTTTCACGAAGACCCCCAAGATGAATTAATGTGGTAAAGAATGCTCTTTTCAGATGGGCCAAGGACCTAAACAGAAATTTTTCCAAAGAGGAAATCCAAATGGCCAACAGACACATGAAAAAATGTTCAGGATCACTAGCCATCAGGGAAATGCAATCAAAACCAGAATGAGGTTTACCCTCACCCTAGTTAGAATGGCTTACATACAGAAATCAACTAACAACAGATGCTGGTGAGGATGTGGGGAAAAAGGGACACTAACCCACTGTTGGTGAGAATGCAAACTGGTAAAGGCACTATGGAAGTCAGTCTGGAGATTCCTCAGAAACCTGAATATAACCCTACCATTCAACCCAGCCATCCCACTCCTTGGAATTTACCCAAAGTAAATTAAACTGGCAAATAAAAGAGCTGTCTGCACTGCAATGTTTATCGCTGTTAAGACATGGAATCAACCCAAATGCCCATCAACAGAAGACTGGAGAAAGAAATTATGGGATATGTACTCTATAGAATACTATACAGCAGTAAAACCAATGAAATCCGGTCATTTGCAACAAAATGGAGGAATCTGGAAAACATCACGCTGAGTGAAATAAGCCAGTACCAAAGGGACAAATATCATATGTTCTCCCTGATTGGTGACAACTAACCGAGCACCAAAGGGGAAACCTGTTGAAGTCAAATGGACACTATGAGAAACAGTGACTTGATCAGCTCTTGTGCTGACTGTTGATGTACAATGTAATACTTTATCCATTTTAGTATCTTTTTGTTCTAGTACTAATGGTTGAACTCTGTAATTAACACACAATTATTCTTAGGTGTTTAAATTTTAACTGAAAAGTGATCCCTGTGAAATATAAGAGTGGGAATAAGAGAGGGAGGAGATGTACAATTTGGGACATACTCAATCAGACTTGTTCCAAATGGTGGACTTAGAAGTAGGCCAGGGGATTCCAATACAATCCCATCAGGTGGCATGTACCAATACTATCTCAATAGTCCAAGTGATCAATTTCAGTTCACAATTGATCACACTGATAGGTCTAAGAGTCAAAGGGATCACACAAACAAGACTAGTGTCTGCTAATACTAACTATAGAATCAAAAAGGGAGAGAGTGATCCATCATGGGACGCAGGATACACAGCAGACTCATAGAATGGCAGATGTCCTAAATAGCACTCTGGCCTCAGAATCAGCCCTTAAGGCATTCGGATCTGGCTCAAGAGCCCATGAGAGTATTTTAGGCATGGAAAGCCAAGACACTCTGGAAAAAAAAAAAAAAAAAGAAGACCTAAATGAAAGATCTCTGCGAGTGAGATCCCAGTGGAAAGAACGGGGCCATCAAAGAAGGAGGTACCTTTCTCTGAAGGGAGGAGAGAACTTCCACTTTGACTGTGACCCTGTCAGAATAAGATCGAAGTCAGCGAACTCAAAAGGCTTCCATAGCCTTGGGAACTCATTACAAGAGCCTAGGGAGATTACTGATGCCATAAACAAGAGTGTCAAATTGCTAAGTCAACAACAGTAGTCACTGTGCACTTACTCCTCATGTAGGATCTCTGTCCTTAATGTGTTGTACAATGTGAATTAACGCTATAACTAGAACTCAAACAGTATTTTACACTTTGTGCTTCTGTATGGGTGCAAACTGTTGAAATCTTTACTTAATATATACTAAACTGATCTTCTGTGTATAAAGAGAATTAAAAATGAATCTTGATGTGAATGCAAGGGGAGAGGGAGTAGGAAAGGGGATGGTTGCAGGTGGGAGGGAAGTTATGGGGGGGGCGAAAGCCATAGTAATCCATAAGCTGTACTTTGAAAATTTATATTCATTAAATGGAAGTTAAAAAAAAAAAACAACACACACTATTATTCTTCAGTGTTTAAATTTAAAAAATGACCCCTATTAAAAATATGAGTGGTAATAAGAGAGGGAGGAGATGGACAGTTTGGCACATGCTTATTTGGACTTACTCCTTTAGGTAGAGCTAGAAATGTGCCATGGGACTCCAAATTCCATTAAGTTGGCAGGTACCAATGCCATCTTACTAGTTAAAGTGATCAGTTTAAGTTTATAATTAATCAGAAAGATAGGATTAAGTGTCAAAGGAACATATAAATAAGACCAGTGTCTGCTAATAACAATTGATAGAATGAAAAAGGAGAGAATGACCCAACATGGGAAGGAGAATACACAGTAGACTCATAGAATGGCAGATGCCCTAAATAGCACTCTGGCCTCAGAATTGGCCCTTAAGTCATTTGGTCTGGCTAAAAAGCCCACGATTGTTTCTCAGGCATGGAAAGCCAAGACACTGTGGCAAAAAAAAAAAAAAAAAAAAAAAATGACCTACATGAAAGATCTCTGTGAGTGAGATCCCAGTGGAAAGAACAGGCCATCAAAGAAGGTCGCACCTTTCTCTGAAGGGAGGAGAGAACTTCCACTTTGATTATGGCCTTGTCTTAATAAGATCAGAGTTGGTGAACTCAAGAGGCTTCCATAGCCTTGGCAACTCTTGACAAGAGCTTCAGGTGATTACTGACTTCATAAACAAGAGTGTCAATTGTTAAATCAACAACAGGCTTCGCTGTGCACTTATTCCCCGTGTAGGATCTGTGTCCTTATTGTGTTGTACTATGAGAATTAATGATAAAACTAGTATTCAAACAGTACTTTATACTTTGTGTGCCTGTGTGGGTGCAATCCGTTGAAATCTTTATTTAGAATACACTAAGTTGATTTTTGGTATTTAAACATAATTAAAAATAAATCTTAATGTAGAGTGGGATGGGAGAGGGAATAGGAGATGGGATGGTTTGGGGGTGGGAGGGAGGTTATGGGGGGAAAATCACTATAATCCAAAAGTTATACTTTGGAAATTTGTATTTATTATATAAAAGTTTTCTTAAAAAAAAACAATGTTCTTTTCAACAAATTGTATTAGAACAACTATGTATCCACAAGTGAAAAAAAAAGTGGCAGATATTTGACAGATTAGAGAGTGGTTAGGGTTCCTGCATACTACATCAGAGTACCTGGCTTTGATTATTGCTCCTCATTCTATCTTCCTGCTAATAAGGACTCAATGTGGCAGTAGTAATGGCTTAAATATTTAGGTTTCTGCCACTCTTTTTTAATAATTATTTCTTTATTTGAAAGTCATTGTTACACAGAGAGAGGAGAGGCAGAGAGAGAGAGAGAAAGGTCTTCCTTCCATTGGTTCACCCCCCCAATGGCCACCATGGCGGCACTGTTCCGATCCAAAGCCAGGAGCCAGGTGCTTCTTCCTGGTCTCTCATGTAGGTCCAGGGCCTAAGCACTTGGGCCATCCTCCACTACCCTCCTGGGCCAGAGCAGAGAACTGGACTGGAAGAGGAGCAACCGGGACAGAACTGGCACCCTTACCGGGTCTAGAACCCAGGGTGCTTGTGCCGCAGGCAGAGGATTAGCCTAGTGAGCCACAGCGCCAGCCTGGTTTATGCCACTCTTGTGGGAGATTGATATTGAGTTCCAGGCTCCCAGATGTGATCCCCTGGCTGTTGTGGGCAATTGGGCAATCAATACAATACACAGATATGTGTCTTCTCCCCCCACCCCCATTCTACTTCCCAAATAATTAAAATAAATTAAAATGAGGTTGGATTACTTCCTTACATAATATTCCAAAAATAATTAAAGTAAGTCATAAACATAAATTTAATAGTTAAGTTAATAAACCCAGGATAAATATTTGTGATATTGCATTTAAGCTGGCTTTATTAGCTGTCATATGTGGGGACCCATGGATAGGCCTGCCATGGGAACCCCCCATCCTGGGCTTGGCTTATAGCAGTAATGCGGATGTAGCAGCTGATTGAACTTTCCATCTAGCTGAGGATTGTGGTAAACAACAAGATGGCGCTGATGCCCTGCCTGCTGCGTGACTCCACAGCTGATCATGATCAAGAGCCGGATTGGAGAGCTCTGTGCATGGACTGTGATTGATTGATTGTGATTGGTTGAATTCTGGATATAAGCGGACCACGGGAGAAGGAACGGGGCACACCAGCTTTCCCCCTTAAGGAACATGCATGCCATCTCTCCCCCTTCTCCCGGTCCCTCATTCTTTTCCCCACTCTTTCTAAGTAAAAGTCTGCTGAAGACCGATTAACTGCAAGCAGCGTCGTTCCTTTTACGGCCGAAGGAGCCAACAAGTGGTGTCGTGACTCGGATCGTCGGACCGATCGCTGGAAGCAGGAAGTAAGAAAAGTATAAACGTGCAAACACGGGAATCTAGGCGGGTAAAGTGAAAAGCCTAGGATTATAGCCACGGTTCCATCGACAAAAGACGGGGAGTAAAATGCCAGAAAGGCGGGAGTAAACTGTTGAAAAAAGACAGGGAATCTAGGCGGGTAAAAAGGCCTAGGATTATAACCGCGGGGAGTGGATGCCAGAAGACAGGCAGGAGTAGGCCATCGACGGAAGATGGGGAGTGGAGCGCCGGAGGACAGGTGGGAGTGGACTGTCGACAAAGGACTGGGAGTAAAATGCCAGGAGAAAGGTGAGGAATTTGCTAAAATTTATATGTTGGATTTAAGTAGCAAGTAGTAAGAAAGCTGACCTAATTTGGTTTTCTTAAATGTATTTAAAGCTATCAATTCACAATTTGATAAAACTGTTCTGGCTTTCAAAACTCCAATAGCCCAGAAGTTTTGATCAGAACTGTAACACTCTGCCAGCAGTGTACCAACCTGGTAATTCAGCAGGCTATGCTAGCCACCTTGCGCTTTTACCCCCATGGAGAACATGATGGAACGGTAGCCAATAACGGGTAATCGCCGATGGGCGCACCTAGCAACCTAAGACAGAGGGTAGGACAAGCTTCCTATTACCTCCATGACGGGTAAGCAGGTTGTGCGCCATTGGGAACCCAAGACAGGCACGTTTCCATGTCATTTAATATAATAAAAACGGGGGAGATGTGGGGACCCATGGATAGGCCTGCCATGGGAACCCCCCATCCTGGGCTTGGCTTATAGCAGTAATGCAGATGTAGCAGCTGATTGAACTTTCCATCTAGCTGAGGATTGTGGTAAACAACAAGATGGCGCTGATGCCCTGCCTGCTGCGTGACTCCACAGCTGATCATGATCAAGAGCCGGATTGGAGAGCTCTGTGCATGGACTGTGATTGATTGATTGTGATTGGTTGAATTCTGGATATAAGCAGAGAGCGGGAGAGAGAGAGAGAGGGGGTCACGCCAGCTTTCCCCCTTAAGGAACGTGCGTGCCATCTCTCCCCCTTCTCCCGGTCCCCCACTCTCTTTCCCACTCCTTCTAAGTAAAAGTCTTTTGAAGACCGATTAACTGCAAGCAGCGTCGTTCCTTTTACGGCCGAAGGAGCGACAGTCATATGTAGTCTTGATGGAACATTTTTTGGTTATCTCTGGAATGTGATAAAATAAGCATTCTTTAAAAAGATTCTTTAAAAAAGCATTCTTTAAACAGATTTATTTATTTGAAGTTGGAGTTATAGAGAGGGAGAGGCAGGAGCAGAAATAAAGTCTTCCATTTGCTGGTCACTCTGCAAATGGCCACAACACCCAGGGCTGGGGCCAGGCCAAAGCCAGGAGCCAGAAGTTTCCAACCTGGGTACAGGGGAACAAGGACTTGGGCCATCTTCTGTTGCTTTCTCAGGCACATTAGCAGGGAGCTGGATCGGAAGTGGAGTAATCAGGACTCGAATCAGCACCTATATGCAATGTCACCACTGCAGGGGTCAGCTTTGCCCATATGGCACAACTCCAGCCCCAAGATACGCATTTTTGTGAGGGGCTGTTATAGTCTGTTTGTTGTCTGCCCCCTAATTTAAAGAAGATTGTAATAAGAAAACAAGGAGGCTTCCAAGACATGCTTTTTATTCTTTGTGTCTCTGGTAAAGCATAGGGCTGTCTACATTTTGCGTTGCCCTTTTCAGATATCTAGTTTAGAGTCAGTGTAGTATAGGGTTGTTTCTTCAATGATAGAGTTGTCTGTCACTATAGTCTTTTGCAATCTGGCCCCTGAAGTCCACTGTCATTCTATGGAATGAGACATTCAGGGAGATGATACTATGATGATTTTCCTTTTGCTATACATGTAACTGATTAGGTATATAAACTTGTATGGATTCATTGCTACTCTTTGTCCAAATCCATAGAAGTGTAGCAAGCCAACCTAACAGTTGTCGCTGTAATAATACCTGAAGATTTCTCAACTGTTAGATGTATCGTAGTAAACTAGTAAACACATTGAGAAAGAAATTCTTAAATGTAAACAAAGAGGAGAAAAAAGTTACTTTCAAAGGGACAACATCTTTAATTTAAAAACTGATACTTAGATACTTTGTAAAAACAAGGAAAGAAAGGAAAAAGGGGATGATATTAATCTCATGAAAAAGAAATGACTTACAAATGTTAGTTCTATATAGAGCAAAATCTGCCTCAAAAATTAAGACATTATTACATGGTTTGCCAACAGTTATTAGCAGAACTTATCTCAAATAGTAGTGGTGGTTACATGTAAGAAATTCACATTTACATTGAATTATGAACAATGCAAACCATCTTTAAGATGGTTAATGAGGGAACAGGTTTCTACCTTTTTCTCTGGAAAAGAAAAATTGTAAAAGGCTCAGTGAGCCTTGGAGCTTAAATTAATATCCTTGATTTGTTGGCACCATGTTCAATAACAGATTCCAGATGTCAAATTTCCAGAAATGTTCTCCGTGATCATTTTATTTAATAAAGCAAGATCCAGGTAATTGTCTTTCAATTTATTTTCATCATATCATACATCCTTCAAAGTTAGTTATTTAATCTATTTGTTTATATTCTCTAGTAAAAGCTGCCCTGGAGTTATGAGTCACTTGCAAAATGGAAGTGATCAGCTCCTGATGATTGTTATATCTGCTGCATAAGACTACTTACATGAGGCTGCCAGCCTGATGATATGCTTTCAACTATGAGACTGTTGCATAGGGGAAACTGTAGATGAGGAAAGTCTCTACATTTATTCCTTTGGTGGGAGAAGAAAGTAGAGGGGGAGATATTAACTTGGGTTGAATTATCTCCAGATTTAAAAAGATAAATGACGAGTAGAGAATTTATAAAGGTTTCTGTCCGATACAAACATAAGAGATGATTTTTTAAACAGCAGGGAATTCAGAACAGGGTAAGGATAAACTGCTGCTTGCTCTTCCTGCTTATGCTGCTCCATCCTGGTTCTGGGTAATTCAAAAGAGCTTTCATTTTCAAATAGGAAGTAGATTTATTACAGGCTCTTAGGATAAAAAATAAACACAGAGACATTGAGGAAATATATACTTCTTCAGTGCACTCTAGGCTTGTAAGTTTTCCTTTTAGAGCCTATTCACTAAGAAACACAGTGCGATGCTGTGGTTGTCATAGCTCTACTACCTGAGACCCAATGTGGAGTTCAACCTGATGAGTATTGATGTGGGTCATGTGATGGCTATTGATAATTTCAGCAATCATGCCCACAGGTTGCAGGTACACTGGAGCTGTGATTCATCAGAGAAAGGGTGGATAAAACAGATGGATCTACTTTGATTCAATTCTGTGGCTTTAACCAACAATCTGAAAGTTAATCTTGAGCTATGAGATCAATAGAGCTTCCTCCCTGCATCAGGCTGTGAACAGGATTGTGGAAAATCTGCTGGAAATGCTTCCAGACCTAGATAGCAGGTGAGTGAAGCTATGGATTCCTATATTTACCCTAATGGTAGAGCCATGTGCACATTCGGCCATCCCAACTACCAGTGTCCCTCACAGCCCAGGGCTGCAATAATAAAAGCTTTTTTTATTTGCATAAAATATTCTTCAATATCTTTACATAAGAATGAAAAGTAAAGGCAAAAGGAAATTTCTTATGTAAATCTGCTGCATGACTGATATTTTTCCCCTGACAAAATATGCCTGTAAGATAACAGTGACAATCAGATAATTGGCCAAATTTCTGTGCATTCTTACTGATTTTGACTTTTAAATCTCAGTGTTGTGGGTTTTATGAACTCCCCATTCAGATCCATTTCTGTAGCATGGTATACCCATTCCATTGCTTCTCTGGGCCTTATGTACTAAAAGCTCAGATTTCTCTCCTCCTTCAAACAAATGTCCTAGGCTGCAAGGAGGTTATCAATGGTTATGGCCCAATTAAGTGAAGTGGATATTCCAGAATGATCTTGAAAGATTGTGGTGGAAAGGGTAAAATTATTACAAGTTGTACCAATGATAGAGTAGTTTTATTATATGAGATAGAGATGCCCATATGCTGTTAGTGTTCCTCAGAAGTGCAAGATGATATTCAACTTTAAAAAAAAAATCAAGAATGTGCTGGTGAGGGCGACAGGAGAAGCTTGCTGGTAACCATTCTCTGTAGGGAGGATTGGAGGCAGGAAATCTTGTTTTATAGCTGCACCACATGGTAACAAAGTGGTTGCAGATTACATCACTTTTAATGATCGCATTTGTCTTTTAGAAGCAAAGTAAGCAGCAGTTCAGAATAGCAGTCTTTGCCATGACCAACAAAGATGAATAATGATGGCTAATGTTTTTACCAACAAAACTGATGGGAAGAAAAATAATGATATTTTACAATGTATATATCCAAAAAAGATCAAGAGTTTGATCTTTTTTGAATTTTTAAGATTTATTTATTCATTTGAAAGTCAGAGTTACACAGAAAGGAGAGGCAGAGAGAGAGAAGTCTTCCATCCAATGGTTCACTCCCTAATTGACGGCAACAGCTGGAGCTGCGCCAATCCAAAGTCAGGAACCAGGAGCTTCCTCTGGGTCTCCCACACGGGTACAGGGGTACAGGGCTACACGAGTCCAAGAACTTGGGCCATCCTGTACTGCTTTCTCAGGCCATAGCAGAGAGCTGGATAGGAAGTGGAGCAGCCGGGACTAGAACCAGAGCCCATATGAGATGCTGGTGCTTCAGGCCAGGGCATTAACCCACTGCACCACAGCACCAGCCCCTAGAATGTGATCTTGATGCTTGGAAATTTGAGGTCATTTTCCCTAAAGGAAGGTTATATTTTTATTAATTTCTTAACACAATCAAATTCTCAAAGCTAGAAAAAGAGGTTAGCTCTTCATGTAAAAAAGACTGTGCTACACTCAGTAGTATATTTAGTGGAGTTCTCTCAGGTGTTCCCCAAAAGACCTATGACTGTTAACTGAGATAACAGTACTCTGGGGAAAGAATATTCAGATCTTTTGAGAGCTATTGTGTAATGAGACAAAGTTGGTATAATACTTTGGTGATGGATGGGTGGGCATTTTCTCCCTGTTAGAATAGGGTCATTTGGTGGTCTATTTGTAAATAGTTTTCAAACTATCTTCCTTAGATCCACTGAGTGATTACTTTCCTAGTTCCTAATTGTAAGCAGTAGAGATACTTAGTCATTGTAAAACTCTCCCAAATTGTTTGAACAGATTTATCACAGACTCGTAAGATAATAAATACGTGTGGAAACACTGGAGAAATGTCTACTACTATCTATTTTAGTAGGAAGACCATATAAAAGCCCTTGAAACTTTCCTCTCTTACTAAGATAGTAAATAAAATGAAATATGTAAAACTAAAGGGAATGGTAAATTATGAATCCCATTCACAAACACTAAAGGCTGCTACACAAAAATTTCAGTATCCAATGCTGGTGTTTCATTTACTTTCATTTGCAGTTCTCAGTAGGACCCCTACAAAGGCCAAAGGGGAAATGTCAGATGACAATGGACCACCACACTTGGTCAGGTAGAAATCGCTCCTTCTGTGCTGCATGTGATATCTTTTTTATCATGGGTTTGGGGAAGTGATATGCAGCAACTGATTGAAAAACATTTTGTGTCAATACCAATCTGTGTGGAGTATCAGAAACAGTTTGCATTCATGTGATGTGGATAACAGTCTTGTTCCAAGGCTATGTAAATTTTCATGCTTTCTCACAGGTCCAAAAGGGCCTGAACTACTAGGAAAATGTACAGCTTGCTAACTGCCATTTTACAGTGTCGGAAGCTGTGTTCACAATAGGTGGAATAAAAACAACAGATGTATGAGTGGTCCCATTTACCATCACTCCCTATAAATCACTAATAATGTTTGTGACTCCTGACTCAATGGATTTGGGTTTGCTATCCTAGAATCCTGAGTATTACCAGGAGACACAAGTAAGAATTTCATTAAGTACAAAGATAAAGCTTCTGCTCTTTCTGGGGAAAAGTTCCAGTAGAGCAGAGAACACAAACAGAAGTTACCAATTGTTCCTGGGTGTCATGAAGAGGAAACTGATGTTATACAGTGGAGATCTGCAGAAATATGTGTGGTGCCCCAGTGCTCTATTGGAGCTTATCGTGTTGCTTCTATTCTCAGTTTTAACTGTTCATGAGCAAATAAAGCAAGTGTGGCGTCATTAGGGCACAGAAACCAGGCAAGCTACCTCACTCTGCAAAGTGCTACATGGGGAAGAGGAAGCCTGAATGGTGTTTGAGAAGGGATGTTATGAATATTAATTGATCCTCAAGGTCAAAAGTTGAGGCAGAAGCAGCTGTAACTCATCTCACTAATCATTCTTTTGTATGCTTTTATTTAATTTATTTATTTGAAAGGCATTGTGACAGAGGGAGAACCAGAGGGAAAGAAATCGTGCATGCACTGGCTCACTCCTCAACTGGTTGAAACAGCTGGGGCTGGGCAAGAAGCAAAGAGGGAAGAACTCCTGGTCTCCAGGGGTGCCTTGGGACATCCTCTGCTGCTTTTCCAGGCATATTCGGCACGGAGCTGCATTGTCAGAGCAGCCAGGACTCACACTGGTGATCTAATCTGGGATGCCAGTTTTGCAAGCACAGATTTAAACTGCTGAGCCACAGCACAGGCCCCTCTTTGATATTTTCTGAAATAGTGTCACTGACTAGAATATTGAAAAAACTATGCCTGGATGGAGTAAACCTAGTGTAAGAAAGAAGTGGATCTAAGTTATGCTAACAGTATGGGGCCGGTGCTGTGGCACAGCAGGTAAAGCTGCTGCCTGCAGTGCCAGCATCCCATATGGGCGTCGGTTCGAGTCCTGGATGCTCCACTTCCACTCCAGCTCTCTGCTATGGCCTGAGAAAGCAGTAGAATATGGCCTAAGTCCTTTGGACCCTGCACCCATACAGGAGATCCAGAAGCTCCTGGCTCCTGGCTTTGGATCAGTGTGGCTCCGGCTGTTGTGGCCAATTGGGGAGTGAACCAGCAGATGGAGGACCTCTGTTTCTGCCTCTGCTTCTCTCTCTGTGTAACTCTGATTTATGAGTGAAAATAAATAAATCTTTTTAGAAAAGAGTGAATTGCAGGTAATGTGCCACCAGAATTCCCCCTCAGCTGCTAGTGTATTTATCTCTATGTTGCCTGGGATGCAGATAAAGTGACACTCTAGAAAAAAAAAATCTCTCACTTATAGTACTTGCCAATTTCTATGGTATGCAACATTTATCAAAAAAATAAAAATAAAAAAGAAGAAATAAAAAGAAATTCCTGTATGTATCATTATTACTGCAAATATAGTTTTTGTGGCTTTTATAACTTTGCCAAACAAATGTTTAATAATGACAAGATACTATAGCTTTAATTATGATAATTTTAAAATTGATTGTATTTGAGTGAAATTGACATATTTTCATTTGATGGTTTATTGCCCTTGCCTATATTCCTGCTGAACAATGGTCTTTTCACTTTTTCTTATTGAACTCTAATTAGTGCAGCATTAATTGTTTGACAATAAATTAAATTAGAAATATGAAAGAGAGAAAGAAAGAATGAATAAAAGAAAGAGAAGCAGAAAGAGAAGCAGAAAGAGAAGCAGAAAGAGAAGCAGAAAGAGAAGCAGAAAGAGAAGCAGAAAGAGAAAGAGAAGGAGAAGGAGACGGAGAAGGAGACGGAGAAGGAGACGGAGAAGGAGACGGAGAAGGAGACGGAGAAGGAGACGGAGAAGGAGACGGAGAAGGAGACGGAGAAGGAGACGGAGAAGGAGACGGAGAAGGAGACGGAGAAGGAGACGGAGAAGGAAAAGATGAGAGGGAAGTATCACTATATTCTTGGAATTATTGCTATGAATTGCATTGAATCTTTTCTTTTTTTTATAACGCTTTTATTTAAAGAATATAAATTTCCAAAATACAGCTTATAGATTACAATGGCTTCCCCCCCACATAACTTCCCCCCCACCCGCAACCCTCCCCTTTCCCACTCCCTCTCCCCTTGCTTCACATCAAGATTCATTTTCAATTCTCTTTATATACAGAAGATCAGTTTACTATATATTAAGTAAAGATTTCAACAGTTTGCCCTCACATAGCAACACAAAGTGAAAAACACTGTTGGAGTACTAGTTATAGTATTAATTCACAATGTATAGCACATTAAGGACAGAGATCCTACATGATATATTTTTTTAAAAAAATGATTAATTTTCTAGGCAATTTCCAATTTAACACCAAGATTTTTTTTCATTTTTAATTATCTATATACAGAAGATAGATTCAGTATATACTAAGTAAAGATTTCATCAGTTTGCACCCACACAGAAACACAAAGTGTAAAATACTGTTTCAGTGCTAGTTATAGCATTACTTCACATTGGACAACACATTAAGGACAGATCCCACATGAGACGTAAGTACACAGTGACTCCTGAAGTTGATTTAACAATTTGACACTCTTGTTTATGGCATCAGTAATCTCCCTAGGCTCTAGTCATGAGTTGCCAAGGCTATGGAAGCCTTTAGGGTTCGCTGACTTCAATCTTATTCCGACAGGGTCATAGTCAAAGTGGAAGTTCTCTCCTCCCTTCAGAGAAAGGTACCTCCTTCTTTGATGGCCCCATTCTTTCCACTGGGATCTCACTCACAGAGATCTTTCATTTAGGTCTTCTTTTTTTTCCAGAGTGTCTTGGCTTTCCATGCCTAGAATATTCTCATGGGCTCTTGAGCCAGATCCAAATGCCTTAAGGGCTGATTCTGAGGCCAGAGTGCTATTTAGGACATCTGCCATTCTATGAGTCTGCTGTGTATCTCACTTCCCTTGTTGGATCATTCTCTCCCTTTTTGATTCTATCAGTTAGTATTAGCAGACACTAGTCTTTCTTGTGCGATCCCTTTGACTCTTAGACCTATCAGTGTGATCAATTGTGAACTGAAATTGATCACTTGGACTAGTGAGATGGCCTTGGTACATGCCACCTTGATGGGATTGTATTGGAATCCCCTGGCACAATTCTAACTCCATCATTTGGGGCAGTTCCGATTGAGCATGTCCCAAATTGTACATCTCCTCCCTCTCTTATTCCCACTCTTATATTTCACAGGGATCACTTTTCAGTTAAAATTTAAACACCTAATAATAATTGTTTGTTAATTACAGAGTTCAACCAATAGTACTAGAATAAAAAAATTACTAAAATGGATAAAGTATTACATTGTACAACAACAGTCAGCACAAGAGCTGATCAAGTTACTGTTTCTCATAGTGTCCATTTCACTTCAATAGGTTTCCCCTTTGGTGCTCAATTAGTTGTCACTGATCAGGGAGAACATATGATATGTGTCCCTTTGGGACTGGCTTAATTCACTCAGAATGATGTTTTCCAGATTCCTCCATCTTGTTGCAAATGACCGGATTTCATTGTGTTTGACTGCTGTATAGTATTCTATAGAGTACATGTCCCATAATTTCTTTATCCAAATGTATGCTTTGAATTCCCTGTGATCTTTTGCTGTGAGGTTCCCTTCGTTTACCTTCTTTCATGTTGATGGCCGTGTTTCTGTGTTTCTGTGTGTAACACATCTTTAAGTATCTTTTGCAGGGCTGGACGAGTGGCAACAAATTCTTTCAATTTTTGTTATGAAAGGTCTTTATTTCACCTTCATTCACAAATGAGAGCTTGGCAGGATATAATATTCTGGGCTGGCAGTTTTTCTCTCTAAGTACCTGGGCTATGTCTCGCCATTCCCTTCTAGCTTGTAGGGTTTCTGATGAGAAGTCTGCTGTGAGTCTAATTGGAGATCCTCTGAGTGTAATTTGACGTTTCTCTCTTGCGCATTTTAGGATCTTTTCTTTCTGTTTCACTGTGGTGAGTTTAATTACAATGTGTCGTGGTGAGGATCTCTTTTGGTCATGTTTACTAGGCGTTCTATGTGCTTCCTGTATTAGGATGTCTCTGTCCTTCTCCAAAACTGGGAAATTTTCTGCTATTATCTCACTAAAAAGGCATTCTAATCCTTTCTCCCTCTCCATGCCTTCAGGAACTCCCAGAACTCGAATGTTGGGTTTTTTAATAGTATCCTGTAGATTCCCAACAATATTTTTTAGATTTCTAATTTCCTCTTCTTTTCTTTGGTGTGACTGTATAGTTTCCTGTGCTCTGTCTTCTAAGTCCGATATTCTCTCTTCTGCCTCACCCATTCTGTTTGTAAGGTTCTCTAATGTGTTTTTCATTTGATCTATTGAATTCTTCACTTCATTATGATTTCTCATCACTATCACAGTTTCATGTTCTACTAGTTGTTTCATTTCAGCTTGATTTCTCCTTAATATTTCATTTTCACGAGAGAGATTTTCTACCTTGTCCATTAAGGATTTCTGTAGTTCAAGAATTTGTTTTTGAGTACTTCTTAGTGTTCTTATCAATTTTTTGAGATCTGCTTCTTGCATCTCTTCTATCTCATCGTCTTTGTAATGTTGAATTGGGGCGTCTTTTTCATTTGGGGATGCCATAGTGTCTTCCTTGTTCTTATTACCTCGGTTTTTGCGTTTGTTGTTTGGCATATTGGTTTCTTCACTGTGGTGTTTTTTTCTTGTTATACTATGACTCTAGATTAAGTGGACTGTCTGCTTTTGATGGAGCCTTAGAGGCTTGAGATGGGTGTGGCCTGAGAGCTCTGTTTGGTTCCTCAGGGTTGAGGGTGTGTCAAAGGAGACACTCCCAGGTTAGGCGTGGTAAATCTCTCTCTGTTACTTTTTTTTTTTTTGGTTCAAAAGGGAAGTAATTCCACACAGCTGAATGGAATTTGGGGTGGTTAGCAGGCAAATGATATACCCACAGGAGCCAGAGATAGGAAGCTCTTTCCCAAGGACCAGAGAGGGAATCTTTGTGGCCCTTTGTGTGGGCTGAGATTCTCCTGTAGTCTCCCACTGGGCTGCCAAGGCTACTGAACTGTAGCGTCTCTGGAGAGTACTCACATGAATTCGTGATTTCCGTGAGTTCTCTCCCCCACCGTCTCTTTTTTCACAGTCTCAGTTCATTAGCACCACACATTCATTAGGTTCTAATCTCCTGTTATTTCAGCCCTCCCACCCAGAGTCAGGTTTTTCTGCTAGGCTTGGGGCCAGTGCCGACCCGAGGTCGCCCTGCTTATGACGTATTCCTAAATGGCGCCTGCTCTTTGTCTTGCTCACCTTTGAGAGGTGAGCGGAGAGAGAGAAGCTCGTGTCCGTATGGGTCACTTTTTTTTTTTTCCCTCTCTCTCTCTCTCTTCTAGTTAGCCTGGTGAACTTTTCCCCGCAGGGTTTCAAGCCTTGTTCGCTCTAGGCTCCCTTTTCCGCTTCCCTTCTGGTAATTCGGGCTATTGATGTTCTGCTCACCTCGCGTTCCAGCGCTGGTGTGTTGAATCTGCTGCTGGTGTCCCAAACTGCGGGCTCCCACGCTCTCCACGCAGGTCCACTGTGAATCTCCAGTTCCGGAAGGGTTTTCTCTGCTGTTTCTTCCCCTACTCTTCCTTGAACCTGCAGTATCTCCACTTTTATTAAACTGTCTCTCCCCAGACTATCGGTGTGCTCCCTTCCTATTCTGCCATCTTGCCGCTCTCCTGAATCTTCTCCTTATATTGATAGCACATTAACATGAGTTGATGACAATTGTCTTATATTAATTATCATACATTTGCTGTGACCTTGAGAATCTAATGCATCAGTAAATTTCTTGAAAAAGAAATATTTCATTGTAGCTATTTTCAAGTTGCCAACAATGAAACACCAACTTATAAAATTTATGAAAATTCCTATTGTGAATGTTGATTTTTAAAAAATATTTACATATTTATTTGAAAGAGAGTTACAAAGAGGCAGAGACAGAGAGAGAGAGAGAGAGAGAAAGAGGTCTTCCATATGCTGGTTCACTACGCAAATGGCTGCAACAGCCTGAGGTGGGCCAATCTGAAGCCAGGAGCCAGAAGCCTCCACTGGCTCTCCCATTGGTACAGTGGCCCAAGCATTTGGGCAATCTTCTACTGCTTTCCTAGGCCATAGCACAGAGCTGGATCGGAAGTTGAGCAACTAGGACTCAAACCAGCACCCATATGGATTGCCGGTGATGCAGGCAGTGGCTTTACCTCCTATACAACAGCACCCACCAGTGAATGTTTATTTTGAAATGTTCATGATTCATCTCTCTCCAGAGAACTTCATTTGCCAAATGGTAGTTATTCTATACCTCATCTATACTGAGTCAACAGCAGACTGGAGAGAGACTGGACTAAGTGTAAAAACAAGAGGGTCCAGCCTTTTTGCCTCAGGTTAAATATATCTCTGAGGGGATGGTACTGTAATCCAGGTCATTATGGCACCAGATTCTAGTCTATAGTCAACACAGTATCCTTGCTTAGCTTTTCTTACATAATCTGTTCTCTGCTCTTCTGAGAACACAGTCTTAAAATACCAAAACCTCTGCATCAGACTCTGCTTCACCAAATCTGACACCAGTAAACCACATTCTTCATCAGTCTCTATGGATTTCTGCTATTTTCTTCAACTCGTCTTTCCAGAGTGTCACAAATATCAGTTCATAACCTTGCTTGAATCTATTTTTCAAGGAACATTATTTTTAAATGTAATGGAAGAGCAACATGGATCAGTAATTAATTCAACAGTATTTTCTATTTATGTTCCAGAAAAAAAATATATGACTGAACATTTGACTTTGAGTTAATTCAAATCTGAAGAATAAAATTATTCAAGTGTATGGAAAGGCATTTGGAATACCAGCAATGACACTGGTAGAGACCCCCCAGGCCATGTCAGAGTGCCTGGTTTTGATGCACACTTACATCTCCTGATTCTAGCTTTCTGAAAATAATACAAACTATAGGAGGAAGTGGTGATTACTCAAGTAATTTGGTTCCTGTCACCTACATGGGAAGTCTGCATAAAGTTCCCTTCACCTACCTTTGCCCTAGCCCAACCCCAGGAAGTTTGCCCATTTGAGGAGTGAATCAGCTGATGGAAGTTTGCTTTCTCTCTGTCTCTTTCTCTGCTTCTATCTCAGATGAAACCAAGTGAAAAAAAAAAAATTCTGTGTAATCACCGAATCACCAGCAAGGAATCTGAAATATATGCACCAAAACCTACAAAACAGTGAAATAATGACACCAAAGTTGCTAAGCAGAAGTACCAATCTCTTAAGGAAATGCTTCAGAGAATGAACACTGACAAACTTAAAAATACAATCAATATATTTAGAAGAGTCAGAAAGTATATTTTTAAGATTTATTTTTTATTTGAAAGTCAATCTTGCAGAGAAAGAGGGAAAAAGAGAAAGGAAGAGGGAGGGAGGGATGGAGATCGGGAGAGGGAGAGGAAGAGAGAGAGAGAGAAATCTTCCATCCACTATTTCATGTCCCAGATGGCTGCAATGGCCAGCTCTGGATCAGGCTGAAGCCAGGAGCCAAGAGCTTCTTCTAGGTCTCCCAAGGGGAAACATGGTCCCAAGCACTTGGACCACCTCTGCTGCTTTTTCCAGGCCATTAGAATGGAGCTGAATTGGAAATATTTTATTCATATAATAATAGAAAATATGTTAAAATATCCAATGGACATTGATGTAGTCTAAGAACAAATCCAGAAATGGAAGTTGAAGAATGTGTGTGTGTTTCTATAGCCACAGAACATCGATCGTCAAATTGAATTGGTTCACTGAGCACCAAACTGATAAATTAAGACATATAGGGGCTGGCACTGTGGAATAGGGGGTAAAGCCACTGGCTGCAGTGCCGGCATCCCATTTGGGTGCCAGTTCGAGTCCCAGATGCTCCACTTCTGATCCAGTTCTCTACTATGGCCTGGGAAAGAAGTAAAAAGATGCCCAAGTCCTTGGGCCACTCCATCTGCATGGGAAACCCTGAAGAAGCTCCTGGCTCCAGGCTTCAGACTGGCACAGTTCCGGGCATTGTGGCCAACTGGGGAGTGAACCAGTGGATAGAAGACCTCTTTCTCTTTACCTCTCCTCTCTCTGTGTGTAACTCTGACTTTCAAATAAATAAATAAATCTTTAAAAAAGCATAGGTAGGTAGAGATCAACAGATTATATTGATAAATACAGATAGATATGACAGGGAAAGGAATGGAAGGGGAGAGGAATGGAAGGTAGGAAAGAAAGAAGAAAGGAAGGAAAGAAGGAAGGAAGGAATGAAGGCTCTGTTGAAATTTCAGAAAACCAACAGTGACTTGATCAGCTCTTGCGCTGACAGTTGTACAATGTAATACTTTATCCATTTTAGTATTTTTTTATCCTAGTACTAGTGGTTGAACTCTGTAATTAACACACAATTATTCTTAAGTGTTTAAATTTTAACTGAAAAGTGATCCCTGTGAAATATAAGAGTGGGGATAAGAGAGGGAGGAGATGTACAATTTGGGACATGCTCAATCAGACTTGCCCTAAATGGTGGAGTTAAAAGTGGGCCAGGGGATTCCAATACAATCCCATCAAGGTGGCATGTACCAAGGCCATCTCACTAGTCCAAGTGATCAATTTCAGTTCACAATTGATCACACTGATAGGTCTAAGAGTCAAAGGGATCGCACAAGAAAGACTAGTGTCTGCTAATACTAACTGATAGAATCAAAAAGGGAGAGAATGATCCAACAAGGGAAGTGAGATACACAGCAGACTCATAGAATGGCAGATGTCCTAAATAGCACTCTGTCCTCAGAATCAGCCCTTAAGGCATTTGGATCTGGCTCAAGAGCCCATGAGAATATTTTAGGCATGGAAAGCCAAGACACTCTGGGAAAAAAAAAGAAGACCTAAATGAAAGATCTCTGTGAGTGAGATCCCAGTGGAAAGAACGGGGCCATCCACTTTGACTATGACCCTCTCGGAATAAGATCGAAGTCGGCAAACCCTAAAGGCTTCCACAGCCTTGGGAACTCATGACTAGAGCCTAGGGAGATTACTGACACCAAATACAAGAGTGTCAAATTGTTAAATCAACTTCAGGAGTCACGGTGCACTTACTCCTCATGTAGGATCTCTGTCCTTAATGTGTTGTCCAATGTGAAGTAATGCTATAACTAGAACTCAAACAGTATTTTACACTTTGTGTTTCTGTGTGGGTGCAAACTGATGAAATCTTTACTTAGTATATACTGAATTGATCTTCTGTATATAAAGATAATTGAAAATGAAAAAAAAAAGTTGGTGTTAAATTGGAAATTGCATAGAAAATTAATCAATTTTTAAAAATATATCATCTAGGATCTTTGTCCTTAATGTGCTGTACAGTGTGATTTAATGCTATAACTAGTACTCCAACAGTGTTTTTCACTTTGTGTTGCTATGTGAGTGCAAACTTTTGAAATCTTTACTTAATACATACTAAACTGATCTTCTGTATATAAAGAGAATTGAAAATGAATCTTGATGTGAATGCAAGGGGAGAGGGAGTGGGAAAGGGGAGGGTTTCAGGTGGGAGGGAAGTTATGTGGCGGGGGGAGGCATTGTAATCCATAAGCTGTACTTTGGAAATTTATATTCATTAAATAAAAGCTTTAAAAAATTCAGAAAACTCTCAATTAATAGCAATGTATGAAAATATAATGTTCTTTATCTCATTTTTCAGTTATTTATTTAAAGCCTGATTTTGATAAAGATAAAACATCTTCTATAAGGATAGTTACACCTGTATAATCTTTTCTTAACCCTTCACTTTCTGTTTGTGTGTATTTTTGTTAAGTGAGTTTCTTATAGGTGGCATATAATGTATTCATGGTTTTATGGTTTTTTTATCCATTTAGCCAACCTAACACTTTTGGTTAATGAATTTAATTCATTTACATTCAAGCTTAGTATTGATAGATAAGAAGAAAGACTTACCTGTCATTTCATTGATAGGATAATGATTCTACTTGATCTGTTAGTGAATTTAGTGGAAACATGTATTTCATGTTTATTTCCTTTTTTAAAATATTTATTTGTTTATTTGAAAGTTAGTGTTACACAGAAAGAGGAGAGGCAGAGAGAGAGAGAGAGAGGTCTTCAATCTGCTGTTTCACTCCCCAATTGAATGTAGCAGTCAGAGCTGGACCGATATAAAGTCAGGAGCCAAGGGCTTCCTCCGAGTCTTCCCATGTGGGTGCAGGGGCCCAAAGACTTGGCCATCTTCTAATGCTTTCCCAGGCCATAAAAGAGCTGGATCGGAAGTGGAGCAGCTGGGACTCAAACCGGTGCCCATACAGGATGCCGGCACTTCAGGCAGTGGCTTTACCAGCTATGCCAACAGCGCTGGCTCCAGTTTTTTTTTTTTTTCTTTTAAGACCTTGAATATATCATCCCACTCTGGGCTGTATGTTTCAACTGAGAAATCTGATGTTAATCTAATTTGCTTTCCTTTATACATACTTAATACTTTTCTCTACTATATTTAGAGAAAATATTCTATTTAGCAAGAAGATCTAACAATCATAAATATATATATATAATATTTTATATATATATTTATATTTATATATATATATATCTCACACAAGACCACCCAGATATATTCAGCAAATATTATTAGACCTAAAGGTAGAGATAAACTCCAATTCAATAATAGTGGGTGACTTCAACACCCCATTCTCATCAATGGACAGATAATCCAAACAGAAAATAATTAAAAATACATCAGAGTTGAAGCATACTTTCAAGCAAATGGACCTAACAGACATTTACAGGACATTTCATCCAACAGTTACAGAATGCACATTCTTCTCATCAGCACAGGGGACATTTTCTAGGAGAGACCACACATTAGGCCACAAATCAAGTCTCAGTAAATTTAAAAGGGTTGAAATCATACTACTTATCTTCTTAGACCATAAAGGAATAAAGTTAGAAATCAACAATAAGAATAATGGGACACTCATATGTACTTGGAAATTAAACAACATGCTACTGAATGATCAATGGGTCATTGAAGAAATTAAAAGGTAATAAGAAACTTTTTTGAAATAAATGAAAATGAAAGCACAACAAAACCTGAGGGATACAACAAAAGCAGTATTAAGAGGAAAGTTTATATCATTAAGTGCTTACTTTAAAAAAGAGAAAAATGTCTCAAAGATCCAATGATGCATCTTGAAGCCTTGAAAAAAACAAGATCAGCAGGAAGAAGAAACAATAAGGATCAGAGCAGAAATAAATGAAATTGAACATGACACAAAATATCAACAAAACAAAAACGTGTTTTTTAAGATAAAAAACATAGATAAACCTCTAGAGTCTAACAAGGGAAAAAGGAGAAAGAATTCAAATAACTAAAATTAGAGATTAAAAAGGAGACATGACAACTGAAATACAAAAAATCACAAGAAACTACTATGAAGAACTACGCTAATAAACTAGAAAATCCCAAAGAAATGGATGAATTCTTGGATTCATATAAACTACAAAGATTGACTCAAGAAGATGTAGACTACTTAAAGGAAGTCATTTTATTCATGTTTGCAGATAACAAGATGTTATGCATGGAAAAACCTAAACAGTGGACCAAAAAGCTGATAGAATTGATAAACCAATTCAGTAAAGTTGTAGGTTACAAAATAAACATACAAAAACCAGTAGCTTTTCCGTATGCTGATGATGAACTCACAGAAACAGAAATCCAGAAAGAAACCTCATTCACAAGGGTCACAAAATATCAAACATTTAGGAATAAATTTAACCAAAAAGTGCAAGATCTCTACAATGAAAATGATCACACATTGATGAAAGAAACCATCAAGGACACAAGAAAAGTGGAAAACCATTCCTTGGTCATGGATTAGAAGAATCAATATCATTAAATTGTCTATACTACTAAAGAAGTCTATATATTCAGTGCAATCCCTATCAAAATACCAAGCTCATTCATACAGAACCAGAAAATGCAATCTTGAAATTCATATGGAACTGGCCGGCACCGTGGCTCAACAGGCTAGTCCTCCGCCTTGCGGCGCCGGCACACCGGGTTCTAGTCCCGGTCGGGGAGCCAGATTCTGTCCCAGTTGCCCCTCTTCCTGGCCAGCTCTCTGCTGTGGCCAGGGAGTGCAGTGGAGGATAGCCCAAGTGCTTGGGCCCTGCATCCCATGGGAGACCAGGAGAAGCACCTGGCTCCTGGCTTCAGATCAGTGTGGTGCACCAGCTGCGGCAGCCATTGGAGGGTGAACCAACGGCAAAGGAAAACCTTTCTCTCTGTTTCTCTCTCTCACTGTCCACTCTGCCTGTCAAAAATAAAGAAGGAAGGAAGGAAGGAAGGAAGGAAGGAAGGAAATATTGGTATATTGGTGACATGATCACTTTTTCTATTCAGTTATTATTTATAGCCATTGTCTGTTTTCTCACTAAATTGGGTTCTTTTTGCTTTTAATTTGTTAAGTGTCTTATTCTGTGAAGTATTAAGCTTTTATACTGTAATGTAAATTTAAAATATGTTATCTCAGAAACAAAGACATAAAGAAAGAGAGAAGGAAGATTGAAGAGATAGAGGAGGAAGGAAGGAGGGGGAGAGAGAGGAACTATCATAATGTTAGAATTGTTGTCACTGATTAGGGAGAACATATGATATTTGTCCCTTGAGACTGGCTTATTTCACTCAGCATGATGTTTTCCAGATTCCTCCATTTTCTTGCAAATGACCAAATTTCATGTTTTTAACTGTTGTATAGTATTCTATAAAGTACATGTCCCATAATTTCTTTATCCAGTCCCGAGCACCAAAAAGGAAACCTGTTGAAGTGAAATGGACACTATGAGAAACAGTGACTTGATCAGCTCTTGTCATGAATGTTGATGTACAACTTAATACTTTATCCATTTTAGTATTTTTTATTGTTCTACTTAATACTATTGGTTGAACTCTGTAATTAACACACAATTATTCTTAGGTGTTTAAATTTAACTGAAACGTTATCTCTGTTAAATATAAAAGTGGGAATAAGAGAGGGAGAGGATGTACAGTTTGGCACATGCTCAATCGGACTTGCCCCAAATGGTAGCATTAGAAATGTGCCAGGGGATTCCAATTCATTCCCATCAAGGTGGCATGTACCAATGCCATCTCACTAGTCCAAGTGATCAGTTTCAGTTCACAATTGATCCTAAGGATAGATTTTAAGAGTCAACGAGATCACATAAACAAGACTAGTGTCTGCTAATACTGATAGAATTAAAAAGGAGAGAATGATCCAACATGGGAAGCAGGATACACAGCAGACTCATAGAATGGCAGAAGTCCTAAACAACACTCTGGCCACAGAATCAGGCCTTAAAGCATTCGGATCTGGCTAAAAAGCCCATGAGAGTTTTTCAGGCATGGAAAGATAAGACACTCTGGCAAGAAAAAAAAAAAAATGACTGAATGAAAGATCTCTGCGAGTGAGATCCCAGTGGAAAGAACAGGCCATCAAAGAAGGAGGTACCTTTCTCTGAAGGGAGGAGAGAACTTCCACTTTGTCTATGACCTTTTCTAAATAAGATCGGAGTTGGCCGGTGCCACGGCATACTAGGCTAATACTCCGCCTTGTGGCATCGGCACACCAGGTTCTAGTCCTGGTCAGGGTGCTGGATTCTGTCCCGGTTGCCTCTCTTCCAGGCCTGCTCTCTGCTTTGGCCAGGGAGTGCAATGGAGGATGGCCCAAGTGCTTGGGCTCTGCACCCCATAGGAGACCAGGAGAAGCCCCTGGCTCATGCCATTGGATCAGCGTGGTGCACCGGCCACAGTGCGCTGGCTGCGGTGGCCATTGGAGGGTGAACCAACGGCACAGGAGGACCTTTCTCTCTGTCTCTCTCTCTCACTGTCCTCTCTGCCTGTCAAAAAATAAAAAAATAATAATAATAAAATAAAATAAAAATAAATAAGATCGGAGTCAGTGAACACAAAAAGCTTCCGTAGCCTTGGCAACTCATGACAAGAGCCTAGGGAGATTACAAACATCATAAACAAGGGTGTCAAATTGTTAAGTCAACAACAGGAGTCACTGTGCACTTACTCCTCATGTAGGATCTCTGTCCTTAATGTGTTGTTAAATGTGAATTAATACTATAACTAGAACTCAAACAGTATTTTACACTTTGTGTTTCTGTGTGGGTGCAAACTGTTGAAATCTTAATATATACTAAATTGATCTTCTGTATACAAAGAGAATTGAAAATGAATCTTGATGTGAATGGGATGGGAGAGGGAGCCGGAGATGGGAGTGTTGTGGGTGGGAGGGAAGTTATAGGGGGGGAAGCCATTGTAATCCATAAGCTGTATTTAGGAAATTTATATTAAAAAAGTAAAAAAATAATGTTAGAATTGTATCTACAAAGCACATTGACTCTGTTAAAAATAATTAAAATTAAAATTTAAAAATTAAAAAAACAAAATGTGTATATAAACACAATGGATATTAATCAGCCAAAAATGAATACCTTTTTATTTCACTTGTAATAAAAAATAAAGTAAAATATAGCAGATGTATGAAGAAGTAAGAAAAAATATTTTACTTAATGTAGGTTGTGAAAGGGAAGTTTATCTATCTTGCATCAGTATATGCAGCACTATAGACAGCAACAACATTCTCTGAGACAGAAAAATCTTATTCTAAAAAGTTTTTCAATAAATGAAATAGTTTCTTGTATAGCCAGCTTTAGATATATAGTTACGTAAGGCTAGAGCAGGCATTCATGGGTCTTGATCCAGAAAATCACTAGGGATTACCTGACTTGGACCCTGTGTACATACTTAACATGGGAGCTAAACTTTTCTCAACATTATAATCCATTCCTTGTTGTCTACTATGTCCTCCCCTATTGGACATTGCCTAAAATAGTCCCTAACAACATGGCACTTAGCAGATGATCAGAGGGTATGTCTGCTCCTGCTGCAGTTAAATTGCGTGAGATCAGACCACCTGCAGAGATAAGTCCGACTTAGTTCAGGACACGTGGACAGTGCATGATCCCTATACCTCGCTTAAGGTGCCCCTGTGCATGCTCCACCCGTGCCTGTGTGACCTTTTTGCTGATTGGCTCCCCTACTGCGCATGTCCTTCATAAGCTTTATAAGCCTATACACTTCTTCAATAAAGTGGATCCTGCTTCGACAGAACTCATGGGTGCTTGCTGTGGTGTGCTGCCCCTTGCTGGTCAGGGGACAGTCTCAGGCTTAAGACCCCAACACTCCCCATCTCTGCTTCATCTATACATGGTGGTCTCTTTGTGTGCATGTCTATTCTAAATTTTCTCTCCTTAAAATGATTGCAGTTAGATAGATCTAGGGGTCACACTACTCCCATTTGACTATGCTATTTATTATGCAAGGGCCTGATTGCCAATTATGTTCACTGTTCAAGGTATAGGGGTGCGAACTGCAGCATATGAACTGGGTGATGGGGAACACAATTCAACTATTTACAATCCCTAACATAAGCCTCCCTGAATCAGTTTTTGTATCTATTAAAATTTGAATAACACTATTATCTACCTCTTAGTATTTTGATGAAGATTGAGAGAATTAATATCTTCATGGTCGTTAGTCTGATGCCTGGTACATTATAAGCCCTACAGAGAATGAGGAAATGTGACATTTATGATACTGACATATTTTAATAAAGATGTGCAGAGAAAACATTTCTAATTCAAATTGTCCAGTGCTTATGAGAGCATATTTAATTTCAGCAGATAAAATTTTCAATTCTTTATCTTTGAGGCACCAAGTGAAAGGACATTTTGGAGAGAATCATGGCACCTACCAATAAGTGCTGCTTATAACTCTGACACATCACAGTTGTCTGGTATTAAATCACACAGAGGTGGGCATTTCACCTGATGTTAAGAGTTCATATCCAATATAGTAGTTCCTGGGTTCAATACCCAACTCTGCAGCCAGTTCCAGTTTCCTAAAAATAAGCACCCTGGGAGAGAGCAGGTGATGGTTCATGCATCTCTGTCACCTTGTAGGAGAACTGAATTGTGTTCTTGGCTCCTGGTTTAGTCCTTGGCCCCATTGTGACTGCTGCAGGTGTTTAGGGAGTCCACAAGTAGATGAGAGCTCTCTCTCTCTCATAGAAAATAAATTAATTAAATAATCATACAGGAAGATATTGGATTTAGGTTCCAGTAGCCCTCAGCTACCTGGTCATAGATTACAGGAGAGTCATGTGAATTAAATTCATTATAGTTTACTATTATAGTTTCTGTTATATACAAGGTTTTTAGTTGTAAACATATAAGTCCTAAATGTGCATTTCCATACATTACTTTAATGTGGAAAGAGAAAAGAAACAATGCCAGAAAATTCTCTCCAGCTCGTTAAAGTAAGGAGTAAACATATTTAATGCTGTTAACATGTAAATGCACAGCATATTGCATGCTGATACAGCTGCATAAGTGTTTGCACTTCTATAACCTTAATAATAATAAAGTTGTGAGGTTATTTTTATATGTGTATTTTCTGACAACTCATTAGCACCTTTTCACCTGCTTGCATTTTCTGTATTATGTTGTGATATTGGCAAAATGATAAAGTTCTTGCTGTAATTTGGTTTGCACATTATTTCTAAGAGTGCTGTAATCTCATATGAATGGAACTTGAAAGGAACATTCCTTAGGCAATTAAAAAAATGAATCATAACCCGTAATTCCAAAGTGATAGGAAAAATTTTAATGTTGTAATATAAAATCAGATCTCTAAGAACAAGTTTATATTCAGTATTTTGACAATTTATATCTTAATCATTTTATTGGAGTTGTTTTTCTTCTCTTTTATTGAGGTGTAATGGCATATAATAATTTGCATATAAAGCTTGTGATTTGATAAATTTTGATTTACATATATATTTACATTTATCCATCATCACATTTGACATTACTTATCTGTGACTCCAAATTTGCTTGTAATCTTTTGCAATCACCTCTTCTTGGTTCTATCCAGGCCTTATCCAGTGTTCCAGGAAATTAGTATTCTAATTTCAGCTACTATATACGTTAGCCCTCATTTTCTAGAATAATATGAAAATGGAATCATTCAAGAAGTACTAAACCCTTTTGTCTGGCTTATATCACTCAATTTAATTTTGTGACATTTTTTCATACTTTAATTTTTTAATATAAGGATAACAGATTTCAGGGAGTTCATGGTTATAATTCTAACAGGATAACACTACTTCCCTGCCTCTCTTTCTCCCTGACCCCATCAATTTGTCCCATTATCCCCTCCATCCTTCCTTTCTTCTTCTTTATAATTTCTGCAAAAACATAATTTTAGTCCATTCTATAATCTATGCAGCACTAACCATTAATATTCAACAAGTAAAAGCAGAAAGACCACAGTTCCTCAGGAGTGTAAACAAGGGCTAAAATTAACAATCAAATTACAAGTTGTCCTTTGACTCCTATGTATATTTTTGTAGTCTATACTAATTTCCACACATCAGAGAAAGCCTATGACGTTTCTCATTTGGAGACTGACATATTTCACTAAGCATAATGGTTTCAAGTTACATTCAATTTGTTGCAAAAGATAGAGTTTCATTCTTTTTTATGGCTGAATAGTATTCGATTGTGTATACATACAGCATTTTTTTAAGCCAGTCATCAGCTGATGGACATCTCATTTGATTCCATACCTTAGATACTGTGTATTTAAGTGCAATAAACATTGGGGTAAAGATAACTTTTTCAAATGCTGATTTCATTCCATTTGGGTAAATTCTCAGGAGTGAGTCATAGGGTACATCTATTCTCAGATCTATTTTCAGATTTCTGAGGAATCTTATAGTGTCTTCCATAATGGTTTTAGTAGGTCACATTCCCACCAACAGCATATTAGGGTACATTTTCCTCCACATCCTCCATATTTATAATTTTTGGAGTTTTGGATGATACTATTCTAACTGGACTGGAAAGAAAGCTCATTATGATTCTTATTTGCATTTCCCTGATAGCTAGTGCTCTTGAACATCTTTTCATGTATCTGTTGACCATCTGTATTTCGTCCTTTGCAAAATACCTGTTCACATCCTTCACCTGTTTCTTAACTGGATTGTTTTGTTGTTGTTGAGTTTCTTGATCTCCTTATAGATACTGGATGTTAATCCTTTGTCAGTGGTATAATTCAACAATATTTCCATCCATTTTTGTCATTTGCCTCTTCACATTATCATTTCTTTTACATTACAGAAGTTTCTTAGCATGTTGTAATCCTATTTGTTTTTGCTTTTCTTTACAAAAAATTTTAGGTTCCATACACACCACCTCTTCATACAACTTTTTTGTGGTTGTTGTTTTTGATTTTTTTATTTATTTGAAAGGCAGAGTTACAGAGAGAGAGAAAGAGGAAGACAGAGAGAAAGAGAAAGACAGAGAAAGAGAAAGACAGAGAGAAAGAGGTCTTCCATCCCTTCCATCTGCTGGTTCCCTACTTAAGTGGCTGCAATGGCTGGGGCCAACCTAGGACAAAGACAGGAAACAGGAGCTTCTTCTGGGTCTCCCACGTGGGTGTAGAAGCCTAAGCACTTGGGCCATTCTCTACTGATTTCCCAAGCATATAGCAGAGAGTTGTAAAGAAAGTGAAGCAGCCAAGAATCAAACCAGCTTCCATACGGGATGCTCGCATTGCAGGCACTACCTGAACCTGCTAACCACAACACAGGCCTCGTGTTTTTGCTTTTAATTCCTGTGCTTCTGAGGTCTTTTCCCAGAAATCTTTTCTTATGGCAGTGTCTTGCAGAGTTTTCTGAATGTTTTCCTCTAATAATTTCCTGGTTTCAGGTCATATATTTATATCCTTAATCCACTTAGAATTAATTTTTGTCTAAAGTTTAAGGTAGTAGCCTTTTATACTTTTTCATGCATATATAATTTTTTCCCAGACCATTTGTTGAAGTGACTGTATTTTCTCCAGGCATTGATTTTAGTTCATTTGTGTATGTTTAGTTAATTATAGCTGTGTGATTAATTTCTCAAGTTCCTATTCCATTACATTAAACTGCATGTCTATTTTTGTGCCAGTACCAGGAAGTTTTGATAATAACTGCTCTGTAGTATTTCTTGAAATCTGGTATTGTGATGCTTCAGGCTTTGTTTTTGTTGTTTAAAGTTGCTTTAGCTGTTTGGGGTGTCCTATGTTTCCGTATGAATTTGAAATTTATTTCCCCTTCTGATTCCTTCTGTGAGACACTATTCCTTCAGGATCATGCTGTTTAGTCTCCGAGTGTTTGCATATTTTCTAGTTTCTTAAGTTGTTCATTTCCAGCTTTATTCCACTGTAGTCATAAATGATATGTGGTATGATTTCAATCTTTTTGAATTATTGAGACTTTATTTTTGCCTTAGTATAGTGTATATCCTAGAGAAAGTTCCATGCACTGATGAAATGATGTGTATTCTGCAACTATGGGATGAAAGATTCAGTACGTATCATGTTCATTTGATCCATAGTGTAGCTTAGCTCTGTTGTTTCTTTAATGATTTTTATTTTAGTTGACTGACCATTGGTGAAAGTGTGATGCTGTATTCTCCTATTATTATTGTATTAAAGACTATGTCTCCTTTTAGATCATCAACATTTGTCTCAAATAGTCAGGCGTCTTGACATTTGGGTGCATATACATTTATTATAGTCACATCTTCCTGTTGAATTGATCCCTTAATAAGTACATCATGTCTATTTTGTCTCTTTCAGATGTTTTTGTGTTAAAGTCTTTTTTATCTGATATTAGAATGGCTACTCCACCTTGTTTTTGCTTCTAAATATCTTTTTCCAACTTTTCATTTCAGTCTGTGTGTATCATTGTTGGTGAGAGGTATTTTCTGTAGGCAGCAAATAGATGGGTCTTGTTTTTCAATTCACTCAGCCAGTCTGTATCTTTTAATTAGAGAACTTATGACATTTACATTAAAGTTTATTATTGATAAGTAACAACTTGGTCCTACTATTTTCCCATAGATATTCCTAATGTCTGTTTTGGCTTTCCTTTGTACTTTTGCCAAGAGACCATTTGCCTTCATATCCTTTCATGATGATGACTGTCACCACGTGTACCACGTTGATAAGTATAATTTTAAAGCTGGACAGGTGGTTAACAAATTCTTTCAATTTCTGTTTGTTTTGTCAGGCCTTTATTTTACCTTCATTCATAAATGAGAACTTTGCTGGGTACAGTATTATGGATTGACTTTTTTTCTTATAGAACTTGGACTATGTCTTTCCATTCTCTCATAATTTTAGGGTTTCTAATGAGAAATAAGCTCTCATTCTAACTGAATATCCTCTGAAGCTAATCCAGTGTTTATTTTGCACACAATCTTATGGTTTGCATTTCAGTGTTTGACTATAATGAATTGTAGTGAAGAATTCTTCTAATCATGTCTATTAGGAGTTCCATGTGCTTCCTGTAATTGGTGTCCCTATCTTTGTCCAAATTTGGTGTGTTTCCTGCTATTATTTCAATGAATAGATTTTCAAATCCATTTCTTCTTCTCACACTTCAGGAACCCCTAAGACATATACACTTGATCATTTAGTAGAATCCCTTAACTCTCAAACACTATTTTTGATTTTTCTAATTTTTTTTTCTGTTTTTCTGTCTCACTGCAATATTTCAAAGGATTTGTCTTCTAGCTCATATATTATTACTTTTGTTTCTGTTTTAATGCTTTCTATTATATTTTTATTTGACAGATTGAATTTTTCATTTCTAATATTTCAGTTTGATTTCTCTTCAATATATCTATCTCCCAGCAGAATCTGCCATCCATGTCATGTATGGATATTGTTTTGTTTCTTTTGGGGAGTCAAATTGCCTTCTGTGTTCATGTTTATTTTTAGGCATTTGTGGAGACACTGGTTTTTGCCTCTGAAGGCTTTAATCTTGAAATATGCCTCTGTGGCTTAGTAGACTCTCTGCTCCTTCAGCAGAGATGTTTGCTGCTTGGGGCTAGGGAGTTCTAGCCAGTGCTTGAGTGTGGGGGAAGAGTCCAAAGTGAAACCCAAGTTGGGTATGGTAAATGTTCTCTATCATTGGCAGTGGGTGAGCATAAGATCAGTTGATTAGTGTGACACAGCCTCACCTGCTCTCTGCCAAAGTGACCAATGCCTGAGGTGAGTTCACAATGGCTACACACTCTATCCACACAGGTGCACAAACTGCATAAAGGATCTGTGTGCTCCTCAGCATGAGCATGGAACCTTCTGTGATGACCCACTCCAGGCACTCATGAAACTGTGAGCCTCTGAAGGCAGGCAGAGTGATGACTCAAAGACCCAGCCACATCTCACACCCTATCGCCCAGTCACAGAATTCCCACATTGTGTGCAGGGCTTCCATGTCAAAGGTAGCAGGGGATCCATTTGGACCTTATGAGACTCCCCCATCCATGAAGAGCACCATGACCTAAGCCAGCTGCTTGCCTCATAGAAATTGGCCAGTGCTCTACTTGGCAAGTTGAGTCCAGATACCTTTAGAGAAAGAGAGGCAGGGAGCCAACTCACAGGCCTCAGGGGGTACCCTGCCCACTTCCATCCCTCCAGGCCAGACTCAAAATCAGTGGTGTGGGCCACAGCAGTCTCTGTTCACCTTATTAAGATGGTGCTTCCTCACTGCTAGCCACCGGGTACTCTTGTGGAGGGCTAGGGAGAAAGCTAAATATGCTCTTTTTCACAGAGATAGGTGGGCACCCTGCTCCCTACTAGTGCTGCAGACCAGACTCCAAGTCAGTGTGTCCACAAGGTTCTCCCTCAGGTGATATCACAAGTGACATGGACTGCAGCAGGTTTCTCTCACCTTACCCCAGGAAGAGTGTGTCTTCTCCAGTCACTGGCTGTGGGAGTCACCAGCAGTGTCCCACACACTGCTGCAGTGTCCCGCTTGGTGCTGTGTGACTGTACCCTGCCCTTTACTCCACGGTGTCTATATTCTTTCTGTAGGATTTCTGCTGCAATCCTCTCTCCAACTGTTCCCTGGGAATGCAGTTCCTCCTTTTTCCCTTTGTCATCTTCCTGTAGTCAAAATAAACACACCTTTTTCCCTACTGAGCCATCTTGGATCTCCTTGTAAGCAATACTCTATTCAGTTTTATTGCTGAACGTGTTTTTGTAGTTTGGCTATATTTCTTTGTTTATCTGTTGATGGCCATTTGGGTTCTTGACATTACTATAGATTAAGATGCTATAAATGTTAATATATAAGCTTTTACATGGACATATACTTTCAGTTCACTTAGCAGATGTGTAGGATGGTAGAATCACATGATAGATGTGTGTTTCATTTTAGAAAAAAAACTGAAAAATATTTTCAAAGTGATTACACTAGTGATGTCTGAGTTTTTGTTGTTTCATGTTTTTGCAGATATTCCATGGGCCCATTTTAAGTTTAGCTTTTTTATAGGTTTAAAGAACTTTCCTAGCATGTTTTGAATTTTTTTCTAAGATGAATATGTTCATATTTCCATTTTATGTACCTTATTTTTTAAAGTTTCTGGATATTCTGTACATTTTGCTATTGTAAATTTGATTCCTTAATATTGTTAGCAAAATTTTTTTCTAGATACCAGTTATTTCTGTCAGATATATGACTTGCAAATATCTCTCTTGGTCTATGACTTTCTTTACATTAACTTAGCAGTGTTTGTTTTGAACCACAGTTTAATTTTATGAAGTCTGTTTAATCAATCTGTTCTTCAATAGATTGTACTTTTTTCACAAAGTTATTTTGTTTTGATATGGAGTTTTTAAAGTTTGGGGATTGACTTTTAGGTTTATAATCCATTTTGAGTTACCCTTTGTATATAGCACAAGATAAGGTATTTATTTTACAAAATTTGCATATGAATATATAACTGTTTCATCAAATTTTTTTTAAGAAAAAACTTTTCACCACTAATTAATTTTGCATCTTTTTTTGTGAATTGCTTCTCTACATATGGGAGGTTGAATTTTGGACATTTTATTTTTCTCCTTTGATGCATGTAGTGATTTTTATGCCATTAAAATTGTTTTGATCATTGTGGTTATTTTATAAACTTTGAGTTAGAAATAACTCTTTCAACACCATTCTTTTTCAATGTTGCTCTAAGTATCTGTTCCTTTGTATTTTTATATGAATTTCAAAACAAATTTTCTGGTTTCTTACCAAATATATGATAGATTTTGTTTAGGGTCCTAATGAATCTATAGATTAATTTAGAGCAAACTGGCATCCTTACCATATTGAGTCCTCTAGTCCGTGACCACATATTTCTCTTTACTTGTCATGTTCTTTAACTTCTCCCATCAATATATTATAGCTTACAGAATATAAAGTTTGTGCATCTGTTTCAGGACTCATATCCATGTGTTACATATTTTGTCTCTATTCAAATAATATATTTTAACTTCAGATTTCTCTTTTATATCAAAATAAAATTGATATTTATATATTGGTATTATATGCTAGAACCCAGACAAACTCAAGAAGTAGTAATAGTAGTTATTTTATAGATTTTATTAGATTTTGAATACATCTGTTCATATTGTCATTGGATAATATTATTATCTCTATATTACAATTTGTATACTTTTTCTTTTCTTTCTTGCATCATTTTTCATCAAGATCCTCTGCTACAAAGTTACACTGAAGTGGTGGTAAAACTAACATCCTTGTCTTGTTGCTGATCTCAAGGGGGAAATAGTCTTTCAATCCTAAGGATGATATTATTTATCCATTTTTTAGATAACTTTTTTATATGTTTTTTTTTTTTATTTGACAGAGTTAGACAGTGAGAGAGACAGAGAGAATGGTCTTCCTTCCATCGGTTCACCCACCAAATGGCCACTACGGCTGGAGCTATGCTGATCCAAAGCCAGGAATCAGGTGCTTCCTCCTGGTCTCCCATGCAGGTACAGGGGCCCAAGGACCTGGGCCATCCTCCATTGCCCTCCCAGTCCATAGCAGAGAGCTGGACTGGAAGAGGAGCAACAGGTACTAGAACCGGCACCCATATGGGATGTCGGCACTGCAGGTGGAGGATTAAGCAAGTAAGCCAGGGGGCAGTACCTAGGTAACTTTTTTTTTAATTTGCATTATAGACAAGGCTTAATCCTCCACCAAATAAAGAGTTCAATAACTAAAAGGTCAAATGATCATGACTCAGCAGGAACATAGGACAAGGGCTATAGGCAATAATTAAATGAAAAGATATCTATTTTGCTCATATAGAGTAAATTTTAAAGTAGTTACAGCTCATTAAAACTATAGTAGTATACCATTCTTAACAATTTGATTAAGATTTAAAACAAAGTTTGAGAAATACTTTATTTGCAGGAAAACTGATACATAGAGATCTTGCTTTTTATTGTTTGTTTTCCAAATTTTGTTATGATTAAAAAAATTAGCTCCCATATGTAGAGAACATGTGGCATTTGTCTGTGTCTTATTTCAATCAACATGATGTCATCCAGTTGCAATCATTTTGATGATAATTTCAGAATTTTATTTTATAGCTGAATAATATTCCATTGTGTGTATGTATGTATGTGTGCATGTGTGTATGTGTGAAATTTTCCTGATTGATTCATCTTCTGATGCACACCTTGGTTGATTCCATATTTTGGTTATTGTGGGCACTGCTGCCATAAGCATAGTCGTGTACTTTGATCATGTGTTCATGTCTTTTGGGTGTATACCTAGTAGTGAGATTACTTGATAATATTGTAGGTCTATTCCGAGTTTTTAAAGAAACCCCTGCACTGTTTTCCACAGTGGCTCTTCATATTTGCATTTCCACAAATAGTATAAGAGATTCCTTTCTTCCACATTCCTGCCACCATTTGTTGCTCTGTCTTTTGGATAATAAGCATTCTGACAGGTGAGAGGTGATACCATGCTTTTGATTTGCATTTGATTTGATGTCTCTTTATATTGAATTATTTTTCATATTTTTGTTGGCTATTTGTATTTATTTTTTCAGGATTGGTCTATTGAGATCATTTGCCCCTTTAAAAGTGATTTGGTGGCTTTTTTTGTTGTTGTTTTGAATGGGTGATTTATTCTGAATATTAATCCTTTGTCATATGGGTAGCTTGTAAATATTTTTCCCATTCTGTTGGGTATATCTTCTCTCTATTGATTGTTTCCATTGATGTACAGAAACTTCTGGGTTTTATATAAATTCAATTTATCTAGTACTGCTTTTGTTGCTCATGCTTTGAGGATTTTATCCAAGAGCTCATTATCTATACAAATATCCTGAAGTGTTTCCCCTACATTTTCTTCCATGAATTTCAGAGTTCCAGGGCCTAATTTAGGTATTTGACCCATCTTGAGTTTATTTTTTTATTTGGTGGGAGGTATAGATCTAACTTCACTATTGCCAAAACCATTTATTGAAGAGATTGACTTTCCCCAATAAATGGCGTGGGCATTTTAATTGAAGTCTATAGGCTGTATTTACATGCATTAATTTCTGGGCTTTCTAGCCATTCCATGCATTCTATTCCATTCTATTCTACTCTATTCATCTATGTGTCTGCTTTAATGTCAGTACTATGCTCTTTCAATTACAATAACTTTGTAGCATGCTTTGAAATCTGGTATTATTATGCCACCAGCTTGATTTTTGTTGTTGTGTGGATCACTTTGGTTATTCTGAGTCTTTTGTGACTTTTTATTAATTTTAAGATTGTTTTTCTCTATCAAAAATATTGCTTAAACCATAGGTTTTAAGACATTCTTTGCCAAGTTTGGCAAATTCTTTTTATTATTAGTTTCCTGGGACATTTTGTTACACATGAAGGTTGGGGCTTATGAAATGTTTTTTCTGCTAGAGGTTGACTTTTATTTCTAGTTCTTAATGGAATTCAGGAATTAGGGAAACCTAAGCAAAAATATTTTGTCTTTCTTTTCAGTTACTTGAATAATCATGTAAAGAATAGTTATCACTGTTGTCTTTGTTTTTTGAAGATTTATTTATTTATTTGAAAGGCAGTTACAAAGAGAATTAGAGAGGGAGTTGGAGAGAGATCTTCCATCAGTTTGTTCACTCACCAAATGACCACAAAGGCTGGAGCTGGGCCATTCTCAAGCTAGGAGCCAGGAGCTTTTTCCAGGTCTCCCACATGTGCGTAGGAGCCCAATCACTTCGGCTTTCCCAGGCGGATTAGCAGAGAGCTGGATTAGAAGTGGAGCAGCTGGGACTTGAACTAGCACCAGCCCCATCATTATTGTCTTGTTACCCTTTTATGATATCTTGATTTTCCTTCTCTCAAGGTTAATTACAGAACATGCAATTTCATCTCATAATTCCTTCCTTGAAAATAATTTGTTTTCTTTGTCCTGTCTCACTCTGAACTAACATTCCACAAAATATCTCCATCTCTGAAATGATCTTTCTGTTTGTCTTTTCTGAGACTGCAACAAGAACAGTTAAACAGGTTGGAGATAATCACAGCAATATGTAGACTGTTTTCATTTTGCATTCTTTATTTCAAACCTCAAATTGACACTTACTTTTACCAGTATACCATAAAATATAATTGGCCATTTTTTTCTTTTTAAAATTTGTTTTAATTATTTGAAATACTTTTTGCATATACTCTGTAAAGCCTCAGTTTCAGTTAAGAAATTAAACTGTGTTAATAAGAAGATATAATCTCATATTTTTCTGTTATATTCCTAACATTAAAGCCAAACTTTCATGAATCTTTGCATAAATCTTTTCCTCCCCCTCTTCATTAAAATTGTGGAAGTCTTTTTGGGACAAAAAGAACAAATGCTATATGTTTCCTCTGATCTGCGGTAACTAACAGATTAAATGCAATGTATAGGAGTGAAATAGATATTTTGAGACTCAATGAATGCTTACAGCCCTGTCTCTAACTCACACTACTTGTTGAACTCTTTACCTACTGTGGGATTGATCTTATAAGTATAAAGTAAGTTTAAAGTAGATCTTTATACAAATTAAGAGTGGGAATAAGAGAGACAAGAGGAAGAAGTGTGGGAGTGTGGGCAGAAGGGAGGGTATGGTAGAAAGAATCACTATGTTCCTAAATCTGTATATATGAAATGTATATACCTTAATAAAAAAATTAAAAATAGAAAAAAAGAAAAAAATATTGAACCCAAATAAACTTTTTTTTTTTGACAGGCAGAGTGGACAGTGAGAGAGAGAGACAGAGAGAAAGGTCTTCCTTTGCCGTTGGTTCACCCTCTAATGGCTGCCGCGGATGGCGCGCTGCGGCCGGCGCTCCGCGCTCATCCAATGGCAGGAGCCAGGTGCTAGGTGCTTTTTCCTGGTCTCCCATGGGGTGCAGGGTCCAAGCACTTGGGCCATCCTCCACTGCACTCCCGGGCCACAGCAGAGGGCTGGCCTGGAAGAGGGGCAACCAGGACAGAATCCGGCGCCCCGACCGGGACTAGAACCTGGTGTGCCAGTGCCACAAGGTGGAGGATTAGCCTGTTGAGCCATGGCGCCGGCTTGAACCCAAATAAACTTTTAGTGGAATTTTCTCCCTGCCCTCCAAGAAAAAAAAAAAAACTTTGGAAGTAGTTAAAATTTTCCTATCAATGGCCAGGTCTTTCTCCATTTTCTGAATCATATTATCTTGTAGCTCCTAAATAGTATTAATTACATTTATAATCTTCAGATAAAATTTTTAAATTGCTTTTCTTTTATCAATTCCATCCTTTTTTTTTTTTATCAAAAACAGTAGTGATTGGCTTTCTGTGCATCAGGTGAGTGGATCTTGTTTGGGGGTTCTACAGCAATGCAACACTTAGTTTGTGTTGTTGTTTTGCAACAAAGATGTGAGAGCTGGTTGGAAATTCCCCCATGGTAGAGGATAATTAAACAAATAAACAAAAACTAAAATCATGACTTTCCTCTTCCACAAGCATAAGATGGAACACACTCATTAATTAGTGAGGAAACCGGTAAGATATTACAAATGATTCAAAAAAGAATGCAAAGAACAGACATATTTACAGGCAATTTGGATATTTAAATGAGTTTGCTTAATAGATGCACACTTGATTTCTTCCACAGTGAGGAAAGACAAATCAATGTACTTATGCTGGTCAAAATTTATTTGCATATCTATAGATAAAAATAATTTGCATTATTATCAATTATCTAAAATTTTCAGAGTTGTAAAATACCTCAACTTTCTTTTTCCAATTGACTTCCTTTTTCCAATTATCATACTATTTCTTCTTTGAGAACAAGAATCACTTTCACTTTTTCATTCCATTCATTTTTCAAATCTACCTCAATTACTGCCTCTATATCATTTATTTTAAAAAAATTCTATAATCAATGATTTTCACTTTACGAGTTCTAATGCTCCTTAAGCTGTGATCAGCATAATTGTCTACTGAGTGACTTTAAATCCAGTTATTGACCCTGTTCTGTTTGGGGGAAAGTTTCTCTTAGCTTCCTTAACAGCATCTTTTTATTTTTCTTTTAACCAAAATGATCACACTTTGGTTTTTCTGCTGGTTCCTCAGAAAATAGAGACAACATAGAGGAAACTTTCTCTTATTTGATTCAAGTTGATAATTTCCCCAAATATGTGTCTCTTTTTTATGATTTATTTATTTATTTGAAAGGCAGTTACAGGGAGGAAGAGAGAGCGGGATCTGACTTCCATTGTATCCAATACCTTGGGACAGTTTTAGCAAGCATACAAAGCCAATAATATACTGCAGGTTCCCATTTTATTTATTTATTTATTTATTTTTGACAGGCAGAGTGGACAGTGAGAGAGAGACAGAGAGAAAGGTCTTCCTTTGCCGTTGGTTCACCCTCCAATGGCCTCCATGGCCAGTGCACCGCGCTGATCCGAAGGCAGGAGCCAGGTGCTTCTCCTGGTCTCCCATGGGGTGCAGGGCCCAAGCACTTGGGCCATCCTCCACTGCACTCCCGGGCACCCGGGTTCTAGCCCCAGTTGGGGAGCCGGATTCTGTCCCGGTTGCCCCTCTTCCAGACCAGCTCTCTGCTGTGGCCAGGGAGTGCAGGTTCCCATTCTAAAAAGGTATGGTTAATTCAGATCATTAAGAGCAGGAAGAAATTCTAATCAATTCATGGTAATTAAAAAACAGTTATATTTTATTAAAAAATTATGGGGCCGGCGCCGCGGTGCCCGGGGAGTGCAGTGGAGGATGGCCCAAGTGCTTGGGCCCTGCACCTGCATGGGAGACCAGGAGAAGCACCTGGCTCCTGGCTTCAGATCAGCGTGGTGCGCCAGCTGCGGCAGCCATTGGGGGGTGAACCAACAGCAAAGGAAGACCTTTCTCTCTGTCTCTCTCTCTCCCTGTCCACTCTGCCTGTCAAAAAAAATTATTGCTGAAACTGCTTTATTGTTCTATCTTATATCTTACATTATGTGTGTGTACATATTGTACGTCTACATGGAAAAATTTATTAAGAGCTCTGTTTTAATTGGCTTGTAGATAAAATATTGCTCATAAGTTTAAATTGCTTTTAACTGCAAGGTTTTTTTTTTTATTTTCAATTATCTTTATATACAGAAGATTGATTCAGCATATACTAAGTAAAGATTTCATCAGTTTGCACCCACACAGAAACACAAAGTGTAAAAATACTGTTTCAGTACTAGCTATAGCATTACTTCACATTGGACAACACATTAAGGACAGATCCCTCATGAGATTTAAGTACACAGTGACTCCTGATGTTGATTTAACAATTTGACACTCTTGTGTTAAACACCCTTGGTGTTAAATTGGAAATTGCATAGAAAATTAATCAATTTTTAAAAAAATATCATCTAGGATCTTTGTCCTTAATGTGCTGTACATTGTGAATTAATACTATAACTAGTACTCCAACAGCATTTTTCACTTTGTGTTGCTATGTGGGGGCAAACTGTTGGAATCTTTACGTAATATATACTAAACTGATCTTCTGTACATAAAGAGAATTGAAAATGAATCTTGATGTGAATGCAAGGTGAGAGGGAGCGGGAAAGGGGAGGGTTGCAGGTGGAAGGGAAGTAATGGGGGGGAGGGAAGCCATTGTTATCCATAAGCTGTACTTTGGAAATTTATATTCTTTAAATAAAAGCTTTTTTAAAAAAAGTTTAAACTGCTAAATTAACTGAAGATACCTTTTTGGTTTGTATGACCTAAATCTCTGAACTAGATGTTTTAAATTTGTTGACATGTTTGCACTTGGGTTTGCTGGTCAAACAAGTAACATTTATGTTGGATATTTAAGCAATATTTCCAAATATGTATACTCTTGCCTTGACATTTATAGAAGGCATTGGAACTTCTGGTAAATGTTTTAAAAAGTTGTTAACAGTTAAAATTTCTTGTTAAGTTTTCATTTAATGTTAAGTTATTTACAGTAAGTGGTCTGGAAAGGGTGACTTATCCCCTCATTTCTCTATTCTTCAAGATGGGAAACTGACTCTAAAGTGAAGGGCTCTCCAGGATGTACAATTTGATCTTTAGACTTTATAAAAGGGATGTGTAATACTTTTCTGTAATAATAGCATAGCCAAAATGAGAGCTTAAATTGTGATTTCACAGGTAGATTTACTTTGCCAAAGGCACAGTAAACGACCCAAACTTCCTTTTTCAAGCCAAATGAAAGGAGAGAAAGTTCTACTAATGATTCAAATTTTATAGATAAGGTGGTCATCGGGTTTTTTAAGGCGAGGACATAACTTTCCTCATGGGCATTGTCTATCTCACAGAAAAACCACCTTCAGAAGATGCCTGTGACTATAGATTTCTAGTTCAGGCCATCAAAGATTAGGGACGGAGCACCCCCTTGATTTGCATACTCTTAAAGGTTTCCTCTGATCTGCTTTAACAAAAACCAGGAGGAAGAGGAAGCTAGGCAGCAGAAGCAATGGAAGGATAGACAGCAGGCCAGTTAATGGCTGTCTATACAGCGATCTGCCATCAAGGACACCCAACAGGCCCGTCCACTGCATTGATTTTTGAGCTAGAAAGTCAGGGTTTCAGCGGAAGTCAGCTGAGGAGCCTCTTCAGTTATGAAGAGCCCTGGCAGCTCTGTCAGCCAAGAGTTGAGTTGATGGAAACAGAACTGCCCTGGAGTGGAAGGACGCCCAGGTCAGAGCAGCAGAACTTGTTGGCTCTAAGCTGAAAAGAACTTTACTCTGCCCAGCATCCAAAGTAACCACGGTTGCTGGGAGGGTGGCCAAGTAGGGTCAACAACATTGCAGGTAGAACTGTAAATTTCCTGTTAGAGTTGTCACCTGCCTTCCCTGGCCAGCTCTCCTCCCAGACCAGCTAGGTAATGGAAATCAACAGGGTGCCTTCCCTAAGAGGTTCACACCTCCCTTAGGATGTACCCCATGTGAAGAGCTGTCTGGGCCTCATAACCTGAAAGGCCTTGATGCCCAGCTGATAATTATCAAGCCCCTCTATCATTTTCTATTTGCCTCTCAGTGGGAAAACTTGCTTGTGGTTTAGACAGCATTTTTCTCAGGTCCTCTAATAATGACTCTGTCCTTTGTTTTAGACACTGTCTAGCCAAATAGAGGCCTCATTCCTTTATAATCATACCCTCTCCTTTTACATCAATGGCTCTACTCCCATCCTGTGTGTATTGGTGGTCCTCTCCCCATTTAATGTTGTATGATTATTCAGATATCTTCTACAGACAAACCCCTCTACCCACAAGAGACGAATGACCTTTCTCCCAGTTTTGGTTGGGGTTGGCTTCATAGCCTCCCTCTCCTCAGTAGTGATCTCAGAAACAGCTTTGGACCACGACATTATCTTGACCAATCAAAACCAAAGACAAGTTACAAGAGGAAGTCACCAGGTCCATTGAGACTTCAGCTGACGCCAACTGAAATCTCCAAAGGTGAATTACCTCACTAACAGGTGTGTATTCCAGAACAGAGGACCTTAAACCTTAGAACAGCTAAAGAAAGAAAACTTGTATCTTTCTGAAAAAACGTTGTCGCTATTACTGTAATCAATTGGGCCAAGTAGAGCAAAATGTTCAAACACTCCAACAGATTGCCACATTTATTAAACAATCTACCCGTGTGCTTGAAGAACCCCTTCTCTCTTCTTCTCTATGGAGTCCTCTCTCTACTTGGTTAATGCGACTTCTAGGACCATTGGCTGCTATTTTCACCCTGGATTTTATACTATCTTGTCTGTTCAAGTGTTTGCAGGAGGTGATAATGGAAAAAACCAAAGCCTTCACCTACCAGACTGCCAACCAAACTACGGGGATATACTGTCAACTACTACAGGGATATACTCAGTTCCCCACCCAGGAGATCACGACTTGAGGTGTTGCCCCATGCCAGCAGAGGGTGACCTGTCACCCCATGTCAGCTGGAAGTAGCTCTAGAAGATAGACCATTGTCTCTCCACCCCTCCTGGGTTCTTGGAGCTAATGCAATCATATACAACATTTGCTTTATAAAAAACAAAAGGGAGGAATGTTAGTGAAATGATGCTATCTTGTCTGAGGCATCATCTTAAACCCTGGGCACCATCTTGGGCTCTGGCCCAGTCTGCACTTTGTACAATAAGTTTCAGCCTCTCCAAAATCCAGCCTGGCTTACTAAAAGTCAGGTGGCCAAACTGCCTAACCACAAGCATCAACTTCACCCCATCCTAATGGGATTTTCTGCTCTCACTTCCTATCCCTGCAAGGCTAGAAGACCTGCTTTTCTGCACTGCTCCCTTTTCACCCTCTCTTGCCCTCTCTCTCCAGCCTGTTGCCACCCCTCTCTTCCTCAACAATAAGCTTCTTATTCCTCAGCTTTCTCAGAATTAAAACGTTGATTTTTTAATTTATTTACTTATCTGAAAGTCAAAGTTACACAGAAAGAGGAGAGGCAGAGAGAGAGAGAGAGAGGTCTTCCATCCACTGGTTCACTCCCCTAATGGCTGAAACGGTCCAAAGCCAGGAGCCAGGAGCTTCTTCTAGGTCTCCCACGCAGGTGCAGGGGCCCAAGGACCTGGGCCATCTTCTACTGCTTTCCCAGGCCACAGCAGAGAGCTGGACTGGAAGTGGAGTGGCTGGAGCTCAAACTGAGGCCCATATGGGATGCCGGAGCTTCAGGCCAGGGTGTTAACCCACTGCGCCAAAGTGTCAGACCCCTTAACCTCTTATCTTACAATGGAAACCGCATGGTATTGGAGAATGTTATATCAGTAGAAATACAGCCAGCTAAGAGTGAAAGGAGATACTGGACAAAGTGAAAGTTTTTGGATTTCCAAATTATGACAGGCAATAAACTGGCTAATGAAACTATTCAGTGGTATATACATGGTGTCTTTCAAGAAAAAGAAGGGATTTGTTTGATGGCCAGGATAGGGCTTTGGATACAGAATTAGCAGCTAAGCTGTTGGTAGAGTAGAACTCCTGGCCCAAGTGTGAACCCACAAGCCCAAGAGGATGTGCCTCAAACCAGAGAATTCTTTTCTGGCCTTGCAACATAATAAAGTTTTCCCTACTGGATTATAAACTTGTGTGGAACCAGTGATCCCTCTCTTCCTTCAATTTTCTCTGTTTTGAATGGGAATGTCTATAATTGTTATTTCATGTATAATGTGCCATGATATTATAGAGAGATGATCTGTTTTCTTTTTTACTGTATCCAAATATGGAAAGAAATTTTGTCCCGGAATAGATTTACACCCAGAATCTTGATTAGATGATGAAATTTTGGTACTTCTGATCTTTGATATTTATGTGTTGTTTTGGAATTGAATTGATGCTTTGGAGACTTTTGGTTGAGATTTTGAGATCTTGGAATTAATTTATGTATTTTTCATGTGAAATGGGCATAAATCTTTAGGGAACTGAGTTTAGACTGTTTATTTAAATACAAATAAAATAAAATTATTTAACCACCTCCCAAGTATATATTCACTTTCCCTCCTTGCTTTATAAAACAGGATTGTCATTTTGTATAAAGTCGTTTCTCAGCTAAGAGAAGTGAGCACAGAAGGAATTGTAAATTTCTAGATTTTTTTGTTTCTTATGGTGGTCAAATAATTTGTTCTAAAACATTTCACTGTGGTTTCATTGTGGTGGAATACTGTTTGTTCTGATTTTTCTTTTTGGATATAGCATTAGAATTTTAGTGAAATTTCCTGTAACAGTGAACTGGATCCTTATGGAAAAAGAAAATTAACAAGACAATTATTCATAATCCTTTTTAAATAGGGTATTGAAAATAATAATATTTACTAAAGGGGAAAATAGGATGATCATAGGTGTTAAAATCTATATAGAGAATGAGATGATTATGTGTGTGAGTGTGTGTGGATGGGGGGGAGCCTGTATTTTTTTTTTCTGTCTGAAATTTGTGTTCATACCTCTCCCTTTTAACTTGATTTGGAATTCCCATATATCCATCCAAACTCAGTTAACAACATTTCTGTCAAGATCTTCCTAATCCCAGTACCTTATTGATCACCACCAGAAGTCATCATTATCTCTCCTGTCTTCCTCTAGATATTTAAATAAATGATCTACCCAGATTTATGAACAGGCTGACATTCAGTACTGATGGATAGTGTATCTGCTTGTCTTCGCTAAAACATAGTATATATATCACATCTCTGTAAATGCATAATTTATTTTTGAACTCTTAACACCTCACAGGGACATTTGCTTCCTGTGATTCATTTTGTATTTACTGACTTTCATTTGTCACTTATAGTTAGCGTAACATTTAGTGAATACCTGTTATTGACTGGACAGTTTGTTCAATGATAGGTATTAACATAAAAAGAAGGGGCCAGCATTGTGGCATAGTGAGTAAAAGTTGCCCACTGTAATGCTAACATTCCATATGGGTGACAGTTCATATCCTAGCTGCTCCACTTCCTGTCCAACTTCCTCTAATGGCCTGAGAAAAAGCAGCAGAAGATGGCTCAATTGTGTGGGCACCTGCCACTCACATGGGAGACCCAAAGAAATTCCTGGCTACTGGCTTCAGCCTGGCTCTGTGCAGGCCATTGCAGCCTTCAGGAGAGTGAAACAGCAGATGGAAAAGCTCTCTATCACTCTCTTCTCTCCCTTTGTACCTCTTTCTTTTTTATATATATATATAAAGCTTTTATTTAAAGAATATAAATTTCCAAAGTACAGCTTATGGATTACAAATAAGTAAATAAATATTTTTAAATGGTAAAATAATTCAATAAATAAAGTTAGGTTATAGTATACAGCATTCTAAAGAGTGGGATAGAAACTTTAAATAATTCAAAATACAAAGTGAAAGACAATATAAATGTAGGAATGCAGAGTGTGGTAGAAATAGTTTGCATTGATAATAATTTTTTTACTTAGTTGCATGTGGACACTATATATTGTATTGTTCTTTTTCATTGAAATTTAGTGTGATACTATTCATTGCCATAGTATAAGAAGGGACATTTTATTTATTTATTTATTTTATTTTATTTTTTGCCAGGCAGAGTTAGATAGTGAGAGAGAGAGAGAGACGGAGAGAGAGTTATAGACAGTGAAAGAGAGACAAAGAGAAAGGTCTTCCTTCCGTTGGTTCACTCCCCTAATGGCCACTATGGCTGGCGCTGCGCTGATCCGAAGCCAGGAGCCTAGACTAGTACTTCCTCCCAGTCTCCCATGCTGGTGCAGGAACCCAAGCACCTGGGCCATGCTCCTCTGCCCTCCTGGGCCATAGCAGAGAGCTAGAATGGAAGACAAGCAGCCGGGACTAGTACCCAGTGCCCCAAACGAGACTAGAACCCAGGGTGCCGGTGCCGCAGGCGGAGGATTAGCCAAGTGAGTCACAGCGCCGACCAGTAGGAACATTTTGTTAACAACCAAGGAATTTTCTGGTTTTCTATGTGAATATAGAACTTCTATAAGATACAAAGAATAGGGGCTGGTGCTGTGGTGCAGGTGGTTAAAAGCCCTGGCCTGCAGTGCTGGCATCCTTTATGGTTGCTGATTGGAGTCCCAGCTGCTCCACTTCCTTTCCAGCTTCCTGCTAATGTACCTAGGGAAGCAGTGGAGGATAGCACAAGTGCTTGAGTCCCTTAATGCACGTGGGAGACCTGGAAGAAGCTCCTTGCTTCAGATTGGCTCAGCTCTTTCTGTTGCAGCCATTTAGGGAGTGAACCAGCAGATGGAATACCTCTATCTCTCTGTCTCTACCTCTGTCTGTAACTATCTTTCAAATAGAATAAATATAAAAGAAAATTTAAAAAATATAGATAATGGAATGACTAAAGTATAAATTATTAATCAGTGACTTACATTTTTATTCTATGTCACGCTTATAAATCATCTCCATATGTCTTTTATTGGTTCTGGTGATTATTTTAAGAAATGATAAACTGGCCAGTGCTGTAGTGCAGTGGGTTAAAGCAGCGCTGGCCTGAAGCGCCAGCTTTTCCATATGGGTGCTGGTTTGAGACCCTGCCACTCCACTTCCTATTCAGCTCTCTGCTATGGCCTGGGAAATCAATAGAAGATGGCCCAAGTCCTTGGGCCCCTGCACCCATGTGGGAGACCTGGAAGAAGCTCCTGGCTCCTGGCTTCAGACTGGCACAGCTCCAGCCATTGCAGCCAATTGGGGAGTGAACCATCAGATGAAAGACATCTCTCTCTCTTTCTGCCTCTCCTCTCTCTGTGTAACTCTGACTTTCAAATAAAAAATCTTTAAAAAAAAAGAAATGATAAACTGATGTGCCAATATATGTATAGTAATCCCCTCTTGCCCATGGAAGATATATTCCAAGACACCCTGTTGATGCTCAAAACCATAGAAATTATCAGACTCTATACACCATGGCTTCCCTCATATATTGCCTATAATATTCGAAAATAATTGATAAATTAGGCACAGTAACAGATTACCTAGAGTAACACTACTTTTAGTATGGGCTCAATCTCTGTTGTGTGATATGTCATCAGTCTGAACATGCTTTCTGTTCTTTACTTCCACCAAAAAACTTAATGCCTTTTACATGTTAAGCATAGTGGCCACAACTTTTGCAGTTTGAGGAGGGACACTCAAAGTAGGATGAATTTCTTTTCCCTTCCTTAAGTCAAGAAATTTCACTTTTTCACTTAAAGGAAGTGCTTTATAGCTTATCTTTGGCATATCCAAATTGCCAGTACAACTAACCTTGCACTTTGGGACTGTTAGTAAGTAAAATAAGAATTACTTGAAACACAAGCATTGTGATACAAGAACAGGTAAAGTGATAGCAGACGGAGCAACTAAATGATTACTTGGAGAATGGTTTATGATGTGCGGATACACTGGAGAAAAGGATGATGGCTCATGTCCCGGGCAGGACAGAAAGGACAAGCATATTTCAGCATGCTACTCCATATAGTGTGTAACTTAATACTTATGAATTGCTTATTTCTCAACTTTCCACTTGATATGCTTGGATTGTAATTAATCATGAGTAATTAAAATGACACAAAATTAAACTGTGGATAAGATGTGGAATATACATCCTTTTTAATTGTTACACATTAATGACCTTATGCTTTCTATTGCCTCTCCTTTTCTTTTTTTTTTTTTTTGGACAGGCAGAGTGGACAGTGAGAGAGAGAGACAGAGAGAAAGGTCTTCCTTTGCCGTTGGTTCACCCTCCAATGGCTGCCGCGGCCGGTGCTATGCGGCCGGTGCACCGCGCTCATCCGATGGCAGGAGCCAGGTGCTAGGTGCTTATCCTGGTCTCCCATGGGGTGCAGGGCCCAAGCACTTGGGCCATCCTCCACTGCACTCCGGGCCACAGCAGAGGGCTGGCCTGGAAGAGGGGCAACCGGGACAGAATCCGGTGCCCCGACCGGGACTAGAACCCGGTGTGCCGGCGCCGCAAGGCGGAGGATTAGCCTGTTGAGCCACGGCGCCGGCCTTGCCTCTCCTTTTCTACCCCATTAGAATCATCTCCAAATTCCCTTGTATGTATTATATAAATGGCTTATTCCATATTATTCTGATTGTCACCATTGTCTTTTACCTAGGGCATACAACACTTTCATATTACCATAGTAAGTCCTTCAGATTTATTCTTTATAAGGTAGACCTTAAAAAAACTTATGTTTTTAGTATAGATATTGTCATATTAACCTGTCATTGTTTTTCTGTTTCCTAAAGTGTAGCTTCAATTTTTTAAAATATATTATGAGCTCTCTGTGGTCTAGCTCCAACCCTCATTTCCAGTCTTATAAATATAATCTAAGGTGGAAATATTTAGAGGACTATTGAAATTTCTGTGAAATATTGTTCGTTGTCATAAAAAAATGGAGAAAGGTATATTGGTGTTCATTTACTGAATAGGAACTAGGAAGTTTGACTTCCTTTATTACATAGGAAGTGCCATGTAATGAAAAATCCTTCATAGCTTTTACATTTATGACTAGAATATGTAGATGAAGAATATGTTATAATTATTTGAGCATAAAAATGTTTATATATGAAAATAAATTATTCTTGGCATGCTACACAGATTTGCCAATTTGTTTCAATAGGCAATTACTGTATAAATGAAGAGAAGAATACGCTTTTTTTGATATTCATAAAAAATTGTTTACCATTTTGGAAAGTAATGCATTTTTATGAAGCAATAGGGACTTGGCAAAACAAATTTTCTTTCAGGTCAGGACTTCAATCCCATCTGAAATCTGGCATAGTAAGTAGGAAAATTGATTTTTTATGATTAACTTCAACACCTGGACACAATTGGGGAAAATTTCAGGTTGGAATTCAGTGAGCCTGCATAGACCAATGATTTGATCCAAGTCCAGGATTTGCTAGATGTATGACAATGTCTAGATGCCAGCAGCATTAAACAATAATCCACTTATTTCCATGGAAAGAAACATCCCATTATAAAAACTCAAATTTGGGTATCAGAGCATCAGATGAGTTCAATGTTGAGAAAAATTATGAGAGACAGCTTCATGGAGGCATTCACTTGAGTTGGCATTAGATTTTGTAAGACTTGATTAGTTAGAGTAGATGACACGCTTGAAGATGGCAAGGAAGGAAGAGATCACAAAAAAATTGAAAAATATTTTTAAATGTTCAGAGTTCCTATTATAATTTTGAGTCATGAAAATATATTCTCATTCTGAAAGAGGAAACACCTTAAAAAGTTTCTAGATTTATTTATTTACTTGGAAGATACAGTAAGAGAGAGAAAAAGAAAGAGAGTTCGCTTCCATTTACTAGTTCACTCTGGAAATAACCACATTGATCAGGGCTGGGCCAAGACAAAGCCAGGAGCCAGGAGCTTCTTCCGGATCTCCTACACAGGTGGCACTGGCGCCATTTTCTGCTGTTTTCCCAGGTCCATTAGCAAAAACTTAGATTGGATGTGGAGCAGTGGGGACAAAAACAAGAGTTCATGTGAGTCCCTAAGAATTTTGCAACTTAGGATAATGAAAAGTCACAGTAAACATGTAATCTGGGGATGGAAGTACAAGAATGGAGAAAGAAGCAGAATGTGGTCTCTGGGGCTAATGATTGTTAAAGTTGAGGGAATGGGAAGTCACTGGGCATGAGGAATTATTAAGAAACCTTAAGATTTCCATTGAACACTTAAAAACTGCCCAATGCTTCTGTTGCTGACCACAAATGCTGTAGACAGGATGGGAAGACTAAGTGGGTTTCTTTAGGAGCTGTAATATGCCTAGGGAAAAACTGGTCTATCTTAAGAGTCTCAGTATCTTCATGAAAAAAGTCATGTATATGAAGACCTGAGCAACCAACAAAAATATGAGAGATTAGCGACTAGTGGGCTCTAAAGGGTTACATTCTGGAAACATGACAGTAGCAGGAAATTCAAAATATATTTTGAAAATGATGATGATGATGGAGGACTAGAAATCCCACCACCAACTCTCCCATTACCACAACAGCTCTGCAGATGCTTTTAAGCCCCAAGATCGTAGATCAAACTAAAAAAAGTTAGCAAAGGCCGGCGCCATGGCTCAACAGGCTAATCCTCAGCCTTGTGGCGCTGGCACACTGGGTTCTAGTCCCGGTTGGGGCGCCGGATTCTGTCCCGGTTGCCCCTCTTCCAGGCCAGCCAACTGCTGTGGCCTGGGAGTGCAATGGAGGATGGCCCAGGTGCTTGGGCCCTGCACCCCATGGGAGACCAGGAAAAGCACCTGGCACCTGGCTCCTGCCATCAGATGAGCGCAGTGCACTGGCCGCAGCGTGCCATCCGCGGCGGCCATTGGAGGGTGAACCAATGGCAAATGGTAGACCTTTTTCTCTGTCTCTCTCTCTCACTGTCCACTCTGCCTGTCAAAAAAAAAAAAAGTTAGCAAAAACAAATACAAAATTCTGTACGTATGAAACACGAAGATTGACTGACAGTCTTTTGACTCAAATTAATTTACATTGCAGCCTCTGGTTTAATGAACAATGATAAATAGAATTTAATTTCAGTTGTTAATAATTGTACTTACGTTTTCTTGGATCTTAGTTTCTAGAGCTTTCCTTTTTTAAATCACAATTTTAGTACAATTATCATTGGTAGGTTTTAACATAAAACTTCATAAATATAATATTCTACTTTATTTTTGGAAATTTATTTTAAATATTTAATTCTTTGAAAGTCAGTGTTATGGGGAGGGGAGAGAGAAAGAGAGAGAAAGGGAGGGGAGATCTATCCATTGGTTTACATCTCAAATGGCTGCAACAGGAACTTCATCTGGTTTCCCACTTTTGGGATTTTTTTTTCTATGATTTTGTTTTTTTTGACAGGCAGAGTGGACAGCAAGAGAGAGAGACAGAGAGAAAGGTCTTCCTTTTGCCGTTGGTTCACCCTCCAATGGCCGCCCCGGCCGGCGTGCTGTGGTCAGCGCACTGCGCTCATCTGAAGGCAGGAGCCAGGTGCTTCTCCTGGTCTCCCATGGGGTGCAGGGCCCAAGGACTTGGGCCATCCTCCACTGTATTCCGGGCCATAGCAGAGAACTGGACTGGAAGAGGGGCAACCGGGACAGAATCCAGCACCCCAACCAAGACTAGAATCCGGTGTGCCGGCGCCGCAGGCGGAGGATTAGCCTATTGAGCCGTGGCACCGGCTGGTTTCCCACTTTTGTGGCAGGGGCCCAAGTATTGATCTATCCTCTGCTGCTTTTTCTAAACCATTAGCAAAGGGCTGAATTGGAAGTGAAGCAGCTAGGATATGAACCGATGCCAAATGGGATGGTAGTGTCACAGGTGGCAGGGTTTTTTTTTTTTTTTTTTTTTTTTTGACAGGCAGAGTGGACAGTGAGAGAGAGAGAGAGAGGTCTTCCTTTTTTTTTTTCCATTGGTTCACCCTCCCATGGCCGCTGGCACACTGTGGCCAGTGCACCGCACTGATCCGGAGCCAGGAGCCAGGTGCTTCTCCTGGTCTCCCATGCAGGTGCAGGGCCCAAGCACTTGGGCCATCCTCCACTGCACTCCCGGGCCACAGCAGAGAGCTGGACTGAAAGAGGAGCAACCGGGACAGAATCCAGCGCCCTGACTGGGACTAGAACCCAGGGTGCTGGCGCCGCAGGTGGAGGATTAGCCTATTGAGCTGCAGTGCTGGCCCCACAGGTGGCAGTTTTAAATGCTACACTACAACTCTGGCACCTTCTTCTAAGTTTTATTGAGTACAGTTTAATTGTTAATTATTAAAGAGGCAATTATTAGAGGAAAACTTCAGAATGTAGCAGTTCCTAAAGGATTTAGTTGGTTTTCATAATTTTCAATAATAAAAATGGAGGCATTTATCATGAGATTATCTGATTTTAACTTTTCACGAAATTAAATATTTTCTGTATTAAATATTTGATATTATTCTTATAGAAAAATAGCTCATCTATTGAGAAACATTAAATCCATCAGATTCAGCAATAAATGTGAAATTGTTGGCTTAACTAACATTAATATAAAAAGCATCTTTTTAGGTAAAATTAACTTCTGCTAATTTCATCATTTTATGCTATCTTAGATGTGCATTTGAATAAAGAATAACATATATTATGATTTCATGTCATTGCAAATGCTATATGGTATATTTATGTGTACCATTTCTATGTTTAATATGAAGTGGGGGTCAAGGTTCATTTTTTCACATGAGGGTATTTGATGATTCAGGCTCTTCTTCCAAACCCCAACACTTTACTTTCCTTATTGGATTGGTTTGGACTTCTGGTTTAATAAAGCAAAACCAAGTAACTTCATACATGCATACCTAGTTCTATGATATTTAGTGTGTTTCATCCATCTATTTCATTACACCAGTGCCACCTAAACTTAATTTATATGTTATTTCAAGTATTGAAGCCCTGTTCTTTTCTACAAGCATATTTAAGATTATGTTTTGTTTCTCTGAAGAGTCTAGAAATTTTCATTTGAGTAGGCAGTTAACTCATCTGAAATCACACTCTAAGCACAGTCTCCCATATGATGTGCAGCAGCTGATTTAGGAACCCTATGCTAGAGTAATTCACAGTAAGCCAACAATCTGGCTGCCTGTGAATGCACAATTTGAGAGTCTCTCTCTATGTCTATCTACTTTCCAGTATTTTCTCCTCACTTTCTAACTGCTCTGGTTACAACAAACTGTATTCTCTGATTTCTCAAACAATAAGACTGAATTTCTAACCAAATTTTAACTTGGCATTTCCTAGGTTGTAGATTCAGGAAAGACAAAAAGAAAAGCTGTAAATTAGAAATCTCACCAGAAATAATTTTTTGTTCTTCCACATACTTCTCTACTTACTTCTTTCTAGATTTTTGTGATTTATTGCCTTCTCATGTGTATACTAAATATGCATTATACACATGGAGGAAATTCCATGGAAATGGGATTAAAAGATAAGTTTATATTGGTGTAAAAAGCTTTTAAAATTCACATGTAGTGGAATAGATGATGTCTGCTCACATTGGTGAAGGCATATATACTTTACTCAGTCTACCGATAGATGTTTATTTCTTCCAGAATCCCTTTCACAGACACACTCAGAAACCATTTTACCAGCTGAATATCCCTTATCCCAGTGAAACTGACAAATAAAATTAACTGTCACATCATGGATATGTTATAAATAGGCAGTTATCTGGAAGATATGAAACTGAGAGCGTTTGAAATAATATTGACTGAAATTATTGGTTTAAAGAATATTTTCCCTTCAAAATTGTATTATATCATCTTGTGTTATTCTGTAATCACTTTAAATTATGCATAATTCAGACTAACAAAAAAGGAACATATATCTGTTAAAAATGAGAGAGCACTCTTTAAAAGTTCTAGTACAATTTTCACTTTAGCAACAAATACACATTTTAAACTAATTTATACTTTTACTTTTTAAATGTGATTTCAGTCTCTGAGGTATGTGTTATTGATAACCTAGGTAAAATAAAATATACAGAATGTGCAGTTTCAAAATAAATAAGTATATATAGAGCTTAAAATCAGGAATGATATTTAAACTGTAAACTCTCAAGTCTGAGATATTACATTTATTATATGATTTAGCTAATTTTACTTAGATTTTATAAAATCCATCATCTTAAACACCAACATGCCAGGTATTATTTTTATAACTTGTTATATTATTGAAGATTCTGAATAGAGGAAAATTTTCAGGTCTCCTTTAGGTAAACACATTTTTTGCAAGCTATTTCTGGATTAATATGAAGTGAATGAAACTGATTGATGATGCTTGATGCAAACATTGGCTTCTTCATCACTTTTGTTCATGAGCCATATACTGGCATCAGGTAAAAATGAAAAAAAAAATACTCCCACTCATAGAAGCAGTGGATGCTACAATATTAACTCTAATAGAAGAATTCAAAAGAGAGGAGAAAGTGTTATTACAATGACTAACACAAAATAAGCCCTCAATAGATGTATGCTGTATGAATTGACAGTAAGGAATAAATGAATGCTCTTGAAACAATGTCTGATGCTTTCGGCCACAATTTACAGTATTATGATTGATGTAACAGAACACACTAACATAATGACAGAAGCCTAGCACCCTGAGATAAATAGGACAACTATAAGAAATTTTAAACATGAAATGGCTATATACTATTTCCTTGTGTTCATCTTTATCTTACTTCTCACAATTATGTTAGTCATACTCTTCTATTTCTGAAACTTCTTTCAATCTCTTTTAAGATATCTTACCAAAAAATACAATAATAAAAATAAAATTTCTTTTTCTTGCTGACTTATCTTTCCAAGCTCTCAATTTTCTGATTGTGTCAAACATCAGCAATATTTTTTCATGAATCTTTGTATGGGTTAGCTAATTTCAAGTCAGCTACATTTTTGCAGTGTGATAGAATTATAATGTATTTCTCTTTCTGAACTTTGAATTTAACGCAAACTTGGGAACATGAAATTACAACAAAGCAAAATTCGCCATTGCTTGAAAGTCATAATTTTTTTAACTTTTATTTTTGCTGTGTCTCTTTACAAATTCTTAAGTATGTGAAAACAAACATACACTGTTTCCAGCTGAGGTCTTCAATACAATAGACATTTATGACAAGTAAATTACCAAGAAAACATTTACGATGAACATGATTTTAGTGATAAGTTGTACCTTTATAATAGGAATAAAATTTTCAGGGCATTTGATTTTTATATTACAGATTTGAGAAGAGATATTTTTCATTTGAAGAATTAAGTGTGTTAACAACTGTAGGTTAAAAAAAAAAAAAACTACAAGCCATAATTTGCTGCACTATTGTAGAGAACAATCCTAGAGAAAGCCTTGCTTGTCTTCCCAAGTTGCTGAAAAAGTTCCCCAACTAGCTAAAATGATGACTTGGCACACAGAGCATAAGTTATAAAGATAAGTCTATAAAACATCTTTGGACAATCATGTTTCAACACTATAAACTTTCTTTTTTTTAAAAAAAAGATTTATTTATTATTTATTTGAAAGGCAGAGTTACAGAGAGGCAGAGGCAGAGAGAGAGAGAGAGAGAGAGAGAGAGGTTTTGCTTCCACTGGTTCATTCCACAGTTGGCTGCAACAGCTGGAGCTGCGCCAATCCCAAACCAGCAGCCAGGAGTTTCTTTCAGTTCTCCCACATGGGTGCAAGGGCTCAAGGGCTTGGTCCATCTTCTACGGCTTTCCCAGGCCATAGCAGAGAGCTGGATCAAAAGTGGAGCAGCCAGGACTCGAACCAGTGCCCAAATGAGATGCTGGTGCTGCAGGTGGTAGCTTTACCCACTATGCCACAGCAGCCTGCCCCCTATAAATTTTCAGACTAATGATAAAATACAATTTGAGATATGTGAAACTTGTAATCAATGACAAAAATATTGAGGATTATTTAAAGGGTCTGTAAATAGATCAAAGATTACATTTGAAATTTCTAATTAACTCTAATTCATTTTCTTGTTTAAAAGCATGGAAGTTCAAATTCAACTTGGGAGCTATTGACTCTGCTTTAAGAAGAATCATCTTCCTGAATTTTAACTGGGAGATTACTCAAATAGTTTAAATGATGTGGAAATTCTCTCTCTCTCTGTCTTAATTCCCTTAATTCTCCACTGAATAGAAATCAGGAATCATGATGAGTTTTCAGTTGGTCCGTACTTTTTATTTTTCAAATGAGAAATTTGAGAAGATGCTAAAAGAAATTTAGGACAGGGTAAATTGAGATAACAAGAAAGAAGGCTAATATGGCACAGGTATATTCTTACATAGGTAGTGTTGAGCTTTTGCCTTCCGGAGAACTACCCATACCTGAGCTCTGGAAAATAAGCAGGAGAGAACATGTTAGATGCTCCACTGTTGGTTTCCGCAATACCTATTTATATGTTCATCCATTCAAAAATTAATTGTTGGAAATGTATAATAAGTTATTGGCACTGTGTATGATGCCTATAAAACAGATTAGAATATGAAAAGATATTCATTTGCAAAGTTGTCATCATTATCTATAGATCTCAAGTTAGGATGTGATATTTGCAGCACAATGTGGTAGGTACTATAATATAAGGAATGAAGGTAGAATGAATACAATGAACAAAATATGATGAACCTTGTTTGAGAGTGAGCTGATGCCAATTGAATATTTCACAAGGAAAATGGTATTTGAACTGAATTTTTAAGAACCTAGAAGATATTACAAGATGGACTAGATAGAAAAAGAAGGGAATTTTAGAATGAGGAAATGCAAACAGGCACCTTTTTTGGGCAATGATCAAAAATATGTTAGAAACCTAAAATGCTCTTTTGATTTAATGTTTAATTAGAAGACATTGACATATAGCCTAATTTGAAATGTAGTATAACCTAAATAGATCTGCAGACTATAGAAACATTTTTACTGACTTGACCTGGAGCCTATTAAATATTCAGTAAATAGAAATACAATCACATAATATGGAACACTTTGCTAGTGCTTTCTGTGTGATTCCTTAGAGAAGAATTTTCTTTATGTATAGATATTAATAGTCTGATCACGTACTTCAAAAATAGAGAATTATATTTCTAACATATCATTGAAAGCAATTGTGGAGTACTGTTAGACTATAATCTTCTGAAATATTATAGGATTTCTGTACATTAACCTGTGCACAATTGATCTAATGCATTTTGTTGTTAAAATTTCACAGATCAAATGCACACAGTAGTTTGAATTCTTTCTTTCAGATTTGCTAAAATGATATAGCTCAGTTTTTTTAATCAATGCATATACATAACTCTGTTGCTTCCATTTGGGAGGAGAGTTATAATGTAGTATCTCCACATATGATATTGAGATCTTCAACTTCCAAGAAAACAGGAAAATTTGTCTATTTTCTAAACTCAGACACTTCCTTACATGTCTAGATTTCTAGGACTGTAATGAATATCAGTACTACAAGGTAACCTAATGAGGATGGGTCAAAGAGTTGGATATATTATCTTCCATGGCAGGTTCTTTGTAGTTGCTGCATATTCAAAAGAGAAAAATCTGGAGTCACTGCTCAAGCATCAGTCTCTGATGAGATTCCCCACCTTATTGTTCACCTTACACTGTCGAGAGCTGTCAAAAATCTGAGTTCACAACCCTGTGGATGAGTAGACCTTCCTCCTTCAGTACTTCCACCAGTGACGAAATAGGCCTTTGCTCTTTCAGGCGCTACTCTTGTGCTTTTGGTTTTATTAAAAATATCAATGAAGTTCACTTATGATTGAATCAGTGAAATTCATATTGATTACCTAACAAGAGATCCTTTTGTCCTTTTGTTGTTTTATGTATTCAGAAGGCATACTCAGCATAAAGAATTGACTGAGAACTATTCATCTGATGGCAGAGCAGATACAATGAGGGTTTCATCTTAGGTGATGTAGGCTGAGGAGGAGGGACACCTCAGTAATAACTCAGAAAGCTACATACGGAGAAAGTTATTGGATATCAGCATCCACAATACGGTTTCTGTTCTCTAAGGCACACTGATCGGAATATAAACCATTACATACTTTCTTTATAATAACAGGATGATAGAATCTTAGTATAGCAAATGAACAGCAAGTTCAGAATGGCAGCGAAGGATGCCTATCTCATAGTTGATCTGTGGAGATACTGGCATTTTAATAAGAGGATCCCAGGTCATGATAGATATGCAGCAAATAAGAATACCAATATTTATCAAATATATCAAACAGAATGCTGAAATGAATGAAGATTCAAAATGATAGTTCCTCAACTTCAACTAGTGCTAAGAAATAGAGCCAATGGACTGAGGAGACAATGTGTTTCTGTGAAGAAACGTGCAAGAAGGGGTGGAAGACAACTTATGCCCTTGTCAGATCCCCTTCACTGGGAGACAGCAACCTTGTCTCAGATGTTGCAAGTGGTGGCTGCTAGATAGATGCACATTGCTCCTTCCCCTGTTTTTTCCTATGATTTATTTATTTGTTTGAAAGCAGAGGCAAAGGCAGAGAGGGAGATAGAGAGAGAGATCTTTCATCAGCTGGTTCCTTCCCAAATGGCCACAAAAGCATGGGCGTATCCGAGGCCAGGAGCCTGGAGCTTCTTCAGGGTCTCCCATATGGGTGCACGGCCCCAAGGACTTGGGCCACATTTTGCTGCTTTCCCAGGCACATTAGTAGGGAGCTGGATCAGAAGTGGAGCAGCTGGAACCTGAACCAGTGCTCATATAGGATGCCAACACTGAAGGCAGCGGCTTTGCCCTCTACGCCACAGTGCTGGCCTCCATTGCTTCCCCCCTTTTTTTTTTTTTTTTTATTTTTGACAGGCAGAGTGGACAGTGAGAGAGAGAGACAGAGAGAAAGGTCTTCCTTTTGCCGTTGGTTCACCCTCCAATGGCCGCCGCGGACGGCGCGCTGCGGCCGGCGCACCGCGATCGTCCGATGGCAGGAGCCAGGAGCCAGGTGCTTTTCCTGGTCTCCCCATGGGGTGCAGGGCCCAAGCACCTGGGCCATCCTCCACTGCACTCCCGGGCCACAGCAGAGAGCTGGCCTGGAAGAGGGGCAACCGGGACAGAATCCGGCGCCCCAACCGGGACTAGAACCAGGTGTGCTGGCGCCGCAAGGCGGAGGATTAGCCTGTTGAGCCACGGCGCCGGCCCATTGCTTCCCCTTTTAAAAAGCACTGGCTCTGAGGATATGAGAGTTGATATACTCAGGAGTTTGTGAATCCCTTGTTCTGAAACTCCTGGGCCCTTGGAAGCTACTGAGTATAAACCAAGATGGGACCAACTGAGTAACTATTTCTCCTGGATGAAGCTTGTCTTCACCGAGGCCTTATCTTTGCCTAACTTCCTTCCTCCGCCCTATTTTGTTACCTTTTGGCCCTCTCTCTTCATATTACTACCTGTCTAATCACTTTCAAAGGTTATCAGGAAAGTCATGATTTCAGATTATCCTCCTGGAAAACTCAATTTTAGAACCATATTCAGAATTAAAATCCCATCTACATGTGAGAGACAAAAAAGGAGCCAGATGAAAGAATTGTGTCCTAAAAGCTGCTCGCAGTATCTGTTATACAGCTGAGGGACAGTTAAAACAACCCTGGTTCTCTGAGTTGCTAGAACACACAAGTGAGAGATTCTGGGTGTTTGCCTTAATTTTATGGTCTATAAGTTGGAATAATAATAGTATACACGGTATAGTATCTCTATACCCTAATCAATACCTGACAGTTATTTTTATTATTTTAAATAGCTATTAATTTCTCATCGACATATAAAACTTAATATTATTAATGATAATTGCTAACACTAAAAGGTAGCTAACATTTAAATGCTAACATTTAAATAATTTTACATACATCTACAAATTCCTTTCAGTTACTCTGTGACATAGGTATTATTCATACTTATATTTCATGTGTGAAGAAATGGGAATTAATGGGTATCTGGCTTGCCCAAGTTCTGGTAAGTATTGGGGGTGAAATAACAGTTCTAAACTTGGATTGCTGGATCCTCACTGTCAGTCATACACTCTGCTTCCTCTGTCACTCATCCTAATGACAATACAAATCTGTATATATGAAACATGTATAACTTAAATAAAATTTTAAAAAAGTTTAAGAAGTAACTAATTAGGATAGTTTCTTTGATAATATTTTTAAATAGAAAATACAAATATTTTGTTTCCCTAATACAGATATCATTTTCAACATTTTTGGAGAAGTATTCAATCATTTGGATAGATTATATTTTGGGAAAAAATCCCAGTAAATACCTTTTATTTTCACTCTTTTGTTCCTATTATAATGCAAAAGTGGCTTGGAATGGAAATGTGTGACTATTGTGTTTTATCCCCAAAAATTCGGAAACAGCTTGGTGCAAAAATCTGCTTATATAATGTCATATTTTTCTCTATAGAATTTGAACCTTTACTGATTCATTCCTATTGTGAAGATTAGCTTTTCAATACTATTTTGTATTTTGATTTGTAAGGAATTCTTTAAATAACACAGGAAAGAAAATGCCTTCTTTGATTTATATGCCTTTTTTAAAATTCATTTTGATGATAAAAACTATAAATCTTATGGTTTACATTACATAATTCACAGTACATTTGTGGTCAATTGCATATAATCAACATATTTTCCTAGTTCTAACTCCAGTACAATAATGGAGGCATAATTGTAATAATAATTTAGTGTATGTGTCTGCCATTATGCTAAGCAGCTAACCTGCACAGCAGTGCTGTGAAGTAATTATTTTGACCTGCATTTTACAAATGAGAAAACTGGGGCTCTGAGGATGCAAGGAATCAGACACATTCACAGAGCTATGAAGGGACAGTATGAAAGCAGAACAGAGAAACTGTAGCACATTAAAGCCCATTTTCATTTTAATCAATATGTCCTATCACTTTCCTGAAGAGGCAAGTCAGAAACAGTTGATTTTGGGAAAACATAAGACATGCAGTAAACAAGTAGAGAAGTAGTCAGCTGGAGAAGAAATGAATACCTTTTGTGTAATTATCTTTTGCTGGTTGACAGGACTAAATGTTCAGATAAGTGTTTGTGATGTTGGGGAAGCCTCCTTTTCCTTGATTTGCTGTAGGACATAACTTTTAAATATCTCAACAGCTAATCAATTCGATTAAGAAAAACACCAACTTATTTTTATTACCATTACCATATATGTTATATACCATATATGTTACCATATATGTTATATGCAGCACACATTGGAGAAAGATGAGATATGCCTTTTGACCTTAAAATGCTTCCCAATACGCATATGCCTCATTTTATTAAATAATGCAGAAAATATTGCTTATTACTATATTTGTGAGAGGATTAATGATCATGCACCAAGAATAAAATGATTATGGTTTATGTGGCTGTAAGAATCACTAACACAGTTGTAGTGCTATGCCATTAATTAAAAATATTTATTTATTTGAAAGGAAGAGTTAGAAAGAAAGAGACAGAAAGAAAGATTTTGAATCTGCTGGCTCATTTCCCAAATGACTACAACGGCTAGAATTAAGCCAAGCTGAAGACAAGATCCTAGAATTCCATCCAATTCTCCTATGTGGGTGTCAAGAACTTGGCCACCTTCTGATTCTTTCTCAGGTGCATTATCAGAGAGCTCTATCAGAACTAGAGCAGTTGGGACTGAAACAGGTGCCCATTTGGGAAGCTGGAATCACTGTTGGCAACTTAACCCACCCTGCCACAACACTGGCCCCATAGCCAGATATTTATATGGATTTTATGGCAACAAAACTGCAAGTTCAGTGTTTTCTTTCTCTATACAGATGGCATTGTCATATACAATTTAATCATTGAAATCATTTCAGTAAATTGATGAAAGCAACTGTTAAAAATAATCTTTATGTTACCTTAGTACCCATGAGAGTACTCCAGTGGAGTAGGAGGAGATTCCTTCCTTATATTGTGTTAGCTCTAGGAATTCCTTGGCTTGTAGATGCATCCCTCCAATCTCTTTCCCCAACAGTGTGTCCTCACTCTTAATCCATATATAAATTTCCCACTTCTTATAAAGACAACCATCATATCGATTAGGAGCCCATCTTACTCTAACATAACCTCTTCTTCACTAATCTCCTATATAATGGCCATGGTTTTAAATGTGGTCACATTCACAGGTAGTGGAGCATGGAAATCTGATTTTAACATATCTTTGGAAAACACAATTCAGCCTATATCAGTACTTAAGGGAGACATTTATTTTTTTATTTTTTATTTATTTATTTATTTATTTGACAGACAGAGCGGACAGTGAGAGAGAGAGACAGAGAGAAAAGTCTTCCTTTTCTGTTGGTTCACCCTCCAATGGCTGCCACAGACAGTGCGCTGCGGCCGGCGCACCGCGCTCATCCGATGGCAGGAACCAGGTGCTAGGTGCTTTTTCCTGGTCTCCCATGGGGTGCAGGGCCCAAGCACTTGGGCCATCCTCCACTGCACTCCTGGGCCACAGCAGAGGGCTGGCCTGGAAGAGGGGCAACCGGGACAGAATCCGGTGCCCCGACCGGGACTAGAACCTGGTGTGCCGGCGCCACAAGGCGGAGGATTAGCCTGCTGAGCCACGGCGCCGGCCTTAAGGGAGACATTTAAACAAATTGTCACTAAATTAATGGCCCTATTTCAATGAATCTGGCATTCTTTTTAGCAACAGCAGTGTTGGACTCAAACTAATGTGAAATCAACTCCACCATTATCACTTCTGCCTTTCCTCCAGACTTCTTGGTACTTCCAATTTTGGCTATAGGCTTCCCCAGATCACATTTTATTCTGATAACTATGTTGGCACACAGATTTTGTGGACAGTTACTGTATTTGGCATGTTTAAGGCAACCTTGCCCAAATTACTTATGTGATTGTAAGAATCACTAATACAGTTGTGGTGGTATGCCATTTTTCAATGTCTAGAAAAATATTTTGATTCATAATGCAGTAATTTATTTTATTTATTTGAAAACAGAGAGGAGAGAGAGGAAATGAGAGAGAGAGAGAGAGAGAGAGAGAGAGAAACTGAGATTGAAAGATCCAGAGAGCAATTCCATCATGCTGGTTAACTTCCCAAAGGTATGTAATAACTGGAGCAAGACCAGGCCTAAGCTAGGAGCCAGAAATCCATTCAAGTCTCCCACATCAGTGGCAGATCTCAAGTACTTGAGCAATTATCTCCTGTTTTCCAGGATATGCATTAGCAGGAAGCTGGATCTGAAGCAGAGATGGAACTCAATCCTAAGCACTCTAATATAGAATGCAAGCATCGCATTTGGTAGTTTAATGCCTACCCTACAATACAGAAATTTACAGATTCTCAGTTTATGCAAAAATTAGTCAATTGTATGAAATATATAAAATGTTCCAATAACTAGCTTCTGCTAGGTTTGGTATATATTATGTACCTACAAGCAAGCAGTAGGAGATAAATTTGCCATAAATAGAGCTCTGTAAATTGCAGTGTTGCTAAAATGCACTCTGTATCTAAAGAGTTTCCTGCTGCACTCACTCCTTCTATGTAAGCTTCCTTTTTACCAATCGTATATGCTGTGACACACATGCCTGTCTATGTACAACTCCGATAAATTTGCTGTATTGATACTTTCATGCAGGCTGCTGAGTAATGGCTCATAATTATTGTACAAAGAAAATTCATCAAAAAATGAATTCAGGAGACATTGAAGATTACTTTTCATGAAAACAAACTAGGATAAACAATTTCTTTTTGACTATTTTTAAAAATTAATCGTGGTCTGTCCAGCATTTTTCGTGCCTAAGTACCAAGTGAACATTTTTCTTCTTTAAAAAACTAAATTCATCCAACAGATATTTTCACCAGAACAGTGAAAAGCATTTGGAAATTTCACTGATATGTAAACCTCAAGGAAGTTAGTTTTCAGAAGAAGAAGAATTTGATGAGCTGACCTACCAACAGCTATATACTACAAGACAGAATCAAATTGGCCCCATATTGACAAACAATGTGTTTTACATGGCCAGGGTGAATGGAATGTTTAGAGAAGATAACACATCAGAGAGAGGCACCAGATTCTACTAGGTCCTGAAATTGGAAAAAAAATGCCCTTAATTAGCATATGGTTTATATAAATATGAAATCCAGGTAAATTACAATTTTGTTATTTTATTATAATTTATAATTATATATTTATAAATTTATTTAGTTACAAATTGATAAATTATAATTGAGGAAAGAGTATTTTAGAGACTGGATTTATATCAAATATGGCCGGGGACATAAAAATCACCAAATGACAGTATAATATTCAATTTAATTGTCTATTATATTGCAGCCTATGTTGAATATCTTATAATGAAAACTATATGCTGCTAGAGTGACATATTTCTCAAAAACATTATTTTTGCTTTATATTCATTCATTGTTCACTTTATTCCAGGTAATAGGCCTCACTATGGTATGTATTCTTAGTTTCCATGGTTTTTCTCCCCAATATTCTAATTTTCAGCTAAGTCATTATATACCAACCTCAGTGTACAGTATTAATTTCCACAAAACATTCTGTTTACAAATCTAAATGCTTTAACATTTCTCATTGTATTTGTTCATTTATGTATACCTACACTACATGGTTATTTCCTGAGGGATATACATTTAGTTTCCTCTGGGAAAAATATTTTTTAAAATGTAAAATTATGACTCTCATGCAAATCTGAAAAGAACAAATATTTTTCTTTCACTGTTAATTAGTGAGAGGAACAATAAATATTGAAAGTAACTCAAAAGAGACTCTAAAGAATAGACATACGTATAGGGTATCAGAAATGCAAAAATTAATTAGAAAACTGATCAATATCTTCTGAGTAAATATGAATTTAATCTTCATGGGTGAAATGTTGTCTGTATGGAGAATTATTTGTATTACTATCATATTTTTAATAACTTACAGAATTATATGATCCTATTCAAGAGAGATCTAAGACCTTTATAGAATTAGATAACCCTAAGAGAATCTGCTAGAAAATTTTCTGTGTCCTTTTGAAAAGAAATCTTTATTATTTAATTAAACCTTTCAAGCCTTTCCAAGTTTTCAAAATGAAATGCATACCTTTTTGTTTTGTTTTGTATTTTTAAAAAAGATTTATTTATTTATTTTATTTGAAAGGCAGTTACAGAGAGAGGGAGGGTCAAAGAGAGAGAGATTTTCTATCTAATAGTTCACTCTCAAAATGGCCAAAATATTTTCAGCTACTTTTCCAGCCATGTTAACAGGGAAGTGGATCGTAAATGGAGCAGTCAGTACTTAAACTGGTGCTTGTATGGGATGCTGCAGTCACTAGCGTAACCTGCTAACCCACAACAACATGACCAGGCATAAATATCTTTATTATCTCTGTGTGGAAGCCATTTGAAAATTTTATTATTGAACAAATGTGCGATGATACATTAGAAAGTTTGAGAAAAGGGAATTAAAAGATAAATTAGAATGAACATTTACTCTAGTGGTTAGGATGTCAATGTCCCACATCAGAGTACTGGGTTCAGTTCCTGACCAACTTTCTGCCAATGTGGATCCTATGAGGCAGTGTTGATGGCTCAAGTAGTTGGCTTCCTGTCACCGTGTGGTAGATCTAGATTGTGTTCTTGGCTCCTGGCTCTGGTCCTGGTCCAGCCCCAGAAGTTGTAAGCATCTGGGGAGTGAATCAGATAGAACCAGATAGGAATAGTCTGTCTCTCTCTACTTCTACCCATCCTTCTATCATATATGTAAGTATATAAAATAAAAATAAAACAATAACAGATACATTTAATTTACTGCAAAAAAAAACCACAAAATACTTATTTCCGTGAACTTTGTGAAGATTCTTCGTATTACACTTTTAACCCTTTGTCATCAGGTAATGAGAATTCTATATGAGTCACGTGTAGTGCAGCAAAAGGAGCCCTTGAATTGGTTCAAAAAGAGATAAAAATGTGTTGAGTTCCTAGATCTATCATAAAGTAGCTGTAAGAATGTCATGCACTTCTACTCATTTTTGTCTGTAAAATCTAATAGATACTTTGAGAATTTATTTTGAAAAAGCAAAAACAAAAATATGAAAAGGATCTGTAAATTGTAAAGTGCTATCAAAAAGTGAATTGCTGTTTTTTATGATATTTATTATCAGTTTTTGTCTGTGGATGTACCTTATCTAAACTTTTTTTTGAGGGGGTCTTCAAGTGTACCATTACCTAGAGTTCTTTTCAGAGTGAAATCTCTCTAGAAAGAAAAGAAAAAAAAATTAACAAATATGTCTCCTTTTAACCCTGTTTTAAAATCCATAATAATCTAAGAATAGCTACTTTCTTTTTTGGAAGTTTATCCAGTCTAACCACCTGAGTTAAAGCTTTAGAGTTTTATCCTTTTCTTTATAGAAGAGTTCATGCTATGAGCAATACTTTTAAAGAAGTCTAGGCCTCTAGCTCAATGTGCACTCTAAATAGGGAGCATTGGGAAATGATTTCTCTTCTGATCTTCTACTTTTGAAAATATTTTAGAGGAGAGAATCATTTTCATAAATTTTTTTTCTATCTGTCAAGTTTAATAGAGGTCTGCACAGCTCAGCCACTTTATTTAACGAAGGAAATAGATTTATGATCTACTACACACCTGCTGGTTTTATGAAATGCTCTGTTTTCTCCAGTGCATAGTTAATATTTTAGGTCAGTTGCTAATGGGAAAGGTAGAATTTATAATGTTCTAAAGATTTTAAGTTATAATGGCTCCTAAGCAGAAGATCCATGCTGTATCTGTATGAGATCTTTTTAACGACCTTCACTTAACAATTATCCTTTTACAGTGAGGTGATGACTTGGAAAAGGAGATCTGATATGAGAACACTTCAAAAAAAGATAAAGTGGAAAAAGCTGATGGAAAACAAATATTAACTCACTGTTTGATTTAGTTTAAAAGCTTTGATGTTACAGTACTTTAATGCTAAGAATTGTAGGCTTCTCTTTTCCTATTCCCCTTCCCCTTTCCCCTGTACACCAGCTTTTACATTATGTTTCTCATTGTTGGTAAAAAAAAAAAAAAAAAGAAAGAGAGAGAGAGAGACTGAGCTAAGAAGTGGAAATGTAACTGGATTGATGAAAAAATGGCACTTAAATGCTATTCAGTGAAAGGATCTCAGTAGAGAAATATGAGAAAGAAGATAGTGAGAAATTTAATCAATCACTCTCCTTTTCTCTGTGGATTCCGAGTGCATGTGCCACAAAAACAAGGCTCAATTTTACCCCAGTTCAACATATTCCTTTTAGATGACTGCCTATATTGAGTTATAAAGTAGAGGATGAAATCAAATGATTCAATGCCATAGAACACACAATATTTCTTTTTTTGTCTCAGATTTTGAGGACATATTCTAAAAGTCAATTTGGTAGATCCAAGATATCCTTGCTTGTCGACCCATGAATGCTACTCAAAGAAAAATTTGTTTAAAGATTTATGTATTTATTTGAAAGGCAGAGTTACAGAGAGGCAGAGAGAGAGGGAGAGGGAGAGGGAGAGAGAGAGAGAGAGAGAGATCTTCCATCCACTGGTTTACTCCCTAAATAGCCGCAATGGCTGGAACTGGGTCTATCCGAAGCCAGGAGCTGGGAGCTTCTTCCAGGTCTCCCACGTGGGTGCGGGAACCCAAGCACTTGGACCATCTTCTACTGCTTTCTCAGGCCTTAGCAGAGAGCTGGATCGGAAGTAGAACAGTCGGACTCAAATCAGTGCCACATGGGATGCCAGCACTGTAGGCAGTGGCTTGCTATGCCATGCGCAGGCCCCTTAGTCAAAGAAATTTTGGAAGCAGTTCTGCAGTCAGGCTCACTACATACCACATGCCAGGATATAGGAGCTTTTATGAGGCTGTTGAGAGAATCTATTTAGAAAGTATGTTCAGTATGCCTCCTTGTTTCTCAGAGAAGTGCAAGTTGTGGGGAGTAGGGCAGTCATGAGAAGTTTTACATCCACTACACTAACAAATGTAAGCAACACGCAGCATCACACATGGAAACTGAGTGGAAGCTAAGACACAATTTTGGGGGGGAATGTATTTCATTGTCATGTCCAGGCTTTTTTTTTTTTTTTGCTAATAAGTAAATAAATAAATTCATTAGAATTCTAACAGCCATGTAGAGCAACACTTTCTCAACAAACAAAAATCAGTGCAAGAAAGATTATGAGTAGTCAAAAACTTATGCGAAATGTCTATCTAATGACAAAGATACAATTAATACGTATTGAGCTTATGAACTGATGCTGGATGTTACATAGAACTTCTGTATTAGGGTGGGTGCAATGGCTCCAAGATTAATCCTCCGCCTTGCGGTGCAGGAACACTGGGTTCTATCTCGGTCGGGGCGCCGGATTCTGTCCTGGTTGCCCCTCTTCCAGGCCAGCTCTCTGCTGTGGCCCGGGAGTGCAGTGGAGGATGGCCCAAGTCCTTGGGCCCTGCACCCCATGGGAGACCAGGAGAAGAACTTGGCTCCTCCCTTCGGATCAGTGTGGTGCAATGGCCACAGTGCGCCAACTGCAGCGGCCACTGGGGGGTGAACCAATGGCAAAGGAAGACCTTTCTCTCTGTCTCTCTCTCTCTCTCACTGTCCACTCTGCTTGTCAAAAAAAAAAAAAAAAAAAAAAAAAAGAACTTCTGTATTAGGAACAAGGCCCAAGACAAGCCTCTTTTCAGGTGATTAAGGAGTATCTCACAAAAGGAGGTCTCTTAAGGGGAGAATCACAGAGGAATGAAGGTTTTAACCTTATCACAAACTGAGACAAAATCTCAAGAACAATTCTGGCTGCTCTTAAGGTCCATGCTCACTAGCTTTCTTGGACCTATATTTGGGTCACAGGAAGAGCAGGTATTGTCTATAAAAGCTGAAAGAAAAGTTTTTGCTTACCTCTGAAATGCATCAGGGACCTTCAAAAAGAGCACAGTACTGAAGAGAATCCTATTCTTCACCTAGACCCCATCTTTCTAGTCTGAAGGCTCAGAGGCTTCCCCAAAGAGTAACTGAAGCTGCTGACAAACAGGAGTGATAACTTCTCCGAATGAATGACTCTGCAGGCTCTTGGGAACTTTGTGTCAGGGTGGAGGCAGGCATTCCCTTGATTCCTGGCTGAATGGTCAGTGAGCATGGAATCACTTCATCTGAGAATGAGAATGTTGGTGTAAGTATGGCTTGAAGCATTGCTAAGGAATTGGGAGAGGGCTGACATCAGTGAGTTGGTGAGAGAACAGGCTTAATATGGACATTTAGTTCAAAGTAGTCTTATACATACGCTAAAGAAGAGCCAGGAATGATAAAAATACAGGTGCCTTAGTTGTTTTTTGGTCATATGTCTGATACCACAGACAGGGTAATTCAAGTTCTGGTTCACATAGCTCCATCTTGTGAGGTCTATCTTACTGTTGAGATTATTTGCAAAATCTGAATGATAACACAGGGCATGACATGATGAGACAGTACCCTAACTGAAGTCTCTTCTCTGATAGTATCACAATACCATTGGATTAAATTTCCCATTTATAGCCTCATTTAATCTGGGGGGTGTGGGCAAGTATACTTATCTTTTTAGAATTGCACATATAAAATACATGAAATTTGTTCTCTTTATATTAATAATTTAAAAAGACTGTGAGACAAAAAAAGAGTACAACTTCCAAATACTGTAGCCAGATTAAATTTCCACCCTCTTAATACCTCACAATGTAGACTAAAGTTCAAGATGTGTTTTAGTGGGTATATTCAAAGCATAACATGCTAGTTACAGAGAATAACTTCATGTAATTACAATTAATCTGAATTTTCCGAATCTCTTGGAAAAAAATGGGAAATTCACTGCAACTGAGTTACCATGTAAAAAAATTATTGTAGCATGGAAGTGATTAAATTAGTCATTTTTAAGTGCTATTCTGCTATAACATTAGCATGCTCAGAAATCAATTTAATTGTAATTTCTCGTTCCACAAAAGAGGATTTATAAGGCATTGAGTCCCTGAAAATATAGTTCATCTAAGCCTAATATGCCATCAAATAGTTAAAAAAGAAAAGGCTAAAACAAGCACCTGTGACTCAATTCCCAATCATTTTATTTCATTGAATAAAGCTGTTGGAGATCAGCACCTGCATATTTTTCCAAGGTGATCTCATTTTATAATGGGCCCTCTGTGAATATACTGTGGTTCCAGGTGTCATTGTCTTTTTAGTCTTTGGCAAACAGAAATGCAGCATTTCCATGACAAATGGATGCACCAATTTTGGCAGTGAAAGGCCATTCTGTGGTGGGAAGATATGCAGAAAGAGACCTGCAGCTGAGGCCAGTTTAGCATAACTCCTATCTGCTTGGCTAGCTCCTTTTGGACTTGTCTGTGTATCTGTGGGGGTAGGAGGTCTTGAATATATCAGTTCACACTGCAGCTGTGGTAATAAAGGGTAAGCAAAGTAGTTTCCTTTGCTCTCTGAGTTAAATGTGCTTTTATATTAGTCAGCTAGCAGATATTTCTACTATATAAACAAAAAAGATAAGTGAAAAACTTAAAGTAGGTCAGTAATGACACCTCTTAATATCTCTCTAGTTCTTTTGAAAAAGTCATGAAAATTGGAATATAACTCCCCCATGAAACTAATAATGTTTTGCACATATATAATCCATTCTTAATACTTTTCTTCCAAAAAATCTGTACTATAGGATGATGAATAAAAAATTGAAAGAAAAATAAAGTTCTTTATCAATTAGATATGCAAGTAGCCTCCCCCTCATCTTCCTCTTCTCAACCAAGACCTTTCCTCAGGATAACTATACAGAACAAAGATAGTGAAGAAAAGAATTATGATGCAAATATTCTCTTTTTGTCTTTCAATCAGTATAGAAAAAGTGAGGGCAAAGCTGTTTGTAAGTGGTCATTTGTATGTGAGTGGGTGGACAGGGATAATGCAAAGCAAAATAGATGGAGACATACATGATTGAAAGTTGGACCAAAACACTTTAATGCCCACATTTAAAGTCACAAGAAAAGACAAAAAAATCAAATTGAAATGCTGGATAACTTATATTGTTTTCAATCTTCATTTACTATGAAATAAATCTTGCTAAACATTTGCAATTGTAAGATACTATACTAGTGATGGAAGTAAATTTCATGTTCTCCAGGAGTTTACAAATTTGTTAGAGAAAAGTTTCATATATATATATGAAATAATTGCCTAGTGTAATTTTCTATTATCCTAAGACGATGATTTTAATATGCTCACAGAGCAAGTTAAGGGTCTTTAAGAATTTAAGTGTATTGTCAAAGTATGAAGCAAGACCCCTACCTTACACCATATACAAAAATCCATTCAACATGGATTAAAGATCTAAATCTACGACATGACAAAATCAAATTAATGGCGAGCATAGGGGAAACCCTTCAAGACACTGGAACAGGTAAAGAATTCCTGGAAAAGACCCCGGAGGCACAGGCAGTCAAAGCCAAAATGAACAAATGGGATTACCTCAAATTGAAAAGTTTCTTGACAGCAAAAGAATCAGTCAGGAAAGTGAAAAGGCAACTGACAGAATGGGAGAAATTATTTGCAAACTACACAACTTTTAAAGGATTAATAATCAGAATCTATAAAATGATCAAGAAATTCTACAGTAACAAAACAAACAACCCAATGAAAAGATGGGCCAAGGACCTTAACAGGCATTTTTCAAAAGAGGAAATCCAAATGGCCAACAGACACATGAAAAAATGCTCAGGATCTCTAGTCATCAGGGAAATGCAAATCAAAACCACAATGAAGTTTCATCTCACCCCAGTTAGAGTGGCCCTCATACAGAAATCAACAAACAACAAATACTGGAGAGAATGTGGGAAAAGGGCACCCTAACCCACTGTTGGGGGGAATGTAAACTGGTAAAGCTACTGTGGAAAACAGTATGGAGCCTCAAAAATCTGAATATAGACCTACTGTATGACCTAGCCATCCCACTACTGGGAATTTACCCAAGGGAAATGAAATCAGTAAACAAAAGAACTATCTACACCTCTATGTTTATTGCAGCTCAATTCACAATAGCTAAAGCACATAAGCAACTGAAGACTGGATAAAGAAATTGTGGGATATGTACACTATGGAATACTACACAGCAGTAAAACGTATGAAATCCGGTCCTTTGCAACAAAATGTAGCAAGCTGGAAAACCTTATACTTAGTGAAATAACCCAGTCCCAAAGAGACAAACAACATATGTTCTGCCTGATTTGGGAGAATTAATAGTGCATATAAAAGAAAACTATGGAAGAGAAACTGTCATTTTTAGAATCAATGTCTTCAAGAATCCTTGACCTGATTGCCGAGGAACAATTTACCATTGTTACTTTTTACTGTATATATCCTTTTAGTTTTCTTTCGTTGTTTTTTCTCTGTTTTCTTCTTTCTCTCTCATTTCTCTACTTCACACTACATGCTGAACTCTATGTAACAGAGTTAATTATATGTATTTTAAAGCAATTGGAAAAAATCCCAGTTAAAAATAAGAGAGGGAATAAAAAATGGAGGAGGTAGTCTAAAACTGTAAAACAGTATAGTTCTGCATACAGGCATATAGACTTACCTTTCAGGGCACAGCCTAAGAACTAAACATGGGGCTCCAAACCCAAAAGAATCGGTGGTATAAACGCCATCTTCATTGTTAAAATGATCATTTTAAATGTTAAAAGTGGCAGCTAGATCGGTCTAAGTTTAAAAGAGATGATATAAACATCAAGTACCTGGTAAATATATATAACATCAAGTACCTGGTAAATATAATATAATTAAAAAGGAAGGAAGGACCTACATGGGAAGCAGTCCACACAGCAGACTTCTAGAATGACTTTCACAGTAAATGACACTCTGACCTCAGAATCAATGCATAAGGCTTCCTGGTCAGGGTGAAAGGCCTGCGAGAGCACTTCAGGTATGGAAAGACAAGACTGTGACAAAAACATCCTATATGGAGTATCTCTGTGAGACCTCAGAGGAATAAAGCGTCATCAAAGGAGACACTCTTCTCTGAAGGGAGAAGAGAACATCCTTTTTGCTTATGGCCATGTCCAAATACTGACAGAATCTATGGTCACAGAAGGCTTCCATAGCCTTGGTAGCCCATGACAAAAGCCTCGGATGATCACTGACATCATAAAAAAGAGTGTTAATTGGTAAAGGAACAACAGTAGGCACTGTGCACTTGCTCTCCAGGTAGGACCTCTCTCTATATTAAATTGTAATATGAGAATTGACTGCAAATTCTCTCCCCAAACTGTACTCTATATGTTGTGTGTGGGCATGGGGGCAAATTGTTGAAGTCTATGAGCATAGAGAAATATCTTGGCTGTATCATGGATGGCTGTGTTTCAATCATCATTGTTATGCAAGAAATATACATGAAAATTAATAATATTAAAAAGTTAAATTTTATGAATTTATTTTTTGAGATAGAGTATTGAATAACACAAGGTCCATATATTCAGGAAATTTGGGGGCCTGAAGTGCAGAAGTAGGAAAATAAAAGATCATTTATGCAAAAAAAGAATTTATGTGTGTTCAAATGCAATATAAAATCTCACAAATTCATATTTGTAGCCAAGATTTATTTTCTAAGTTTCAGAGCTAGATACTATATATTCAGTATCTCAGCTTCAATTTTTAAGGGCATATAATATTTAAAAACGAACTCATTATTCTCTTTTAGAGAAAAAAACTAAGATTTATATTTATCTTAAGTAAATACATTTTATTGTACGTATTTGATATGCAACATGATGATATGACATAAATACGTATAGTAAAAGAGGTACTATAACAGAACAAATGAACATGTCTGTCATCTCACATAGCTACCCATCCAGCACAAAGGTAAGAGCAGCTATAATCAATTCATTTGGCAAAACTTCTGGATATAGTGATATATATCTAGTCCCTATGGTTTACACGAGATGTTTTGGCTTCTTCATCTTCCATATTGGCTATGTTCCATATTTGTTAGTTTCCATCACTTGACTTACACCTCTCCATTTACTCTTCTTCCCTCCCACCAATCCTGGTAATCCCTGTTTTGTTTTCTTTCTCTACAATGAAAATAGCCCATGTTTCAATGTTCAGTACCACATCAACTACTTTATCTATTTAAAAAAGCAACAAAAATTCCGTTTCCCTTTGAATGAACTATGGTGTATCAGTCTTCTTAACACACACACCTAATGATTGCTAATCCTTGTCTCATTTAATGGTTAGTGTAATAAATCTGAAGATGTCTCCTCAATAATTGCCACTCTAATCTGAACTACAGTATCCTAGCATCTGGAGCCCTCCCCTGGCCTAGGCCTGGTCTTTTGCTTTTGTTCTCCATTCTTTTCCATACTCCATGAAGAGTAACTTTTTAAAACTGCTGTTCAGACATTATCTCTCTAAAGGAAATCTTTCAGTGTCTGCTATGCTCTTAGGAGAAAGGTCAGATTCCTAATAAAGGAAATCAGTTGAGTTCTCTTAGGAGTAAATGACAGAAAAAGTAGCTCAAACTGGTTTAAGCTATTAGAGGATTTATTAGTTCATACATATTAAAAGTCTAAGAAAGTGACTCATTTTGAGTACAACCTGAAACAACTGTACCCTTTTCTCTTCTGTCCAGGAGAGGCCAGATAAGGCCCACTTTTTAATAAGCCTTGTGTGATGTCAATAAGAAATAATTACTGGGGGCAGTGCTATGGTGTAGCAGGTAAAGCTGCTACCTGCAGTGCCGGCATCCCATATAGGTGCCTGCTCAAGTCCCAGCTGCTCCGATATTGATCCAGCTCTCTGTTATGCCTAGGAAGGCAGAGCTGGATAGCCCAAGTCCTTGGGCTCCTCCACCTGCATGGAAGACCTGGAGGAAGCTCCTGGCTCCTGGCTTCGGATTGGTGCAGCTCCGGCCATTGCAGTCAATTGGGGACTGAACTAGCAGATGGAAGACCTCTCTCTCTGCCTCTCCTCTCTCTGCGTAACTCTGACTTTCAAATAAATTAATAAATATTTATTTAAAAAGAAAGAATTATTTGTCATTTTAAGCCACTGATGTTTTGAGACCCTTCTCCCCAGTATAACCTGGAGAATGCTGAATATAGACTTCGGTGTCTTTGAATGTGTTTATGTCTCTATTGTAGACAAGAAATATTCCTTCATTTCCCAACTCCTATAAAAAATCAAAAGACTGAAATTTATTCAGTGGCTCTCAATTTCTACAAAAAAGGCAAATTTATTCAGTGGTGGCCAGCACTGTAGCACAGTAGATTAATCCTCCACCTGTGGTGCTGTTATCACATGCAGGCGCTGGTTCAAGTTCTGGCCGCTCTGCTTCTGATCCAGCTCCCTGCTGATGGCCTGGAAAAGCAGTGGAGGATGGCCCAAGTGCTTGGGCCCCTGCACCCACAAGGGGGGCCCAGAAGATGCTTCTGGTTCCTAGTTTCAGATCGGCCCAGCTCCAGTTGTTGCGGCCATTTTTGGAGTGAACCAGTGGATGGAAGGCCTCTGTCTTTCCCTCTGTCTGTAACTCAGCTTCTCAAATGAATAAATAAGTCTTTTAAAAAAAAATCTGTTCACTGATAAGTAGGGCACATCTTCAACACTTTCTTAAGCTATAGCCAAAGATTTTATATATATATATATATATATTTATATATTTATATAACGATTTATTTATTTATTTGAAAGTCAGAGCTACACACACAGAGGAGAGGCACAGAGAGAGAGAGAGAGACAGACAGAGAGACAGAGGTCCTCCATCTCTGGTTCACTCCCCAGTTGGCCACAATGGCCAGAGCTGAGCCAATCTTAAGCCAGGAGCCAGGAGCTTCCTCCAGATCTTCCCAAGTGGATGCAAGGGCACAAGGACTTGGGCCATCTTCTACTACTTTCCCAGGCCATAGCAGAGAGCTGGATAGGAAGTGGAACGATTTGGCCATGGAGGCCATTTAGGGGGTGAGCCAATGTCTCTCTCTCTCACTGTCTGTAACTCTACCTGTCAAATAAAAAAAAAAAAAAGGAAGTGGAGCAGTGTAGACTCAAACTAGCACCCACAGGGGATGCCAGCACTGCAGGCGGCAGCTTTACTCACCACGCCACCATGCTGGCCCCAGAATATATTCTTAAGACAGAGTCAGATGTTCTGTCAGACGGTGGATACAATTTGTAATTTTATGGGACAGAAGTGGGGACTAAACAAGAAGCATTCCACCTACCAAGTTAGGGAAAATCACACATTCTTCTGGTGTGATTTCAGAATTTTTAAAAATGATTCCTGTGAATTTTAAATTTTTTAGTTTCCTTATGAATATTCATTATAATCACCCTGTCCCTGTTTCCTCATTGTGCTTTGCATATGTAAGGGAGCATGTAACTTGTTTGTTAAATTAGAAGAGGAGGCCTAGAGACATAAAAATTGTATGAAAGTTCTTGCTTTTTCAGTCTATATTTACTTTTAGATGATATATTTAAGAAACAAGTATATATTTTTGATGGTACTATAGACATGAATGTCAGGGTAGGTTGTGTTATTGGCTCACTATCATTCATTCCCTTTCCCTGTCACGTGTCCCAGTACTGCTGACTTTGGGGTTGGTCACGTGGCAAACATTTGTCAATTTCATATGAGCACCTTATGACTTTTGATACACCAGAAGAGAAGATTTAACTACTATTGAATGGCTTTACTGGGGTTCTCTTGCTCAAGCACTCTGTCATGGGCAGCGTTTCCCAGGAAGAAGTGTTATGGAGGAAGGCAGACTTTAGCCCATGTGTGTTGGAGGGGCTGAAGAACAAAAATGGGAATTTCATGTGGTTAAATAAGGGAAGAAGAGGCAGACCAGCAGTTTCATTCCTGACATCTTGCTCTGTTAAGTGGGTCCCTGCCCTTCCTGGGGCACCTTAGTGGAATCTCCTCCTCCTTGCACTAAGGGGATTATCAGGTCCAATAACACTGTGCTGACTAAGTCCTGGGAAGAATTTCCTGAATTGCATGCCCGATGTGTACAACAATATCTCAAAATAAGAGGGAGGGAGGAGGAGAAATAGTAGGCCCACACCTATAAAAATACCAGTCTGAATGTGGACTGGGCTTTCAGTTCTTTGCTGGAATACCCACCCAGCCTGTGAGATGTACCCTCTTCATTAGCCTTTGCTGGCATGTTTACTGCTACTCTCTGTCTCACATCTGAAATTCTTTTCTTGGATGAAAATAAGGACCCGTGATCCAGCTGTCTTTGGAAACAGAAACATTCAGGCTCACACCTGGATTGAAAAGATACATGAAACTAAGTCTGGCTCATCTAAAGCTGAGCCCAGCAAAGCCACAGTTGAAATAAAAATTTCATATAATGTGCATGAGAAATGAAGTTAAGAACTGCAATTTTAAAAAGTTTTAATACTTTCTATCCCAGAAATAACAACAGGGTTCAAAGTTTTATGTGCAGAATGACTTTAACAATATAAAAATTATATTAGAGATGTGTTTGTTTATCACATGTGGGAAAAGACTAATACATAAACATTGGTTATCTTTGAGTAGTAGATTTGAGAGTGAGTTTGGGCTGTGTATTAAGGTCTAGATGCCATCCCCCGTTTGGCTATAACTTTTAATTTCTGTGCTTCAGTTTCTTCATGTCTGCCTCATTGATAGGATTAGGTAAGCTATGAATGTGTAGGTATTAATATACACAAATTAACATAGTACTTTATATTATGCTGAAAATAAACATTAACTATTATGATACTTGTTCTATATTATTAGGATCATTTCATATATACAGTTTTTTATGCTTTTAGACAGATAACAAAATCATAAAGGTAGAAAAATCCAATTGCAAATATTAAAATGATAGGATATTTAATGATCTGTTGATGAGGATAAATGGTACCTAGTCAAAAGAAATACTGAATAGCTAACAGATAACTATTGAGTTCAAGCTTGCTGGAGCTGTTCTGATTAACAGCATAGGGCCAGCAGAAAACCTGGCTGATTAATCTTGGTATGTTGCAAAGAACAAGGTGGAGGTGACCTAGAAATGAGAAAAAGGACAGAGAAGTTATTTCAAAATATACTTGTCTCTGGAAACTTAACATTCTTTGCACCCAGTGGGATACAGTTTGATGAAGTCCTGGCTTTGTGCTAGGAAAAATACCTAATGAAGACCTGGTGCCTGCAGAGAACAGGCTGAAATCTGAGCCTTTACACCTCTTTAATGAAGAATAACCAGGAGACCAACTTTTCAGCCAAGCTGGGGAATCTCTTCAGCGTTGATACTTATAGGATCTCTAAGATCAAAAGGGTCTTCTGAGGTCAAAGCTGCCAAAAACTTGCTAGGTCAGCAATGAATAGAAAAAACTCAGGCTGTTTTTACAGGAAATAGAAGCATAAATATAAGGTATAAAGATACTCAGAATGTAAGACTATCATACAGTAAAAAGAATTAATCTTTATAGATTATTTTCATAATGTTACGTATTAGACATTAAGACACATTTTTTACTTGCCATATACACTTTCGTTTCACAAAACCACTTAAATTGGTTGCCAAATTACTCTGTGACTTTCTTTTTTTTTAAGATTTATTTATTTATTTGAACGTCAGAGTTACAGTGAGAGGGAGACACAGAAAGTCTTTCTTCCGTTGGTTTACTCCTCAGATGGCTGCATCGGCCAGAGCTTTGCCGATCCAAAGCCAGGAGCCAGGAGCTTCTTCCTGGTCTCTCATGTGGGTGCAGGGGCCCAAGGACTTGGGCCATCTTCTACTGCTTTCCCAGGCCATAGCAGAAAGCTAGATTGGAAGGGGAGCAGCCAGGACTAGAACCGGCGCCCATATGGGATGCTGGCACCACAGGTGGAGGATTAGCCTACTGTGCCACGGAGCTGGCCTTGTTACAACTTTCAATATGTTGCTTAGTGTCTTGGTATGTGAGATAGTTCATATGCATGAAATTATGATTGTCTTCTATTATCTTTTATGTATTTTGCTTTTTAACAATTTATATATGCTTTACTTTCTTCACATCTTGACACAAAGAAGTAATTCACTTAGTGTTAATATATACTGACACATAATTCATGCACAAAAACCCTTTCAAAATTGTGATATATTAGACTGTTTACTGATCATATGAATTCAGCTCATGAATTTCCATGTTACTCAGGTCAGGAAAGAGAACATTAACAGAAACCTAGATGTTCCTTTTATTTGCCCTTTGAGTCATTGCTTTTCCCACAGTTAACCACTACTCTGAGTTAAAACAATAGAAGTTGCTTCTTTCTTTGACTTTACAGAAATGGAATCACACAGTATTTTAACATCTCTTCTTGGGGGAGTTTGGAAGGTATGGCTTCCTACATTCAACATTATAGCCATCAGATTTTAACAAGGGTGCTTAAAATAGTGAACACATAATACAAGGGGTTTTAAAACATTCATGGAGAAATGGAATTAAAAGATAACACGGGGTGGGTTGTTGTTTCCATGGTTAACATGCAACTTGGGACACCTGGATCACTTATTGGAGAGCCTGGGTTCGAGAACCATAGTTCTGCTTTCCAGGCAGCTTCCTGTTAATGTGCACCATGGGAAACAGCAGATTACATCCCAGCCGCATTCGGATTGTGTCTTTGCTGCTCATGTGGAAGATACAGGTTGAGTTTCTAGATCTCAGCTTCACCCTGTCCCAGCCCTGGATATGGTGGTCATTTGAGGAACGAAACGGTGGATGAAGAACTTTCTCTCTCTCTCTCTCTCTCTCTCTCTCTCTCTCTTTCTGCATTTCTAATTAATTAATTAGTTAGTTAATAAAAGAGTGAGCTTTCAAGTACTATTTGAAATTCTCACATATTTTACTTGAGAATCCCCTGATGAATAATTGATGCTTAACCACGTTGTTAAATAAACAATCCAAGAAAGCATCATCCCATGTTTTTAGTTAGATAGGAAGAGGAAATTCTAGTATGTTTTGCATGGTGGAGGGACTATAGGTACTGTATATTTTTCTAAATAAACCAAAAAGCTAGAAGCAAGGATTTTGAGTATTTTAAACATAAGTAAATAATATAATTTGAAGAGTAGATATGTTTTCTGTGACTTGAACATTATACAATGCATACATATATGTAAATATCACCTGATACTCCATGAATATGTATACTTTTTATGTATCAGTTAAAAAATAGACATCAACATAAGTGCTGGTGATGTACATAAAAATATGTTCTTCTTTCTTGGAAAACTCTTCATTAGTGATTTGTTATTGTTTTGTTCAAGTTTTCTCTTTATTTTTCAAGATTTTATTTATTTATTTATTTAAAGACAGAGTTACAGAGCGAGGAAGAGAGAGACAGAAAGATCTTCCATCTGCTGGTTCATTCCTCAAATGGCAGCACTCAAGGGGCTGAGAATGAACAGGGTGGAGACAGGAGCCTGGAATTCCATCCAGGTCTCATATGTGGGTAGAGGAGGGCCAAGTACTTGAGCCATTCTCTCCTTTCCCAGGAGCATTAACCTGGAACTGGGTTGGAAGCAGAACAGCTGGAACTTGAATCAGGACTCGTATGGGATGTAAGCATTACAGTTTGCAGCTTAACCCACAGTGCCACAAGGTAAGCTCCTTGTTCAGGTTTTCTATGTCTTCATAATAATTCAATTTTAGTAAATGATGTCTTTCCGAAAATTTATCCATTCTTCTAGATTTTCCAATTTGTTGATACATGGTTGTTCATCCTTTCTATTTCTCCAGTATCAATTGTGATACCTCCTTTTTCATCTCTAATTTTTAATATGTCTCCTTTCTCTTTCCTAGTCTAGCTAACAGTTAATCTATTTTGTCTGTATTTCAAAGAACCAATACTTTTTAAAATTAAGTGTATTTTTTAAAAGTTTATTTAAGTTATTAAATTTATTAACATTAGATTTAAACTTCATTAAATAAATTAATTTAAAAATTATTAAAAATTATATTGTTTTAAAATACAATTAATTAAAATTAAAATTATTTAATTAATTGTATTGTTTTTCAATTGTTTTCAAAATACACATATGTGAAATGTTATACATATACTTTATTGGAATGTAAAATAGTTACTAAGAGAGGCTGGGAAGGGTGGGAGCATGCAGGAGATTTGATAATAGCTACTAAAATGTATTTAGGTGAAGGCAATGGATTCCCTTGTTCCACAGAACTCTAGGGTAACTGCAGTCTGAAGTAAAGGAAACAGAACTGCTAATAGCCTGTTTTTTTTTTTAATTTTTGTAAGATTTTATTTATAGTGCACACATTTCATTTATTTCATTTTCATAGATTTAGCGATATAATGATACTTCCCATCTAACCATCTCTCCTGGCCACACTCTCACTTTTTCGTCCTCCCTCTCCTATGACCATTCTTATCATTTACAAAGATCTATTTTCAGTGTACTTTATACTCATTAGATTAACCCCACACTAAGTAAATAGTTCAACAAATGGTATAAAGGAAAAAACACTATTCCTCAAGAGTAGAGTTGTAAATAATCATTGAATCTCAAATGCAATACGTTTTAAGTTCTCTATCAGTTATCACAGTTAGGGAAAACACATAGTATCTGTCCTTTTAGGACTGGATTCTTTCTTTCTTTCTTTCTTTCTTTCTTTCTTTCTTTCTTTCTTTCTTTCTTTCTTTCTTTTTTTTTTTTTTTTTGACAGGCAGAGTGGACAGTGAGAGAGAGAGACAGAGAGAAAGGTCTTCCTTTTTCTGTTGGTTCACCCTCCAATGGCCACTGCGGCCGGCACGCTGCAGCCTGCACACCACGCTGATCTGAAGTCAGGAGCCAGGTGATTCTCCTGGTCTCCTATGCAGGTGCAGGGCCCAAGCACTTCGGCCATCCCCCACTGCCTTCCTGGGCCAGAACAAAGAGCTGGACTGGAAGAGGGGCAACCGGGACAGAATCTGGTGCCCTGACTGGGACTAGAACCCGGTGTGCCAGTGCCGCAGGTGGAAGATTAACCTAGTGGAAGATTAACCTATTGAGCCAAGACACCGGCCAGGACTGGATTATTTCAATAATTAGAATGGTTTCCAGTTGCATCCATTTTGTTGCAAAAGGTAAGATTTCATTTTTTTTATTGCTGAGTAGTATTCCATGGTATATATATACCATAATTTCTTTATCCAATCATGAGTTGATGGACATCTGGGTTGATTGCATATCTTAGCTATTGTGAATTGAGCTGCAATAAACATGGGGGTACAGATCACTCTTTCAACTGCTGATTTCATTTTGTTTGGATAAATTCCCAGGAGTGGGATTGCTGGTCATATGATAGATCTATTTTCAGATTTTTGAGGGATCTCCTTATTGTCTTCCACAATGGCTACACTGGTTTACATACTCACCAAGAGTGCACTAGGACACTTTTTTCCCCATATCTTAGCCAGCATTTATTGTTTGTTGATTTCTGTATGAGAGTTTTTCTTAAATTGAATTTCCTTGAAGGCTAGTAATCCTGAACATTTTCTTATATGTCTGTTGGCCATTTGAACTTCCTCTTTGTAAAATGCGTATTCAAATCTGCTCATTTCTTATCTGGATTGTTTTGTTGTTGTCGAGTTTCTTGAGCTATTTATATATTTTGCATATTAATGGTTTATCAGTTGCATTGTTTGCAAATATTTTATCCCATTCTGTCAGTTGCTTCTGTGTTTTGTTGACTGTTGCTTTTGCAGTGCAGAAGTTTCTCAGATTGAAATAATCCCATTTGTCAATTTTGACTTTGATTGCCTATGCTTCTGGGGTCTTTTCCAAGAAGTTTTTGCCTGCAAAATGTCCTTCAGTGTTTCCCCAATGTTCTCTAGTAATATTATGGTATTGAGCCTTAAAATAGATAAACCTTTAACCAGACTAGCAAAGAAAAAAAGGAGAAAAATTCAATAAATACAATTAGAGATGAAAAAGGAGACATTATAACTGACATCATTAAAACATAAAAGATCATAAGAGGCCAGCGCCGTGGCTCACTTGTCTAATCCTCCACCTGTGGCGACAGCACCGCAGGTTCTAGTCCCGGTTGGGGTGCTGGTTCTGTCCTGGTTGCTCCTCTTCCAGTCCAGCTCTCTGCTGTGGCCCTGGAAGGCAGTGGACGATGGCCCAAGTGCTTGGGCCCTGCACCTGCATGGGAGACCAGGAGGAAGCACCTGGCTCCTGGCTTCCGATCGGCACAGCGCGCCAGCTGTAGCAGCCATTTGGGGGGTGAACCAATGGAAGGAAGACCTTTCTCTCTGTCTTTCTCACTGTTTAACTGCTTGTGGTGGGGAAAAGATCATAAGAAACTGCTATGAAGGACTATATACTCATAAACTGGAAACCCTCAAAGAAATGGACAAATTCCTGAATTTATACAACCTATCAAGATATAGACAACAATAACAACAACAAAAACATGACAAACAATGAGATTTATTCAGTATTCAAAACTCTTCCATCAAGGAAAAAACTTTTCCATCAATCTCATTGAATACCCAGGACATGATGGCTTTACAACTGAATTCTACAAAACATTCAGAGGAAGTAATTCCAATACTCTTCAAACTATTCCAAAATATAGAACAGGATGAAACTCTGACAAACTCTTCTATGAGGCCAGCATTATTTTGATTCCAAATTCGAAGATATGATACAAAAAGAAAATTACAGACATATCCTTCGTGACTATATATGCAAAATTTTTAGAAAAAATACTAGCAAATCGAATCCAAAAACACATCAACAAGATCAAACATCATGATCAAGTGGAATTTATCCCAGGAGTGCAAGGATGGTTTGACATTTGAAAATCAACAACTGTTATAAATCACATCAATAGAATGAGGAATAAAAGTGATATGGTCATTTCAATAGATGCAGAGAAAGCATCTGATAAGGAACAACATGCCTTCATAATAAAAACCCTCCAAAAATAGGTATAGAAACAACTTTTCTCAAAATTATAAAGGCTATATATGATAAAACAACAGCCAATATCGTTATTAATGAGAAAAGCTGGGAGCAGTTTCCCTCAGATATGAACAAGACACAGATCTCCACTTTCACCACTCTTATTCAATACATCACTGGAAGATTTAGCCAGAGCAATTGGGGGGGGGGGGGTGAAAGAAATAAAGGACATCAAAATTCAAAAAGAAGGAGTCAAATCATCCATGTTTGCAGATGACATGATGTTGTACATGGACAAACCTAAACACCACATCAAAAATCTGTTAAAATTGATAAGCTAATTCAGTAAAGTTGCAGATTTACAGAATAACCATACAACAACCAGGTTTCTTGTATGTTAAAGATGAAGTCACAAAAAGAGAAATCAAGAAATCCCATTAATAGCCAAAACAATCAAATATTTTAGAACAAACTTAATCAAACAAGTGAAAGATCTCAACAATGAAAATTATCAAACATTGATAAAAGAAATCAAGAACAGAAAAAATTGGAAAGATATTTCTTGCTCATGGTTCTGAAGAATCAATATCATTAAAATGTTCATGCTGGGGCCTGCACCGTGGCATAGCAGATAAAGATGCCTCTTGCAGTGCTGGCAGCCCTTATGAGTGCCAGTTCAAGTTCAGGATGCTCAAATTCTAATCCAGCTTTCTGCTGTAGCCTGGGAAACAGTGGAAGATGGCCCAATTCCTGGGGTCCCTGCACCCACATGGGAGACGCAGAAGAAGCTCATAGCTCCTGGCTTCGAATTGGTACAGCTCTGGCCATAGTGGTCATCTGGGGGGCTGGGGAGTGAACCAACAGATGGAAGACCTTTCTCTCTCTCTCTCTTTCTCTCTCCATCTCTTTCTTTCTCTCCATCTCTCTTTCTTTCTCTATCTCTTTTTTTCTTTCTCTCTTTTTTTTGCCTCTGCCTCTCTGTAACTCTGCCTTTCAAAAAATAAGTAAATCTTTAAAGAAATGAAAAAAAAATAAAATGTACATCTTACCTAAAGCAATCTACAGATTCAGTACAATCCTTATCAGAATACCAATGACATTCTTTACAGAATTAGAAAAAGCAATCTTAAAATTCATATGGAGTTACAAAAACCAAGAATACCCAAGCTATCCTGAATAAGAAAAATCAAGCTGGAAACATCACAATACCTGGCTTCAAAGCATATTACAAAACTATCAAAATTAAAACAGCATAATACTGTCACAAAACTGATACAAACATCAATGGAGCAGGATAGAGAGTCCAGAAATTAATCCACATACATACAGCCAACTGATTTTTGGCAAAAGTGCTCAGAACAAAGAGCGGAGTTAAGATAATCTCTTCAACAAATGTTGCTGGCAAAACTGAATGTATTATGTAGAAGAATGAAATTGGATCTACACCTCTCTCCATATAAAAATATTAACTCAAGGTGAATCTAAGACATAACTTTAAGACTATAAAGACACTGGCAGAAAATCTCAGGGAAAACCCCAACATTTCGGTGCATGAGACTACTTCTAGGACGGTACCCCCAAAGCACAGGCAACAAAAGCAAAACTGAACAAATGGGAATATATCAAACTTAGAAGCTTTTGCATAGCAAAGGAAATGATCAATAGAGTGAAGAGGCATCCAACAGAATGGAAAAAAAAAAATTCAAACCAATTATCTGACAAAGGTTTAATATCCCAAATATATCAACTACTTAAAAATATCAACAACAACAACAAATAAAAACCAACTAATCCACTTGAGAAATGGACAAATGACCTCATTAGACTGTTCTCAAAAGAAGAAATACAAATGGCCAAAAATAATATGAAAAAAAGTCACTCAACATCACTAACCATCAGGGAAATGCAAATCAAAACCATAATGAGATGGTTAATGAATGGATAAAGAAAATGTGGTACATATTATACACAATGAAATATTATTCAACTACACAAAAGAATGAAATTCTACCTTTTGGAACAAAATTGGCGGAACTGGAGGGAATGATGTTGAATGAAATAAGCAGGACCCACGGAGAACTACATGTTCTCCCTTATATGTGACAGCTAAAAGAAAGAAAGAAAGAAAGAAAGAAAGAAAGAAAGAAAGAAAGAAAGAAAGAAAGAAAGAAAGAGAGAAAGAGAGAAAAGAGAGAAAGAGAGAAAGAGAGAAAGAGAGAAGAGAAAGAGAAGAGAGAGAGAGAGAGAGAGAGAGAGAAAGAGAGAAAGAGAGAGAGAGAGGAGAGAGAGAGAGAAAGAGAGAGAGAAAGAGAGAGAGAAAGAGAGAGAGAAAGAGAGAGAGAAAGAGAGAGAGAAAGAGAGAGAGAAAGAAAGAGAGAGAGAGAAAGAAAGAAAGAGAAAAGAGAGAGAAATGCCTGTGTGCACCAGTATTGCTGAAAATATAGTTTTGTAAAACTTTGTTTTATACTTTTGTCAAACCAATGGCTAAGATTTTATACTACTATAATTTCAATGACCTTTTATTACTTTAAAATTTACTGTATGTGGGTGATTATTTTTCCACTCAATTATTGTTCATAACTGTTGTCTATAGTCCCATTAAACTAAGTTCTTTTTGTTTTCTGTTAAACTTCTTTTTCAATTATTAAGCTTTTTACTGTAATGTGATTTTCATGTATGTTATATTAGAAACAAAAAAAAGACAGAGAAGGAAAAGGAAAAATGATGGGAGGGAAAGAAAAGGGGAAGGAGGGAAAGGAAATATATGTTTTTAGAATTGTATCCACAAATCACACTGAATATGTTAAAAACTGATTAAAAATAAAGAAAAAATAGTAAAATAAATATTTAAATAAAAATCTTTGTAAATATAAAAATAAAATAATTATATAAACCAAAAATGAAATACATAAAATGATATCATAGAATAAAGATATCAATTTTATCAATGCACACTGATGAACTTAACTCACCTGTTAAATAAAAGGGTCACCCTGCTGTCTAACAAGCAGAATAGGATTCAGAAGGGATGAGTTAAATAAAGTGTGCATCTACAATGAGAAAAGGCAATAGGATGATATAAATGCCATACAAGAACATACGGTTATTTTACAAGACCATATTCTTAATCTTATGTCCATTTTCTCCTTTCTTTACAGTATAGTTTTATTGCATGTATAGAGACTGCTATGGAGTATATTTGAAGAATTTTAATTATTTACAACTCACATAAAATATTCTTTATGTACATTTTTAGCTTATTTTCATGTTAGCATCTATTCATAAGACACTGTTCACATGAACCATGTATAGCTATGGTTGTAGTTCATTAGCTTTGAATGATTTATAATAGTCATATGTGTATGCATAATAAACATGTCCAATATAACCAATTTTGAAATTATTACTTTCACATTCCACATTCTACAGAAAAGATGGAATTAAAATATTTGCTTTCATCAAATTTTCTCCAGTATTATGTATACATTCCTTGGGGGCAACAGTTAGAAATTAAAACAGAGAATCCACCATTTGGCTTTGGTATGTATTCTCAAGCTTCAACAGTTATTCCCTTCACAGTTTTATAAATACTACTACTACTTCCAACAGAGTATGTAAATGCAAACATTTTTGTTTTATAATAAATTATGCAGACCATGTCAGTGTTTCTTTGTTTTTCTTTTTTTTTTTCTTCTCACTAGTTGTTGAATTCTTTAATTAGTGGGGTGTTAAGCTTATGATTACAAAAAATTTAAAGTATGTCACTGTAAAAATTAAAATAAAACAATAAGAATTGACGGAGGAGGGAGGGTGGGAACATGGACAGGAGGGAGAGTAGGGTAAGAAATAGCACTATACTCCTAAATTCATATGCATGAAATGCAGGTAATTTGTTCATCTTATATAAATTTAAAAAATTTAAATGCAAACACTTAAACATATTTCTTATTTTCTTACAATGCCCCACATCATTGTATCTTGAAAACTGATGTGATGAAAAAATAATAGGCATCCTGAAAATTGATGTTAAATGTCATCTAAAACCCCAAATTAATATAAGTTAGTCAATGGACATAGGTTAAAATTAATTTTAGTGATATATTACAAAATAATAGCTTATATATTTTTAGTTTATAAGAAATGACATTGAGGTTTCACACTATGATTGGTAGTTCCTATATTTAATATGACATATAAGTAAATCATTTATTAATTTAAAATCCATGGAGAGTAGGGCATATTGATTTACTGTTTAAAATGAATAGTACTTACACGCTGAATCCACTGAAGCTTTCATTAGAAAAGTAGTTGAGTAGGTGACTTATTTTTGAAAATAGCTGAAAAAAACATTTTACAAAAGGAAGAATCAGAGAGGAGAGAGGGAAGGCATAGTCCAAAACAGATGGAGAAAGTGTCAAGGGCAAAGCCATGATAATAAGGATGGTAGGAAATCAGACACAGTAGGAGAGGTTTTAGGTTGGGGATATGTAGGTCAAACCAGTGTTTATAGTGTGACTCCACAAAATAGCATTGTAGAATATCCTGAAATGTACTAGTATAATAACTTGAAAAGAAATAGTAGTCATATTTTAATATTACACTCTTATTTTCTTTTTTAAAAATATTTTAAAGGTATATTTATTTATTTGAAAGGCAGAATTACAGAGAGGCAGAGAGAGAGAGAGAAATTCTTCCATCCACTGGTTCACTCCCCAAAGGGTCACAATGGCCAGACTGGGCCGATCAAAGCCAGGAGCCAAGAGATTCCCCCTGGTATCCCACATGGGTTCAAGGCTCATCTTCCACTTCTCAGACCATAGCAGAGACCTGGACTGGAAGTGGAGCAGCATTGACTGGAACCAATGCCCATAATGGATGCTGCACTGTAGGCGGCAGCTTTACCTGCTTCACCACAGTGCTGTCCCCCAATATTAAATTCTTTTAGCTAAGATGTTACAGTAAAAATTTCTACCTGAAGCCAAATTTGAATGCTGTAGGCCTTTTATATAATAGGAAATAACATCATTCTTAAAAGTTAAGAAACTGGTGCATAGATAGTAAGTAAGAAAGGTGCATAGATATTACATGCAAAGATATCTCTTCCTCTCTTTTCCATGATAAACACAGTACATGTTGACTCTTCTCCCTAGGGAGCCTGGATATGATCTCTCAACACTCAATACAGTGCTGTAGCAGCCACCAGAACTGGCCTATGATCCAAAATCTATTCCCTTTATCTATGCTGAATTCCAAAAGATGCACTAATCAAGGTGGGAAGTATCCCTATGTTCCTAAATCTGCATATCTGAATACATGAAATGTCTAAAAATACATGATTATATATCTGAAGTACATGGAATTTAAATACATAAATTTATATAAATAAAAAAGAATGATATAAACTAATTCAGTTACGTGAATAGAAACATACTACATGACATTGGTTTCAACTCTTGCCTATAATCATTGAATCTTCACATTACATCTTCATAAACTGTGGTGCACAATGAGGCTGCAAATAAAACCATGGAGAAAGCTTTCTAAAAGCAGCTGAGGTTTAATAGTTTGGCATTTCAATCCTCTTGTCCCATTTTCTCAGCCCACTTGCTAAAATGGAAATTAAGAATTAAATTGTGTCTCATTGAAAATTCTTGTTAAATTCCTAATTCCCACTAACTCAGAATGTGACTGTTTTTGGAGATAAATCTTTTTTTATATATATAAAGCTTTTATTTAAAGAATATAAATTTCCAAAGTACAGCTTATGGATTACAATGGCTCCCCCCTATACAACTTCCCTCCCTCCCGCTACCCTCCCCTTTCCCGCTCCCTCTCCCCTTCCATTCACATCAAGATTCATTTTCAATTCTCTTTATACATAGAAGATCAGTTTAGTACATATTATGTAAAGATTTCAACAGTTTGCCCTCACATAGAGACACAAAATGAAAATACTGTTGGAGTACTAGTTATAGTATTAATTCACAATGTACAGCACATTAAGGACAGAGATCCTACATGATTTTTTTTAAAGAATTGATTAATTATCTATGCAATTTCCAATTTAACACCAAGATTTTTTAATCATTTGCAATTATCTTTATATACAGAAGATCGATTCAGTATATACTATGTAAAGATTTCATCAGTTTGCACCCACACAGAAACACAAAGTGTAAAAATACTGTTTCAATACTAGTTATAGCATTATTTCACATTGGACAACACATTAAGGACAGATCCCTCATGAGACGTAAGTACACAGTGACTCCTGATGTTGATTTAACAATTTGACACTCTTGTTTATGGCGTCAGTAATCTCCCTAGGCTCTTTTAATGAGGTAATTCTGTTAAAATGGTGTCATTGGGGTTTACCTTAATTCAACACAACTGGTGTCCTAACAAAAGGAGTTAGGGTACAGACAATGAGCAGCAAGGACAGAGGGATGATCATGTGAGGACACGGAGAAATCAGCATGCCAAGAAAGAACATTACACGCCAAGGAAGAAGGCCTTAGAGGAAATGGAACCCAATGGCAGAAATCAGAACTCCTTTTATTTATAATTCCAGACTCTAGAATTGGGAGAAAAGGTTTTTTAAGCTACTCAATCTGTGCAATTTTATTATGACATCTTTAGAAAACAAATACAATGACAAAATTTTACTAGTTTTACACAATGGTTTAAAAAGCAGATATGTAACCTGACAGATCATCCTATTTTTAGATAGACCATGTGTTTTTTTCTACAACCACTGTTAAAAAATTCCATGACACCAAGTATAGCATTTATCAAAAACTTTGATTTTCACCAAGTGACATGTCTAGCAGAATTTTCATTATTGAAATCTTCCTACAGTACTCTATTGTGCCTGTTTTGCTGTTGTATATTGTGTTATTGCTTAGAATATTTTTACATTAAAATTCCTGCTTGTTTTCCTTTCCATTTCATTTCAAATGTGTTTCATTATGCTTTATAATCCTTCCCATAGTTTTCATGAATATGTATAATTTCCTTTCATTTAATACCTGGATCATGTATCTTGCTAATGAGAACTTTTCTTTTCAATTAGTTATTACTCTTTGTTGATTTACTTATTTTTGAAATCCACCAAAGTAAGGATGATGATATGTTAACACTGTGTATAATTTTATGTTAATGATATATAGTCCATGCATTGATTATAGACAACTAGTGATAGAACTGCTATTTCGTATTTCTTACAGTTTTCACTTAATTAAGAACTTTGTTGTTAATTGTTTTAGTCCCCTCCTCCAGCCATTAGTGAAATGCTATATAATTCAATTTGGTACATGTATCTGAATGTATTCCCTTTGAAAGCATGTCTACAAATATTCAGATCTAAAATTAAGTTCTTTCTAATTCTTGTTTTCAATAACTTTTGGAAGTATATGTTCTCATTCATATTTTACAGATATGAAAATTGGTAAAAAATAATGGTTTCATCTCAAAGAATGGAATGACTGTCTTAAAAACTAAGACCAATAAAAATTCTAAAGGAAAATAAGTCTACAAAGCACACTTTCCTCTTCATATTTATGGATTTACAATATTTTTATTTATTTCTTTATTTGACAGGTAGAGTTACAGACAGTGAGAGAGACAGAGACAGAGAGAAAGGTCTTCCTTCCATTGGTTCACCCCTCAAATGGCCGCAACAGCCAGTGCTGCGCCAATCCAAAGCCAGGAGCCAGGTGCTTCTTCTTGGTCTACCATGCGAATGCAGGGGTCCAAGCACTTGGGCCATCCTCCACTGCCTTTCTGGGCCACAGCAGAGAACTGTACTGGAAGAGGAGCTACCAGGACTAGAACCCAGCACCCATATGGGATGCGGGCGCCAAAGGTGGAAGATTAACCAAATGAGTCACAGCGCTGGTCCCCAGTATTTACAATATTTTTAAAAATCATTCATCCTTTTAGTCACATCCACAAAAACTCCTATACTGTTTAGTTTGTTTTCATAATACGAAGAATAACCTGACACCCAATGGAGCAGACATACTTCACAGATGAACAACAGTTTTAAATTTTACAAGTAGTGTAAAAACAACCCAAGTCACTTCAGCAGCAACATATTTTTGTTTTTGAGCCATCTACCATATTTGTTGAAAAACTGCTGAAAAAACGATCAGTTTCCAAGACTCCAGTTATCACCTTTTTGCATAACATTTTCTGGAGAACATCTCTTTCTGCATCAAGCCTTGTACTGTTCTGTATTTGATAGCCTATTGCCTCCATTTATTTGCATGACTACTTTTTTATTAGACTCATTATTTTTAGTACCAAAATTTAATATTCTTTATATCTTCAATATTTAGCAAGTTTGTTAGCAAATAAGTTTTCAATAAAAGTATGTTTGATTAAACAGTAAACATTAAAAAAAAACTTCTTTAAATGCATATGCCATATAAGTATAGTTTCTTTCAGAGATCAGACAGCTATCTCTGAAAGAGAAGTGGAGTGCTGGCATTTGACATCAAAAAATGAAATTTGTTAATGCTTCTTAACCATTAAGAAATGGGACAGGACAATTAGAACCAATATTATATATTATAGTGTGCGTGGATCCTAACATTTATCTTTTTGCCCTAAATATCTACTACCATAATAGTAGATAATTTACAATTTTGATAAGTAAATGAAAGATAAATACGAAGATGATTAATGTGTTCATTTATTGCCAAAGAGTAAAGCACATCAACATTCACTGAGATAATACAAATTCTTAAAATAATTTTGAAGTTTTTGAGAGTATAAATATCAACTGTAAACCCTGTATCCCATTGATTTTTTATCAAATCTCAAATCATTGAATATACCTACCAATTTTCTTGAATGAAGCTTGCCTCTCACTGTATCAGTCTTCTCATTACTTTCACTAAAATAACTGAGAGGAGTTCCAGGGGAAAGAACATGCTTATTTCAGCTTATAGTTTGGAGGCCACAGTTCATGCTTGGGTGGCATCTTTGTTTAGTGTGTGGTAGAGGCTGGTCATGGCAGGATGGGAGGAATGATCACATCTTAAGCCACAAAGTACAAGTGTGAAGTTAGGCAGAACTTGAACTCAAATATTAATCACCCCACATATGAGAACTACCTTCTGAAGGAACAGCACCAATGAACTAAGCACCTCCCACCAGACATCTTTCAATGTCACAACTAGACCAAGCCTCCACCCTCGATCTATCAACCATTCACATTAAAAGATCAGAGTTTAAACATGTTGCGTGAGTGTTGGGAAGACTTGTCAACCCATAACCCGCTTGGTACAATTTTAAATACAGTGAAAGAAAAGCAAGCACCTATGCATATACTAGTAGTACTTTCCTAGAGTAGTTTTCACTTCTTCCCAAGCTTTAAGGAGATAGCAATGCCACCACCAAATGCTTGTAAGGCAAGTTAGCTAAAACCTTACCTATTTCTGGTTGCTGGAGTTAATTCCCTTGGCTAATGAGCATGTATGTCTTCCATCAGGGTTCTATGAGTGTTCCTTTTACTTTACCCTGAGATACCAGATGACGACTTTACTACATCAGGAATGAATATTCTTCAGGCAAGGACATACAAAACTAAGTTTGAAAGTAAAGAGAAAACTTTTTAATAATATCTCAGCATATTTGCATTTCATCATCATTTACATGCTTCACTTTCTATACATTTCTAACTAGCAATCTCCATTTCAGCTGTCAGGAGTCTATGCCATTGCAAACTTAGACCTGTGTGAAATGCTGAACTTTTGCTTCCTGAATTTTAAATGCAAAAACTGACATACTCATTTGTGTGTGAGGATATTTGTGATTACAGCCAACAACCACATTTCTCCTCAATGACATTCAGCAAGATATTTTAATTATTAACAAAGAAAAATAACCTTTAAAAAAAACAAACTGCACCCATACCATTACATAAATCAGTTGAATTTTTAGCTATTTTCTCCTACTAATTCCTGACACTTACATTTTTGCTTTAGTGAACTTTGTTTCCAAACTACCCCTCAGTGGTCATGGTCATGATCATTCTTAAATCTATGCATATAATTCTCTCTCAGTGTGGAACATTCTCATTTCTCTGTCCTTCAAGTTCTCTTATTTATGAAAATTCAACTCTTGCTTTCGTACTTTAAAAAATCCATACAGAAATATTCCAGTGAAGTTTAAATTTCTGAGATCCTTTATGCACCTACTGTTAGTCTCTTACTGCTCTATAATTCATTTAAATATCATTATATATATAATTCAATAAATAATTTTGAGCTAAATTACATGAAACCTTAAAATGTATTTTATCTGAGAAAAGTGGTTATCATGTTATTTTAAAAGTTTTTAAAACTAACACCAAATACATGTTACCATTGCAGAGGTAGGCATTTTTCTTAGCAAGCAGGATTCTTGCATTTCATATTCGAATCCTTGAGTTTGACACTGGACTCCAGATTCTGACCTTGGTTTCCTGTTATTATAGATTCAAAATGAGGCCATAGAGTTGGCTCAATACTAAATGTGTTCCAGCCATGTGAAAGAACTAGATCGAATCTGGGATGCCTGCATGCCTTATTAGAGTGCTGCTATTGCATCTCAAAAAGCAGCAGAAATTGACTCAAAATGCCTGGGCCCTTGCGACCCATGTTGGAGATCTGGGTAGGGTTCCTGGTTCCTTATTTCACAGTCCATTCCTGGGTACTGTGGACATTTTAGATGTAAAGCTAGTGAATTTAAGATCTCTCTCTCTCTCTTTCTCTCATCCCTTCCTCTGTGTGTGTGTGTGTGTCTCTGTCATTCTGCATTTTAAGTGAATGAAAGTAAAGAAGTAATCACTTTTTAAATTTTTTTATTTTATTTTAAATTTATTTTATTATTTAGTAAATATAAATTTCCAAAGTACAGTTTATGGATTACAATGGCTTCCCCCCCCATAATTTCCCTCCCACTCACACGCCTCCCATCTCCTGCTCCCTCTCCCATTCCATTCACATCAAGATTCATTTTCAATTATCTTTATATACAGAAGATCGATTTAGTATATATTAAGTAAAGATTTCATCAGTTTGCACCCACACAGAAACACAAAGTGTAGAATACTGTTTGAGTACTAGTTATAGCATTACTTCACATTGGATGACACATTAAGGACAGATCCCACATGAGGAGTAAGTACACAGTGACTCCTGTTGTTGACTTAACAATTGGACACTCTTGTTTATGGTCTGCTAATACTAACTGATAGAATCAAAAAGGGAGAGAATGATCCAGCATGGGAAGCAGGATACACAGCAGACTCCTAGAATGGCAGATGTCCTAAATAGCACTCTGGCCTCAGAATCAGCCCTTAAGGCATTCGGATATGGCTCAAGAGCCCATGAGAGTATTTTAGGCATGGAAAGCCAAGACACTCTGGGAAAAAAAAAAGAAGACCTAAATGAAAGATCTCTGCAAGTGAGATCCCAGTGGAAAGAACGGGGCCCTCAAAGAAGGAGGTACCTTTCTCTGAAGGGAGGAGAGAACTTCCACTTTGACTATGACCCTGTCAGAATAAGATCAAAATCAGAGAACTCAAAATGCTTCCATCGCCTTGGCAACTCATGACTAGAGCCTAGGGAGATTACTGACGCCATAAACAAGAGTAATCACTTTTTTTAAAAAAAAATTTGACATCCCAGTTTAGTAAAGGTTTTGAATTGGGAACTGCCATTATGATCACAGAAATCATACACTATGATGGATAAAGGTAATATAGAACACATCCTTTATCTGGGTTGTCTATTGCTGTGTAATAAACCATCTCAAATTTATAATGAGAACAGCCACTTACTACCATTGTTCGGTGGTTTGTCTAAGTTTATTTGGGTGAATCTTTTGTCCTTTGTGGCTTTGACTGGAGTCACAACAATGTGGAAGCTTGACTGAACTGGGCCATCCAAGATGACTTATAATGTTTGGGAATGGCTGTTATCTGAAAGCATAATAGAAACTGTCAATCAAGTTCTCATCTGTGTGGCCTTTCCCTAATGCTTTAATTTTTCACAGTATGGCAGTTGGGTTCCAAAATGGGGTGTTCTGATTCTGTGAAGTAAAAAACACTAACATTCTTAGGTGCAACATCAGAAGATATAGAGCATAACACCTACCAGGTTCTGTTTATTAAGGCAAGTAATAGGGCCCAAGGGATTGGGATGAAATGCCCTCTTTTTCAGTATGGCAGATAATTTTCTGTTATCTTTAATCAAAAGCATAGAATCTTCAATTTTCATGAAGTTTGTGGACATTCAACAATTAACTACCTAATTTACTAGAATTTCTAATTTAGAACTATCAAATTTATTTATCAGCTTATTTAAAATATACTCTTTGTAAAAAAATGTTTTATGCACTCATTTTCATTTATTTGAAAAGTAAAGTAACACGCACATACACAAACACACACACACAGAGAATGAGAGAGAGAGAAAAAAAAAAAAATAGAGAGCAGTTTCCATCCTTGGGTTTACTTCCCAAATAGCCACAACATGCAAGGTTGGACCAAGCTTAAGCCAGGAGCCCAGACCTTCATCTGGATTTCCTACATAGATGGCAGCTACCATACGCTTCAGAATCCATTAACAGGAAACAGGATTGAAAGTTGAATAGTTGAGACTTGAATTGACACTCTAGTGTGGGTTACTAGAACCCTCAATTGTGGCTTAACATACTGTACCATATTGCCTTCCAAATTTATCAACTTTCTAAAGTTAAGTTATGTCACTGAATTTGATTTTCCATGTCACTATGGTAAATTGCACTCAAATGTCTAAAATGTTGATTTTCAGTGATGATTTTTTATCATTCTAGCATGCCTTATCAGATTTGTGCAAAGTTAATATAACTAACTCCCTTCATAAGGTAGCCATGGAAATAAATGATTTAAGAGTATTTTATATAAGTATATATGTATATATACATATATATGATTCAACTTTTGATCTTTTTTATCTTTCTTCAAAATAAGTGCGACAGACATTATAGCACAGTAGGTTAAGCTATCACTTAGGATGCCTGCATTCCATATTGGATTGCCTGAGTTCGAGTCCTTCCTCTGCTTTGAATCTTGCTTCCTGGTAATGTGGATACAAGGAGGTGGAGAAAACGGTTTAATTGCTACCCATGTGGAAGATTCAGATTTATTTCAAGGCTCCTGGTTTCAACCTGACTCAGCCTTGGCTGATGACAGAATTTGGGGAGTGAATAAGTGGATGAAAACTCTCTTATCTCTTTCTGTCTCTATCCATGTCATTCTGCCTTTAAATAAATAAAAATAAACTTTAAAAAAGATGGAAATTAAGGATCTTACAATAATTATGCATCCCAAATAGTGGTTCCAGACAGTATGTCAGTCATGAGCACTTGTTATTAAAATATGTAATGGATTCAGGTAATTACGTTAATTTATTTATTTATTTTGTAGTTTGATGGACCAAGTTGACCTTGTTTTCCCTAAGATTCTCTAAGAAGTCCATTCAGATGATTTAATTTTATTATCTCAATTAGTTTCTGAAATATTATAATACACTAGTAGAGAAACCATAGGAATATGTAAAGCACCATTAAAAGGTATTGGTGCTGTATAGCGACCATAGTATTTTTTATTGGAGTTAACGATTCAAAAAACCTTAATAGTTAACAATAATTCTGGCTGGTGCCGTGGCTCAATAGGCTAATCCTCCGCCTGCGGCACTGGCACACCGGGTTCTAGTCCCGGTTGGGGTGCCCGATTCTGTCCCGGTTGCTCCTCTTCCAGTCCAGCTCTCTGCTGTGGCCCTGGAAGGCAGTGGAGGATGGCCCAAGTGCTTGGGCCTTGCACCCGCATGGGAGACCAGGAAGAAGCACCTGGCTCCTGGCTTCGGATCAGTGCAGCGTGCCTGCCGTAGTGGCCATTTTGAGGGTGAACCAATAGAAAAGGAAGACCTTTCTCTCTGTCTCTCTCTCTGTCTAACTCTGCCTGTCAAAAACTAAAACAAAAACAAAAACAATTCTTTGGTAAAATACTATGGTAGCTGAACTTAGAAGAATAATATTTCATGAAAAAAAAAAACTATGAATCAAATCTATAGAAAATACAAATTATATTTCACACTGGCCCTAGTATTTAAAAGATACAATTTATGGGGCATACAATTTATGGGGCCAGCGCTGTGGTGCAGCAGGTTAACACCCTGGCCTGAAGCGCCAGCATCCAATATGGGCACCAGTTCAAGACCCAGTTGCTCCACTTCCCATCCAGCTCTCTGCTATGGCCTGGGATAGCAGTAGAAGATGGCCCAAGTCTCTGGACCTCTGGACCTATATGGGAGACCCAGAAGAAGCGCCTGGCTCCTAGCTTCAGATCAGTGCAGTTCTGGCTGTTGCAGCCAATTGGGCAGTGCCTCTCCTCTCTCTGTGTAACTCTGACTTTCAAGTAAAACAAATAAATCTTTGAAAAAAATGATAAAATTTAGAAAGAAATATACAAGTAAATTATAATATTTATATAGTTACAGAATACACCATTAGCTAGGGAAACAAAATACATATTAAACCAGTTTTGTAAGTTGATTATACTTTTATCATTGAAGGTTATATTTCTTTATTATGGAACAAGTTCGAAGTCATAAAAAGTTGCAAAAATCAAAATAGGATTCTTACAACCAGTTTCTCAAATGCAATTGTCTAAACATGGATACTAATATTGATATAATATTGTTAAGTAATCTATAGCCCCTATTTAAATATCATTAATTTTACCAGAATCAGATCAAAAATCACCTAGTGTATTTAATTTTCATGTCCATCTAGCTTGCTTTAATCTGCAACAATTTCTTAAATTTAAGGCATTTCTATTTGTGATTAGAAAGTGAAAAAAATTCCTGAGATACATGAGATATTATAACATTTTGAGAACATGATTTTTCCTTCATATAACTGGATCTGATCATTTTTAAAAATGAGCTCAATTTCTTTTTTCACACCAAAAATAATTCTTTCAGATGAATGATATCAAAAGTAATTCTGGGGGAGCCAAGATAGCTGAATAGCAAGAAGCCACACTTTCCTAAGCCATAGAAAGATACAAGAAAAACAGAGGAAGGATTCCTCAGTGGACTGACAGAAATTTTCAGTGGAAGAATGATGGAACAGAACAGATTACATAGGACAGAAAGGAAAAAGAACATGTAAGTAGTATGCATAACCAACTGCTGGCTGAGAGTTTCCATCTTTCCAAGCCAAGGTAGGGAGAAATTGCTGCATGCTCTAGAATTGGCAACTTGAATTGATGGGCAATTCAACAGTCTACTCCACCCCACACCACCCTGACTTTAACTGCAGCCTAGGGAGCAGAGAGAGGTCTGAGAAAACGCTTGGATCTGGAAAGGAAAACCACATTGCCTCTCCACCCTCCTTTTCCCACAAAGCACCAGATTCAATCGGTTAAGTGGACTCCCACAGCTGGCAGCAGCCAGAGTCAGGACAAATTATTGTGTGGAGAGCAGATTCCCTGCATGCTGCTCTGTAGGAGTTTTGGTCACAAGTCTCAGAGCCCCGAGGGTTTTCCCACAGCTTTTTCTGTGGCTAGCACCAACCAGCAGCAACTCAAAAAATGCAGATCCAATCTGAGGAAGTTTCCTACATGCCTCTAGCTTATGTTGCTGCGAGCCCAAGGCACAAATCTCAGCAGCATCCCTGCATGACTTGTGAGAACAGGGGGTCAGTTTCATCTGTGCCTTGTAGAACAAGTAAACTGGAGTAAACTGCACTAACGGTATTTGAAGGGCAGTATCTGCATTGTTGTGCTTCAGATGAGTGGCTACCACAATCTCCAACACCTGAGTCCCACCCTGAGTGAACTGGGTAGAAATCCCACTGTGTCCTGCAACACCAGGATGGTAACAATCAATACTAATCTACCCAGTGGAATCTATGGAAGAGCCTGCCTGCATTTCACTTCTCTGAATCTATATGTGGCCGTGCAAAATCAGTAGTATGTCTTGTAGTCTCATTGTAGGACCAGAGCAGGTTGGAGTTATATCCCTAGTCCTGGGACTAGGGCTGTTGGTTTTAAGCCCCAGAATCAGTTGTAGTCTCCCCTTGGGTCATGCAGTAGGGCACATTAACATTATGACACAGTGATAGTCATAGCTCTGGTGCCACAAACCCCAGCATCCGTCAGGCTTGCCAGTGGGACAAGGGAGCAGCTTCTTTGTGTCCCTCAGCACCAGCAGCAATATCTCAGCTATCACAATCTCTAGTGCAACGTGTGGGTGATTCTGTGCTTAGCTGAATGATTGCCTGCCTAGCCCATGTAGGAGGTTAATCTGACTGCTGGCAGTTGGCAGGAGCCCTAGGCACATTACCCCATCACCATCCCTATAATTGCCAATGGCCCAGACCCATTAGGAAAACTACCATAGTCTATGTGACCTTCAAGCTGACTGGAGAAGCATAGCGGTGCCAATATCGACTCTATCCTATAGAATTAGTGTTGCCCTGAATTAGCTATGCCCCCTCTGCCTTCCCTTAAAAGGTGTGCTTGGTCATTAATAAAGCAGACATGTTTGCCAAAATTTGTCTCCAGGTGCTTCTTGCCAAAGAACACCGTTGCCCCACCATCCCAGCAGTATGGACCTCACTGGTCGAATCTGGAGTAACTGACACTGAACTAACTGAAGACTAAAGATACAGACCCTAAGAAGCTAAAATTCATCTAAATTCACTCTTATAGCCCTATAAAATGCTGAAGAATTGAATGTTCTACTCTTTACAGGCACAGGTGACAATGCTTAAAGCAAAAAACAATCACTCAGAGACTATACTTCTGGGCTCACCTAAAACCAAACCAGAAGCAAGAAGCCAAGTTATACCCTGTGTTCCATCTAAAACATAAACACTTTTCCAATGAAACCTACTTCATAAGTAAGGTAATAGGTGCACAATGGCCACCATGTTCATTCAGGAGCATGTTGTTCATTTGCCATGTGTTTGCATATGCTCTAGGGATTTCTGTATTGCTAATTTCCAACTTCATTCCACTGTGGTCTGAGAGGCTGTATCGTATGATTCTAATTCTTTTGAATTTGCTGAGACTTGCTTTATTGCCTAGTATGTGATCAATCCTAGAGTAGTTTCCATGCACTGCTGAGAAGAATGTAAATTCTTCAAGTGTAGGATGAAAAGTTCTGTAGATATCTGTTAGATCCATTTGGGCAATAGTGTCGTTTAAATCTACTGTTTCCTTGTTGATCTGTCTGTTTCTGAGAGTGGAGTATTGAAGTCCCCTAGTACTATTGTATTGGAGTCTAATCTCCCTTTAAGCCCCTTAACAAATCTTTTAAATAAACCAGTGCCCTATAATTAGGTGCATATACATTGATAATAGTTACATCTACCTGTTGAATTGATCCTTTAATCATTATATAGTCCCCCTCTTTGTCTCTCTTAAGTTTTTGTGTTAAAGTTTATTTTCTCTGATATTAAGATGGCTACGCCCACTCTTTTTTCATTTCTGTTGTCATGGAATACCTTTTCCAACCTTTCACTTTCAGACTGCATGTATGTTTGTTGGAAAGAGGTGTTTCTTCTACTCAGCAAATAGATAGGTTTTGTTCCTCAATCCATTCAGCTAGTCTGTGTTTTTTAACTGGAGAGTTGAGGCCAATAACGTTCAATGTAACTACTGACAAGTAGTAACTTTGCCTGCCACTTTCCCAAACATATTTTTCTAATATATGCTTTGAACTTCCTGTGATATTTTACTGTGAGGTTTTCTTCCTTTACTGCCTTTCATATTGATGGCCGTGTTTCTGTGTTTCTGAGTGTAACACATCTTTAAGCATCTTTTGCAGGGCTGGATGAGTGGAAACACATTCTTTCAATTTCTGTTTGTTATGAAAAGTCTTTATTTCACCTTCATTCACAAATGAGAGCTTTGCCGGATATAATATTCTGGACTGGCCGTTTTTCTCTCTTAGAACCTGGGCTATATCTCGCCATTCCCTTCTAGCCTGTAGGGTTTCTGACGAGAAGTCTTCTGTGAGTCTAATTGGAGATCCTCAGAGAGTAATCTGACATTTCTCTCTTGCACATTTTATTTTTTTATTTTTTTTTAATTTCTTTTTTTTATAATGCTTTTATTTAAAGAATATAAATTTCCAAAATACAGCTTATAGATTACAATGGCTTCCCCCCCATAACTTCCCTCCCACCCGCAACCCTCCCCTTTCCCACTCCCTCTCCCCTTGCTTCACATCAAGATTCATTTTCAATTCTCTTTATATACAGAAGATCAGTTTACTATATATTAAGTAAAGATTTCAACAGTTTGCCCTCACACAGCAACACAAAGTGAAAAATACTGTTGGAGTACTAGTTATAGTATTAATTCACAATGTATAGCACATTAAGGACAGAGATCCTACATGACATATATTTTTACAATTGATTAATTTTCTATGCAATTTCCAAGTTAACACCAAGATTTTTTTTTCATTTTTAATTATCTATATACAGAAGATTGATTCAGTATATACTAAGTAAAGATTTCATCAGTTTGCACCCACACAGAAACACAAAGTGTAAAATACTGTTTCAGTACTAGTTATAGCATTACTTAACATTGGACAACACATTAAGGACAGATCCCACATGAGATGTAAGTACACAGGGACTCCTGAAGTTGATTTAACAATTTGACACTCTTGTTTATGGCGTCAGCAATCTCCCTAGGCTCTAGTCATGAGTTGTCGAGGCTATGGAAGCCTTTAGGGTTCGCCGACGTCGATCTTATTCCGACAGGGTTATAGTCAAAGTGGAAGTTCTCTCCTCCCTTCAGAGAAAGGTACCTCCTTCTTTGATGGCCCCGTTCTTTCCACTGGGATCTCACTCACAGAGATCTTTCATTTAGGTCTTCTTTTTTTTCCAGAGTGTCTTGGCTTTCCATGCCTAAAATATTCTCATGGGCTCTTGAGCCAGATCTGAATGCCTTAAGGGCTGATTCTGAGGCCAGAGTGCTATTTAGGACATCTGCCATTCTATGAGTCTGCTGTGTATCTCGCTTCCCATGTTGGATCATTCTTTCCCTTTTTGATTCTATCAGTTAGTATTAGCAGACACTAGTCTTGTTTGTGTCATCCCTTTGACTCTTAGACCTATCAGTGTGATCAATTGTGAACTGAAATTGATCACTTGGACTAATGAGATGGCCTTGGTACATGCCACCTTGATGGGATTGTATTGGAATTCCCTGGCACAATTCTAACTCCATCATTTGGGGCAGTTCCGATTGAGCATGTCCCAAATTGTACATCTCCTCCCTCTCTTATTCCCACTCTTATATTTCACAGGGATCACTTTTCAGTTAAAATTTAAACACCTAAGAATAATTGTTTGTTAATTACAGAGTTCAACCAATAGTACTAGAATAAAAAAAAATTACTAAAATGGATAAAGTATTACATTGTACAACAACAGTAAGCACAAGAGCTGATCAAGTTACTGTTTCTCATAGTGTCCATTTCATTTCAATAGGTTTCACCTTTGGTGCTCAATTAGTTGTCACCGATCAGGGAGAACATATGATATTTGTCCCTTTGGGGCAGATGTTTTCCAGATTCCTCCATCTTATTGCAAATGACCAGATTTCATTGTTTTTGACTGCTGTATAGTATTCTATAGAGTACATGTCCCATAATTTCTTTATCCAAATGTATGCTTTGAATTCCCTGTGATCTTTTGCTGTGAGGTTCCCTTCGTTTATCTTCTTTCATGTTGATGGCCGTGTTTCTGTGTTTCTGTGTGTAACACATCTTTAAGTATCTTTTGCAGGGCTGGACGAGTGGCAACAAATTCTTTCAATTTTTGTTTGTTATGAAAGGTCTTTATTTCACCTTCATTCACAAATGAGAGCTTGGCAGGATATAATATTCTGGGCTGGCAGTTTTTCTCTCTAAGTACCTGGGCTATGTCTCGCCATTCCCTTCTAGCTTGTAGGGTTTCTGATGAACGGCAAGATGGCGGAATAGGAAGAGAGCACACCGATAGTCTGGGGAGAGACAGTTTAATAAAAGTGGAGATACTGCAGGTTCAAGGAAGAGTAGGGGAAGAAACAGCAGAGGAAACCCTTCCGGAACTGGTGATTCACAGTGGACCTGCGTGGAGAGCGTGGGAGCCCGCAGTTTGGGACACCAGCAGCAGATTCAACACACCGGCGCTGGAACGCGAGGTGAGCAGAAACTCAATAGCCCGATATACCAGCAGGGAAGTGGAAAAGGGAGCCTAGAGCGAACAAGGCTTGAAACCCTGCGGGGAAAAGTTCACCAGGCTAACTAGAAGAGAGAGAGAGAGAGGGGGGAAAAAAAAAAAAGTGATCCATACGGACACGAGCTTCTCTCTCTTGGCTCACCTCTCAAAGGTGAGCAAGACAAAGAGCAGGCGCCATTTTGGAATACGTCATAAGCAGGGCGACCTCGGGTCGGCACCGGCCCCGAGCCTAGCAGAAAAACCTGACTCTGGGTGGGAGGGGTGAAATAACAGGAGATTAGAACCTAGTGAATGTGTGGTGCTAATGAACTGAGACTGTGAAAAAAGAGACGGTGGGGGAGAGAACTCACGGAAATCACGAATTCATGTGAGTACTCTCCAGAGACGCTACAGTTCAGTAGCCTTGGCAGCCCAGTGGGAGACTATAGGAGAATCTCAGCCCACACAAAGGGCCGCAAAGATTCCTTCTCTGGTCCTTGGGAAAGAGCTTCCAATCTCTGGCTCCTGTGGGTATATCATTCGCCTGCTAACTACCCCCAATTCCATTCAGCTGTGTGGAATTACTTTCCTTTTGAACCAAAAAAAAAAAAAAAGTAACAGAGAGAGATTTACCATGCCTAACCTGGGAGTGTCTCCTTTGACACACCCTCAACCCTGAGGAACCAAACAGAGCTCTCAGGCCACACCCATCTCAAGCCTCTAAGGCTCCATCAAAAGCAGACAGTCCACTTAATCTAGAGTCATAGTATAACAAGAAAAAAACACCACAGTGAAGAAACCAATATGCCAAACAACAAACGCAAAAACCGAGGTAATAAGAACAAGGAAGACACTATGGCATCCCCAAATGAAAAAGACACCCCAACTCAAGATTACGAAGATGATGAGATAGAAGAGATGCAAGAAGCGGATCTCACAAAATTGATAAGAACACTAAGAAGTACTCAAAAACAAATTCTTGAACTACAGAAATCCTTAATGGACAAGGTAGAAAATCTCTCTCGTGAAAATGAAATATTAAGGAGAAATCAAGCTGAAATGAAACAACTAGTAGAACATGAAACTGTGATAGTGACGAGAAATCATAATGAAGTGAAGAATTCAATAGATCAAATGAAAAACACATTAGAGAGCCTTACAAACAGAATGGGTGAGGCAGAAGAGAGAATATCAGACTTAGAAGACAGAGCACAGGAAACTATACAGTCAAACCAAAGACAAGAAGAGGAAATTAGAAATCTAAAAAATATTGTTGGGAATCTACAGGATACTATTAAAAAACCCAACATTCGAGTTCTAGGAGTTCCTGAAGGCATCGAGAGGGAGAAAGGATTAGAATGCCTTTTTAGTGAGATAATAGCAGAAAATTTCCCAGGTTTGGAGAAGGACAGAGACATCCTAGTACAGGAAGCTCATAGAACCCCTAATAAACATGACCAAAAGAGGTCCTCACCACGACACGTTGTAATTAAACTCACCACAGTGAAACAGAAAGAAAAGATCCTAAAATGTGCAAGAGAGAAACGTCAAATTACACTCAGAGGATCTCCAATTAGACTCACGGCAGACTTCTCATCAGAAACCCTACAAGCTAAAATCTCTTGCACATTTTAGAATCTTTTCTTTATGTTTCACTGTGGTGAGTTTGATTACAACGTGTTGTGGTGAGGATCTCTTTTGGTCATGTTTACTAGGGGTTCTATGAGCTTCCTGTACTAGGATGCTTCTGTCCTTTTCCAAACCCGGGAAGTTCACTGCTAGTATCTCACTAAAAAGGCCTTCTAATCCTTTCTCTTTCTCCATGCCTTCAGGAACTCCTAGAACCCGAATGTTGGGTTTTTAATAGTATCCTGTAGATTCTCAACAATATTTTTTTAGATTTCTAATTTCCTCTTCTTTTCTTTGTTTTGACTGTATAATTTCCTGTGCTCTGTCTTCTAAGTCCAAACTGGTAAAACCACTATGGAAGTTAGTTTAGAGATTGCTCAGACACCTGAATAGAACCCTACCAACAACCCAGCCATCCCACTTCTTGGAATTTACCCAAAGGAAATTAAATTGGCAAATAAAAGAGCTGTCTGCACCTCAATGTTTATTGCAGCTCAATTCACAATAGCTAAGAATTGGAATCAACCTAAATGCCCATCAACAGTAGCCTGGATAAATAAGTTATGGGACATGTACTCTATAGAATACTATAGAGCAGTAAAACCAATGAAATCCAGTCATTTGCCTCAAAATGGAGGAATCTGGCAAACATCATGCTGAGTGAAATAAGAGAGTCCTAAAGGGACAAATATCATATGTTCTCCTTGTTTAGTGACAACTAACTGAGCACCAAAAGGAAACCTGTTGAAGTGAAAGGGACACTATGAGAAACAGTGACTTGATCAGCCCTTGTCCCGACTGTTGATGTACAACTTAATACTTTATCCCTTTTAGTATTTTTTTGTTCTATTTAATACTATTGGTTGAACACTTAATTAACATACAATAATTCTTAGGCGTTTAAATTTAACTGAAAAGTGATCTCTGTTATATATAAGAGTGGGAATAAGAGAAGGAGGAGATGTACAATTTGGTACATGCTCAATTGGACTTACCCCTAATGGTACAGTTACAAACATGCCAGGGGATTCCAATTCAATCCCATCAAGGTGGCATGTACCGATGCCATCTCACTAGCCCAAGTGATCAATTGAATTTCACAATTGATCATAATGATAGGTCTAAAAGTCAAAGGGATCACATAAACAAGAATAGTTTCTGCTAATACTAACTGATCAAATTAAAAAAGTGAGAGAACAATCCAACTTGAGAAGGGGGATACACAGCAGACTCATAGAATGGCCGATGTCCTAAACAGCACTCTGGCCTCAGAATCAGCCCTTAAGGCATTCGGATCTTGCTGAAGAGTCCATGAGTGTATTATAGGCATGGAAAGCCAAGACATTGTGGCAAAAAAAAAAAAAAAATGACCTAAATGAAAGATCTCTGAGTGAGATCCCAGTGGGAAGAACGGGCCATCAAACATCAAAGAAGAAGGTACCTTTCTCTGAATGGAGGAGAAAACTTCCACTTTGACTATGACCTTATTTAAGTAAGGATCTTAGTCGGTGAACTCAAAAGGCTTCCATAGCCTTGGCAACTCATGACAAGAGCCTAGGGAGATTACTGACACCATAAACAAGAGTGTGAATTTGTTAATTCAACAACAGGAGTCACTGTGTACTTACGTCTCATGAGGGATCTGTCCTTAATGTATGGTCCAATGTGAAGTAATGCTATAACTAGTACTGAAACAGTATTTTTACACCTTGTGTTTCTGTGTGGGTGCAAACTGTTAAAATCTTTACTTAATTTATGCTAGATTGATCATCTGTATATAAAGAGAATTGAAAATGAATGAATCTTGATGTAATTGGAATGGGAGAGTGAGTGGGAGATGGAAGGGTTGCTCATGGGAGGGAAGTTATGGGGGGGAAGCCATTGTTATCCTTAAGTTATACTTTGGAAACATATTTATTAAATAAAAAAATTCTTGTAAAATGAAACCAATTATTTTGGTTCAGAAAAACTTAAAATTCATATTTAGATTTTATAACACTTATTTTCATTGAGTTTTTTTAACATTATCTTATCTGCATGGATTTCAAGTTTTCATGCACCAAAATAAATGTACTTTTATATTCCATTTTCTTCAAACTTTTTGAAGTACCTATTGTACATAATAAATGAATATACAGTGTTTGTATCTTAATTGTTAACTAAAATGCTTTTGTCAAATGAATATATAATAGAAATCAGAAAATATTGGTAAAAAAAGGTTAATGAAGAGTGCTTGCATAGTAACTTTGAGCTCTTTATGTTAAAATGATACAGCATTCTTGTTATGTCATTAAAGTTAATATAGATAAAATAATACATTCATGAAAAAAATAATCAGTGACAGAAAAATGGAAAAATATTTTTGCCTCTAGATTGGAATAACTTACATAATTAAGGTATCTATACAATTAATAATTATGTACAGTTTCAAAGCAATCCCTATGAAATTACTAGAGACATTGTTTACAGATTTAGAAAAAAATCCCAAAATTCATATGGAAGCATAAAAGGCCCAGAATAGCCAAAACAGTCTTGGACAACAACATTAACAAAATCAACTGGAGGTATCACAATACTTGAATTTAAAATATACTACAAAAATGACAGTAATTAAAACAGCTTGGTAATGGTATAAAAACTGACACATATATCAGTGGAACAGAATAGAAACCCAAGAAATTAGAAATTAATCCTACATAAACTGAATAATTTTTGACAAAAGGACCCAGACCATACAGTGGAGAAATTATAATCTCTTCAATATATGGTACTGTGCAAACTGGATATATATTTACAGAAGATTGAAATTAGATCACCATATGCAAAAATCATTTCAAAATAGACCAAAGACCTAAATTTAACACCTGAGAATATGAAGCTATTCAAAGAGAATGTAGGGGAAACATTTCAATGTATAGGTTCAAGTAGCAACTTCTTGGATAACACCCCTGACACACAAGCAACAAAAGCAAAACCAGACAAATTGATTATATCAAACTCAGAAGCTTCTGCACAGTTAACAGTCAATAGAGTTAAGAAACAGCTAACATAAAAGGGAAAGATATTGTCAAGTTACATAACTGACTGACAGAGGATTAATATACAAGATCTATCAGCAACCCCAAACTTCAACAATAGCTAAAATAACCAATCTAGCTAATGGATAGGCAAATGACCTCAATAGACAAATCTTGAAAGAAGAAATATAATGGTTAACAAATATATGAAAAAAATGTTCAACATCACTAGCCATCAGGGAAAGACAAATGAAAACCACAGTGAAATACTGCCTCACCCCTGTCAGAATGTCTATTATATAAAATACAGAGAGTAACAAATGCTGGTGAGAATGTGGAGAAAGAACAACACTTTTTCTTATTTTTCTTATTTATATAAAGAGGACAAATTTCCTGTATTACATATATACAGTTTTTCTTTAAAGAATTTTTTTATTTATTTGAAAGACAGAGTTACATAGAGAGGTAGAGACAGAGAGAGAGGTCCTCCAGCCGCTGGTTCACTCCCAGATGGCGACAATGGCAGGAATTGTGCCGATCCAAAGCCAGGAGCCAGGAGCCTCCTCCGGTTCTCCCACGTGGGTGCAGGGGCCCAAGGACCTGGGCCATCCTCCACTGCCCTCCCAGGCTATAGCAGAGAGCTCGACCAGAAGAGGAGCAGCTGGGACTAGAACCAGTACTCACGTGGGATGTAGGTGCCCCAGGCCAGGGCTTTAACCCACTGCATCACATCACTGGCCCCTTCATATATACAGTTTTAAGAACATAATGAGAGCCAGTACTGTGGCATAGCAAGTAAAGCCACCGTCTGCAGTGCTGGCAACCCATTTGGGTACCGGTTTGAATCCTGGCTGCTCCACTTCCATTCTAGCTCTCTGCTATGGCTTGGAAAGGCAGTAGAAGATGGCCCAAGACCTTGGGCCCCTGCACTCATGTGGGAGATCTGGAAGAAACCATTGGGTTCTGGCTTCAGATCAGCACACTTCTGGCCATTGCAACCAATTGGGAAATGAACCAGTGGATGGAAGATCTCTCTCTGTCTCTCTGCCTCTCTCTCGCTCTCTGTGTAACTCTGACCTTCAAATAAATAAATTAATCTTAAAAATAATGATACTGCGCCAGCACACCGGGTTCTAGTCCCGGTTGGGGCACCGGATTTTGTCCCGGTTGCCCCTCTTCCAGTCCAGCTCTCTGCTGTGGCCCGGGAGTACAGTGGAGGATGGCCCAAGTGCTTGGGCCCTGCACCTACATGGAAGACCAGGAAAAGCACCTGGCACCTGGCTCCTGCCATCGGATGTGTGCGGTGCCGCAGCGCACCGGCCGCGGCGCCATTGGAGGGTGAACCAATGGCAAAAGGAAGACCTTTCTCTCTGTCTCTCTCTCTCACTGTCCACTCTGCCTGTCAAAAAAAAAAATAATGATACTTCCTACCCTACTCTCCCTCCTTTGCTTCTGTCATCCCTTCTCCTTCTGTTCTTCTTTTCTTTAAACTTTTACAATGACATGCTTTCAATTTACTTTGTTATCACAAGCTTAACCTTACACTGTATAAATAACTCAACAAGTAGTAAATTAAGAAAAGCACTGTTCATTAGGAGTATAGACAAGAGTTATAAACAATAAAATCTGAAAATACCAATTTTACTCATATACATTACATTTTTTAAACTCTGTATTGGTTTACCACAAATGAGTTAAAACTTATGATATTTGTCTTTTTGAGAATGGTTTAATTTCACTAAGTATAATGGTTTCCAGTTGCATCGATTTTGTTGCAAAATATAGGATTTAATTCTATTTTATGGATGAGTCATATTCTATCATGCATATATACCAGTTTCTTTATTCAATCATTTGATGAACATTTGTGTTGATTCCATCTTAGCTATTGTGAGTTGATCCGGTATAAACAAACAAGGTACAGATAACTCTTCCATATGCTGATTTCATTTCCTTTGGGTAAATTTCCAGGAGTGGAATGGGTGGGTCATACATTAGATCTATTTTCCGAATTCTAAGGAAACAGTGCAGTCTTCCAAAGCAGGGTATTAGAGTACCTTTTCCCCTATATCCTCGCAAACATTTGTTATTTTTGATTTTTAGATGATAGCCACTCTAATTGGGTGAGGTAAAACCTCATTGTAATTCTTATTTGCATTTCCTGATGGCTAGTGATCCCAAGCATTTTGTTTCATGTTTCTGTTGGCTGTTTGTATTTCAACTTTGAAAAATGCCTATTCATATCCTCAGCCCATTTCTTACCTGGATTGCTTGCTTTGTTGTTGATTTTATTGAGTTTCTTATATACCCTGGATATCTTTTGTCATATGCATATCTTTTGTCATATACATATCTTTTGTAATATACATAGTTTAAATATCTTCATCCATTCTGTAGGTGGCCTCTTTGTTGTTTCTTTTACAGTGCAGAAGCTTTATACCCTGATGTGATCCCATTTGTCTATTTTTACCTTTATTGCTTGTGTTTCTGGGGTCTTAGCTAAGAAATCTTTTCCTAGGCCACCATCCTGCAGCATTTTTTACTAGTAATTTTAGGGTTTCTCATCTTATGTTTAGCGCTCTGATCTATTGTGAGTGGATTTCTTCATATAGTGTGAAGTTTCTGAATGCACTGATCCAGTTTTCCCAATAACATTTGTTGAAGAGACTGTCAAATCTCTAGGAAATGATTTTAGCTAATTTGTCAAGGATTAGTTGACTGCCACTGACGTTTGACACTGAGAATTGCTCACTCTCCTGTTGATGGTGCAACAGGATACTTGAAGTTTGTAAGGTTCAATGTTGGGTATCGGGAAGTGATGGAAAAATTGGTATTTCTTCTTTTTTTTCCCCCTCTATAGTGCTTGGCAAGCACTTAGTCATATGCTGGAGAGTCGTCCTAAAAAGTTATGCAGAGGTACAGTAAACAAGTATGCAACATGTGAACTTTGAGAAGCAAACAGGATGCTTCAAAAATGTCATGACACCAATTACCCACCATGTGGACCTCTACATAGAACTACCTACTGTTGGTTTCCCTTAATGAGTGATCTAAGATAAAGGAATAAAGATAGAAGCCACATTTTCTGTTATAAGTTAACTTCATGTCACATACTATCTTCTATCACATTTTATTGGTCACCCAGATCAACAGTGGTAAAATATGGGAGGGAGCATGACAATGTGAATATTAGGAGATGAGACATCAGTGAGGGGCATTTTGGAAATTGGCAACCAACAGTAAAATAGGATTTATTTTGTCAATGTACATTTTATTTTGATTATACAACTTTAATCAGAAAGTCTATGAGTTTCAAATAAAAGAAGGTTATTTTATTGATCCATGGAGTCACAAATATTGATCTGAATTTTACTTTATAATTGGTATTATCTATCAATTTCTCTAATGTAGTTGACTTTTTGGGGCAGCTGTTTTCAGTTCTTAAAAATGAATGTCATCAAAATTGCTGATAATTTCTATACCTTCATATTCCCAAAGCAGTATCAAGCAAATGAGCTGGTAAGAATGAGAAAATGAGATGAGATGCTAATGCTGTTCACCTTGTCTAGATGGTAAATTAAGCCTATTAACGGAGAGAGGGGAAGTATACATTGAGTATACAAAACAAATAATGTATATTCAGGAAAGGGTGGTGACCTACTTTATCCCTGGCTGAATGAAAGCACACATATTAGAAAAATATAAACAGAACATAGTATATGGTGGGAGAAGAAGGGATGGGAACGTGTGGCAGTATATAAGACAGAAAGGGAATGAGGAAAAAGATCATGTAGGATTTTATAACAGTTATAAAGTCATTGGATTTTTTTAATATGAGAAAATATTGAGGCCGGCGCCATGGCTCAATAGGCTAATCCTCCACCTAAGGCGCTGGCACACCAGGTTCTAGCCCTGGTTGGGGTGCCAGACTCTGTCCTGGTTGCCCCTATCCCAGTCCAGCTCTCTGCTGTGGCCAGGGAATGCAGTGGAGGATGGCCCAGGTCCTTGGACCCTGCACCTACATGGGAGACCAGGAGAAGCACCTGGCTCCTGTCTTCGGATCAGTGCGGTGCACTGGCCACAGTGGCCATTGGGGGGTGAACCAATGGAAAAGGAAGACCTTTCTTTCTCTGTCTCTCTCTCTCTCACTGTCCACTCTGTCAAAAAAAAAAAAAAAGAGAGAGAGAGAGAGAGAAAACATTGAAGGGATATGGGTAAATGAGAAGCATTTACAATACTTTAGGGAATAAGGTGAATGCAGAAGGATAGAATAAGGGTGCAATATAATAACTGAGGCATGAAATGATGGTTAGTTGGATTGTTATAGCATATTGGAGTTAGCATATTAGGAAAGACTACATGTTGGATATTTTTGCATGACAGATTCAACATTATTTGTTTCTGAACTGATTGTGAGCTATGAGAGAAAGTTAAGTTATGGATAAAATAAGAATAATGGGGCCTGACTTGTGGCCTAGCAGGTAAAGTCACTGCCTACAATACCAGCATCCCATATGTGTGCTGGTTTGTGTCTTGGTTATTCCATTTCTGATCCAGTTCCCTGCTAAGAGCTGAGAAAAAGATGGTCCAATATTTTGGCCCCTGCCACCCACTTGGGAGATCAGGATAAAGCTCCTGGCTCCTGGTTTCAGCCTGACCCATTGTGGCAATCTAGGGCATGTGCCAGTGGATGGAAGAACTCTGTGTGTGTGTGTGTCTCCCTCTCTCTCCATACTATGACTTTCAATATAAATAACTCTTTAAAATATATCAGGATGTTTGATCAAAATTTCTGATGTGGGGAGAAAAAAATATCTATATCTACAGATATCATCAATGGTAGTGAAGATCTAGATTTATTTTGGACCTAGAAAAGTTTCAAAGGCAAACTGATCTTATAGAGAGATGTAGACAATTTAATATGCAGAACCTGAGTATTCTTAAGTTCAGAATGCTAGTAGAGAGTAACTTGAAATGGAAACTCAGAAAGAGTAAAATCTAAGGTGGGAGAACTCAGATAAGAAATTGAATAACAACATTGTGCTGGCAAATTGAGTTTCATGAGAACTGAAGAGTGACCACTGACTTGGTCTACATTGTTGTCACCAGTGACCTGGACAACCTTTAATTTAGAAGTGTAGAATGATTAAAATCCTACTAAATGGTCAGCGAAAGGAAGGAGAACAGATGAATGAGGTAACAAGGCTGTATGCTGTAAACAAAGGTAAAGAAAGAAATGATATGTGTAGAGGGGTGTGGGGCCAAGAGAGATGTATTTTTTATAAAGGGAGGATCTTTGTCCCAAAGGTCACATAGATAGCTGATACATCAGATAGTCTGAGGAATTGAGACTCTTCATTTACTACTTATTTAACCAGTTCTTGGTCTTCATAGAGAGACAGTTTGCATATAATTAAATTCTCAGTCCAAATAGCTGACATAGGGAGAGAAATAAATTTGAGATTGATATTATTGGAAATCATGAGAAATCAGAAATTACACTTTTTAAGAAAACCCAGAAATGCATGGTACCTGGTTAAAATATTTAAGATTAGGCTGGTGTCACGGATCAATAGGCTAATCCTGTGCCTGCGGCACTGGCACACCGGGTTCTAGTCCTAGTCGGGGTGCCAGATTCTGTCCTGGTTGTCCGTCTTCCAGTCCAGCTCTCTGCTGTGGCCTGAGAGTGCAGTAGAGGATGGCCCAAGTCCTTGAGTCCTGCACCCACATGGGAGACCAGGAGAAGCACCTGTCTCCTGGCTTTGGATCAGCGTGGTGTGCCAGCCGCAGCGTGCCAGTCACAGTGGCCATTGAGGGGTGAACCAACGGAAAAGGAAGACCTTTCTCTCTCTGTCTCTCTCTCTCTCTCTCTCACTGTCCACTCTGCCTGTCAAAAAATATTTAAGATGAAAATATGAGTATCAAAGGTTTAAAGGTTTTATTTCCATGCTTCTGGATCAATGGAGCCATCAAACCTGAGTATTCTGGTATAGAGTCCACAAAATCTAATATAACCAATCCACTAACTGTGGAGCAATGAATGAATCCGTTGTTCCCTTAATGTATAATACAAGTAAAAATATAAAGATATTTTCCAAACTTCCAAAGATTCATTTCCAAAGATTGGAAATGATAATTTAAGCCTATAGATAGATAGATAGCTAGATAGATAGATAGATATAGATAGGTACATCCCCAATTCCCATATGCCTACTTAATTTATAAATTCAGTCAACCATACTCACTGAGTTTCTTGTCCAAAGGTACATACAAAAATAAAAATGTATTAAGAAACAATTAGACTTTGCATGCTATGGCTTACAATAGGCTTTAAGGCCTATTTGATTGCTGTTTTATTGGGATCTTATAATAAGTGTTTTCCGCAACAGATAAATTAGTTTAGAGCCTATCTTGACTTACAACGCAATTACTTTTTCATCAGATAGCCAAGGTTGACAATTGATTACGCTTTCTGATATGCTTTATTTTGGAGTCAATAATAACAACAAGTTAATCCAATCAACAAAATCCTAGGATTTACTATTGAGGTAATGGCAACATATGATAAAAAACATTTTTAGTCTGATAAAAATACATGTAAATCAGTTTTCTTAATCCAATAGAATAAAAAGAAAGAGATTAGTTCACTTTTCTGTGTTCCCACAGCTTTGTGTCTATTTACTTACACAAGATATAAAGCAGACTACTTTGTGATTACATAGAAAATTATTCATATTATTTAGAGTTACATTAAAATTTTAGGATCATATTATATTAAGGCAATTTTGTCATGATAATTTATATAACAATATGGGATAATGAAGAAAGATGATATCTTAAACAAGGAAATAAAATGAACAGATTTAATTCCTTGATAATACTTAATAACAAGTATTTCTTATGATTTTTAGAGAAATTAATAGCTTCTACATTTAATGTATTCTTTCACTCACTATAAGTTCAGTTTTTTCTTAGTGATCCACCATTAAATCTTTCAATAAAACTACCAATTTCTTCCAAATACTCCTTCTTGCTCTCTGCCTGTATTTCAGCTTTTACGTTCAGGAAATCTGCCAGGCATTTTATACTTTACTTCTTTCCTTTTGCTTCTGTGAGACTGCAGCTTCGGCTTCTCAGACTTTTATGACTTATATTCCCTGTCCCTCTCATCAATCTATCTATCATCTGTCATTCCATCCATCTATCCAATCTATCATTAATATATTAATGGCTATTCCTTCTTATTCTCATATTTTTAAATATTTTTATTCTAAAGAATTTTACAATAACTTTCTTATTTTTAACACTATCCAATTCTTTTCTATTTTTTAACTTTTATTTAATAAATATAAATTGCCAAAGTACAATTTTTGCATTATTGTGGCTTTTTCACTCCATAACCTTCCTTCTACCCGTAACCATCCCATCTCCTAGTCTCTATGCCATGGCATTCTTCATCAATTCATTCATTTTCAATTATCTTTATATAAAAAAGTTCAATTTAGTATATACTAAGTAAAGATTTCAACAGTTTGCACCCACACTAAAACACAAAGTATAAAGTACTCTTTGAACTAGTTATACCGCTAATTCACATAGTACAACACATTAAGGAGAGAGATCCTACATGGGAAGTAAGTGCATAGTGACTCCTGTTGTTGAATTAACAATTGACACTCTTATTTATGATGTCACTAATCACCAGAGGCTCTTGTCATGAGCTCCAAGGCTATGGAAGCCTCTTGAGTTCACAAACTCCTGTCTTATTTAGTGAAAGTGGAAGTTCTCTCTGCCCTTCAGAGAAAGGTACCTTCTTCTTTGATGTTTGATGGCCCATTCTTCCCACTGGGATCTCACTCAGAGATCTTTCATTTAGGTCATTTTTTTTTTTTTTGCCACAATGTCTTGGCTTTCAATGCCTGAAATACTCTCAAGGCATTTTTAGAGTGATCCAAATGCCTTAAGGACTGATTCTGAGGCTAGAATGCTGTGTAGGGCATCTGTCATTCTATGAGTCTACTGTGTATCCTACTTCCCATGTTGGATCATTCTCTCCTTTTTAATTCTATCAGTTAGTATTAACAGACACTAGTCTTGTTTATGTGATCCCTTTGACTCTTAGACCTATCAGTGTGATCAATTGTGAAATGCAATTGATCACTTTGACTAGTGAGATAGCATTGGTACATGCCACCTTGATGGGATTGAATTGGAATCCCCTGGCATGTTTGTAACTGTACCATTAGGGGTAAGTCCAATTGAGCATGTGCCAAACTGTGCATCTCCTCCTTCTCTTATTCCCACTCCTATATTTAACAGAGATCACTTTTCAGTTAAATTCAAATGCCTAAGAATAATTGTGTGTTAATTAAAGAGTTCAACCAATGGTATTAAGTAGAACAAAAAAAATACCAAAAGAAATATAGTAAGTTGTTCTTCGGCAGTCAGGACAAGGGCTGAGAGTCTTTTTTATTTTTAAAGATTTATTTATTTATTTATTTGAAAGGCAGAGTTACAGAGAAAAAGAGAGAGAGAGAAAGAGGGAGGGAGAGAGAAAGAAAGAGAGATCTTATCTCTGCTGGTTCATTCTCCAAATGGCCACAATGGCTGGAGCTGGACCAGTCCAAGGCCCGTAGACAAGAGCTTCTTCCGGGTCTCCCACTGAGTTCAGGAGCCCAATCACTTGGGCCATCCTCTGTTGCTTTTTCAGGTGCATTATCAGGGAGAAGGATCAGAAGTGGAGCAGCGAAGATTCGAACCAGTGTGTAGTACCCACATGAGATGACAGTGCTGCAGGTGGCAGCGTTACCCACTATGCCACAATGCCCTATCAATGTTATTTTATTTAAACAGTTTATTAGATTTTTTTGAAGATTCATTTTTTTATTTGAAAGACAGAGAGGAAACGATAGAGAGAGGTCTTCTATCTGCTGGTTCACTCCCCAGAATGGCTGCAATGGCCTGAACTGAATCAATTTGAAGCCAGGAGCTTCCTCTGCGTCTCCCACGTGGGTGCAGGGGCCTGAGGACTAGGACCATCCTCTGCTGCTTTCCCAGGTGTGTTAGCAGGAAGCTGGACTGGAAGTGGAACAGCAAGGACTTGATTTGGCACCCATATGGGTTGCCAACATTGTAGGCCAGAGTTTTAACCCACTGTGCCACAGCATTGGCCCCCTACCAGTGTTTTTTAACTCTGACTTCCTATTACATCAACAGCAGGGTAGTTTTTTTAATGTAATATTTATTTATTTTATTTAAAAGAATTACACACACACACACACACACACACACACACACACTCACATCCACTGACTCACTCCCCAAAGGGCCACAGTGACTGCGGATGGACCAGGAGCCAGGAGCTTCATCCAGATGTTCCACTTGAGTGGCAGGTGCTCAAATACTTGGGCCATCCTCCACTGCTTTCCCAGGAGCATTAGCAGGGAGCTGGAACAGAAATGGAATGGCTGGGACTTGAAGCAGCACCCATATGAGATGCTGGTTTGCAGACAGTAGCTTAATACATTATGCCACAGCACTAGCTCCCTGGGTAGCTTTTATAAAACCGGACACAAAAATACTGTTTCTTATTTTCCAGGGTAGATGCGGATCCTGTCATTTTCTTTCTTTCTTTTTTTTTTTTAAATTCAGTTCCCTAGGTAGTTTTATTGAGAACCTCAACTACTTACATGCTCTTAGAGAGAATTCGGTCACTGATAAAACTTCAACTACCTACACTAGACAGTAGATTTATAAACATGCATCAGTATCTCAAGCTTCTGTCCTGAACCAGCGGTTTGTTATAGAAAATTGCTTCCCTCCTACTCTCACGGAAGGTTTGTGAGTGCTACCACATTCTCAGCACTCTACCAGGGAGAGGGATTCAGAAATGAGTAAGGCACAGTTCCTGTCCTCAGGGAAGTCGAGGAATATTTTGGAACAAAAATGAGTGAATACTACGATGTCATAGATAAGATAGAGGTAACAAGAACAGAGCATAGGACACACTCGATACCCAGGTTAGGGCAGATGTTTAGAAGTTTCAGGAATTGCATCTTGGGGTATGAATGAAAGCTAAGATATGAACTTATAGATGTAAAAAGTATGATGATATGAAGAGAGAGAGGGTATTCACAGGCATACAGACAAGGAAACCTAACTGTGTTTGGCAGTACACACAGCCTTCCCTTGCAAAACTTTTTCCAGTAAAATATGTCTATATCTTTTTATAGCTAAACTTCATAGAACAGGTGTGGGCACCTGGTGCAGTGGTTAAAACCCTGCTGGGCATGGCCACATCCCATTTCAGGGTGCTTCAGTTCAAGTCCCCTCTCTGCTTCAGATTTATCTTCCCATTAATCCAAGTTGTGGGAGGGAACAGGTGATGTCTCAGGAACTTGTGTCCCTGCCACCCATCTGGGAGTTCTAGGATCTGGGCCTTGACCTGATCCGGGCCTGACTGTAACAGGCATTTAAGGACTGAGCCAGTAGAGGGAAGCTTTATGGACAAACATATCTTTTAGCTTACTGATATTAGTTTAAATGTATATAAGCAAATTTGTACTCATTTTACTCAAATGTGAACTAGTATGAGAAGTTCCAAGTTACAATCCAAAACGATTGGCAGAATAGTGAGCTTAGTGTTGTTTTAAAACTTGCATTGAATATCAGCAAGGGGACACACATTTCCATTGCTATGAGTGCTACGGGAAGCATCACAGTCCTGTTCCTGATCTATGCCTTTTTTATGTCTCTATGCACCTTGTCATTGTCCTGAATGTGTTTCTTTCATTTTTAGCTTTTATTTTTGCCTAGAGTTATGTGAGTTACAAAGACTTTTTAAAAACTGAAAGAAAAATCATTCTGAAGCTAACAAGGAGCTTGACAAAAGTGATAAAATTGAGACACTAGAGAATCAGACAAAGAAAATTACTAACAGGAATATGAGCAGGGAGGCAATTTACAATTCTCTCACGCTACAGCAGTACCACCTGCCCTGCAGACTTACTGAGGCTTCTTCTTGTAGGGTCCTTTCATGTGAACCAAAGCAATGGAGTCTATCAGTTCCTCTGAGTTTAATAATCTGTTTGAAATTGTTTCTTCATCATGCATCTATTTAGCACCATAGTCTTTATTAACCAATGTCAGACATGCCTGTGTCAAAGCTCCTCCCTTCTTCCCCTCAACCTTCTTTATCACTTGAGAGTGAAAGGTTCTTAACGCTGAATTCTCTTATTTTTCATTGTGTTTTCTAATAAAAATTCATTTGCTTATGTTTTCCTTTGCTCTTTGTAAATTCCAGCTTGAATGGCATGGACTACCAAGTGGTAAGTGTGAATAGAAAAATCAACTCCTCATTACATGCATGTTAACTGTTTAGTGATGAAATTGGGGTAGTTCTGACATTTTCACCCTAGCATTATCAGTTGTTATGAATCTAAGATTTTTACTGTTTTACTTAAATAAATTGAATAGATTTATTTGAGAGGCACAGAGAGAATCCCATGGACTGGTTTGCTCTCCAAGTGACTGCAATAACTGATGTGTGACCAGGCTGAAGCCAGGTCTCCTACATGGGTGGCATGAACTTAACGATTTAAGCCATCACTGTTTCCTTCCAGGGTCTATACTAGCAGGAAGCTAAAACCTGAAGTAGAGCTGGAATTCAAACCCAAGCAGTCTGACTTAGGATTTGAGTTTCACAAGAAGCATTTTAACCACTAGGGCAAATGCCTGCTCCTAAAAAAATTTTAAAAATTAAAAAAAAAATCTAGTTACATTTTTAAGCAATTTGTGAAGGGTTTCAGTTTGATAAGTAACACCTGATTTTTCTTGCTCAGGAAATGGATTCCCAGTTAACATTCTCAAGCAGTGTCTGATTGAAAGCATGGATTACTGATGTTACCTGGAAATGGCAATGTCTTTGCTTTGTCATGGCCAGCAGGCAGAGCACCAACGTAGTATCCCGTTTAGAGAAATCTAGGTAGGCTTTGCCTTAGGTCCTGGTAAATTGTATCTACCACAAAAAAGAATGTGTATATAGACATATCAGAAAGTCTTTGAGAGATCTTAGTGATATGAGTTATTTGAACTTATAAAGTTCATTGTGTTGTCAACAGTGAAACAGGATCAAAGGAGCAATACTGGAGGCAGTGACACTCACTAAAATGCTGTATTAGGAATCTAGGCAGCACAATGCTGAGCATTTTCATACAATGGAGGAAAATGAATGTAAAGAGAAAGTTACGGATTTTAGAAATAGTAAGGAGGTGGACTCAAATGTAAGGGCAATGGTGAGCATAAAATATGGATTCAAAACAAAATTTTCAATGTTAGAAGGTCTATCATTGTGAACTATATGAGGAAAGGACAAACAAACATATCCTCAGGAAAACTTGCACCTATGACCACATATGATATGTCATGGCGGAAATAATAGAAAGCATTATACAAAGATAGATATGTGTCAAACAGTGTGTTAAGTATTTTTTGTAAGTTCACATTATATACTCTAAATATTATCTCATACTATTACGTTCTATGTTTTTGCCCAGTTTACAGATGACAATTATGAACTCAGATAACTTAAAGAGTTTCAAAAGCAGCCAAATTTGAACATTCTCTTTTCTGATTAACAAACTCATTTTCCTATTTTATTGTTGGCTTTTCATTCTTAAGTGCTTATGAAGGAGTAATCAGGGATGGGCATTTGGCGTAGTGGTTAAGAGACAACTTGGGTCATTTATATGCCATATTGGAGCTCCTGGGTTTGAGTTCTGGTTTTTCTCCCATTTCCGGCTCCTGCTAATGTGCAGCCTGGGAAACAGCAGATGATAGCTCAAATACTTGTGTCCCTGACACCCATGAGACATAACCAGAGCTAGTTCTCTACTTATTTTGGTCTGGCTCAGCCATGGCTGTTAAAGGCATCTGGGGAGTGAAGCAGCAGATCTGTCTTTGTCTCTCTGTCTGTCTTACTGCCTCTCTCTGTTTTTCAAATAAAATAAGTAAACAAATGAGTGAGTAAATAAACAAATAAATAATGATCCTTATTAATAACAACCTTGAACAAAATTGGTAATAAAATCTTAACAGGGGTAGTAACCCCTTATCAGCTGGAAGATATAGGGATACTCTCACACTTTGAGATGAGGGAGAAATTTGTTTGGCATCCATTTGGTTCAGGTGGGAATTTCTTGGTTTCCCCTTGCCCAACTGTGATGGGAAATGGACAAGTATAGCCCATGATCTGAAGCAGTTGTAGTGAGTATGTGTTCAGATCACTTACATAAGACTATCAGGAACAAAACTAGGACCAAAAGAGGTGCTATTTGAGGATGAGGGATGTCTAGGATAGATATTTTCAGGGGAAGGAGGATGAGACCAGTTACATTGTTGGAGCTGTTTTCTGTCCCACTTCCTTTTCTAAATTTCCTTCAAGGGGTCACTTTGTGTATAAGTGACAGGGATTCACTTTACTGGTCTCTACCACTGAATGGAACTGTAAACTCTGGGCAGAATGTATGGAGCAGCCATCAGAGGACTGAAAAGTAAACAGTAGCGAGTAGAAGATTGGAACTTGGAACTTCAGATGAATTTACCTTCGTTTAGTTCTTACTCTGTTATCTCCAAGCATAAACTCAATGTAGTATGAAGAATAAAAGTGGCTCCTGGATATCTGCATTGTGGTGTAGCAGTAAGGCTGCTGCCTGAGATGCTGGATCCCTCTGGGTGCTAGTTCATGTCCCTGATGTTCCACTTCTGATCCAGCTTCCTGCTAATGATGTGGGAAAAGGAGAGGAGGATGGTCCAAGTGTTTGTGCCCTTGCAACCTATGTGGGAGATCTAGATGAAGTTCTAGGCTCCTGACTTTGGCCCGGCCATGGTGACCATCTGAGGAGTGAACAAGTGGATGGAAGATCTTTCTCTTTGTCTCTCTCTCTTTCTGGACTTCTGCCTTTCAAATAAATAAATATATCTTTAAAAAATATATTTAATAACAACTCTTAAACCATCAATGCTTTCAAAATTATTGATCAGTTTAACCCTAATAAGCAGTTAATTTTAGAGGTGTGTGGTTTGATATAAAATATATACTTTCAAGTTTAAAATATTTTTACAAGATAAATATATACTTTATAAAGCAAATATTGATTGTGAGTTATATTTTAGATTTTTTTAAGTGCAAGAAAATGTGTACTAACTTATTGTGGCCAATGTTTTCTTTTTTCTGAGAAAACATAAGATGAAATATTAGATATTAATTGATGAACGGAATGATTCCCTAGGAGAATACTGATTTATACATGAATTGTAAAACAAGCAAATTATTTCTGATACACTAGATTAGATTTCAATTGTGAACTTCAGGTAGGTAGAGACTAATCATTTTCCCTTATGAATTTAATTATAAGCATCATCTCCAAGCTATTTTTATTTCTGCTTCAGCTTAGCGGCATTTTTGCTTTCTAATTACAGTTCATTTAAAGATTCCAAAGATAAACAAGATACAGGTTTTACTTTTCTGATTTTATAAAAGTAGAACATATTTTCTCATTCCTTTTCACACATTCACCAAAGGAGAAAATAAAGGACCATGTAATTGATACTCAGTGGGCAACTAAACAAAATTATTCTATTCATTATGTGGTGAAGTACATTTTAATAGTGCCTCATGTTTTAGTATTTTTTTTAAAGATTTATTTATTTATTTGAAAGTCAGAGTTACACAGACAGAGAAAGACAGATAGAGAGACACAGGGAGAGATCGTTCACTTTCTAAGTGATCAAAATGGCTAGGGTGGAACCAGGCCAAAACCAGGAGCAAAGAGCTTCACTTACGTCTTCTAAGTGGGTGACAAGGCCCAAGCACTTGGACCATCATCCGCTGTTTTTCCCAGGCCATTAGCAAGGAACTGGATTAGAAGTGGAGCAGCCGGGACATGAACTGGTGCCCATATGGCATACTGGCATCACAGGCAGCAGCTTTACCTACTACACTGAAGTGCCAACCCCTTTAGTGGTTTTTAACCTATCCAGATATACTATTTCTTCTTGTGTATACGGTGATTAATTATGTTTTATGTCAAATCAAAACTTATTCTACATTTTAAAGGTTTATATTCATTATAAAGGAAAAGAGAAAAGAGAAAAAGGGACATAGGAATTTCTGATGTGCTGGTTCACTACCCTAATGCCAGCAATAGCCATGGCTGGGCCAGGTCAAAATCAGGGATATAGAACTCAATCTGTTCTCCTCCACATTTGGCTAGATCCCAATTCTTGAGCAATCACCTGCTCACTCCCTTTGAAGGTTTCTTTTCACACTGATCAGACTGTCCCAGTGCCAGATGGTCCTTTGCACAATTAAATGTTACTCTTAATTTTAACTATACTTCCCCTTATTTCCTTTTGTTTTCTCCTTAATCCCCTATAGGATATTGTTCGATGAGTTATGCAGATTTCTAAATTCATTTCCTGTCTTAATAATAGCTCTGGTCCTTAAATCTAGAAGTGCATCCATGCATCATCTACTTCTCCCATGCCATTCTTCATCCTTCTCCTTCAAGTCACTGTTAGACATTTCTAAAAAGCCACACTTCCTTTCTTCCCATTCTCTCACAAACAAGATGATAATTTTGCTTTTAATTTAAATACTGTAATGAAATTTATCTTTTCAATTTTATCAGTGACTTCACAAGTTAAACCAACCTCTTATCTCAATTGTCCATGTTGAATAACTAAACTTAACACATTTTTTTTGACAGGCAGAATGGACAGTGAGAGAGAGAGAGACAGAGAAAGTTCTTCCTTTTTGCCGTTGGTTCACCCTCCAATGGCCACCATGGCGGGCTCATCATGCTGATCTGAAGCCAGGAACCAGGTGCTTCTCCTGGTCTCCCAGGGGTGCAGGGCCCAAGGACTTGGGCCATCCTCCACTGCACTCCCGGGCCATAGCAGAGGGCTGGCCTGGAAGAGGGGCAACTGGGACAGAATCCGGTGCCCTGACTGGGACTAGAACCCGGTGTGCCGGTGCTGCAAGGCGGAGGATTAGCCTATTGAGCCGTGGTGCCGGCCTTAACACATTGTTTTTAACAATATATAAAAACATGAAAAATTCACTGAAGGAATTATTACTGTTAAAGTGAAAAGATATTAAAAGTTATTTGTATAGCTTGACAAAACCAAAGTGATATAGAAGAACCCCAAAACTGTTTGGAAGGGTTGCAATGACACTCCCAAAACTGGTCTGGCTCACTCAACATTCAGAAGGCTAATCACTGTGACGGGAATGTTAAAAGAAAAGAGATATCTATTGCAGGGTGCAGAACAGAGTGGTGGACAGCTGTTGCTTAATTCCTGGGATTCCTGAGGGCTTAAGAGTGAAGATTTTTTTTTTTAAGATTTATTTTATTTATTTGAAAGTCAGAGTTACACAGAGAGAGAAGGAGAGACAGGGTGAGAGAGAGAGAAATAGAGAGAAAGAGAGAGAGAGAGAGAGAGAGAGAGAGAGTTCTTCCATCTGCTGCTTCACTCCCCAGTTGGCCACAACAGTTGGAATTGAGCCGATCTGAAACCAGGAGCCTCTTCCAGGTCCCCCACACGGGTCCAGGGGCCCAAGGACTTGGGCCATCTTCTACAACTTTCCCAGGCCATAGCGGAGAGCAGGATTGGAAGTGGAGCAGCTGGAACTTGAACCAGTGCCCACATGGGATGCTGGCACTGTAGGCAGCAGCTTCACCTGCCATGCTACAGCACCGGCCCCAGGAGTAAAGTTTATATAGAATGAAATTAGGCCTTGAGAGGTATGTGGTCAGCTCATGAAAAAGTTCCTGGCTGTTCTGCAGTGCTCCTGGCTTCCTTAACTGTATGGTAATATTATGTTTTAAGGATGGAAAAGCAGGCTTCAGTCAGACCAGTGGCTAAATGCCAGTGGTAGTTGCTTTTTTTCCCCTGGACCTGAAATTCCTAGGAAAGAAACTCCCCAAAACAACTCTGAACATCAAACCTCAAGATGGTATATTTTAGAGAAATAAAGGAACACATTATTCCAATGACAGTTGCACCACTCCCTAAATTTAATGAGTTAATTTTAGTAAAAAGATGATTTGCCATCAAAATCAAGACAAAGATACCTTAAAGTACAAGGAGGAGTCTGAGAGACTGGGGCTGATGCTATCTAGTGTCTGCCTTCAAGGCACTGCACAGGGGCCCAGATTCAATTTTCCCTATTTGAAAAGCAGAGTCAGAGAGAGAGGGAGAGGAAGAAGGAGAGGGAGAAGGAGAGGGAGAGGGAGAGGGAGAGAGAGAGGGAAAGGGAGAGGGACAGAGGGAAAGATTTATCTTCCATCCATTGCTTCGCTCTCCAAATGGCCACAACAGACAGGATTGAGCCAGGCCAAATTCTGAAGCCTAGCACTTCTTCTGGGCCTCCCACACGGGTGCAGGACCCCAAGCACTTGATCCATCTTCCACTGCTTTCCCAGGTGCATTAACAGGGAGCTGGATATGAAGAGGAGCAGCCAGGCCTCAAAACAGTGCCCGTAGGGGATACTGGCATTGCAAGCAGTGGCTTAACCTGCCAGGTAACAACACCAGCCTTTCAGTTACCCCGATTTCTGGTCAAGCTGCAATCCTGAGGGAGCTGAGGCAATGATCATTCTGGCCACTTCCTGTTCTTAGGGGACAAAATGAAATGTATCAGAATTGAAATAGAGGAAGTTATAGGCATTCTCTTCAAGAACATTCACCAGTTTAGCTAAGGAGTTCTGCATCATGATAGAGTTTGTCTCATTTGGTTTCTATATAGCTTTACATTACAGATGCATCATCATTCCACTGGAACAATGAAAGCAACAATGTATTAATATGTCTACAGGTATAAAGCAAATTCAGTGGTTTCTGTCACAGGGACGTCCAGTTCCAAACTCTGAATAGAATCATTAAGACTTAGCGTGGGACAGACATGGCATTTGTCTGGCATATGGCATTGTCATTTAAGGTATATTGAATATAACTTATGAGTGCTTTAATGTACAGAATTGCACTCTCCAGCTCTTTCTCTGGAACAGTGATGGATAACAACTGATCACACCAATGGAAGACTAATCTATTCTATCTATGAAGTTTGGCAGAGTTCCATCATTTCAGTAGTTTGAAATAGTTTGAAAAGTACTGGAGTTAGTTGTTCTTGAGGTCTTTTGTAGAATTCAGTTGCAAAGCCTTCAGGTCCTGAATTTTACTTTCACAGAAGACTTCTAGTGACTGCCGCACTCTCCTTACTTATAATGGGTCTCTTTAGATTTTTCTATACCTTCTTGATTCAATATTGGTCTTATGTATCAAGAAATATATCTGATTTCTTCAAGGTTTAACAATTTGACTTATAGTTGTTAATACAAGTTTTTTATGATATTCTGTATTTCTATGGTATCAGTTTTAATGTCTCCTTTGCATCTCCCTTTCTGTTAAATAATTAAATAACTATTTTCTTTTTCTCTTTTTCAATATGCTAAAGGTATGTCTATTTATTTTTTCAGAAAATCATATTTTACTTTTACTGATCTTTTTTTATTTTTTTACTTTTTTTTTTTGACAGGCAGAGTTAGACAGTGAGAGAAAGAGAGACAGAGAGAAAGGTCTTCCTTTTTCTGTTGGTTCACCCCCCAAGTGGCCGCTACGGCCAGCGCGTTGCAGCCTGCACACTGTGCCGATCAGAAGCCAGGAGCCAGGAGCCAGGTGCTTCCTCCTGGTCTCCCATGCGAGTGCAGGGCCCAAGCACTTGGGCCATCCTCCACTGCCTTGCAGGGCCACAGCAGAGAGCTGGACTGGAAGAGGAGCAACTGGGAGAGAATTCGGTGCCCCGACCAGGACTAGAACCTGGGGTGCCGGCACCACAGGCAGAGGATTAACCTAGTAAGCCGTGGTGCTGGCCCGTGTTTTTTTACTTTCAATTTTATTTATTTCTGCTCTGATTCATACAATTTCTTGCCTCTTGATAATTTTAGCCCTTTTTTAATTCTTGTTTTACTAAGTATTTGAAATGTATCATTAGATTGTTTATTTGAAGCTCTTATTTATTTTAATTTTTAAAAAGCCATTTAATTTTTTTAAAAAGCCATTTAATTTTTTCAAAAGCCATCTTCCATGGCTTTTCCGGGCCCTTAGAAGGGAGCTGGATTGGAAATGGAGCAGCCAGGGCTCGAACTAGCACCCATATGAGATGTCAGCATTGCAAGCATCTCATTGCAGGTGGTTGCCTTACCCGCCGTGCCCCATGCTAGGCCCTCTTATTCACCTCTAAAGGGTATCATCAGCATATATAATATTCTTGGTTATATATTTTTTTCTATCAATACCTTGAATATATCATCCTGCTCCCTTCTATCCTATAGAGATCCTGTTGAGAAACGTGTTCCTTGTCTAATGACTTTTCCTTTATATATTTCATAACATTTTTTTTCTCACTGCTTAAGATTCTCTGCTTGTCCTTGACTCCTGACAATTTGACTACAATATGACGTATGACTTGGAGAAAATCCTTTTTGCTTGCATGTGGTTGGGGTCCTTTGAGCTTCTTGTATTAGGATGTCAATATATCATTCAAGACTTGGGAAAGTTTCAGCAATTATTTAATTCACTACATTCTCAATAACTTTTTGCTTCTCTTCTCCTTCAAGAATCCCTGTTATATAAATGCTTGTTTCTTTAATAGTATCCCATGTGACTTATAGGCCTTATTCATTGCTTAAATTCTTTCCTCTTTATTTTTTTTTCCTGACTGGGTTATTTCAAAAGTCTTGTCCTCAAGATCAGAAATTTTTTTCTTCCAGTTGGCCTATTATATTGTTGAAGGTAGGTCTCAATTGTATTTTTTATTTCATTGACTGAAGTTTTCAACTCCAAGTTTTCTATGTGGCTCCTTTTAATGGTTCTATCTTTATTTTTTTCCTTCATATCATACATAATTTTTCCCATTTCTTTATTTTTTTATTTGAAAGGCAGAGTTTCAGAGAGAGGGAGCGCTTCCATCCACTGGAGCATTCCCCAAATGGCTGCAGTGACTGGAGCTAGGTCAATCAAAATCCAGGAGACAGGAGCTTCTTCCAGGTCTCCCATGTGAGTGTAGGGGCACAAGCTTTTGGGGCTATTTCCCATTGCTTTCCCAGGTGCATTATCAGGGAATGAATTGGGAGTAGAGCAGCCAGGAATTGAACTGGTACCCTTGTGGAGTGCCAACATTGTAGTCAGCAGCTTAATCCATTGTGCCCACAGCACCAGCCCTTTTTTTTTCTCATTTCTTTAAGCTGTCAATATTCTCTTGCATCTTACTTAAAATCCTTAAAAACATTATTTTGAAGCATTTTTAAGATTTTCATAGATTTCCTTCATTAGGCTCTATTTCTGTTAGACTATTGTGTTCTTCTGGAGTTGTAATGCTTCCTTGCTTCTTCATATTATCTGTGTCTCTACATTGATATCTTTATATATGATATTATAGTTTCTTCTTATTTATGAAGATGGTTTTCTTGGAAAAGACTTTTTTTCCAGATGGTATTTGGAGTAGAACATGATTGTTGCTTTTTAAAATTTATTTGAAAGGGAGAGGTACAGATAGAGAAATCTTTCACCTATTTCTGGACTCCCCAAATGTATGCAACAGCCAGATCTGGTCCAGGCTGACTCAAGGAGCCAGGAATTCCATGCCAATATCCCACACTGGGCTGATGGGTCCCATGTACTTGAGGTATATTCAGGGAGCTGGTTCAGAAGCAAAGCAGATGGTACTTGACCTATCACTTTGATATGAGATGCCGGCATCAAAAGTGGCAGCTTTACTCTCTGTGCCACAACCAGCACCTGTTGCTTTAATATTTGTTCTAGGTGAGCGATGGAGTATAATCTTTGAGATTTTTTCCATTATAATCAATGTCATCAGTTTCCATGATTGCCCCAGTTGTCTAGTCTACAGCAGTTCATGGAAGTAGTATTATGACTTTCAAATGCAGGTACTTTTCAAAGGTGTATGTATGTCAGTCCCCAAAAATGTTGGTGTCAATAACACAATGCTTTGTGTGTTGTCTCTAGCCATATTCATGTAACTTTAGGACACAGAAGGCCCTGTCCTCTTGTCCCACCAGGCAAGTCTGAGTGATGCTGGAGTTTCTGTAGTATCAATACTTATGGTTCTTGGTTTGTGTTATGTGGTTGAGATAGTCCTTGGATCTTATTGTGTGGGTGTCACTGATGATGGGGCTCATAGTACCAAAAACCTTAGTCCCAGAATGGGAGAATGTCAAGAGGAACTTGTCCCAGGGTTTGGGGTAGATATAGTTATGGATGGGATTTTGTACTAGTATGCGAGTCTGAAGCAATGGAAGGCAGGTAAGGTTTTTTCTGGGTCCCAAACGGAAGGTTCCAATGACCGTGGGAAATTTAATATTTATATTCACAGTCCTATAGTTTTTTTTTTGACAAGCAGAGTGGACAGTGAGAAAGGTCTTCCTTTTCCATTGGTTCACCCTCCAATGGCCGCTACGGCTGGCATGCTGCAGCAGGCACACCACGCTGATCCGAAGGCACAAGCAGGTGCAGGGCCCAAGGACCTGGGCCATCCTCCACTGCACTCCCAGGCCACAGCAGAGAGCTGGACAGGAAGAGGAGCAATCAGGACAGAATCCGACGCCCTGACCGGGACTAAAACCCGGGGTGCCAGCGCCGCAGGCGGAGGATTAGCCTATTGATCCACGGTGCCGGCCCCCAGTCCTATAGTTTTAAGATGCAGTGGTTATCCTTACACAGATCTCACAGCGTGAGTGTCAGATATCAGGGGATTGTGGACTGACACGCACCAGCCTGAAGCAGAGGAACATAGGAAGGGCCTTGCAGATTTCACAGGTGTGTGCAACTTATTTCAGGAGTTGTAGCATCAATTACAACTGTCCCAAAGTTGCAGGGCACTTGGCATGCAAGGATGATGCCAAGGTTTATACCTTGGCTACTCAGCACCCTGCATAAAAAACAAGCATAATGGAACTTCATTAGGTATGGTCCTCTGACTTATCTGTTGGTGCTAAGACCTAAGAAACTGAGGGGGGTTTCCTTAGATCATGCAGAGTGAATGAGTATACCTATAGGGCTGTTTTCCAGAAATATTTAACTCTAGGTTCCGAAGATCTTCTCTCTGCCTGGAAGGTACCCTAGATCTGGGTTTGGGACTTCTGGTAATGACAGGGCTGCCTGATGCCCTTTAAGAAAGAATGGAGTTTAGCAGTATCTCTTCTACAGCAACTCAGGTATGGTGCTTTGCAGGGCAAAAGGAGGCAATGTGGTTTCCTTTTTTGGAACAAAATATTCACTCAGACTCCAGTCAGCTCATTTAGACTGGATTACAGTCAGTGAGGACTGTGGCATTCTCTATATTTAGGGCTGCTACTTTCCTGCATTGGTGCTTACCTTTTATCCACCTTCCCCAGTACCCAATCAAGAAGTAGGAGCTGCAGTATGATTTGTTTCTCTTTCTCTGCTGACTTTCAGAGTCTCTGTACGGTTTGCTTTTTCCCTCACTTCTTTGCAGATATTTTCCTTCAGTCTATATTCTGTAAACATGGTCCTTCCTTTGTTTCTGGTATTTTTCTGTGGGTAATGCAAGTGAAGGTCCTCTCTATTCAGCCATTCAGCCATTTTGATCCTCCCAATGAGTTCTCCTTTTTTTTTTTTTTTTTTTTTGTGGGAGATAACAAGTTGATTTCCGCTAAAAAAAAAAAAAAGAAAAAAAAAGGCAAGGGCAAGTTAGGCTTTGTTCGGGAACCTGAGAGGCTGGGATCTGGCAGTATCCAGCAGCTTCCTTCAAGGCACTGGATGGGGGCTCAGTTTCAAAGGGAAACAGTCTTCAAGGTGTAACCAAAAAATTAAAATATCAGAACTCTCAAATTAATTTATCTCCTCTTAATATACATTTTTAACAATTTAAATCACATCATAAATATCATAATTATATTAGATAATGTTAATATGGCTGCAGTACTATATTAGTTATTTCCAATTTCTTCAACTTTTATAATAATATGTTAGGAAATATAAGCATTGTTTAATTAAGGTATCAATTTTAACAGATTTTGATATCTGTATCATGCATGTATTTTCATGCTTAATTATTGATTAATAAGTGGATAAACTTTTTGTAAAGAAAACCTGTTTTTCTGCCTTGAAATGCTTCAGGGAGTAGTCAATTGTGGGATAGCTGAAAAAAAAATCTTTGAAAGGAAGAAATGTATTATAAATTACAAAAATCTGACAACCAAAACAAGATGATCTTACCTTTATAAATCAATAAGGCAGACTCCATCTGGATAGATTTTAAAGCACTCAAATTTATAAATATTAGGCAAGGATGTTTAAATACATTGATATTTTCCTTATTTAAAAAACTGATCGCATGCTGATAAGGGATAAATATTGTCTGGTTCACAGATTTGTCATACAAATATTTGTCTGGAATCAAGCTGTGTAACAGTACTTAATTATAACTGGTAATTGGATAGCTGACAAAGGATAGATAGCCCAGCAAGCAAAGGAAACATGAAAAATATTTCAGACTGTTTATCCCAATTCCAGGATGCACATTTGCAGTGAAATTTGGTGCTTTATAACCACACTATTAAATTAAGGATTAATATATATTTTTACAAATATTTATTGAGCACCTGCTATCATGCTGTTAGTAGCATGAACCACAAAACTGAATGAGAGATCGTTTACCTCAAAGACTGATCTTACAGTTTAGATCTGGAAACAAATTCACCAAAACACATTTTCCTATACACTTTTAAGTTCTCTGATAAAGATATATTCAGAATGTCTTTCTTCAGGTTAAGAGTCTCTGGCACCATATTATACCTGGGGCTAAGACAGTCTCATCCTCCAATCACTTGATATTACTATGACTTTCTTTTGTCATCAGAAACTCCCTTAGAGTGATTTAAGCCTTTATACCTTATAAACTGCTCCTGTAACCAATCTACAAATTGATGGCTGAAATTGGGCTTTTGCATTGTCTCTAGAATGTGAATGTGTGGTGAGCTTTCAGTTATAGACATTTTAAAATATCTTCTCTCCCTTGAACTGTTGCAGCAGGTCAATTATGAAAGTTCCAAGCCAGGCTTGATGTGGTAGGCTGCATTGCCCAAGCTTCCTTGACTGTTCCCAATCAATCACAGCCTTACTCAAGTGGCAGTCTAAGCAGGGCAGCCCCGAGGATACCTTTGGCAACCTGAGGCAATTAGACAATGTAACCCACAGATAGAACTGCTATCTCTCCTCTGGCCAAGAGAGGACAGCCCAGCTCCTTCTCATCATGTATCTTGCCCAGAGTAATGAAAACTCCTCTTTCCTTTGAGGAATAATGAAATTCCTCGAAGAGTGTCATCTTTGACTATCAATCTTTCCCTTTCCTAACAAGGCCTCTGGAGGATTGAGAATCTTCTGCAAGCTATTTTAATTTATACTTTTCATCATTAATATATTTGAAAAATATGATTTTTCACATATATCTGTGTTTCTTTTTCACTGAATTGTTTGTATATGTCTTTTGCTTGTTTTTATCTTTTGGAGTTTTAGTATTTTTCTTATTTTGTGTACAGTATAACATTTTTATAACTTTAAAAAACATTTTTACCACTGAATAGTATTTTATTGGAAAGATAGTCAACTGATAATGTCTATCAATTCATCATTTGATAAAAATTTAATTTGTTTCCAATTTTTGCTTGATGAATACTGCTGCAAAGAAAATTCAAGTTAAGTATTTGTGAGGAATTAACATTTTTTTGCATCATACTGTTGTTGATTTAATATTAATTTTGTTTCCACTATCATTTAAACTCCTGCTAATGCACCTGAGAAACCAGCAGAAGATGGCCCAAGAGTCCAGAAGAACCTCCAGCTCCTGGCTTCAGCTTGGCACAGCCTCTCCCATTGTGACAATTTGGAGAGTGTCCCAGTGGATGGAAGATCTCTTCACTCTCTGACTCTCCCTTTTCTGTATAACTCTATCTTTCAAATAAATAAAATCAATACATCTTTTAAAAAGTCTAAAACAATATTTAACACTTGAACAGGATGGAAAATAATAGGAACTGAGAATAATAAAGAGAGTGCAGCATGTATTGAAAGCAAAGTTATTTTTAAAAACTAGATGAAACAAGAAAAATGTATAAACTAAACCAAACTGACTATTGAAGTGAGATTTACAATTAACAAACTAGTGAGCTGTAGGAGACAGTAAAGGACAGTATTTTGGAATAAAAATTAAAAAAGAAAATAAAAAGTGATACAAAAGAAAGCAAAAACATTGAGAAGATAGTACAAGGCACAATAATAAACACAGAAGAAAGGAGAACAAGTAAAAGTAAAATCTTCAAATTTAATTCATAATTAATTCCCATAGAGAAATTTGAAAAGTTAACTAAGCACCAGTAATTCCATTTCATATATTGTCTTTTTAATCAAAATAACCATGTGAACAGATAAACAAACTTGCATTTTGATGTCAAATATATCTGTGTTACAGTAGGCTCTTTGGAAGTGTTATTTAACTTCATTTAACAACAGTATAACTCACATGACATCACAATCACTTTTCCCTCTCAGAAAACTAAGGTTCAAAAAGGTTAAGAAACATTCTAAAAAATCACACAGCTATGAGAACTTATGTGTTGGATGTAATTTAGAGCTGTTGAAAACAAAACCCACGTTTCTTTCACTAAGCTACACTACTATTTGTTATAATACATATTAGGTGAAGTTTATCTTTTGTCAATAAATATATATAATCATGGAATTTAATTTTACTACCTCTTAATAGATATTGTGGACTTCATTATGCCCCAAACAGGTGCAGAAGCATCTAGCTGTCCCACATATGTGCTATCTCATGTATGCCACAGCAAAGCCTTGCTACAGGTAGCTCCAGTGACTGACTCGTCATTGCTATTCTTCATTGCCTGAGAGCTTTTTCTGAGAGATCCTTATAAGCTGCAGCTTATACAGGGCAGCTTCAAGACTTTTACTTTCCCCATAGCAGCCTTCAACACCTGAATTTCTTTGTTTTTTGATATGAAAATAAGGATGGGTGCTTTTCAAAATCTCCTCTGATTCCCAGGGCCTTGAGTCTTACATAAACAACATAATAATTAACTCACCAACACTAATTAGCCTAACCTTTCACTGGCTTCTGTCTTCCTTTCTGCATTCTTTCAATGTTCTTCTTGGGCTTCCTGGGTCCAGATTCATCCTTATTCACCTAAAATGAACTATGTATGATGAAGTTAACATCCCAAAGTTAGTGTGGGAGAAAAATCCAACCTAAAACAATGAGATCACTTGCAAAAATCTAAGTTTCTTCATGATGAATATCAACTGCTTCAGGATGCATGATGAATTATTAAATAACTGAATTAACTTTGAGTAAAATAAAAAATTTTTGAAATATTTATTTATTTGAAAGTCAGAGAGACACAGATAGACTGCTAGAGATCTTGCATTTAGTTCTTCACTACCCAAGTGCTTACAGCATCCCTACCAGACTGTCCTGAATCTAGGAGCTGAGAGAACTTAATTCAGGCCTCCTATGGGGTTGGCAGGGCCTCAAGTACCTGAGCCATCATCTGCTACCTCCTGAGTGCCTATTAATAGGAAGCAATGCACAGCAAAGTGGACGTAGGTGTCCAAAATGGTGTCTCTTCCACTGTGCTAAAAACCTGCTCCTAAGAATTTTTAAGGAGGAAAAAAAAATGATTCTGCTCCTTGCTAATGGTTTTTGTTGTTGATTTTTAAAATGTAATCACATAAAGTCATATAAAACAGAAAACTCTGTCAACAAGGCCTTTAATTTCTAGTCACTAAATATAAGTAATTTAATATAATTTTCAACATTCTTAATATTTCACACTAACTCTAAATATCTATTATAAAAATACAAGCCTAATAATATTCATTCCATATAATGAAGATCCTTAGAATACATTTGCATAAAATATTATAATTGAGTTCATAAAACAATGACATCCATTACAATTTTATTGATAGAAGGAAAATAAAGTATCCATATTTACATAGTCTAGGATTTTCTGTTATTACATTTATACAAAATGATAAAAGTCCCTTAGGTGATAGATCTCATAAATCCAACTATGTAAAGGCTATAATTTGGTTCTAGGAGTTGGAGTTAAGCATTCACCTAATTGTGTTTTTTTACATATTTTTGAAAAAAAATCATTCTTGCTATCCTAAGATTGTTTAAAAAATATAGAAATTATTAGTACAAAACAGACATATAAAAACTGAATAAATGAGGACTGTGTGTTTCTCTGTTTGTTCTTAGAAGTGTTTCATTTCTAGAGAAGCATCCTGCTGCTGTGGTTATCTTTTTCAGAGCTTGCTCAAATTCCATGAGGACTTCTTTTGGATCGCTTGCCACAAAGATTACATTCTCTTTGGAGTTCAGATACTATACATCAAAACACTGGATCTTTTGCAAGTTCTCTCTCAACAGGGGAAATATAACCCCTACAAACTAAAGGCAAAGTCAAAAGAGTAGTAAACAACTTTCTAACTCTTTTCTCCTAGTTTCCTTCATTAAAGAATATGTTACCCTCCTTATAGTATGCTTCATCATTCATACTAAGCCTGTGACTTGAATATCATAAACCCATAGTAGCAGTAGGTAAATTCTTATTTTTTATTTTCTTGGTGTACAGCTGATTTAAAGTAAGCAAGAAATCGTATGATTATTTATGGAATAAGTATTTTCTTAATTTAATTATTGCAAGATTCAAAGTAGATTAAAATTAACCTTTATGAAATAATACAATGCAAATTTCTAAATAGAAGCAATCATAGTTAATTGTTTCACCCTCTTATGTTCATTTTATCTCTTATTTCAAGTAGGGTCCACCTGAGTTCTGGGACAGATTGTTCACCGTTCAACTGATTTTTATAACATCTACCCAAATTAGAGAGTCATTGTCATAGCTTTAACATTATTGTATTTTTTAGTAAGCATTGCCATTTATTTTTGTTTTTGAGATATATTTATTGGAAAGGCAGAGTTACAGAGAGAGAGAGAGAGAAAAGAGAGAGAGATCTTGTACCTGCTGGTTCACTCCCCAAATGGCCACAATGGCCAGGAGTTGGCCAGTCTGAAATCAGGAACCAGGAGCTTCTTCTAAGTCTCCCACATGGCTGCAAGGGCCCAAGCACTTGGACTATCCTCTGCTGCTTTCTCAGGCTATTAGCAGGGAGCTGGATCAGAAGTAGAGCAAGTGGGACTTGAACCAATGCCCCTATGGAATGCTGGCAATGTAGGCTTTAACCCACTGCACTGCAGCACTGGTCCTATCATTTCTAACTGTGATCTTTTTTCATCTACTTTTTCATTGTACACATACAGATTTATAAGTAGTATCTCTTATTTTTTAAAGATTTATTTATTTATTTATTTATTTGAAAGGCAGAATTATAGAGAGGCATAGAGAGAGGGGTCTTCCAGCCAGTGGTTCACTGACCAAATGGCTGCAACGGCTAAAGCTGAGCCCATCCAAAGCCAGGAACCAGGAACATTCACATAGGTGCAGGGGCCTAAGGACTTGGGCCATCTTCTACAGCTTTCCCAGGCCATAACAGAGAGCTGAATCAGAAGTGGAGCAGCTGGGACTTGAGCTGGTTGCCCATATGGGATGCTGAGACTTCAGGCAGTGGCTTTACCTGCTTTGCCACAGCACTGGCCCTGAAGTATCTCTTTTATAAGTATGACCTTTATCACTTCTTGGCCTTTTGGCTAAGACCAAGTATAAGCATTACCTTTGCTGATAGCTCTGTGGCTTAGTGGGTAAAGCCTCCACCTGTTGTGTCAGTATCAGATATGGGTGCTGGTTTGATTTCCCACTGCTCCACTTCCAATCCAACTCCCTGCTAATGCACCTGGGACAGCAGTGGAGGATGGCCCAAGTGCTTGGGCCTCTACAGCCATGTAGGAGACCTGGAAGAAGCTCCTGGCTCAGGGCTTCAGACAGGTCCAACTCTGGCTGTTGCAACCATTTGGAGAGTGAACCAGCTTATGGAAGATTGATCTCTCTCTCTCACTCTCTCTCTATCTCTCTCTCTTTATCTGTAACTCTGCCTTTCAAAAATTTCAATTAGATGAATAAATATTTCTAAAAAATGTATGACCTTTTATTAGCCTTTATCACATGTATGGCTTTTAATATTAAATGCCACCTTGTCTGATACTAATATTGCCACTCTTGCTTACCTTTTGTTGCACGTGCCTATTAGCCATTGTTTCATCCTTTAATTTTCCTTTAATTTTCATGTTTACAGTATATTTAAGTAAACATCATCTGGGCTGTTTTTTAACATTAATCTGACTGTATTTTAATTAAAGGATTTAGTCAGATAATATTGTATGTAATAATGATATACTAGATTTTATTTTCCTTCATGTGTATTACTTGTTTTACTTCATTATTTTCTCACTTTCACTTCATTTGCTTTGCTTCTTCGTTCAAAGTGGTTTTCATTCCATTTATTTTCCTTGAGAACAAGAAATGATAACAATCATTTCTCCTGATCTTATACTCAGGCCCTTGGTTTCAAATACTTTCCTATGCCAGATGACCAAATCTCTCTCTATTTCCTCCAGTGCAAATAAGATAAATCTTTGAACATTCTCCTTTTTAAGTACTCTCATTCCCTTCTCTTTTGGTTTTACTACTCTTTTTCATAATTCTGGATATATAAATATAATTCATTTTTCTTCTACTCCTTGCATTTTCTCACCTCAATGATTTACTTTTGTAGAGGTAGTCTAGTACCAATTTGCATTACCATAACTTTGTTCCATTTCAAAAGTACTTTAATTTTTATATTTTTATGCCTGTGCAATCTATCTTTATCCATCTTAATCATAAGCATATGTCACAAAGTTCATTGCCTACTTCTTTTCTTTCTCTTATTTCCTTAACTTAAAGCTTTTGTTATTTTCTGTTTGATACTTGATTAAAATTTTAAAAAAATATTATTCTCAATTTTGGGGTATGACAACACATATGCTCAGAATTCTTGTATGCCATCCAATATATTTGTATTTAAGCCTTCTTCTGACGTAGCATAGCTATGCTACTAAATTGTTTTGCATCTTGCAGTGTTGCCAGAAGATATGTACTTGGCAATATGATTTATATAAGTGCAAACTGTTCTTAAAAGCCTGCAAAGAATTCAAGAGAAACATCTTCTTAGACTTGTACAAGCAGTGCCCAGACAGAGCTATTAATCTTATCTTTCCGGTCAATTTGACTTGGGTTATGTAGATAGTCTCTCTCATCTTAGTCATCTGGAGCAACCGTGTTCAAGCCTTTGTTCTTTATCCATATATTCACTCTGTATTCCTGGAAATATCCTTCTTAAAATTAATCAGTAGCATCATTTTTCAGTATATTCCATGTCTACAAATTGTTTGTAACTGGTTACAAAAAGATCAATCCCTGCTATGGTGAGAAATTAAGATAATGAGGACGAGGTTTGAGGGATGTTGACAGATGGGGGTGTTACAGAACTCTGAGTCCCAAGAATTATCACCCTGCTAAATGAGAGTATTGTGGGGTTTGTAAAGAGGCCACAAAGAAGGGAGGACCTGGTCTGGCATAATCATGAAGGATCTTCTAGACTCCGATGTCCAGGCATCAAAGCTTGTACATTTCTTCTATGTTTTTCTCTGGTTGTCTGCAAACAATGCTTACATAAGAAACGAGACAATGTGCACCCTAGGACGTGAATAAGCAGGAAGTCCAGTCTCAAAACACTACCAAGATGCTCCCTGTGAGCTGCTTGCACAATGTCACCTGTGTGATATTATGATAAAGAGGTCTTCTGCCAGCCTGGGGACTTCATGGAGCTAGTAGTCACTTTCTGCCCCAGAGCTGGAATTACCCTACCTATATCTGGAATTTGCCTAAACAAGTGTTGAGGAAATTGAGAAACATGATATTTATGAAGTTCCCACACCTTTTGCCCTTGGCTCTTATCTCCGTGTTCCCATATTTCTGTCTCTATGGTAACTGGTATCTTTTTTTTTTTTCTTTTTGACAGGCAGAGTGGACAGTGAGAGAGAGAGACAGAGAGAAAGGTCTTCCTTTTGCCATTGGTTCACCCTCCAATGGCTGCCGCAGACGCGGACGGCGCGCTGCAGCCGGCGCACTGCGCTCATCCGATGGCAGGAGCCAGGTGCTAGGTGCTTATCCTGGTCTCCCATGGGGTGCAGGGCCCAAGCACTTGGGCCTTCCTCCACTGCACTCCTGGGCCACAGCAGAGGGCTGGCCTAGAAGAGGGGCAACCGGGACAGAATCCGGTGCCCCGACCGGGACTAGAACCCGGTGTGCCGGCGCCGCAAGGCGGAGGATTAGCCTGTTGAGCCACGGCGCCGGCCGGTAACTGGTATCATGTTAACTGACAGGTCCACCTGCTTGCCTAGATGCCCATAAATCTGTTATGTAATAGTTTGGTTTGGGCCACTTTCTTCTGTAAACCCATTTAAGCTACTGGGAGACATGGTTAGGTGTGTGGCTGGTCGTGGATGAATGCAGGCGTGTATGTGGTTGTCTGTGTATGGATGTAGACACATATGTGGCTATGTGTGGATGTAGGTAGATGTGTCTGCGTGTGTGTTCGACTGCCATCACACACATGAAGGTAGGAATGAGTGGCTGTTCCTTGTGCATTTCTCACAGCCAAAGTGAGTAAAGGAGATACAAACCCACAAATGACGCCAAGTTGTTCTCTGACCTGGTACATGCATTCAGGACAATGTTTTGAGGCTCAGTCTTAGCCAAATATATTCTTTGAAAGTAATCCTCTAACAATTTGTCCCTACTACCTAAAGTACATCTTTTGGGGCCATGCCAACGAATGTGAAACTGAACCCTTATACAAATGCATTGAATGAAGATGCAAGATATCACAAGTTCCCAGCCTCCTACCATTAGCTTAAGGTGTTCTTGGCCTTACTTTATGATTGCTAATCAATTTCTTACTAAAATTAACTCACTAAATTGAGGGAATGGTGTAACTATAACCTATAACCAGACACATGAGGTCCAGTGTTGCTCTAATAATTAACATCTTGATGGCCAGAATTGTCTCTGGGCAGTGAGGAGGGGGTGACTGTATTCCAAGGCAGGAAGAACCTACCACGTATATGTAGCCCCAAGACTGGTTGAAGCCCATTTTTTCATCACAAAAGAAGTGTCATTGTCCTACTAAGGAACCACAAGAACCACAGACCAATATCTGTAGATGCACCTCTAAGTCCTAACTTTGATTCATAAGCAACTTCAGCCCTAACCCCTTGGGGAACTTGGAAATTCAGTGACAGCTATCCAACTCCCTGCTCTGCATATTACAATAAATATATCCTTTGTTTCAACACCTTAATGTCAGTAATTGACTTTTCTGCACATCAGACAAGTGGGGGTTCTATGTCAACTCCTTCAACTAATTTTGGGGTTCTTCTATATCAGATGTTCACTGTATAACGATCAATGTAAACATACTGTCAGGGAATACATACATACTAATTACAATTTCATTACTTTAAAACATTTTTCCAGATTCACTAAAATTCATTTGGATTTGGGTCTCCCAGGCCTGAGAAATGTGGTAGACCTGGAAGAAGCTCCTGGCTCCTGGCTTCAGATTGGTGCAGCTCTGGCCATTGTGGCCAACTGGGGAGTGAACCAGTGGATGGAAGACCTCTCTCCCTCTCTCTGCCTCTCCTCTCTCTTTGTAACCATTTCAAATAAATAAATTTTTTTTTAAAATAAAGTCTTTCACTTTTTAAAAAAATATATATTTTTATTTACTTAAAGACAGAGTTACAGAGAGTTACATCATCTAGATCACTCTCCAAATGGCCGCCATGACTGCAGCTGGGCCACGCCAAAACCCAGAACCTAGAACTCCATCTGGGTTTCCTACATGGGTGGCAGGGGCCCAAGTAATTGTGCCATCTTTCACTGCTTTTCCAGGTGAATTATAAGGGCCCTCTAATCTCTGCTAAGATTTTCTACAGTTTAAATAGTTCCCTTTCTTTATTCTGTGGTATTGACAATATATTCTAGTTTTTATTCCACAAAAATGGCCCATCCCTTAAGGAAAAATTCTAGTATCAATTCCCTAGCTCACCATGTTGGGACACCAACAGAGTTTCTGACCTTATTCAAAATAATGTCTACCAGATCCAGAAGTTGGTCCTCGATATCTTCAAAACTAGACATTTATAGTTTTGATCCTTTTGCTTCAGTGAAAGTACAATAATAGCAATTTGGATTACACAGGTTTTTTTTTTTTTGATAAAATGATATCCCATGCATTTTTAAAATAATCATACACACCATATTGCATATTGTTAAAAAAGAAGTTTCAATGTCATTAATAAAAGATAAATGGGTATGGAAATAACTTAGGTTTCTGTTAATGGATAAATAGATGAAATTTAATAGATGTACCCAATGGATATTTTTAGCTTTCTAGGAGAAGGAAGCTTTGACATTTGCAACAACATGGGTAAACCTGGAGGTCATTATGCTAAATGAACTAAACCAGACACAGGAAGACAAATAAAGATTGATCTCAATTATATGTGAAAAATAAAAAATTAAAAAATTAAACTCATCAAAGGAGAGAGTAGACTATTGCAGCCAGGGGCTGGATCATGGAGAAATATGGGAATATTGGTCATAGGTTTTAAGCTATACAAATAAATATGAGGAATGGACTATGTTTTGCTTTTTTTTTTTAACATCACTTATTCAAAAGGCAGAGAGACAGAGATAAACAAAGATAAGTAGAGAAAACTTTCACTGATTGTTTCACTCCTCCTGTCCCCAACAGTCCAAGCTGAGCTAGGCCAATAGTAGGCTAGCATTTAATTTGCATCTCCCATGTGAGTGATAGGATTCAAGTACTTAAGCCATCACCTGCTAGCTCCTGGAGTGTGCATTAATAGGAAGCTGGAATCAGAAGTAGTTCCAAAACTTGAACCCAGGCACTTCATTATGAAATGCAGGCATTTTAAGCAGCGTTTTAACTACTGTGCCAAATTCCTGTCCCAGTATTATAGTTTAGATATTAGTCTGGGTGTTCTCCAAAGGCCTATCTATTAAAGACTTGATACCCAAGGTCTTAGATTAATGGAAAATAGGTTAATGTTCATGATAAATCACAAAAGGGTGGAGACTAATTTCATTTATGATTTTTAGGAGATGGGTCTAGTCATCAAATTCATTAGGTGTGTTTCAGAATGTAGTTTTCAGTGAGTGTTTGTTTATGAGTCTGAGTTGGGCCTAGGCACTCTGCTTCCCTACCCATCATGTGATAGTTTATTTGTATATGTTCCATCATTGCTGTCTTCCAGCCTCACCAGATGAGCAAACTAATGGGATTTGCTTGATCTTAGAGAACCTCCAAAGCATTGAGCCAAAAAAACTTAATCCTTCAAAATTATCTTCTCTTAGATATTTTGGTGTAATCAAAAGCCAACTAATACAGCATGGTGACTATAGATAATTATATTGTATTATTTATTTGAAAATTGACTTTGAAAAGCTGGTTTAAGTGTCTTCTTCATAAATGAAAATACGCAGCTATGGTAACTATGTATGGTGATATGTGTGTAAAGTTGGTTTTATACTCATTATACAATGTATACATGTATCAAATCATCATATTGCATACATTGGATATATAAAATTTTTGCCAAATAGTTAATGAAAAATAAGAAACAAGATAGAGCCATTTTCCCCCATTGCCATTTCTATAGATTGCACACAGTCTCATGCATGCTCCACTACATTGTAACTAAAGATTTTGAAAGAATTCCTTAGTGTAGTCAATTATCAATTAAGAGGAAATCCATTAAAATTCCACAATTTTCAATGAGTCTTGATAAAGTTACAGTCCAAAGAGAATGAAATTTACTTTCATAAAGTTGTGATACTTCAGAATACTAGAGTATTTTGGAACTTTGCATCTAATTCCTAGTGATTTTTAAGACATTACCCCTACCCTACTTTTCACTTGTAATATGAAAATCAAATATAGATTTTTAGAGTGATTTATGTTCCAAATTCTAGGGGGTTTTATATGTCTTATCTATGAACATACTTGGTATGTGGCACTCTATATATAAAAACAGAAGTTAAGTGCTAGCCCTGTGGTTACAAGAAATTAATGTCCAAGCAATGAAAAGAGAACACAGGAGGCCTTATCAGAACATGATTTAACTTTTGAAAGAAAAATATAATGTAAGTTAAAATTATTGAAATTACATGAGCCTTTTCAGCCTTAGACAGAGGAAAAACAACTTCAATTATTTCAAATGCCAACCTGCTCCTGGAGACGCATGCTTTCTGAAAATGATATTGCTAAATGAAGTACTTGGCTACTTCATTCGTGACAAGTGCATTTGAAAATGTTGTAAAATAGCCATATATTACAGACCTCATCACATGCATGACTACTAATGCAATGAGACATGGTAGAGTATGAAATGTGCAATATTCATTCACATTGTGGTCTAAAGACCATCAGTGCATTTATATGTGAATTAATAGGACATAACACTCTTCTAGCCATGGACTGTCAGACAGTGATGGCAATTGGGTCTGTAAGTGCTTTAATCAACTATTATTTGAAAAGAAAAAGTATGTGCTGTCACCCTGTTAGTAAGATTTAGAAGTGTCAAGCTAAATAAATTATGTTGCACTATAGTCAAAAGTCCATTAATACCCTCAATTGTGTAATTATTTCATTAAAATTTAGTGTTGAAGGAAGCATTTGGAAACACTGCTATATGTACTCCCCCCACACACACCTCTCTTCCCTTGGCTCACCGCAGAAAAGACCACCAAGGTAATTTTTTTTTAAAGATTTACTTATTTATTTGAAAGGCAGAACTACAGAGAGGCAGAGGCAGAGATGGAGAGAAAGGGAGAGAGGGAGAGAGGGAGAGAGGGAGAGAGGGAGAGAGGGAGAGAGGGAGAGATCTTCCATCCGCTGGTTCACTCCCCAGATGGCTGCAATGGTGGAGCTGTGCTAATCCGAAGCCAAGGACCAGGAGCTTCCGGATCTCCCACATAAGTGCAGGGACCCAAGGACTTGGGCCATCTTCCACTGCTTTCCCAGGCCATAGCAGAGAGCTGGATCAGATATGGACAGCCAGGACTTAAACTGGCGCCCATAAGGGATGCTGGTGCTGCAGGCCTTGGCTTTACTCTCTCTGTCACAGCACCAGCCCCCAGGGTAAGGCTTAATTTGCGTCTCATCCTTATTTACTTCAATCACCACCAGAGGGTAAAGATGTGTGTCCACACCTGGGTCCAATAAGGAGAAAAAAACCACACTAGTCATTTGAGTAATGTGAATTAATGAGAATTATTATTAATTAGGCACAAAGTGGTTAATGAGGTAAGTGAAAGGGTAAAAGAGAAAAGGAGGGCAATAGCTGTAGAAACAGTTATCAACTGTGGAGCTGAGGGAACAGATAGAAGGAATGGAATTATTCTTGGTAATTTCAACCAATTTCCTCATCTTTATAATGAGGCTACTGGACTAAATTGTGTCTAATGCCCTATGCCACAATCTGTGCTCTAACGTTCTGTGATTCCATAAATTATGCTCTAATAACACCTTTGTTTAAATCTCAGTTAAAAAATAAGGGCTTTCATATCACAAGTATTTTATCTAAACTTTCATATAAAAATGGCACAGCCATTAATGAAGGTTATTTCTTGCTCATTTAAAAGTCATAATAACAACCCTGCTAACAATAAATTGTTTCAGGGCAATGTTTTACCTTTTGTAATGGATATTTCCAATACTAATGGAAAGAAATGCATAATGCAGCACCATGAAACCTCCACTTATATTCCATCAACATCTATCCCCACACACTACTGGCTTATTTTACTGATATTCCCAGCATCTTGCTTTTCAGTGTCTAATCTCTACAGAATTTGTTAAGAATCTTTTATCTCCTAATAATTTTGTCAAAATGTTTGAAGCATCATAAATTATGTAGTCACTGAAGTGTTCTGAGATATGCCTTGGTGTTTAAAAGAAATCTGTTAAAATGGCTTGAGTTTCAACTTATAGAATCTACTTTTGAACTTTCCCCTGTAGTTACTAATCCTGCATGTACATGCTCTAGAAATAAGTTAAATTGAAACAACTTGATGGTGAGAACTCTATGAGGCTTGTTTTCCAAAGACTAGTATTGTTTAGGGGAATGCAACTATTAACCTACGTAGACATGCTGTAAAGCTGCTGAAAAACTAAGCAAGGCTTGTGAATGTAGTGCCCAAGTCATTCTGCTTTAAAAGGTTGTAACACAGGCTGACGCTGTGACGTAGCAGGTAAAGCCGCTGCCTGCAGTGCCAGCATCCCATATGGGTACCGCATTCAAGTCCTGGCTGCTCCACTTCTGATCCAGCTCTCTGCTGCGGTCCGGGAAAGCAGTAGATGATGGCCCAAGTCCTTGAGCCCCTGCACCTGCGTGGAAGACCCGGAAGAAGCTCCTGACTCCTGGCTTCAGATCAACACAGCTCTGGCCATTTTGGCCAACTGGGGAGTAAACAATGGATGGAAGACCTCTCTTTCCTTGCCTCTCCTTCTCTCTGTGTAACTCTAATTTTCAAATAAATAAATAAATCTTTTAAAACAAAGTTGTAATAAAAACAGGTGAGTTGAAAAAACAAAATTATGTAGTCAATACTTAGTTTTCTCAATTGTCCAAATGAAGTGTTCTTTAAAGTACTGAAATTCAAAACATGCCTCTATAACTTTTAATAGTTGTAATCTCCACTGACCCATAGGTGTTTAAAAAAAAAAAAAACACATAAGATGCCTGGTCTTTGAGAGATTCTCCTCTGCTCAGTGACAAAGGGACACAAGTCCTCTCATCATTGTGTCCTCAATTCCCACAGTTACCGTGTTTATCTGCACCAAGATGGGAAGGGACAAAGCATGTGAGATTTATACATGGGGGCAATTGTTATGGTTATGCTTCTAAGCAATATTTTATGTTACTACCTACAATCAATTAGCTACCACTCAGTCACTCTCAAGCTTAACTGCAATGAAGGAAGGAATATTCAGTCTAGCTATGTCCCAGTGGAAAAGGAACCATGGTTGATATCAGCTAATAGTCTCTGCTATTGTTAGTGTTATGTAAAAATTGTGGAGTCTAAAATTTTTAAGGTAAGAAGTTTAATTAGGCATATTGTGCATGTGTATGATTTTTCCTGAAGCAGATCTCAATTACTTTGTTTTAGTGAATTTTTATCCATTGTATTTTTATAATATTTAGAAAACTATATTTTTCTTAATTATAAAACATTATATGTTAATTAATTTGGTTTATTTCTATTATGAAGCAAAATTATTTTTTGCACCATGTTTTCACATTATGTAGAAATATTCTACTTATACAATCATCTTCCGTATTGAAAATTTAAACCATTCTGGGCATGATCTATCTTTTTATCTTTTGTTTCCTTATTATCAAAAGTACACAATAAAATCATTTAGTGCATGACATTAGGGACAGTCTCAGAAACAACCATGGAATATGGAGGACAAATAGGTGTGAGTACACTTGTAGGAAATTTCTTTTCCCCAGTGAAAGTCTGAACTCAACACTAGAATTAATAAAATATCTGCACTGGGTCTCAAATCTCATCTTTCATGTAAAGGAATGTGAGCTCTTGGGAGTCACAAAGGCTTTTAATAAAATTTTTAAATTTCAAAGGATCAACATACTAAGTGGGAACCCAAGAGTGATCAAGAATAAACCAACTCATAGTTTTTAATATCGCAACTTTTCTTACTGTTTTAAAGAGCCAGAGCGATCTGCATTTCCATTTCCAGGGCAAGTGGATTCATCCGTTGCCAGAAATTAGCAGCAGTGACCTTAAAAGAAGATGAATCCTATGGGTCTGTCAGAGTGACAGTGGGTAGTGCGTAGGTCACAGAGGTCTCTCCCAGAGCCTTGTGGCTTTGGGCAGAAAATGACTTCTGCCTCCACTTCCTCATCTATAAGATGAGGGCTTTGGATGTAATATTTGCTAACGTACCTTTCATTTGTAACTTCTAATAGGTATAGGCTTTAAGAGCGTTTGCTCTGGAAAAGAGGAAGACTGGATTTGAATATTGGCTCTAGCTCTGTGTGATCATGAGTGAGTGATTTAGTCTTACTACATGGTAATGTCTTCATTACCAAAATGGGGAGCATAATAGCACATTTCTTATAAGGTAGCATACTACTTCACCTATAAAAATAGTAAAAAATGTATTTATCATTACAATTTCTATTACCAGATATCAATCTATTAATTTTTCTTTTTTTTTTTCATTTTTGTTATAAGAGTCAGAGGAGGGGGACTGGCGCTGTGATGTAGCAGGTAAATCCATAGCCTGCAATGCTGGCATCCCATATGTGCGCTGGTTTGAGACCTGGCTGCTCCACTTTCGATTCAGCTCTCTCCTATGGCCTGGGAAAGCAATAGAAGATGGCCAAAGTGCTTGGGCCCCTGCACCCCATGAGAGACCAGGAAGAAGCTCCTGGCTCCTGGCTTCAGATTGGCGCAGCTCTGGATGTAGTGGCAAACTGGGGAGTGAACCAGTGGATGGAAGACCTCTCTCTCTCTCTCTCTCTCTCTTTCTCTCTCTCTCTCTCTCTGCCTCTCCTTCTCTCTCTGTGTAACTCTGACTTTCAACTAAGTAAATACAATCTTTTAAAAAAAGAGTTAAAGGAGATAACATATGAAATGATTTTGTATATTATTAAGTATATATATTGTTATGAACTGTGTATCTAAAATTTGTATATTAACTCTTCAAGAAAACAGGCCTTACTTAATACAGTCATATGTTGTTTAACAATAGAGGCTGGTTAGAGAAAGTGTGTCATTATGTAATTTCAACCTTGTGTGAAGCTCATAAGAGTGTATTTACATAGACCTACATGGTACACCCTACTACACACCCGGGCTTCTATTCTGTGCAGCATGTTAATGTACTGAATGTTAAAGGTAATTATAACACAAGAGTAATTATAGCTATATCTTAACATATAAAAAGTACAGGAAAATGTTAAGCAATAGGAATTTTACAGCTCCTTTATAATCTATGGGATCACCCTCATTATGTGTAGCTCATAATGGACAAAAATATTATACAGGACATGACAACAATCATAAACTTTGTTGCATCAATTTCTGTCCTCTTTCTCTCTATCTTTCTCTCTCTCTCTCTATATATATATATAAAATGATGAAGGAGTGTTTTATATATATATTTAAATATATATGATACTCTGGTTTCTCTTCAGATTGTATCTTTTGCCTTTTACTAAATATATATGTCATTTATATAATATATTATATATTATATAATATATAATCAATCATACATATCTATGTGTATATATATATATATATATACACACACACACACACACACAAATGATGAGGGAGCATGTTGTAGCAGTCCAAGAGTTTTGTAACAATGCGGTCTGAATAAAAATAATTAGATAAAATTTTCTTCTACCAAACCACAAGGTGAATTTGAGATATACAAATAAATTATAATAGTTCATTCATTCATATAGGTGAATGTTAAAATGATAAAATCATGTGGTGTTAGAATTAGCAAAAGACACTGCAACTACATAGACCATTTGAATGTGACATGTAAGATTAGTAGCATTTCATAACTATAAATATTAACAAGGCTATATAACAGGTTGAGGGAAGAGAGCTGGGATTAGAGGAGCGTACCATAAACACAAGGGAAGGAAGACACACAGAAACTTCTGAAAGTAATTTTCTGTATGGAACTATATGTGCTAACTAAAGTGGATTAAATAATTGTAAAATAAAATAAATGCCAAATATAATCAAGTTCCCAAGCTCATAATTATGAAAAACACATGGATTTTTAGGGAATGCCTTCATGGGAAAGATAAAAATGAGGTTGATAAACCAGTAATACATAGATGAATGGGCAAGAAAAAACAGGTTTTTGCCAATGTTGTTTCTTACCTAGAATTAAATGTATGTTTCAGCAAAGATTTATCTCCAAACTACTAAACTTCCAACTTGTTAGTTTCTTCATTGTCACTTCACAATACTGAACAAACAGGAAATTAAAAAGAAATACTCTGTGTGAATTGAACATTCAAATCCCTGGTTTTGATATCCAGATGTTTCTAATTTTGCTGAAGGTACCATGTGCTCTGAAGTTAGATTTCACAGGAAGTTCAGATTCTCCTCTTCCTTGAACTCAGTGAAATTCTTCAGCAGTATAAGCCCCTTTGAAGTCAGGTTGATATGCCAATGTTGAATCAAATTTTGTGAACTTCAAAGCTTACTCTGTTGTAGAGGATATCCTGGTGAGGCCAGATATTGAAAAAAGAAATGAGACTACTACCTGAACATTTTAACTAACTTGGTTCCTAAAACAGTATGTGAACTTTCTTATTTGTGACTATTCATCATTTTGATATGGATTAGATATTCAGAACTTAAATTGTAATTATTATTATATTACAGAACTTGAATGTATACTCATTTTATACCTTAGAAATCTGATCAACTATTTGTTATGATGTTTTGTTTTATTTTCTTTTACAAAGGAGTTTTTGGAAGAACACAGTATTTTGAATCTTAAACCTTCATAAAGCCTTCAGATATGTGTTCTTGGTATGCTACATTTGCCTAGAGGACTAATAGAAAAACTACATTGCAAAGTTTTTATAAGAAGGAAACAGCATAAAGTATGTATAAGTGCTTAGTATTTGTTTATAGTTAACTTAAAGCACTTGATTAAAATTAGTTTTCTTCTGTCTTCTGCACAGAACATTGAAAATTATCAGAATAATGACAATTCAAATTAAATTGTTCCAAATTATTCCCCTGAAGTGATGAATATATGAGTGATCTTCAAAAAGTTCATGGAAAGTGTGTATTATAAAATAATTATGCATAGATTTAATCTTTTTGCACCCAAATAAGGCTACCTTTAGTGATATTTTTCTACTAAGTGTTTCAACTACCCTTGTATGGGCAATATGCTTCTTCCTCTTATGTCCTAAAGATGTCATTTAAAAAATATTCATTTATCTGAAAGGCAGAATAAGAGAGAGAGAGATGAATCTTCTATCTGCTGGTCTACTCAACAAATAGCGCAATAGCCAGGGCTGACCTAGGCTGAAGCCAGGAGTCAGGGACTCCATTTGGGTCTTCTACGTGGGTGGCAGGAACCCAAGTGCTACAGCCATCATCCCCTACCTCCTAGCCTGCACTCTAGAGGAAGCTGGAATGAGGAGCACACCTGTAACTTGATCTCAAGCATTCCAGTATGGGATACAGTCCTCTCAAGGTCTGACCATACCATGGCATGAAACTCCTTACCAGTAGTTATTTTACAGACTTAATTAGACCGCCAAGGTGTTGAACATTTTTTTTTCTGCCAAGGGCCATTAAGATATAGCATCATTTACAGGCCATAAAAAATTATCTTCTTAAAAATTAGCCTGTCATAGATTTGTTGAGTTTTGAGTCCTGCCTGCAGTTGCTTTGGCAGTGCCAGACTAAATGATGTCACATGTCCTGGACAGTACCTAACCTGGACATTCTTCACCCCTGGAAAAATTAGTTGAATTGGCAAGAAACATATGTAGACATCTGTGGATCTCTACATGTGAATGATTTTGTCTGGTAGTTTGGAAAGATCCCTCTGGCTGCCATTTGAGAGTAAACAGAAGGCCTAGGATGGAAGTAGAAAGAGCAGTGAGAAGGCTTTCAGGAGAGTGCTAGCAGTGTGGTGAAGTGGGGAAAGTGGTCAGTCCCAGATTTCACCCTGGGAATACAGCCCACAGAATCCCCTGGTAGATCATATGTGGGTTAGAGAGGGAGTGAGGATCCATCTACAACCTGTACATTATTCTTTTTTTCCTTATCTGACAAAAACAGTGGAGTTGTCATCACAAGAGAAGGGGAAGAAGTAAAAGGGGGAATGGTTTGATGTTTGTTTGATGTGGATGGAATCAAGTCAGTTTTGATGAAATGACACATCTTCCTCTTTGTTGAGTGAAGAGACAACCTAACTATTGTCATTTTAAAGATAGATGTATTGATACTAACTTAGGTATTCAGTCATTACAGTTATCCTAATATGGTCTGCCCTGTGTTACAACACTACATTTCTGGGATAATAGAATATTAATAAGCTTACAATGAAAAGCTTAAGGGGATCTATATCTCCAGCTATAACATGACAGAAATTATAGTTTCTGATAGCTCATACTGGGTGAAATTTGGGCAGATGATTTCAAAAGAAATAATATCCCAGATCCTTTCCTTGTATTAGTCTTGAAGTTAGATTTTAATGAGATGTATGGGTCTTTAGGGAGGAATAAAATGTACTGAAAAAAAAAAGTGAACTGCTTTCCAAGAAAGAAGCAACTCATTTTAATCTAATAAAAATGTCTTTTGAAGGAAATCTCTAGAATAAGAGCGAGATTACCCTCAGAACAATGGAAATTATGAAAAACAATGTAGGTCATTATGACTGTGGTGATTAAAACTGTTTTGAGAGAAAGATTTTAGTTGAAATGAAAATATTCGGGGACTGGCACTGTGGCATAGCTGGTAAAGTCTTGGCCTGTGATGCCGGCATCCTGTACAGGCTCCAGTTCAAGTTCCAGCTGCTTTATTTCCCATCTAGCTCCCTAATAATGTGCCTGAGAAAGCAGCAAAAGATGGTCCAAGCATATTGGCCCCTGCACCCATGTGGGAGACCCTGAGGAAGCTCCTGGCTCCTGGCTCCTGGCTTTGAATCAGCCCAGCTCTGGATGTTGGGGCCATTTAGGGAGTGAACCAGCAAATGGAATACCACTCTTTCTTTGTGTCTCTCCTTCTCTCTGTCTTTATACAGCTCTCTGCCTTTAAAACTCTGCCTTTCAAACAAATAAATCTTTAAAAAAGACAAATATTTAAAATGCTTAGTTTTAGCTTTTTTCTCCTCTCCCCAAAATCTGTGATGATAATAGTTATCATACAGAATTTTGTATATGATAAGGTACACACTAATTTCAATGAAATTACTTATAATTTGTAAGATAAATATAAATATAAATTATAGTCTGTGTCAATGGTGGATATGTTCTGAGAAATACTTTGATGGGTAATTTCACTATTGTAGGGACATAATAGAGTACACTTAAAAAACTAAGATGAGTTTGATGACACTAGATAATATAATTTTTTCATAAATTTTTATAAATATTTATTTATTTATTTATTTGAAAGGCAGAGTTGCAGAGAGGTAGCGGTAGAGAGAGAGAGGTCTTCCATCCACGGTTCACCACCTAGATGGCCACAAGGCTGGTGCTGCACTGATCCAAAGCCAGGAGCCATGAGCTTCTTCCAGGTCTCCCATGCAGGTGTAGGGGACCAAGGACTTGGGCCATCTTCTGCTTTCCCACATCATAGCAGAGAGCTGGATCGGAAGTGGAGCGGCTGGGATTCGAACCGGCGCCCATAGGGGAAGCCGGCACTGCAGGTAGCGGCTTTACCTGCTATGCCACAGCATCAGCCCCGCTAATTTTCTTACATACAGTCCATCATGGAAACATCATTATATGCCACATGATTGTATTTAGCACATTATTTAAGTGTCTAGAATGTGTAGCATCCCATGATCAACTTTTTTTAATAACATTAAATTCTGACTTTCTTTTGGAGGGAGATCTTTATCATTAAAAGAATATGTTGAGGCTATAGACAAGGAATGTATCACTTAGGGCTGGCCAAATCACTTATAAAGTAATTGTAAAGCTATTAATGGCGGGGCCGGCGCTGTGGCGCAGCGGGTTAACGCCCTGGCCTGAAGCACCGGCATCCCTATGGACGTCAGTTCTAGTCCCGGCTGTTCCCCTTCTGATCTAGCTCTTTGCTACGGCCTGGGAAATCAGCCAAGTCCTTGGGCCCCTGCACCCATGTGGGATACCCGGAAGAAGCTCCTGGCTCCTGGCTTCAAATCAGCTCAGCTCCGGCAGTTGTGGCCATCTGGGGAATGAACCAGCAGATGGAAGACCTCTCTCTGTCTCTACCTCTCTCTGTAACTCTGACTTTCAAATAAATAAAATAAATCTTTTTAAAAAAAGATATTAATAGCTCCATTTTGGTAGAAGTGTCATTGCCACTTACATATGAATCAAGAGTAGATGTTGGATGGTGGGGAGTTCTCTATAGCAATTTAGAGGGTCATGCTTTTCCCCATTATGTAACAATACCAAGCCATGGGCTTTTTAGAAACCTGTATTCTGCCAGCTGATGGATAATGGATAAACAGGTTATAGAGAACTTATGTGTGCTTCTTGAAAGACTAGGACTTTCTGTTTATAGTTTATTGACAAAAACTAGCTATGGTCAAGCTTATAGCAAATGGAAGCCTATTAATATATTTCTCAACTAGTTAACTTTCTGAGCTTCAATTTTTTGTACTATGGAAAAGAAAAATTTTATTAGATAATTAGCCACATGCTAGGTCAGATGCCAATACTTGATCCAAGGTAGGCCAAGAGGAAATGATCTTTTTAAAAATTTTTATCTATTTGAGAGGTGGAGAGACACACAGAGAGAGGGAGAACTTGCATGGGCTGATTCATTCTCCCCAAATGCCTATAAAGACTAGGGGACCTAGCCGGGAGCAGGGAACTCAACCCCTTTCCCATGTGGGAAGAACAAAAAAACGACTTTAGTCATCACTGCTGTTTCCCAAGGTCTACATTAACAGGAAGCTAGAATCAGGTGTCTGAACTGTGAAGTTTTGTTATTTATTTATTCATTCATTCATTCATCAGTGAAAGCTTTGGATATATTTTATTTCACTCTTAAGCCAGATCTATGTTGTTCTGCATTGAAAGGAAAGATTATTTCTTTAAGAGGCAAAGTATTTAGGCTGCAGTATCGGCTCCACTGCTAATTACTGTGAAAATTTCATCAAAGTAAAAGCTGTATGAATTGTGATTACCTCACATATAACTAATGATGCCTGCTTTACCAACTCTATAGAGATTTGGCTGCCACAGCCATCACATAATGACCACAGGTGGAATTCTAAATCAACAAGGGTTTGCAGCTGTTAGAACCCACACAGGGAACTACAAACTCTGATGCATCACAGTTGAGAGGAGTAATTGTAACTCTGTTCTCATTTCTGTGGTCATTGTCCTTTTTCCAGTCTAGTATCTGTCCTCGAGTCTGCGTAATTGTAAAGTTAATTTAGGTGAGAAAAAAAAAAAGTTTTTTCAAGAAAAACTGGCTCTGAACTCCCTCTCAGTACCTTTGGGGGTGGTAACAACCAGACCTGCAGCATATACTGGAGCCTCGCAGTTTACCAGTTCATTTGCCCAAAAATCACTCTAAGGTGTGTGTGTGTGGTGGTGGTGGGGGGTGTGTGTCAAATTCTTTCCAAACATCACAACCAGATGCAGCCTTCTGCTATCCTTGGCTCTTCCCAACTACTCCAAAATAAAAGTAGTCAGGCTGTCACATCATGGGGCCTTTTTGAGAACATGGCTTTTCTTTTTAAAAATTTTTATTTATTTGTTTGAGAGGTAGAGTTACAGAAAGAGAGGAGAGGCCGAGAGAAAGGTCTTCCATCTGCTGGTTCACCCCCCAAACGGCTGCAATGGCAGAGCTGGGCCAATCTGAGGCCAGGAGCCAGGAGCTGCTTCTAGGTCTCCCACGTAGGTGCAGGGGCCCAAGCAACTGAGCCCTCTCTCGCTGTTTTCCCAGGTACATTAGCAGGGAGCCGATGTGAAGAGGAGCAGTTGGCGCTACAGGTGGTGCCCATATAGAGTGCCGGCACCCCGTAGGAGGCTTAGCCCACTAAGCCACAGCGCCGCCCAGCGTCTCTTCCTCTCCGGGGCCTCGCAAGTTGCCCCTCACTTCCGGTAAGCTGTGTGGCAGCTCCCAGCAATTCCAATTTATCCGCGAAGTCAGCGCCTGGCTCTCCCGAGCTCCACGCTGTGGTGCAGAATCGTTTTGGTGTCGGCAATGTCAGCCAGCACTTCAGCTGTGGGTTCCGCTTCCCCAGCTTTCGGGTGTCTACTGAGGTATGAGCAGCTGCGCGCAGGCTTGTAGCCGGGGATCCCGCTGGTCAGTTTATCCGGCCGACCTGCTAGGATTCCCTGGCAGCTTCTCCAGCAAGGTGAAGGCCCCAGGACTGATACGCGCTGTGTGCAATGACCTACTCCTGCAAGACTGGCTTCCAGTCTTGGACGGACGCTCCGCTGCTTTTCGCTGAGAGCGCCACGGCCGGTAGACTCGAAAGGGCGTGAATTGCTGAACACTGGGGCTCCGGAAGTCCCTGAAGGCGCCTCTGGGCATAGGTTGTTTATTTTCCATATATTTGTGTAGTTTGCAAAGTTTTTCTTTTTTCAATGTCTAATTTTATTGCATTTTGTTCAGAAAAAATACTCAAAATGGTTTCTTTTAAATTTGTTGAGTCATGTTTTGTGAGCTCCTCCATAATCTAACCTGGAAAGTTTTGCATGTATTATAGAAAAGAATGTGTGTTTGGAACTTTTTGATGGAAAGCTCTGTAGATATGTTAGGTCCAGTTGATATAGGATACAATTTAATTTTATTGTTTTTTTTTTTTTTTGCTGATTTTGTGTAGATGATCATTGCATTTCTGAAAGTAGGGTGTTAAAGTCCACAAGTAACATTGTATTGGAGTCTGTACCTTTATATCCATTGATATTTGCTTTCTGTATTTGCTTCAGTATTGACTGCACATACATGTTGTTTTCTTTTGAGAGACTGATCCCTTTATCATAATATATAATGAACTTCTTTCTTTTAACTGCTTTTGATTTAAAATCTATTTTATCTAATAATAGTATGGCCACTCCTGCTTTTTTGCAGGGGCTGGGGATTCTGTTTGCATGAAATATTGTCCCAGCCTTTCCCTTCTGTTCTATGTATATCCTTCCACATCGAGTGAAACTGAGTTTCTTATAAGCAGCTTTCATTTGAGTCCTGTATTTTAATTCATTCAGTCTCTGTGTTTTGACTGGAACTTCTTGTATATTTTAATCATTTGGTTTTTGAATGACTTTGTTTAAATATTTGTTCCATTACCATAGATGTATTTACATAAGTGTAACAGTTGGTGTTATCAGTTGTATAGATTTCTTCTTTTCCCTTTGATTTCATCTGAATTTTTGTGTGAAGAGAGAAGAGTAGTAAGTTGCCTTGTGAGTCATCGCCTTTACATTTACCAGCTGGCTGGCAGTGGTGAGTCAATCTCTGCTGAGGTGGCTAACTACCCATATGATAGATAGATACATAAAGTAGGCAAACAAAAATTAGGAAAATGACATGTTTGGCCTAGTACAATAAAAATTATTAGTATTTTAGAAAACAAAACACCCAGAACACCACAGGAATTATACAATAAGCAAAAGAACAATTTATACAAGATGCTCTATAAAAGGTGTCTGTAGGTCTGGTCTGAACTTCTACCAGAAGAAGCCAAACTTGAAATAATTGTCAGCAACTTTCCTTCTGGTCGAATAAAACTTGATGTCAGTGATGGGAGACAATATCATTTATGTGGATTAATCTTTTTTTTTTTCTTTTAGGTTTGATATGTGGCTCCAGGAGTCAATTCCTTGGAGTGCAGTGGTATAAGGAATTTATAATAAGTGTCAGGAAACAGCCTTTTTAGTGGCATTATAAGGAATTTTTATGAAGATGTCTTCGAGTATGTGAATTCATTAAGCTAGCTTCTGTGAGGTGGAAGGTCATTTTCCTTGTCCTAAAAAGATGACTTTACCAAAGATTAATTTGTTAAGGTTTTAATTAACTCCCAACAATATGTAAGAATCCCCTCTTTTTTTTCTAAAATATCTAGGGTTACAGGGTAAAGATGTGTAATTAACTTTTGTTCTATTTGATGGTGGGTTATTGATCTTACAAGTCTAGTTTAAGTTCCCGAGTTTTAATTTTGTCCAATGACATGATCTCACAGTTATCAGAAACTTGTTTAATAAGGGCATTTTAGATTGATAAGTTTTTGTAAAGATACAGTCTTCAAGATTTAATTATTTAAAAAGCAGGATGGCGGAGGGACAGAGACAGATCATCCATCTTCTGTTTACCCCTTACATGACGGCAGTAGGGCCGGAGGAGTGGAGTAGGGTGCCGAGACAGGTGGAAACCGTTAGCCAGACTGTGTCTTGGTCTCCTACAATAGTCCAGGTACTTGAGCCCTTATCCAGTATTTTCCAGGAATATTAGTGGGGAGCTGGAACAGAAGCAGGGTAACCAGTACCACAGCTGGCACTGTGATGAGGAAAAGGCATCCCCACCCATGGCTTAACTCACTGAGTCACAAAGCCAGCCCAAAGATATTTTAAAATTGAATAAGAATACAGGTTTTGAATTATGGACAAGACAACATGATTAAAGATCTGATAAGAGGTTCCTGTAGTCAGCAATTGATAAGAAAATTGGGTCATTTTAACAGTATTAACACTGTTACCATAGAATTGTAACCGTTAACTTGTATTAGAGTTATGGGAATCTCATACAATTTCAGAAAATATATTTTAAACATATTTATATAAATATAACTTTAAAAAGTTGAGCATTTTTTGTCATTTTTTCCTATGTAATTTAGCATCTGATTATTTTAATATCATTACAAGATGAGAGATATATCCTTTAATATTTTCAAGCAACCTAACTGGAATATCCCAAAGTCAGCTTTATGTCAAACATTTTGTAATTTAGAATTTGACTTGAACAAGTTTGTCAAAAGTTTTAAAATGTTTTATTGAAACCAGATTACATGTTACTGTGAAATGATATTTAATTATCCATTGAACCAATGTGAAATTAAAATAAATAAATTTACATGCATGTATATTTTAAAGATAACTAGAGAATGTTACACTGTTATAGAAAAACAAATCTTGCACATTTTTAACAGAAGTGACTACATAAACATTTCTCAATAATCAACTATATTAAGAAAAGCAGGGGGATTGGTGTAATAGTGAGTTTGTGAAGCCTCTGCATGCAGCATCCCAGTTTGGAGGACTGATTCCAGTCTTGGCTGCTGCTCTTCCTCCTGCTGCTGTCCCTGGGAAGTCCCAGAAGATGGCCCCAGGACCTGCTGCTCATGTGAGATACCCAAATATACTTCCTGACTCCTGGCTGCAGCCTGACCCAAACCTGGCTGCTCTGTGCATTTACTCGTCTGTCAAATAAATAAAAATAAATACATAAAATATTTAAAAAAAGAGCAGATGAAAGATCTGTTTTTGTCCCCTCTTTCTGTCTCTCTTTTAGACAAATGAACTTTAAAAAATTAAGCACAGAAAAACTATATAATCTACAATCTAAGCTAGGCACGTAAATATAAATAAAACTTTTGTCGATATTTAATTTTAAACGAGGCTCATATTTTAAGAATGTTTTCTAACAGAAAAGACCAAAGTCTAACTTTTATCAGTGTGCTGTAAATATCAAAGCTTATATTTTTCCAAAAATTTACAAAGACTTCCCTTTTAATTTTGGCCAGCTTGATTATACACAAAACTCCTTTTTATAAGCTTCTATTCTTTATAAACCTTTGATAGCATGTTTGGACTTTTACTTTACTCCTATTTATTTATTTTTTTCTTATTGGAACAATAATATTAGATCTTTTAAAATTATTTTTATACAAGATTCTCATACAAAAATTATTTTTAATAATCCTTATGAAAAAATGTATTCTTATATTTATAATATTTTAATATTTTGTCTTACACATTGATTCTTTAATTTCATTTTTAGAATATACATTTGAATCAAGCTTTTAGTAATATCAGAATTAGACAAGAAATTCTTAGTAATTTTGATTTCTGGTAAAAATCTGAAGTAAAGTATACTTAGCTGCTTACCATATGCAAATATTTTTATGGGTAAATATTTTATAATTCTTAGAAATACATGTCCCTTCATAAAATAATTTCTAATGTGGAAAAGATCTTATTTATTAGTAGATTCAAACATATTTTCTGTTTTATAATGTTTAAGAAGCCAAAAGTGGCCGGAGCCGCCGCTCATTTGACTAATCCTCTGCCTGCGGCGCCGGTACCCCGGGTTCTAGTCCCAGTTGGGGCGCCAGATTCTGTCCTGGTTGCTCCTCTTCCAGTCCAGCTCTCTGCTGTGGCCCGGGAAGGCAGTGGAGGATGGTCCAAGTGCTTGGGTCCTGCACCCACATGGGAGCCCAAGAGGAGGCTCCTGGCTCCTGGCTTCAGATTGGCGCAGCGTGCCGGCCGTAGCGGCCATTTGGGGGGTGAACCAACGGAAGAAAGACCTTAAAAAAAAAAGCAAAAAGTAAATATTCTTCTATCTGTTTAGTAAGTAATGCTTAGTGTAGTCTATCTTGTTTAGAAATGACGTGGATATTTAATTAATTTTCAACATTTAATTTAGCTTAGTGAAACTATATGAATATAATTACCTAGGATATTAGGGAAACATTATAAAACGTATTTATTGCATTTGATTCAACTGAAAAAGTCTGAGCAGCCTGATTACAAGCCCTAACAGTTAAGTCAAAGTTTGTGAATCCTATAGCTTACCATATAGGATCTGGAAAGTCTTTAGTTGAAACTTTGTTTAGCTCAGCTAAGGGACATAGATTGTGACTGACCTGTTTTTCCCTGTAACTGCCTTTTTCTTGAAAGGGGCTATTGCTGTTTTAGGCTCTGAATATTTTCCAAAGTTTCAGATTTAGAAGAGTAAGCAGGGGAAGATGGTGGAGACAGAGAACCAGACTCACCCGTAGCAATTTCAGAAGGCAGTGGACACAGAGGAGGAAGAATGGAAGGTGGAAGGTCAGCTATTGTGGCTGCTGCAGTTCCACTACTGCTGTAGATATTGTGGTATCCCATTACTTGGGTGGCTCTGTTTTTAGCTCTTAGAAAGTTTTAGTGAATGTCTTATTAATTACTTGCAAGGAAACAGTTCTATCATTTTTCCTGTTTGATGCTTCCAGGTACAATCAAAAGAACTGTCACACACTGATTGCTTAATTGTATATGCAGTTTAGATATTGCAGAGGTGTCCCATCTTGGTCATTTTCGATTGAATCATCTCTGTTAAGTTATGCCATTTAGAAAGATACTTGCAAGTTTGGGTCCATGCATATCACAATTGAATACTGCCAGGGTACTGATGGGGGGCTGGTTGTCAGTTGTGTGAAAACTTAACACTTGGTTCATTTTCAAAGTAAGGTGTTTACAGCTGTGACTAGAAAAACTAGCTAGCATGACAGCTTGCAGATGTGTGCAGAGTTACAAGTAGATAGTTATCATAACAGCAAGTTACATGCTCCTGGAATCTTTTAGGCAAACAGGATTTTAGGAGTGGCCAAAATATGTAGCAAATGACAAAGATTGTAACCAGGTAGTAGTATTCAGCCAATGAGGAACTAGAGGAGAGACCTGCCTGTTAGAGGACTGATGTTTTATTTGTCCTAGATGTGATTCAGATAAGGACCAAGAGACTGAAGAGTCAACAGCGCAGTTAAAGGAAATAAGATGTGAAGACCATGAGAGAGCCAAACCAACTGCCACCTTAAATCCTTGCATGGAAAATTTTCCTTTCCATTCAAAACAACAGTTTTAGGCATGGTCCTTCTCTGAGAAGTGCTCATGGGGCAGGAGAAATAGGATTTGTAAATGTCCCCCTTACAAGTATTAAGGTCAGAAATTTCAAAAAGGAAATGAAGTCACTTTAGAAGACCCCCTTGGGTTAACAGAAGAGTTGGACCAATTCTTGGGACCTAGCTTTTACGTCTGGGCTGAAATGGTGTCTATAGTGAATATCCTGTTCATCCTGTTCACAGGGGAGGAAGGGGAATGATTAGGAGGGAAGCTGTGGCCACTTGGGGTACAAAAAAAATCCTCCTGTGGCCTGGAAAAAAATTGCAGATGCTGATCCTGAATGGGATAATAATGATCCCAGGAATCAATCACACATGTAGGCTCTCAGGAATGAATAATTTAAGGACTAAAAAGGGTGTGCTCCCAGATCACAGAATGTTTCTAAAGCATTTGAAATCCAACAGGAAAAAGGGGAAACCTGCTTTGCTTTCTGACAAAGACTTAGAGATCAAATAAGGAAAGACTCTAGACTGAATCTAGAGATCTTGGCGGAAAAGGACTTTTTTTTTTTTAAAGATTTATTTGAAAGGCAGAGTTACAGAGAGGCAGAGAGAGAGAGACATCTTCCATCCACTGATTCACTCCCCAATTGGCTACAGTGGCCGGAGCTGTGCCGATCTGAAGCCAGGAGCCAGGAGTTTCTTTGGGGTCTTCCTTGCAGCAGCAAAGGCCCAGGGACTTGGGCTGTCTTCCACTGCTTTCCCAGGCCATACCAAACCAGAGCAGATTCAGACAGCTCCACACAGCAGTATGAGCTCTTATACATGTGAGCAGTTTTATATGCAAATGTGAAAACATAGTACAGAAATCGCCTGCTTGGCAATAGCTTGGCACCTGTCTTAATTGTGCTTTGTGTAATGACGTCTTTGCCTTATTTTGGCATACTATGACTAGTTGGCTACCAATGATTGGAGCATTGCTATGAGTGATCGGTTGAATCCTGGCTATTAGTACTCCTGAGATCATTGCCTTAGATGGTATTTAATGTGCAGGGACACAAACTATTATGACAACCTCAGCCTAAGGACCTTGTTCTTGATTGAACAAACATACTGAATCAAATGATACATAGATAAGTTAAAATTAATAAAATTAAAAATTTTAAAGAAAGATGCTATCAAATATGAAAAAATAACAGAATATAAGAAACATTTATGAATATAATATCAATTAAGAATATAGTAATCAAAATATAAGGGATTCCTAAAAATCAACAATAAAAAGAAAAAATAGATATAATTACTTAGAAAATGGAACAAGAATTTAGCCATTTCTCCAAAGCACAAACATACAATAAACATATGTAAAATGTCCAATATCATTTCCTGCTAGGAAAATGCAAAGGGAAACTACAAGGAGATGTCACTTTTTCTGAGATACTTATAAGTTAAAAAAAGGCAGAAAAGAGCAAAAGAAGTTGTCAAATATGTGGAGAAATTGGAAATTTCCTACCTTGCTGGTGAGACTGTAGAATGATTCAAGTATATTGGGAAACAGCTTGGATGTGGTTAAAAAAGTTAAGCCCAGTTAAACTTCTTAGTTGTAGACCAAACATATTTGAAAGCATATATTTATATGCACATAAAACTTGTATATTAATGTTCATATAGAGCACTGTAGTTCCTAATAATCAAAAGTGTAAATAATCCAAATGCTCATTAGATGAGTAGTTAAATAAAATGTGGTATATCAATACAATAAATATTATTGGGCCATATAAAGGAATTAAATATTAATTCATGCTATAATGTAAAAGATCTTTGGAAGCACTATCCTAAATGAAATAAGCCAGAAAAAGAGACCCCCATTTGTATGAGTCTATTAAGAAAAACAGGAAGAAGATTGCATAAACTGCAGAGACACAAAATAGATTAGTAGTTTATTGCTAATGAATCCAGGGTTTCTTTGAAAGACATGTAATGTGCTGGAATTAGATAAGTAGTAATGATTGTAATGACTTTAGGGCTATGTGAATATACTAAAAACCAGTGAATCATGTAATTTAGAGTTAAATTTAATGATATGTGAATTATATCTCCACTGAGGAAAAATGGAGAGAAATTAAGGTTAGAAAATAGACAATTATCAACTTAAAATATTTTTGTGCCAGCATTGTGATGTAGCTGGTTAAGCCTCCACCTGTGATGCTGGCATCCTATTCAGGCACCAGTTTGGGTCCTGGCTACTCCATTTCCAATCCAGTTCCCTGCTAATGTGCCTAGAAAGGCAGTGGAAATTGAGTCCAGTGCTTGGGCCCCTGCTGTCACCAGGGAGACCTGGAAGAAGCTCTTGGTTCCTGGCTTTGGCCTGGCACAGCCTTGGCTATTGCAGCAATTGTGCACCTGCTGATGGAGGATCTCTCTCTGTCTCTCTTTCCCTCTCTCTCTGTAACTCTGCCTGTGAAATAACTAAATAAAACTTTAAAAAAATTAAGCCACACTGAAGAATAAGAGTTTATTTTGTTGGTACTAAGAATTTATTAAAGCACATTAAACAGGAAATTAACAAAATTTCATTTAAAAATGAAGGCCAGCATAGTACCCAGGACATGTATGGTAAGATGTACAAGGACAACTATGTAAAAAACAAAGCTAGATGGATTTAGAAATAGAAGGTCAATCTACCAAAAAAAGAAAAAAGAAAACTAGCCATTGGCCTATAAGGTGAATGTTAGTAGATAACATATTCAGTCACTAATTCATAATAAAATATAATAAATAATTCAGTATTTTAATTATGTAGACTAATTAAGTCATATTTGGAAAAATTAGCACGTATCCAGATGTCTAATATTTTAATATGTTTCAACACATAGACATCAAGTGAAATACAACAAATTCCCACTTACTGTTTGTCATAAATCATTATTAAAACATGTTTTCTTCAATGTCAACACATAAATATCACATTTTAGAGAGATATACAGGAGTCACAGTTTGTTATAAATTAGTAATCTGGAACATTTAAATGCTGTTTGAATTATCTGAGAGGAGGGACTATACCTCTAGAACCTAGTCATGTGCCTGGTACATCAAGGGTGTTTATATATATATATATATATATATATATATATATATATACATACACACACAGACAAAATAAATACTATGCATGAGTAAGTAATTATAATACAAATAGTTATCTAGTACTCTGTATCCTGAGTATTATAACAAAGACTTTGAAGGCATAATCTTATCTATTTTCTTAAACTATCCCATAGATCATTGTTAATCTTCATTGATAATGAAGCAATTGAAGCCTGAAGAAATTAAAATGACTTGCTTTCTGTCATATAACCAGTGAGTGGGGAATCCTAGAGAATGATGTAGGACCAAAGCTGGGAGTAGTGTGAGAACTGGGAGACAGGACTGGGCAAGTGCAGGGTGAATTTAACTTTACTTAAAAATTTGATATTTTGTTTATTGTGGTATTTCTGAATTTTAAGAATATTGTATCAAAATAATATTGATTTTGATTACTGGGATTTTTTGCAGTCCATTAAATATTGTGCCAGGGATAAATGTTTCTCTGACCTCACCCTTGTCCCAATTCTGCTTAGCCTGAGTTGTCTCAGTAAGTAACCATTACAAAATGCCGCAGTGGTTGTCACCATTAGATTAGTTTCCTAAGAAAAATTTTGAGATCATTGAGATGACCGTGATAATTTTACAGACCAGAAAACGAGGTTCTTCGGGGGGATTTGCCTCGACAGAGACCTGGCAGTAGTGCACTACAGACAAGGCACTGAGACTACTGTCATACTCTTCCTAAACCTGTACCCTTGTTGTATCCGGTTTGAGACCCTCCCCAAAACAACTCACAATAGGTAGGCTGGATGCAACAGCAAGAGGATTTTATTACCAGCTACCTGGGGCTCTTACTTGCACCTACAATGTACCACAGCACTGAGGCGAGAAGTTCTGTCCCTCCCACTCCCAGCATTTTTATGCACTCGAGTAAACAAGTACATGTGTCACTACACAGATAGGTGAGTTCCTTATTCCTTATATGGCAATTACCTAAATTTATGAATTTTATTAGTGCATTTGAGCAACTGAGGGGCTAGGCATCACACAGGAAGGTGGAAGAATAAATTCCAGGAATAGTTTCACGCCCTTACCTTAGGCCGGTCTTTTCTGGCTTAAAATAAAGCCTGTCATGGAGGAATGGTGGTTCTTGTGACAGGTCCTGAAAGCTTTTAAGACCAAGATTTTAATATGTTGTCCCATATTTTACATCATTTAATCTTAACATACTACATATTATTAAGCCTTAATTTCAAATGTATTTAATCTAAACTAACTTACGGTTTGAATTAATTACTCATAACTGAACTCTACACCCAGTGACAGAAAAGATTAGTTTAGAAGATTTTTCTATTAGCATATGTCATATGTGTGTTTGCTAAATTATGATCATCCTCTCCGTTTAAAAATGTTTATTCACTTTTGTTGATTTGAAAATGAGGGAGGGGAGAGAGGGAGAAACCGACAGACACACACACACACACACACACACACACAGAGAGGGAGAGAGAGGGAGAGAGAGGGACTTTTCTTCCATCTGCCGTTTCACTCTGCTAGTGTCCTCAACACCCAGGGCTGTACTAAGCAAAGCCAGGAGGCAGGAACTCCATAGGAGTCCTGCACATGGCTGGGAGAGTCTCAAGTACTTGAGCCATATTTGCTGCTGCCCAGGTACATTAGCACAAGGCTGGATCAGAAGGAGAGTTGAAGCTGGGTCCCATGCACTCCGATGTGGGAGATATGCATCCCAAGTGATGACTTAACCCACTGTGCCATGACATCCATTCATGTGATCATTGTCTTTTCTATAAGACAGCTATAAATGGAATAATTGCCTCTATTACTTTTAAAAGCTTGTTTTCTAACTTACTGCTTGTAATGGAAAGTTCACTTTTCCATTGTCCTTAATTTTACTTATTTTTAGTTTGTTGAGAGCTTTACTTATACCAACAAAGTTTTTCCCACGTATCATCAAAGTAAATATGTTGTTTTAATTTAAATGGGTATTCACTGCTAACTGTGGACTCCTGAAAAGATCAGAACCATACAAACGGGCTTGATCTCCGTTTTTGCTGGCATGCATCTTTGCTGCTTAGTCTGGAGAGAGGGTGACCATCTGCTCCTTAAGCAAGAGACCTTGTGTTTAATAATATGAGGGACCTTCAAAAGTTCATGGAAAGTGTGTAAAAAAATAAACTGAGTATTTTTTGTACCAAAACAAAAATTTTTAATTCCATTTTTTCCAAGAGTTTTTTGAGGTACCTCCTAAAGATAAGAAAAACTGGGTAAATGTTAGCAAATTGTATGAAAATATGTTTGTGGTTATTAATTTCTACTTTCCATGAACGTAACAACTGATAAATTATTATGATCACAACTTTCACTACTTTTGACAAAGTAATATTGCCACGCTCAATTCCAATTAGTATATTTAGTCCACTGTTTTGACTTCAAAAAAGGAAATCATTTGAAAATCAATGCTTATTTTTGACTATAGCTGCACAGTAAATCAGCTTGCTGAAATAATTTGAAGCTAAGGTATGGACCCAAGAGATCGAACTACTATTGTGTGTTTGTCTGCAACTGTGTATGTTTGATATAAAATGGAAAACCTTATTTATCCTTTTGATTACATCCCACCCTTACTGCTGGTAGGAGATCTTTCATAGTGTTCTTCCATGAATGGGTGTGTACCTAAGCACTCTCTATTGAGTTTAAGAATATATAGTAGTCCTTCTATAATAGTGGCAGAGACAAGTTTTACCAAACTAAGAAGTCAGGGGAGGATAGATCTCCGTAATCAGGATGAGGTCAACTGTTGTGCAAGAGGCATAGGATTAGATAAAGAGAGTTGGAAGGAAGCAGTCTATCCAATCACATTGTTCAACATTTTTGCCATGACAACTGATTCCAGAATGACATGTAATTCACACTAGTCCCTTAAGACTTCCAAAAATGTTAATATGAGGATGGTGGGGCAGAGGGAACTTCTCCTTTAAGATAATACAATATATATAGATATATCCCAGACTTCCCAGGAACACTCTGCTTTATACATCTCTACTTGACATATTTAACTGTACTTCTTTTCAATTTCATAGGTGACTTACTTTGAATATTGACTAATATAGTTGCCAGGCTCAAGGACCAGGTAAGCTTAGAACTGCTAGTGTCCATCTCTTCTACTCAAACCAACACAACTAGATGATGAAGGACATCAGTTTCTGAAAGAGAAACATGAAGCCAGATAACTCACTTATTACCCACAATCTCTGAGTTGTTCTGTTTCGGACCATACAACCTTCAGCTTGAGCCAATTACTTGAACCAGTAAATTTCCATTTTTGTTTTCTTAAACTTGCCACTCAAAATAAATCATATTGAGTCACTTTTTTTTATCTGAGTCAATTAACCTTTACTTAGTCTTCCATTTTGTGCAAATCTTGCATTAAATCACTTACTTTCCTTTTTTGACATAAACAGTTTACTTCTTGTACACCCCACTAGACTGATCTCCTTTGAACAGGAAGCATATGATATTTGTATTTTTATTCTCAGCCAGTGCAAAGGAATATTTAGTACTGAATAGGTAGTCAGTGAATATTATCAAATGAATATAAGAATGGATGAATGATCGGATGAACAAATAAATTCATAGTTGATGTGTTTAGTGGGAGATGATAAAAATGGAAAACTTATTCATTTTCCTGAAATTAGTCCAATTCTGGGATAAAAACATACGCAAAACGTCTTTATTTGACCAGGCCTTAACAGTTCTAAGTTGCCACCTTTGAGTAGCTGTTTTCTCTTCTTGGTGTTATCTTCATCCCCTGAGAAGGCGGATCTCTCTTGGTCTGTTTATTTTTTCTAAAGATTTATTTATTTGCTTGAAAGGCAGAGTGACTGAGAAAGAGAGGGAGGAAGAGAGAGAAACAAAAAGAAAGATCTTCCATCTGGTGATTGTCTCCCCAAATGACAACAACAGCCAAGGCTGGACTGGGTGAAGTCAGGAGCCCAGGCCTCCTTCCAGAACTTCCATGTGAGTGGCACGGACCCAAGTTCCTGAGAAACCTGTTGCTGCTTTCACAGGAGCATTAGCAAGGAGTTGGATCACAGGTGAAGTGGGAGTGAGCACCAGAGCTTTGATATGAGATACTGGTGTCACAAACGGTCCTGGTTTTTACTGACTGTGCCACAATGCATAGATGTGACATACTAAATTTACATAAAAATAGGATGTGTCTTCCTCTAGAGAAGAAAGCATGTTTGTTTACTGACCAGTACAATAAGTGCAATTTCTCTCTTACAGGGTAAAAGTGGGCAAGATTTGCTTGCCACTCATTACTTTAATTAAAGTAAAATAAAGTTTTGAAGATTGCATATGTTGGTCAGCTCAGATTGCCATAAGAAAACACCACAGTCTGTGTAATTTAACAGCTAGCATTTATTTTCTCATATTCTGAAGGGCACAAGTCCATGATTAAAGTTCCAGCAAATTCAGTTTCTGGCATTTGAGTCCTCCAATTTGTAAATAGGCATCTTCTCGTGGTGTTCTGACCTGGCCTTTCCTCTCTTCTCACACAGAGCAAGGTTTCTGATGTATCTTCCGTTTTCATAGGGACATTACCCCTATCTGACTGGGGTCTCATTTGACCTTGATTACCTATCTAAAGGTCCTATTTCCAAATGCAGATTGGGAATTAATGCTTTAACAAATGAGTTTATGGGGACACAATTTAAATTACTTTACTGGGGCTTCTTAAAGTTGGTATTCATTAACTGATAGAAACCTATTTCCTGCACAGCATATACCTGGGAGTTTTTGCATTGCTTCTGTGGAGTATTAGGGACAGGAAGAATTCACCAGAATATGAAGTTCATGTTGTCTGCTTTCTGTGCAGTGAGCAATAATGCCCTTCTTCATCCTGATCAATGATCATGTGTCTTCCTTTAGCATCTATGAAACTGAAGTAGACTAATTTGTTGGCTTGGGTATATTGTGAAAACTCGGGCCCAGCAGAGACCTTGACTCGTCAAAGGTCTCTTCATGAAGACTCATTAAGGTCTCTTCAACTGAAGAGGTCCCTGGAAATGTATCATGAACGTTCCCAAACTTCTAAGATTTGTAGTTGTGTGGTGATGCTTCCCTACTTGTCCCTGTGTTACACTGCTCTGCTAAATGCCGTGAGATCTGCACTGATGCCTCTGTAATGACTGAATATTTCACTATCTCTACAGTAGCATTGGCATGTGTGGCCACACAATTGGCTCATATTGATATTCCTAGCACCTAAATTGTGCTGTATTCTCCTGTATTGATTACAAAGTATCACTTTGTAGTGTCCCTGATAAAGATGGTTATGTAAAAAGAATCAATACAATTTTAACTTTTAAGCCCCTATATCTCTTTAAGATTCAAATACACGTCAACACCAGTGATTTGATAAAGATCAAATCAATATGATAGACTACACTAACAACATCTTATCTGCTACATTTTTATTGTTGTTGTTGGTTGAAGGCCAAATTTTAATTTCTTAAGGAATTAAATTATTACTATTTCACAGAAAAGTTTCAGGAACTCTGCACTGTTATGTCAATCAGTGTGTAGATTCATTCATGGACCTTCTACTATACAAATATAAAATATCTATAATTATCAAATTATGTGCTAATATAAATGATGTCATTTCAGAAAAAAAGTTTTTCAAACTATAACTTAAAAGTTTTATATTTTAATTAGAGAAGTGTTTTATATGTTCCTTTCATTTTCTAAGGAAATATATTATTTTAAACAGAATTGTAATATTCAGTAAACTTTTTATGTTGCAGTCAATGTTTTACTGCTCGCTTGTATCCAATTGTTTATTTCACCATGTGAAATATAACCTACTAGCAAATTTTTAGCCACGGGTTACATACTGTGAGCCTACCTAGCATTAGTCATTACATTAAACCTACTTTAAGTTTTCCTACTCTTGTCAACCAAAATAGGAGCTACTTCTCAATGGCTCTTTCCTTCAAAACCATTGCATAAGAATTAGACAATTAATATTTCATTAGATTATTCTAAATCCAAGGCAGAAAAAAGAGAACTTAAATATCATTGGAAATACTTTATTTATAGGTATAATCAAACAACTTTATGCAGACCGATTTAAAAAAAGTGACTTGAAGTTATATGGCTTGTAAGTCAAATTTTGGTATCCAGATTTGATCCTGGATTGAATTTCCACAGATATTGAAGGCTGATTATACAATCCTTGCAAATATAGAATTTTTTTATAAGCAGAATTTCTTAAATTTAATGAACTAAAATCATTACATAATCAATACAAATATCTGGATTATTTGCACAACATCTACCCTTTGCATTGTATTTAGTATACCTTGTTTTAGTAGGAAATTTTCTCCAAGAAAATGGTATATATTACAAGTGTGAATTCAAGATCATTGGTGGATTAGAATCCTAACAAATGAAAAAAATTAGGTAATTTTAGCCAAACTAATTTATAGGTATCGTACTATATTTTTCTTATTTTCCTCTTAGCATGCTTCTCGTATCGTTTCAGTTTTATATCTAATGTATGATATTTCTAAAGAGTTTTTACCCAATATCATGGTGTGTGTCTCTAACTACTCTGTCACTCCTAGTCTTCCCTCTTTGCATAAAAACTTGCTGTCTTTTCTATATATCTCAAACTCTTCTTTCTTATTTATTGTAATCGTCCTGCTTCTTCTATTCCCTACAAGTGTGAACCCAGTGAGTTTACTTTTTGAAAGCCTGTTCTTTCTTTTCCTGTACTACTTATATTTCTACTTGCCTCATTTGTTTTAATTGCTTTGTTGTATTTTTGTTTACTTTGTCACCCTTCCTCCCTCCCTACTTTTTCCTTCCCTCCCTCCCTCTTTTGCATTTCCATTCCTCCCTTCCTTCATACCTTCCCTCCCTTCTTCCCTCCATCCTTTTCATCTCCCTTACTTCCTTCCTGTGTTCCTTCCTTCCCTCTTTCTTTAAGACAAAGAGACAGACTGAGAGAGCAAGTATCAGAGAGCTCCCATCTGCTGTTTCCCTCTGAAAATCCCGTAAAAGCTGAGCCCGAGGTAGGCTGAAACCAGGTGCCAGAAACTCAATAAAGGGTTCCCACTTGAATGTCAGGAATCTAATCACTTGACATAACCACTGCTTCTCAGTGTGTACATTAGCAGGAAGCTGAAGTCAGGAGTAGAGGTTGGTCTCAAATCCAGACACTACACAATGGGCAACCTATCTGATGTCTTAACTACCATGCCACATGCCTGCTACACCTTCTCCTTCTTTCATGTTTTGTTAACTGTGACTCAGTCTTATATTTAAATTACCTTAAATATCTACAACTTATTAAATATGTTTGTTAGTTGCTATTGACAAAAACAAGTGCTAACCAACCACTCCAAAACTCAGTGGCTTATGATAGCCACTATATTTTCCTCACTAAAAGTCTTTTTATTAGTTGGGATCGCTACACTTCTGCTCAGGGGTTTAATTCAGGTTCTTCTTATGATGGATCTAAGGAGCAAATGAGGACAAGTTAATATTGTGGTCACAGCCTGTCTACTAACATTCCACAGGCCACAACAGTAAGTTAGGATGTTTAGTTAACTCTCCCTGGGAGATGAAGTATCACTCAATGACATTCCACCTTGGTATACTATGTTTTGTCTTTATTCTATTGAGTCCCTTTTCCAGTTTATCTTGTTGAATGTTTAGTTGCTTCAGTTCCCAGTCCCATCCAGCTTTGTCTAGTCTCACCACTTCTTGCCTTGTTTAAAACATCTTTATTGGGAGTAATTGATCTCTATGTAACTTACTTGAAAAAAGGGGAAATTTAATGGATCGTATAATCTATAAAATGTATTGCAATCAAATTATGTGAATATAGGTACAACTGAACATTAGGAAAAATGACTTTTTTTTTTTGCTTATAACCATTCTTTTTTTTAACTTTTATTTAATAAATATAAATTTCCAAAGTACAACTTTTGGATTATAGCAGGTTTTCCCCCCTATCACTTCCTTCCCACCTGCAACCCTCCCCCTCCCCCTCCCTCTCCCTCCCATTCTTTATCAATATTCATTTTCAATTATCTTTATATACAGAAGATCTACTTAGTATTTACTAAGCAAAGATTTCAACAGTTTGCACCCACACAGAAACACAAAATATAGAGTACTGTTTTAGTATTAGTTTTACCGTTAATTACATAGTACAACACATGAAGGACAGAGATCCTACATGGGGAGAAAGTGCACAGTGACTTCCGTTGTTGATTTAACAATTGACACTCTTATTTATGACATCAGTAATCACCCAAGGCTCTTGTAATGAGCTGCTGAGGCTATGGAAGCCTCTTGAGTTCACAAACTTTGACCTTATTCAGACAAGGTCATAGTCAAAGTGGAAGTTCTCTCCTTCCTTTAGCGAAAGGTACCTCCTTCTTTGATGGTCCGTTCTTTCTGCTGGGATCTCACTCACAGAGATCTTTCATTTAGGTCATTGTTTTTGCCACAGAGTCTTTACTTTCCATGCCTGTGAAACTCTCATGGGCTTTTTAGCCAGATCTGTGAAAAAATGACATTTGACAAGTCAAATACTGGCATTATTTTACCCTTTTCTCATCTTTACTTCTCTCCATTGGTTTCATTTTGACTTACAACTTCCCAGCTTATTCAACATAGTTGAGACACAGGAAGCTATCAAATTTTACATCTTAAATTTTCCATTCCCAGAGCAAAATGACATATTTTTTTCTCCATTCTAGTTTAAATAAAACAGAAGTGCCTTCTTGGAACAGGTGGCTATCCCTGAACCTAACAACTAAGCACAGTGTATAAAGAAGAGATAGCAAACAGTGACTTTTCTAGGATAAAAGAAAGAGGAGAATTTTTCAATATTTTTCATATTAATTATGGTATGTTTTTGTTTTATCTCATCTGTAAGAACAGCTCCAGCTTTGATTCTAGCACAGCTGTTCTAGGCTGAGTAAAGCATATTACTCATCCATGGTGGAGCTTGAAATAGATTGCATAGATTAACAGAAATCCATCAACAGTACACAGATTCTGTATGTAAATAAGTACATCTATGTGATGGAAAGCCAATTATTATTAATTCATTTTGTTTTAGGTTAATGCTATGGAAATATAACATTCTTTCCTGAGAGAACATAAAAATTCTTTCTTGAGAGAACATAAAATTTTATATGGATTCTGAGATGTCATCCAAGTCTCCTTGATAGAAAACCTGCTGTATTCAATAAAAGCTGAATAGTGTTCTTGTGTAAATATAGATATAACACATTAGGGAGAAAATATAAATCATCCCATCAATTCTATAATAGCATGACCCTCAAATTGTGAGTCTATCTCATTTGTTATATTACCCATGTGAGAATTATATATTAGTCTGACTATTATTACTAGAAATAACCTCGATAATAGGTGCCTGAAGAGAGGGAATGGTCAATGCTTTGAATAAGCTGCAGAAACCCTGTTAAGTGGTAAAGTATGCCTTAAAGACACCAAGGGAACAATATAATCCTCAGAAGAAAAAAAAAAAACTGGAGGAGTTCCTTATAAGCATTAAAACAAAATCCTTTGTGGCCATTTTTGGTTTATGTGATATCCTGAATGTTATGAATAAATGAGACACTGGCTTGAAATAACTTCCCATCTGGTGGCTGACTGTATCGTCTTACCGTTCTTTTTGTAACACAGCTGATGATTATTTTAAAACCCAGATGAAGAATTTTTCAGATAGTCTACAAAGAGTCCTACTTAGCAAAATTAGAAGGGCTATGCTAAATGTACCCTCACTTCTGTAGTGTTTCCTAATGAGCTTGGAAATCTGAATAAACTGAAAATTAGACATCATTAGAACAAGCTTCTGTATGTGTGTGTTTCTGCTCAGAATTATATTTAGTATCTTACAAATGTGATTATATTGGGAAAATGTTAATGATCACTCTGTAACAGTGCCCTAATGAATCCGCAAATGATGAAATAATTGTTTCAAAACACAAACAAATTAACTTCCAATGAGAAGTATGCCATTGGTTAATACTCTGATGCAGTTATATAAAGTTATTCAATATTCTAAATCAATATTTATTTAATAAACATCATTATTTTACACAGTGCTGCACAGAAGATGGCTTAAAATTAAGCAATTTAGTCTCTGGCCCGGAAAAATTTACATCAGATAATTTTAGAAGTACTTATAATAACAAAGTATATACTGTATTGAAATGAAGCTTTATCTGAATACTTTATTATATTATAACCAAACAAGGTCATGCCAAATTTCCAGTATCACAGAAGGTTTCCTGGAGAATCATTTTGAATGGAGATTCAAGAATCACTAATACTTTTAATAGGTAGATATGAGGACAAAATAACTACTGTAAAAAAACTTACCTGCCATGTAATTGCTACTTAATGGTGCTTATAAAGTGTCAATTGAGTTTCCAGGAAACCAATGTGAATAAATGAAGTTAGCAAAAGAACAGTGATATTTGAGGAGTGGTCAAAGGTATAAACTGCTGGGACTACATGTGTTAGGGGTAAGGCTATAATTAGGTGAGAAACCACAGTGTGGAAGGCTTCAAACATATGATTTCATATCTTGATTTTATATCTTGTTAAGTAGACATTAGAGCACATCTAAATTTTCTGGAAAAGAGAAAAATGGTCATAGTCATATTTTAAGTAGATAAAGTGTTTGTAGATTATATAATAGATTTTGGAGGAGAGAGTTGGCATTAAAAAGATCAGTTAAGAGGCTTCTCAGTAGTCCTTTGGTGGATAGTCCATTCGTAAAAATAATTACCTTTCTTTTTGAGTATTTGGTAAAATTTCATGTTTCTTTCCAGTTGAGGTTAGAGCAGTCATGTTACTTGGTTTGCCAAAAAAGACATTTCCAGATTTAGATCAAGCTAGGTTTTGCTGCTTCTCATTACCTCTGCCAATTCAGAAAGTGATCAGTACCATCCTGAAGGAAAGAGCATGTGCCCTCATTCTACTTCATCTATACTATGACTCATAAATAAATGTGTAAATCAAATTCAATAATTGAGAATCAGAATTTGGTTTTTATTGCTCAATAAACCAGCTATATTGGCTGAACAAATGAAAGGTAATTAAGATTTGGACTAAAATTCATTGGGAAAAGAGGATTATAAAGTTGATATTTTCTTTATATGATATGGTTTAGGTCATTTTGACTTTATCCCTTGAGGTTCTGGCTTCCTTTAATTTTACAGCCTCCAGCTCTAAGACCCTTCTATGTGTCCATGTCTGAACAAGTATCATTTTTGTATGATACTATTAATGTAGTTGGAAACTAACAATTTGGCAACCCGCTTAAGTTTTTGTATTTATTTATTTTTATTTATTTGAAAGGGAAGGAAGAAGAGAGGAAGGGAGAGAGAGAGAGAGGACTTCTATCTATTGATTCACTCCCCAAATGCTTGCAGCATGCAGTGGTGCACAAAGGAAAGCCTGGAAACATGAGCTCCATCTAGGTCACCCACGTGTGTGGCAGGGACCCGAGTACTTCAGTAATTACTTGCTGCTCATGGGAGTCACATGAGCAGGAACTAGATGGGAAGCAAAGCAGGAGTGCAAGGGCAGACACTTCGTTACATATTGTAGGCATCCCAAGCAGCATCTTAAGTGCTGAGCCAAATGCTTATCCCTTGTACAATATTTAGAAAACATAATCAAAGAAAATATTCAGCTCATAATCAAAGAGAACTTGGAAAAACAGTGAAGCATAATTTATAAGGATTATATTTTTTTTTTTTTTTTTTTTTTTTTTTTTTTTTTTACAGGCAGAGTGGACAGTGAGAGAGAGAGACAGAGAGAAAGGTCTTCCTTTGCCGTTGGTTCACCCTCCAATGGCCGCCGCGGACGGCGCGCTGCGGCCGGCGCACCGCGCTCGTCCGATGGCAGGAGCCAGGAGCTAGGTGCTTTTCCTGGTCTCCCCATGGGGTGCAGGGCCCAAGCACCTGGGCCATCCTCCACTGCACTCCCGGGCCACAGCAGAGGGCTGGCCTGGAAGAGGGGCAACCGGGACAGAATCGGTGCCCCGACCGGGACTAGAACCCGGTGTGCCGGCGCCGCAAGGCGGAGGATTAGCCTGTTGAGCCACGGCGCCGGCCATAAGGATTATATTCTTCCAAAAAATTTCTGACCTCCCCTCTTTGTTTTTTTTTTTTGTTTGTTTGTTTCAATTAATTATTTTTTTGAGAGAGTGACAATGAGAGGCAAACACAGAGTCTTCTTGTTTTTGAGAGGTGGAGTTAGGGTACCAGTATCATTAGGAATCAACAAGAATCCTAGAAGAGATGCAAATTCCCGAGAACCATTACAAGTGTAAGTATTATCACTGGTGAAGGACTCCAGGAATCTGCATGCTAAATGAAAATTTCACAGAATTGTAATGTACCCTAAATTGGAAAAAACATAACTAATGTAAACATACTGTCACTTCTCTAAATTCTTACTCTGTTTTTACTTTCTTCAAATACTTCAACATGCTTAACCTAACTATGAGTGATTTATGTATCATATATTTTAGTAAAACATATGCTCTCAGAAACCATGAACTACCCATCATACATGGCACAGTCATCTCATGATAGAAATTTTTTTTTTTTTTTAAATCTGCTCACTATAGAGTTCATCGATCTTGGTCACAAAAATAGAAAAACAGACTACAGCACTGTACTTCACAGATGGTGAATTATAAGAAACATGACTGACTCTTTGCTCACTTTAACATTCAGGTCTTGCTTGAACAACCGTGGACGGAAGAAGCTAGGTCATATGCTTGTAACTCATGTCAAGGAAGGTGTGTTCTCTGACATTGTAGAACTAGTGAGAAAATTCCAACAGGAAGGAAAAATTGTAAAATAAGTGGAGCAGCTACAAATGGAACTTGTGTGGTTTAATATAAAATTCTGTCTCACCTAAAATGGTGATATTCTGGGAGCTATAGCCTATGGGAGCATATAATGATAGAATTTTAAGATTTTAACTACAATATAACTTCCAGATAATAACACTGAGCTGTTATGTAGGTTGCCAATGTTTCTATACAGTAAAAATTGCTTAAATTTTCTTATTTTCTCTATGAAATACAGGTCATAATTGATAGGTTTGTAAAATTTCTTTCTGTTCAACAAATTCTGTCATTCTTTAACACTTCTGTAATGGAGAAGTTAAAGTAGTTTCAATAACAAAAAAATCTTGTGGGCCCACACTGTTGAATATCAGGTAAAACCACTGCCTGTGGTACTGACATCCCATTTGGGCACCAGTTCCTGTCCGGGCTGCTCCACTTCCAATCCAGCTCCCTGCTAATGCTACTTGGGAAACCAGTGGAAGATGGCCAAAGTTCTTGGGCTGCTGCACCCATGTGGGAAATGTGGGAAACCTGGGAGAAAGTACCTGATCCTAGTTTTGGTCTGGCCCAGCCCTGGCCATTGTAGCCATTTGGGGAGCGAACCAGTGAATTGAGGCTCTCTCTCTCTTTCCCTCTTTCTGTAACTCTGCCTTTCAAATAAATAAATAATTTAAAAATTTTGTATATATACACATTTGGGAATACTGCACATCAATTAATTATTACTAGTTCAGTCAACATATTATTAGTGTAATACATAGGAATATATAAGAAATATAATATGATGAGATGTCACTGAGCATTATTCCCTGTGTAATTAAATTTTTATTTATCTGATCTCAGACTCCCAAAAAATATTAGAGAAGGATTGGTATTTCTGAAGCAATATTTCTGTTGCTTTTTGTCATATTTCTTTTTATTTATTTATTTATTTATTTTTTGACAGAGTGGACAATGAGAGAGACAGAGAGAAAGGTCTTCCTTTGCCGTTGGTTCACTCTCCAATGGCCGCCACGGCCAACACGCTACGGCCAACGCACCGTACTGATCCAAAGCCAGGAGCCCTCCCACGGGGTGCAGGACCCAAGCACTTGGGCCATCCTCCACTGCCTTCCCAGGCCACAGCAGAGAGCTGGCCTGGAAGAGGGGCAACCGGGACAGAATCTGGCGCCCCGATAGGGACTAGAACCTGCTGTGCCGGCACTGCAGGCAGAGGATTAGCCAATTGAGCCATGGCGCCAGCCTGTCATATTTCTTATATCCAAATTTCTTTTTTTCTCTCAGTAGCAACTAGTAGCCTTTGTCTAGGTAATACAAGAATGTGTATTGTAGCACGTGTGTTATAGTGTATTATAGTGTTTGATAACTTTTTGCCTGTTGCTTATTGGTTGTGGGTTGACATTTTGACCTTTTGTTGTTTCATATGTGAAATCTTCCACTTGGGGAGAGATTTCATGACCTCACTGACAATGTAAAATGGACAAAATCATTCCCTGCAATCTTGAATGAGTAAGATAAACAGGGGGCACAAACAAAAACTTTCAGTTTGAGCAACTGTACTTTCTAAGAAAATGAAAAGCCATTATTACAAGAAAATCTTATCTAGCACAATAATTTAGGTGTTGCTGTTTTAGTATATACTTTTTAAAAAAAGATTATATTTATCTATTTGAGAGGTAGAGTTACAGACAGTGAGAGGAAGTGACAGAGAGAAAGGTCTTCCGTCCACTGGTTCACTCCCCAAATGGCTGTGCCGATCCAAAGCCAGGAGCCAGGTGTTTCTTCCTGATCTCCCACATGTGTATAGGGGTCCAAGCACTTGGGCCATCCTCTACTGTTTTCCCGGGACATAGCAGAGAGCTAGATTGGAAGAGGAGCAACCGGGACTAGAACTGATGCCCATCTGGGTTGCCGGAACCACAGGCGGAGGATTAACCTACTGCACCACTGTGCCAGCCCCTTAGTATATACTTTTACTGCAGCAGCTTGACTTGCTAGTGCAATTACACGCTTTAGACTCATAAAGATGGAAGTGGGAAGGGTTCAAACCCTAGGTGAAATTTTCTGTGGTAAGATACATTAAATGAAAACCATTAAATAATTGATGCTTCTGTATTGGTGGAATAAAATATCAAATAAGATGGCAGTCTTTAATGAAGTAATGACACCTGATGAAATCTCTAGCTACTCATCTGCACTTTCTTGATGAAATGGATTCTTTTGAACTGTTACTGTCACAGTTTTCCAGAAACTGGTTATTAATTTTTTGTGACTATTTTCTTGCATTGAACCTAAGCATGTGACTGTTATAGTACGGATCAGTTTACCATGTACTTTCTTTGGGCAGCTGTCTGTCTAAGCCTCTGCTAACCTGGTTTTCATCATATCATACTGCAAATTATCTTTGCAATACATGGACCAGTCTTCATGAACTTACGACCTCTCTTTTTATCTTAATGTGTTCTTGGTATTACTGCACAGGCGACTGGATAGGTGAGCAGCCGTATCTCCTCAGCTCAGCATTGTACTGAGATCAGATTTTTTTTTCACACCGAAGTTTTTATTTTTATTTATTTGAAAGTCAGAGTTACACAGAGAGAGGAGAGGCAGAGAAAGAGAGAGGTCTTCCATCCGCTGGTTCACTCCCCAATTGGTCGCAACGGCCAGGGCTGCGCTGATCTGAAGCCAGGAGCCAGGAGCTTCTTCTGGGTCTGCCACGTGGGTGCAGGGGCCCAAGGACTTAGGCCCTCTTCTACTGCTATCCCAAGCCATAGCAGAGAGCTGGATAGGAGGTGGAGCATCTGGGACTAGAACCGCCACCCATATGGGATGCCGGCACTTCAGGCCAGGGCGTTAACCCGCTGAGCCACAGCGCTGGGCCCTGAGATAAAAAATTTTAGCCCAATAAGCTTTTGCTTATATTTTATACCATGATTTCTCTGGCTGCTTCTCTCTCAAAATATTTTCCTGTTCTGAGTGGAATAAGCATCAATTCACATGTAACTTACTATAAAGTAATGTAATCAGCATCATTATTGTGGTTCAAAAGCCTGAGTGCTGAGAAAAGGATACTGAAATATGGAAGTGACTGACTGCCAAGAGTCCTAAAGCCTTGACATGGTCAGAGTGGTTTTGTAAGCCTTCTATATAAGAAATGTTTAGAGATTTGTCTGGAAAGAGACATATGGGATTTGTCATGCAGCTGCATTTATTTTTAAATAGGTTGCTTGTTTATATAGGATGCTTTAGAAAGATGATGTAGAGATTTCATTTTGTAAAATTTATGTTTATTTTCTCATTTGAGACATACACACACACATACACACGTGAAGGAGAGAGAGAGAGAGAGAGAGAGGGAGAGAGGGAGAGAGGGAGAGCGGGAGAGCGGGAGAGCGGGAGAGTGGGAGAGAGGGAGAGGAATCCTCTTTTCCACTGGTTCACTCTCTCAATGCCTCAAATGGCAGTGACTGGTAAGGCCTGAAGTTGGGAGCCAGAGCACAATCCAGATATCCATGTGGGTGGCAGCAATCTAACTACTAACTGCAAAAAAAATCACTGCAGCCTCCCAGGGTCTGCACTGGTGGGACACTGGAGCTAGGAGCTCGAGTCAAGAACCAAGCCCCAGCACTGGGTGGAGGATGCCAGTGTTTTATTCACTAGACTAAATGTCCATTCACTGGTGGAGAATTTAAAAAGCTAAGGTTCCTTCTAAGTGAAATTCTTGGCAAGCTACTATAAATGCATGTACTAGAGGCTTTAATATAAGTCAGGTTCCTGTGGCTGATTCATGTAGATAACAAATATACATATACATATATATATATATATATACACACACGTATTTATATATTTATATCTCTATTTCATTAGTATCTTGTTATAGAATAATACTGCTATCAGTTAGTGGCTCAGAAAACATAGGTTACTTACCTTTTTATTTCTGTGGGTCAGAAGTCTGAGCACAGCTTAGTTGGATCATCTGCAGCAGGCAACAGATAAGTGTCAGCCAGGGCTTCTGTGTCATCTCTAGTCTCAGTTAAGGAAGGGTGCACTTCCAAGCACAGGTGATTTTTGGTGGAACTTACTGTCTTGTGATTTAAATGCATGAGTGTCTCACTTTCTTGTTGGCTGTTTGAAGGAGGTGTCCTTCATATTATTCCCATATACTTCTGCCCAAAAGACAGTTTAAAATGTAGCAGCTAAGGCTGGCTTTGTTGTGGCATAATGGGTAAAGCCAACACCTACAATGCTAGCATCCCATATGGGAATTGTTTCATGTCCTGGCTGTTAAACTTCCAATCCAGATCCCTGATAATGTCCTAGGAAAAGTGGCTGAGGATGCTCCAAGTGTTTGAACCCTTGCCACCCACTCACTTGTGAGGCCCAGATGAAGCTCCTGGTTCCTGACTTCCACGTGGTCAGCACTGACCACGTGGCCATCTGTGTAGTGCATCAAGGATAAAATCTCTCTGTTTTTCCCTCTTTCTGTGTAACTCTGATTTTCAAAATGAATAAATTTTTAAAAGCAGCTTCTTTCATCAAATCCAGAAAAAAATAGAAAATGACTGCCAACAAGTTGCTTTGCAATGATATATAATATAGTCAGAGAAACATGATCTGGTTCCCTATGTGATATTCTGTTAGAAGCAGGTCCTGAGTTCTTCCCACTTCCAGGGGAGGGTACCGTACAAGGTGTAAATGTCAAACTTGTCCACTAGACCCCTAATTATTTATGTTCCTTCCATCTACAAATTACATTCACTTTCCCCCAGGGTCCCAAAAAGTCTCACTTTGTCTGCTTATCATCCAGGAATCCATCATCTATGTCATGTCTAAGTGCCTATGGCTGCCCTTGGGAGTAGTTTCTTTTGATCTGTATATCTATAATACTTGAGAATCAAATTATCTCCTTTCCACTCCCAAATATAGTAAGAGAAGAGACAGAGAAAAATAGTGTACTTGTAGATGTTCTTAGCAAAAACAGTCAGCTCAAGAGCCACAGTGGAATTGTGGATCCACTACAATTCAGAAATATAGCTGGGGAAACAGGTAGGTATTCCTGGATATTATTTTAAGGCATGAAACGAATTTTCCTATCTCCTGGTTCTACCATCTTGCTCATCTTTTTTTCTACCTTCTATTATAGGTAGCACGTGTTTGCAGCTGAATGGCTTTATCAGCTTGCTTCCTGAAAGAATTTTAGATATATAGCAGCCTCTTTTCTTTTCCCTTTCAGTCCACATTTTCAGGTTTCACCCCTTCCCCCATTAGAAACTGGATTTTCTTCCCATTTTACTGAGGTTCACTCCATTAGAGCAGAGCTCTTTGAGGCAATCCCTTCCTTACCTTGGACTCCAACTGAGAGGGCCAGGGGACCCTATGACTGTTTTTCAGAGGTCCTATTGTTAGGTTGTGGTGTACCATGAAGCACACTTTTATCTCTTTAATGTATCTTCAGTATGACTGAATACTCTGACCTTTTGATGTTTCTAAGGATTGTACAAAATAGTCACTTCTTGCCTTTTTCTCTAGAACATTTTTTTTCTGTTAATGCTTTGAAGTCATTTCTTAATTTTAGCATCTTTGGCCATGTGGAGAGGCTGACAATTTCCAAAGTATTCAAAACTTAGCTTCTTTTTATTTAACAATTTTCTCAATTTATTTCTCCTCTCATAGTTTCCTAAAAGCAAAAAGAAACCAGACTACACTATGTTTGGAAATCTCCTTAGCTGGAATAACTAAGTTCAGAACTTACATTTTCTGCTTTCAATATAACTGTAGGATACAATTTTTCCAGGCTTTCTGCCACAATGGTAAAAGAACGCTGACTTTTCCCAATTTCCAATAGTACTTCCTCATTTCCTTTTTAGCATTCACCATCAAAACCTTCCAAGTTCAGTTTTCTAATCGTTTATTGAAGGCACTTTAAGTTTTCCCTGTCAATCACTGATGCAACTGCAGTTGGATTATTTGTTGATGCTCATTTGTGCCTTCTGTTCTGACTCATGTTTCCTCACAGATGAACAATTTCCAACTTATGCTGTATTGTTGCTGAACCCAACTAAATCTTAATGATTTAGTATTTCTAACATAGCGAGTTCTTTATATTATACTTTGTACATAATTATACTTAGTGGTTCATGCTCAAGTTGTGTACCTACAATGTAATAATACAATACATGTTTGTCCAAAATTACATAATTCTATGAAGATACTCTCAAGCTTTTGTTGTGATTCTGCCAAAGTGACATACCATATGCTCTACCCTGTATCTTTTTCTACCAATGTCCCCTCCAGTGTCATAATAATATTTGGATGATTGCATAGCCCATGTGGTAGGAATGTTTGCTCTGAAGTGTGGACCTCCTGCATGAACCTATCCTGATCCATATCCCATTTATCATCAGAAGCCATCCACCTGGTGTGTGAATCATAGTCATTATCCAAGGTGTAGCCCCATGAGACCTAACAGTGCTATGTATTCTTCTTTGTGTTGGGGTATAAAGTATGTCGCAGTTTGTCTTTGACTTTGCAGGGAGTATCCTGACATGCCATTGACCCTTGGGCCGTTCCATAATTCATTGAAATAGTAGGTTCCTAAATATTCCTAGCATTTGTCTCCCACCTCCTGGAGAATGTATGTCTTACTCAGGTTTCTTACACATTGATCACCTGTGGTTTGTCATGTCTAATTACCATGTTTTGATCAATCCAAATGTAATAGATTATTATAATATTCAATAAGATGCACAGGCAATTAAGACATTTTGCATGACACAGGATGATTGTCTTAGTTATAGTCACAAAATACTTAAGGCCAAGTATTAGATGACATAAGTTTTCCAGCATTCAAAAAACAGTGTTTTTTCTTAATATAGTCCATGGTTATATTTAAATGAATTATTAGACTAAGAAGACATCTGTCATTCATGTTCTTACCAAAAGTGAGAAAAAGAATGGAAATATTAGGATAATTGTTTGGCTAGGGATTCCTGCATCTTATTTTTGGGTACCTTGGTTCAAGTCTCAGCTCTACTTTCAAATTCAGTTTCTTGCTAATGCCTACAACCTGGGAGGCAGTAGGCGATAGCCAAAGTACTTTAGTGCCTACCATGTATATGGAAAACAAGATGAGTTCCCAGCTCCCTGTTTTAGCCTGGCAAAGCCCTGGCAGTTGCTAGCATTGGGAAGCAAGCCAGTGGCTAGGAGATTTCTATCTTTCTCTCTTCCTTTCAAAAGAAAAATGACTTATTATTTTTTTAAAGGTTTATTTATTTGAAAGAGAGAGTTACGAGTTACAGAGAGAGGTAGAGACAGAGAGAGATGTATTCTATCTGTTAGTTCACTCCCCAGATGGCCGCCACGGTTGGAGCTGTGCAGATCCGAAACCAGGAGACAGGAACTTTTTCTGGGGCTCCCATGTGGGTACAGGGGCCCAAGGACTTGGGCCATCTTCTACTGCTTTCCCCATCCATAGCAGAGAGCGGGCTCAGAAGAGGAGCAGCCTGGCCTAGAACCGGCACCCATGTGGGAGGCCGGCGCTTCTGGCCAGGGCTTTAACCCGCTGTGCCATTGCGCTGGCCCCGAAAAAAAACTTACTTTTAAAAAGGAAAAAAAATTAAGTAAGGATAAGAAGGAAATAAATATTCATATCTTCATAAAGGTAACAATGCATATGAAACTTGGCTTTAAATGTATGGAAGATAGAGAATCATAGAAACTCATCCAATAAAGAATTTAATGAGAGAGCTGGATGCAATGGAATCACATTTTTGAAGGGCAGAACTATAGGAGGTAAGCAAATCTTGAGGCTTGCAGCTGTCCTAGTTACAGGAACCCAGTCTCAGGCTCCTAATATATAGCATAAATTTGAGTCCCAATTATATATATTTCACCGTAATAATGACCTCTGAAAAGGCCTCAGTGGAAATAAACACCTGCACAGTTCTCAGTGATTCAGACACTCACAGAACTTGGGTGGGAACAAAACTTGAATGTCAGTAAAGTTGCCTGCTTTAATATGACCCACTGATGAGAGGGGTAATAGGAGATCAAGGAGTGAGTGAGAGACAGTATAAAGACAGAGAACTGTGAGAGAGCCTTTCAACAGCTGACAACAAAGATTGTCTCCTGCAAGAGAGAGCTTTTGCAGCTTAGCAGCAGATTCAGAATCTGATGGTTTGATTTACAGGTCTAACATAAACACATGCAACTGACAAAGATTCTGACTTCTGTAAATATCAACAATTTCTATTTCGATAAACTTCAAAGATATAAATAAAGCACTTTTTCTGGAATACAGAACAGTAATAATGTATTTTATAGTGTAGATGCTCATAAATACTCAAAGAATTTTTATGTAATCAAATTCACTTATTTTTTAAGTGTTTTATTTATTTACTTGAAAGATAAAAAGACTGGGAGATAAACAAAAATAGAGGTCCTTCATCTGATGGTTCACTCTCCAAATGTATACAGCAGTCAGAGCTTGATGTGGCCAATACAGGAGCCTGGAAGTAGGTCAAGGTCTGACATGATTGGCAGGCACACAAGTACTTGATCCATCATCTGCTGCCTCCCAGGGTGCAAATCTACAGGCAACTGGATTCAGAAGTGAAGTTGGGATTCTCTTCCAGGCTATCTGCTAGGGCTTCAGGAGTCTCATGCAGGGCCTTAACTGCTTCATCAAATGACTACTCCAATTAAATTAATTTCTTAGATTAACTTTCTACTGCTGCATAATTTATTATCCCAAAATCTAGCAGTTTAAAACACTAAGCATTCACCAGTTCAGTGAGGAAGGAAGGTGAATTTGGCTTAGCAAGGTACTGTCTTTTGGTTTCTCATTAGGTTTCAGCCAAGCTACTGTTCAGTACATTAAGCAGCTCAACTAGGGAAAGATCTACTACCAAGTTGAATCATGTGGTGGTTAGAATGATTTGGTGCCTGACAATCTGTGAAACTGTGAACCTCAGTGACTCGCTGTTGGCCATAGTCTCTCTCAGTAACTTGCTGTGCTAGCATCTGCACAGAGTAGCTCAAAACACAAAAGCTGGCTGGGCTTTCCTAAGAGCTGAACAAGCTAGAGAGTTATTGGAGAATGAGCACTCATGATTGAAGCCCCCCTTTTTTAATTACTTAGTGTCTGAAGCAGCCTCCCACTATTTCTGCTACTGTTTAGTCATTTTAGAGACATGTATATCTCACACTCAAGGAACAGGGATAGCACAAGGTACAAACACAAAGTGACAAAAATAATTGGGAGCAATTTAGGGACTGCTTGTCACATTTCTCTTCTAATAAGGTCTGTGGAATTTCTCATATTTTGTTGATGATGTGATCACCCAACATCACTGAAGATGTTTTGGATTTTCTGTTACTTATGTTGGTAGTGGTGTGAAAAGATCATTTAATTTTGGAACATCTCATTTCCTTCCACCAAATTTGGGTACTGTAAAGTCTTGCCCAAATCAGAAGGTCGTTGCTATATTTTTTCTTTCTCAGAGTGTTTGGTCCTTAGTATGAGGTATATATATATGTATATATGTATTTGAGACCTCTGCCTGTATGTTAATATATATATGTATGTATATATGTTAAAATAGAATGCCAAAAATGGCTACTAGAAACTAATTAGTATTTTATTTATGAATTATTATATAAATTATTATTTAGGTAAAGAAATTATTCAAAAGCTACATAACAGTTCTGTAATTTGTAAGTCTATAATTTGTAAACAGTTCTGAAATTTGTAAATAATATATCTCAAAATTCTGAAATGTAATTAAAACGTGCTTAGAGAATATACATAGAGGAATATTTTTAAAATATGCACACATATACACATACATCTATGTATTTTTGCCATTTTTATTATTTGTCATTGAAGTGGGAGCTAATATCATTCTTAGTCATACTTAGTTAAAATGAGAATCAGTTGTGACTGGTGTTCATTCCCTTGGCTCTCTTGAATTATGAAACCACAAGTACAGTGGGTCAGGCAGTGCTGGTTCTCATTACTGCACTCCCATACCCTTCCATCCTCTGCAGAATTAGACTCCTGACTGGGAGACTCTGTGATCTTTTAACCTCTCAAGGGCTCCCCTTTTTCTTGTAACATGATGGGGATGGAGTAGGTGATTGGAAAGAGCCCTCTAAGGTCTTGTTGATTTCCTAGAAAGCTATGATAGGCTACATTTATTTTCCACAAATAAGGTTTCTTAAAGCTTATTCTTATAAAGGAAAATGACTACCAAATCCTTATATACTGATTATTTAGAACAATTTGCCTTAGTTTATTTTGAATATTATCATATCTCATTGACATATTATTAGATTTTTAGCAATGAAAAGAAACAAATTTGAGTATTCAGTGTATATAATTCATTTTTAATGTTAAAACAATTTGATATGGATAATCTGAAAAAGTGCCAAAAATTATGAACACACTTTTATATTTTAATATATTCCCATTTATTTGTAATTCTTTATACTCTATAATAGATTTCATTGATGATTATGCAATGCTAAGTAAAAATAATATTAAATCTTAAAGTAAAAGTAATAATTTTTCCTGTTTTTATCTCTTTTTGTGTAAATCAAAATGTATTTTTACTTAAACAGAAATCTAGTTTTAGAGGCTGTTTTGTTCTGTATTAGAAATTATTTTCTAACAGTAAGAGAAATAGTAGAAATGGCAGTCATCCTACAAGCTCTCTCCATTTATGTTTCTCAAGGTTTTCTAATGCTGCTTCCCTTCCCTTAGAAATGAGATCCTGAGGTATCTTTGGTTGTGTCCTATGGGGCAAATATAGAGAATAATATAATCTGACACTTAAATAACCATAAATGACTACATAAATGTCCAAGCCACTAGGGGAAAGAGAAGGTCATAGACTCTGTATTTCAGCTGGCAGAGCAGGAATAAATTATGCCCTAGAGAATTCTACTGTGTTCAAGGAGACACAGCATTACCTGTGTTAACATATTGACAGAGGACAAAGAAAGGTTTAATTAACTCAGCAGGTAACCTTAAAAGTTTAAAGGAATCCACAACAAGAGGAGGAATATCAAATGTATTATCTTTTCCCAGAAAGGGTCATTCATTTGTCCAAATATGGAGCACTAACCATAATGGCATGCTTTCATGAAGTTTGAAATCTAATTGGAGAATTTGAAATGAATTAAATCATTAAAGTAACCATGTAATTGCAGATTCAGGTATCTGCTATGTGACTTAAGAGTACTTCTTAAAAGGAAAACTTGTTAATCTTTGAAGGTCAGGAAAACATGACCTAAAGAAGTGGGGTAGGAGGAATAGTAGGGGTGGGAGGTAGGAGTTGGCAGAGATGGGGGGACAGTGTTGTGGCATGGCAGGTTAAACTAAGGCTTGCAAAGCCAACACCCCATTTTCCGAGTGCCAGTTTGAGTGCCAGCTACTACACTTCTGATCCAGTTTTCTGCATAAGTACCTGGGAAAGGAGTAAGGGATTTTCTGAGTACTTGGATACCTGCCACTCAGTGGTATACTCAGATGGAGTTCAGGATCCTGTCTTCAGCCTGGGTCAAACTTGGGTGTTGAGGTCATTTCGGGAGTGAGCCAGAGGATGGAAGATCTTGCTGTGTCTCTATTTCTCCCCGTTTAATCTCTGTTTGTTGTTTTGCCTTTCAAATAAAAAAAATCACTTTTTTTTTTTTTTTTACAGTAGTGACTCAAGCTGATAGTTGAAAATTGAAGCCCTTTACCAGGGAAGAAACACAAGGTATTAGAGGAGACAGAGAGAACAATGGGCATGCAGACCTTATGGTAAATAATGTATGCATGGCTCTTTTGTAGAGAAACAAAATCAGTGTGATTGGACAGGAGCAAAGATGAAATATAGGAACAGGTGGAGTTTGGTATGAAGAACTATAGAGACTCTCAGCTTTGCCATATTGTAACATTTATCTCAACTATGCTTTCAAAATAAATCAATACAAAAATAATATAAAATTACCAAAGTTTTGATTCTTTTTAGGAAAATAGTTTAACACTTGTTTTGAAATACAAGATACTTGAGAAATTATTTTTCGGCTGATGCTTTGTAGTTCATTAGAACATGCTTTGTAGTAGGAATTTTAGCACAAAAGGCCCTCATCATACAAATCATTGTATGCCATGTTAAATATCTTGGCCTTGTTTGTTTAAAAAAAATAGGCAGCTTTGGTTGCAGAGAAACAAATGATTTGGAGATGGGAGAAAGGATGGGACAGTCCAAATTGGAGATTATGCACAATACATTAAAAAGACATTGTTATATTGAAAAATAAAGGAGAATATGCAGACTTGATATATCTTTAGAAGGGAAAGTTAAAGTTGGGAGACTTTTAAATTTTCAATTTCTCAGTTATATGGATTCTGTTTACTGAGATTTTTAAATAGTGGGAGGGGAATCAATTTTTTTTTTCAATTTTGAGTGAGAGAGCTCTGATTGTGGTATCTGTATAAGGTAAGCTTTAGTTAAAGAGCTTGACAATTACATACAGAGGTCTACAGTTAGAGGAGAGCTCTGTGCAGGGCTATTTTATTTAATTTTTAAATTTTATGTAACATATGCAAGTTTCAGTTATATGAAGATTTAGGAACATAGTGATACTTTCCACCTTACCCTTCCTGTAGCCCATGCTCCAACACTTCTTCCTCCTCCCTCTCCTATTCCTACTCTTAATTTTTACAAAGATCTATTTTTAGTATACTTGATACTCATAATGTTAACCCTACACTAAGTAAAGTGTTCAACAAATAGTATGAAAAATTGAGAGATCTGTTTCCCCATGTTCATTGTAACTCAATATACCAAAATTACAGTAAAGAATCAATCTAGAGGTCCATCAACTTGAAATCAGCTAGCTTTATTAATTTTTTTTTGACAGGCAGAGTTAGACAATGAGAGACCACAGACAGAGAAAAAGGTCTTCCTTCCATTGGTTCACCCCTGAAATGGCCACTACGGCTGGAGCGCTGTGCCAGTCCAAAGCCAGGAGCCAGGTGCTTCCTCCTGGTCTCCCATGCGAGTACAAGGGCCCAAGCACTTGAGCCATCTTCCACTGCCTTCCCTGGCCACAGCAGAGACTGGAAGAGAAACAACCAGGACAGAACCTGGTGCCCCAACTGGGACTAGAACCTGGGGTACTGGCGCTGCAGGTGGAGGATAGCCAAGTGAGCCATGATGCCAGCCAAGCTTTATTAATTTTAATAAAATATTGAGGGTACTTGCTATCTATTCAGATAAGAATTCTGAATATCAGCTCAAATGAAATAGGCAACAGAATAAGGTTTAACATTTATTTAGAGAGAGAAATACACAGTAAAGTAAGGGCTTTATTTAGGGGGGAAAGAATTCTAGAAACAAAAGTTGGGTCAAGACAAGACAGAGAGCAGACTGGGAGCCATGTGGAGCAAAGCATGCAGTTAGAAGCAGCCACAGGTTAATGTATCGCCGGCCGGAAAGCAGAGGCAGAGTGGTCATGTAGGGGTGTGAAATCACACAGGGGACACTGTGATGGTGTGGCCTCTAGTTCACAAATCTAATCAATTTAATCCTATCAGCCTGCCTATATCAAACTGACTGGATAAAGAAATTATGGTATAGAAAATGCTCAGCTGTAACAAACAAACAAAAATGCTTTCTTTTGCAACAAATTGGATGCGACTGGAAGCCATTATACTTGGTGAAAGAAGCTAGTTCAAAAAAGATGCATATCATATGTTTTTCCTGATCGTGGATAACTAACAGAACCTAAAACACAGTGTATCCAGGTATTGTTTTAAGGGTTTTTGGCATTTAGAAAGAGACTGCAGAGAAGAAAAAGATTGGAAGAATTATGCCACTAAGCATGTAGATGAAGAGAAGTCTGAAAGGACTAAAAAGGAAAACTAAAAATGTGTGAGTAAAATATACTGAGAGTGAAGAAAGAGAAGCCCTCAGTAAAACAAATATGAGTAAAAGGGATCACACAAACAAGACTAGTGTCTGTGAATACTAACTGATAGAATCAAAAAGGGAGAGAATGATCCAACTTGGGAAGCGGGATACACAGCAGACATAGAATGGCAGATGTCCTAAACAGCACTCTGGCCTCAGAATCAGTCCTTAAGGCATTCAGATCTGGCTGAAGAGCTCATGTGAGTATTTTAGGCATGGAAAGCCAAGACACTCTGGCAAAAAACAAACAAACAAACAAAAACCTAAATGAAAGATCTCTGCAAGTGAGATCCCAGTAGAAAGAACGGGGCCATCAAAGAAGGAGGTACCTTTCTCTGAAGGGAGGAGAAAACTTCCACTTTGACTGTGACCTTGTCTGAATAAGATCGAAGTAGATGAACTCAAAAGGCTTCCATAGCCTTGGAAACTCATGACTAGAGCCTGGGGTGATTACTGATGCCATAAATAAGAGTGTCAAATTGTTAAGTCAACAACAGGGTCACTGTGTACTTACTCCTCATGTGGGATATCTTTCCTTAATGTATTGTCCAATGTGAAGTAATGCTATAACTCGTACTGAAACAGTATTTTATACTTTATGTTCTGCATGGATGCAAACTGATGAAATCTTTACTTAATATATACTAAATTGATCCTCTGTATATAAGAATAATTGAAAATGTGAATGGAATGGGAGAGGGAGCAGGAGATGGGAGGGGTGTGAGTGGGAGGGAAGTTATGGGGCAGGAAGCCATTGTAATCCATAAACTGTACTTTGGATATTTATATTTGCTAAATGAAATTTTAAAAAAAGGAAATCAAATTCAAAGTATCATTAAAACAAAAAGATAAAGGAAGATCGCCCACAGAGAAGTATGGAGATGTCTGGGAACATAAAAGGTATTTCAATGGCTACAGATATACATTTATTTTCATCTAATTTGTTTAAAGAAGCTTAGCAGAAATAATTCTTTCATAGTCTTTTGTTCAGCCAGTAACTAATTATTTGGTGCCTGCTATGAAATAAGATGGAGAGTTTTTGTTTACATGAAATTTATCATCTAGAATTCAAGTAGAGGAATACAGATAGTAAACAAATCAGTGATACATGATTTGAAGAAAATTTAAAGCAAAATAAGGAAAAATGAGGAGACAGTTTTAAGGAAGGTAGATACTTTGTTATGTGTTGAGGAAAAGCTCTAGACTTGGTACCATGTGAGTAGAGCTCTAGTGAATACCTACTTGGAAAAGGAAAAGAAAATGTTTGTACCTCAGAGTGAAGAAAACTTGGATTGTCTGAAAAATTGCAAATGAGACCAATGAACCTAGAAGGCAGTAGCCATGGAGATAACTGGGGGATCAAAATCTGTATTTTAAAGCATGAAAAGGATGGTATTTTGGTTTTATTCTGAGTTAAATAAAAGAAAATTACAAACTTGCCTTTGAGGAATACTCTATAGAAGCAGACTTTGAAACAGGAAGACAGCTAATTGTGACCTTAGATTTCCATATAACTTATGAGGAACATGCACCATCGTGCAAATAGGGAGACACCGGACAGCCTATTTAATTTACTATTTTGTATTTAAGAGCCCAATGTCCAATTTTGTTTTGAAGACATCAGTGATCTCAGATATTTATACTTCTATGAAAGGCCTATTTTACAAAGCAAATTGGAGGATTAATGTCTACTTTGAATAACAAATGAATATTTAAAAATAATTATCAGTGCAACATTAAAAGAGGAAATCCAAAATCACTCCCAAGAAGATAGCTTTAATGATTTTTAATAACTTAATGTTTGCATTTTGAGGGATTATCAGCTTCTTCAAACATCTGACATTCTGTGTTTAGGCAAAGAATTCTTCTTTGGGTATTATTTAATTAAAATTCAGCAAATCTGATGTCTTTCAGTAGTACTTGGAAAATAACAATTCATGCCCATTGAGTATATAGTTGAACAGCTTTGAACATTGATTTGTAAATATTTGAAACCTTAGAAAAATTTTCCTTAAAGATACAAGATTTTCAAAGATGTTATTTATTTTCAGGAAAAAAATAATTTAATGTCCTCTTCTTTTAAATTTCGTACAGAATTTGAAGGTTGAATCTCATAAATTGGAAAGAGACTACATGAACTTGTCCACAAACCATTTGTTTTATTTAGTACATACAGTAAGCAATTCCTGTCTTAACTAGCAAAATATTCTGATGAGAAAAATGAGACACAGAAAGATACTTTAATTTACCCAAGGTCACAGCCAGTCATATCGGAGAAAATAAGGCACTTTTGGACTACACAATATTTCATCTGATGCCTCAATTATATATGTGGTGTATATCATATGAGATGCGCACATTCAGGGAACAGCTTAACCAGGTGTACCACAATGCCAGCCCCAAGATAACTTCACTTATTACATTAGAGAATCCTATCTTTTAATGCTCGTTTTTGGGGCAAGGTAAATGCAGACAGCCCAGCTCAATAACAGAATTAGAATGGCTATGTGATTAGATGGATTTCCAAAAATGTTGTTACTGACCTCACTAAAAGCCTCCAATTACTCAATTAATGATTCTGAACTTCTACTTGTGCTTTCAAATGTTACTCTTAAACGTATGTCATAAAGAAGAAAGTTCAAATCCATTGTTGATCGAAATTAGCTTCTAATAAATCCTTTCTTAGTTACAAAGATCCAGAGTTATGCAGATTGTATAATTAGTTAAGGGCCATCTTTATCTGCATTTTCAGACAGTAAAGGAAATGTAGTCAATCATCTATTGCAGGTGTTATGTGTGCTCTTTTGTCCTTGGGGTATCCACACTCATGTGCAAATGTGCTTATAAACACACACACACACAAGGCTACACACAAAAGATTTGGGGTTTTTCACCAATTGCTTTAGGAACATATATGTATTAACTAATACATATAATAAATTATATACGAGCTATGTGTAGATTAACCAGATCTGGATTTAATTTATGAATTAAGTGGTGATATACTGAATTTTAAAAATAAAACAAAATATTGGCATCTTCAATTATGCTGCATTTAAATTATAGTATTAATCTTTTTTATGATTTAATGCCCTGTAATATAGGTTTTATATAGTATTCTTGCAAATGCATCCAAATTACATATTTCTTATAACTTTTGTCTGTTACCTACTAACAAGACATTTTATTCGTTTAAAATAACATAGAGAAACTTGCTGCAGCATCTGGATTCTCCAGGTTTATTTTTTTATTCCAAAGGAAAGCATGTTTTCAAATGTCTAATGAAGCTTTCTAAATGTGCAGTCACAGATGTTATTTCTGAATTTAATTTCTGCCTGATTTGAAAAATTGTGTTTTTTATGCAAAGGCACATCAAGGGAACAAACTGCAAATATAAGTCAGAGATTACTGTAGATGCAAGTGATGTAGGAGAAAATGTGGTTTTCAGTAATTGAATAAGCAAAATGGCAAATGCTAAAATAGAAAGTATTATATAGTAATTCATATCAGGCACAAATATAGTGACCTTGACATAATCCTCACCTTATAATCAGTTTTGACTTCTGGCTTCCTTACATAAAAGAACAGGGATAATTTGCATCGTAGTATGTTTGTACACAAATACAATTGGTGGCAAACCCCATTGTAACTACAACAACGGATTTTAAATGTTTTAAATAATAGTCCAAATGTATCTAAAATATATCTGAAAACAAATATTTATACTATGTATATGAAGAAATACTAGAAGGCTGGGATTGCTTAAGTGTATAATAAAGTGGCTTTAAACTATTAAATGTAAATAAAGACATTAAAAATCCTTTCAGTGAGTACAAATTATGAATTAAAGACATCCTGGGACAGGCTTTATGGCACAAATGTTATGCTGCTGCTTGCAAAGCCCACATTAAAATATTAGAACACTGGTTTGAGTCCTGGCTACTCTGCTTCCAATAGAGCTTTCTGTTAATGTATCCTGAGAGGCGGTACTTGGATGATGGATCAAGTGCTTAGGGCTCTACCACCCATGAGACCCTGATGGAGTTCTGGGCTCTTGGCTTCAGCCAGACCTAGCCTTGGCTGTTCTAAGCATTAGATAACTAGCCAGTGAATGGGGATTTCTTCCTCTTGCTTTGTTTTGTTTGCCTGTCTCTCACCATTCTTCTGTCTTCGAAATAGATGAAAATAAATAAAAAATAAACACTTGGAAAATAGACCCATATTGTGAGTCAAGATTATTTTTCCAAGTAACAATTCAACAAAATGCATTTAAGACATTAGTGCCAAAAGGCCGAGAAGTGTGCCAGGGGATTCTAATTCAATCCCATCAAGGTGGCATGTACCAATGCCATCTCACTAGTCCAAGTGATCAATTGCAGTTCACAATTGATCATAATGATAGGACTAAGAGTCAAAGGGATCACATAAACAAGACTAGTGTCTGCAAATACTAACTTATAGAAAAAAAAAAAGGCGGGGGGGGGGGAGAACGATCCAACATGGGAAGCAGGATACACAGCAGACTCATAGAATGGCAGATGTCCTAAATAGCATTCTGGCCTCAGAGTCAGCCCTTAAGCATTTGGATCTGGCTAAAAAGCCCATGAGAGTATTTCAGGCATGGAAAACCAAAACACTGTAAAAAAAAAAAAAGACCTAAATCAAAGATCTCTGTGAGTGAGATCCCAGTGGAAAGAAAGGGCCATCAAAGAAGGAGGTACCTTTCTCTGAAGAGAGGAGAAAACTTCCACTTTGACTATGACCTTGTCTGAATAAGATCAAAGTAGATGAACTCAAAAGACTTCCATAGCCTTGGCAACTCGTGACAAGAGCCTAGGGTGATTACTGATGCCATAAACAAGAGTGTCAATTGTTAGGTCAACAACAGGAGTCACTGTGCACTTACTCCTCATGTAGGATCTCTATCCTTAATGTGTTGTACATTGTGAATTAATGCTAGAACTAGTACTCAAACTTTGTGTTTCTGCGAGGGTGCAAACTGTAGAAATCTTTACTTAGTATATGCTAAATTGATCTGTATATAAAGATAATTGAAAATGAATCTTGATGTGAATGGAATGAGAGAGGGAGCGGGTGAAGGGAGGGTTGCGGGTGGGAGGGAAGTTATGGGGGGGAAGCCATTGTAATCCATAAGCTGTACTTTGGAAATTTATATTTATTAAATAAAAGTTAAAAAAAAGACATTAGTGTGATTATACATTAGTAAGTACTAATTATACATTCGTAAGTACTAATATTAACTTATTATCTTTATGAAAAAATATCCCTTGAAAAGTAAACTAGTTTAAAGGTGTTCATCATTGGGGCATAGTTTAAGCCTGTACCTTCAGTGCTGGCATCCCATATGGATGCTGGTTCCTGTTCTGGCTGCTCCTCTTCCAATCCAGCTCTCTGCTAATGGCCTGAGAAAGCAGTGGAAGATGACCCAAATGCTCGGGCCCCTGCACTCCCATGGGAGACCCGGAAGAAGCTCCTGGTTCCTGGCTATGGATTGGCCCAGCTCTGGCCATTGTGGCCATTTGGGGAGTGAACCAGTAGATGAAAGACCTCTAAGGCTCTCCTCTCTCTATAATTCTGCCTTTTAAATAAATAAATAAATCTAAAATAGTTGTTCACTATCTAGAAAACTGGATTGAATGTTTGTGGTGGAATGAGGTGAAAAGTTCATGCCAAGATGGCCACTGACAACAGAAACTGCCTGTCAATAGGCTGTGATTGGATGGCTTCAGAAACCACATGGCAACAGAGGAAACCACATGACAACAGAGCCTGACTGACGGCAGGCCGTGATTGGATGATTTCAGAAACTGCCTGGGTGACAAGAGCCTGACTGGCAACAGGCTGTGATTGGATGGCTTTGGAAACTGCCTGGCAACAGGCTGTGATTGGTTGGGGCATAGACCGCCTTTTGACTGGATTGGCTGGTCTTGGCTATATAAGCTGTTGTACTAACTCAAATAAATGAATCTGCGGGTTGCTTGCCTCAGGCCTGCTTTCACCAGACTCCCAGAGTCTGTGTGGTGACTCCCAGCCTCTTGCCCCCACCACGCTCCTCCTCTCAGAAAGAATCCTCGGCAACATTGTTGAGAAATCAACTGCAACAAATGTTGTTGGTAAAATAAAGGTAAAGGATTAGACTATCAAATTATAAAAGATCTAGATTTGGTGGGCTTTCTTAAAACAAAATATGTTTTATTTATTTTGAAGGACACAATGAACAATATGATGCCCCCTTTGCCCTGAATGTGGTGACTAAAGAAGACTTTCAAGATATGAGATAAGTGTAGTTCTGTAAGGGGACCTCTTAAAGTTCATGTAAAAAACTGAATTGAAATATGATGTGCCTGAAGACTCAAATTTCTGCTAATTCACATATTTAGTTTTTGAGAGTATTTCAATTGCATAATTATATGAGGCTGGTTCAAAAATTTATGGAAAATGTAATTGAAAGACAAGTTTATTTTGGTGCAAAAATGTTTGAAATCACCAGTGCTCAAAATAAAACAAAACAAAACAAAAAGGAATGAAAGTAATCTTTGAACAATTGAGTAAGGTGTATCAGTTTTTCACAGGGACATTTGACCTCATAAATATTCTTGAAAATATGTATTACTGGGATTTTACCGAACTGTTTATTGCTCACAGAGAAGCAACAAAGCAAGGTGATTCAAAGCATGAGAATTAAAATCAGGAAGTGAATTTCAAACCAGCTTGGTGAACCTGGGTCACTTTGATAATCTCTGATCAGGGTATAGTTGGGAAAATTCTTAATGTCAAATTCAATTTTTCATCAGGGATTTCTAAAATACTTACTATACATGAGCATTAGGAGAAACCAATGAGATAATATAGTGTTTAGCACAATATTTGTGACATAGTAAGTGATAACATTTTTAGCAAGTAGTATAAAATTCAAAACACCCAGTCTTATTTTGGAAATATGTTCAAATGTTCCATTGCATGTTTGCCATAAATTCTGTCAAGAGAAATATGTTTTATTTGTGGAGGCCTCTCATGGTAGCCTGTAGAGACCAGTGGACTTCTACCCAGAAACTGGTTGATATCATCGTGCAAATAGTAACACATATTTCAAGAGGGTAAGAAAAAGTTGATTCTTTACATAATTATAGCAAGGAACACATTTCAAAAATGTTTGAAAGAGCTTGAGTAGGTAAGGGAAGGAAGGGATTTTTTTTTAAAAAGAAATATTTCCTTGAGAGGAGGAAGGGGGAGAAAGGAAGGGGAGAGAGAGAGAGAGAGAGAGAGAGAGAGAGAGAGAGAGAGAGAGAATGAAAATGAACAAAGTATTACCTACTGGTTCATTCCGCCAGCATTTGGGGGAATGAATGGTCTCCTGCTTTCCATTGTTCAGAGCTGGGAACTCATTCCAGGTATCTCACATGGATGGCAGGAACATAATTGCTTGAACTATCACTGTAGTTCCCAAATATCTGCACTGGCAGGAACCTGGATTAAGGAGCTGGATACTTCGGTGTGGAATGCAAGCATTTTAACTGGCATGTTAGGCACTAGGTTAAATGCTGGCCTCTGCTTGTTATTTTAGTTTGTTTTGTTTGATTGTGGTTAGATGAGGGTTTGCATATAAGAAGGATTTTTCGTAGTTTGAATATTCACCTGCTTCATGCTTAAGGAAGAAACACCTGATATTTCTTTCAGCTTATCTAGATATGGTACACATGGGGAACAGGAGAAGCTGAGGCTTAAAATCTGTTACCAGTCATGTAAAAAAATTATTCTTATTTCTTATTATCCATTATAAAAATGTTAATTTCGCTGGTACTCCCTTATACCATCTTAGGAAATCATTCTGAAATAGTACTTTAATGTCATCCAGTGCAGTGATCACATTAAATAATATTCTGACAGTCCCAGGGAAATTTTAGCACTCTTCAAACATCTGCAATTTTTTTCCATCTCTCTCTTTTCATTCCTTTATTTCTTTACTTCCCTTCCCTCACTGTCTTCCCTCTGCCCTAACCCCTTATCCTCCCTCCCTCCTTCCTGTCCTTCCTTCATTCCTTTGATCCTTCTTTTTTTCCCTCTTTCTTAACAGTTAATGCTTTTTTTTTTTCAAAAATAATGACATGCCAGAATTCCTAAGAAAATAAATAATATTTGTTTCAGAATTAAGGAATTTATTCTTAAATGTGTATGACGAGTTGTGAAGTGAACACTACAATGAAAGTGTGTTTTTGCTGTTATCTTATGCCTTGTCATCTTTTTTACACTGTTCTTGGGTTGGCTTGCAGAATTTAGCTTTTTCTTGACACTCAGTTTTGTGCATGTTGAAGATGAAACTTAAAATGTCATATCATAATCTAAAAAAATATTATCCAGAGTTCCAAAGGTATTCATCATTAGTGACAGTCATCTTGTCCCATACCTTCTGAAATTTTATCATACTAGGTTTTGATTGTTGTTATATTGGTCTGGTTCTCATTTTTAGCTCAATATCACATTAGGAGCCTTTAGGCATATTCTTCATAGATTATTTTTAATTTTAATTTTTTAATACATGAAAAGTTCTTGGGGCTATTTTATGGGAGCATTTCTTTTTTACCTAATAAAGCATACATATATTATCCAAACTAATTTATATTCTGTCAGTTCAATTCAACAAGCAATTTTTGAGAGCATATTTTTGGATCACTGTAATTTCTTTAAAGTGAAAAGAGTAAGGGAGGGTAGAGATAGTCTGAGATTAAAAAAATCACATTTCTTTCTGTGCTTAAGTGCTTACATTAATTATTAATATACTAGAAACTCTAATATTTACTCAGATTAAAATAGAAAAGAGATACAGTACAAACCACAAGTCAATTAAAATTTCTAATGAGAGAATTATGCTGTTTTAAGTCGCCTTTTTCCTTGACTGAGCTATTTTTGCATTTTAGTACATATTGTAACATGATAATTGTTTGTAAGATACTTGCTACTGACATGAATACTATGAAAGATGAGTATTAGTTAATAATAGAGAGGATAATAAAATGTGAAAGATTTTAAAAGCTGGGCAGGATCTGGAAAAATAGATTTCAGAGTACATAATTTCATGTGTTAATCATCAAAAACAAAGTGATGAATGCATGAGGAGGAATAATCATAATAATTAAAATTAAAATTCTAGTTAAATGTAAAAGTTGAAGGTATTTTTATAGTAGTTAACTTTGAATTCAGCTTTGTAAGTTAGTAATAGACTTTGAGATCATCAGTTTTAATGAAAGAATCTGAAATATTATAAAGAATATAATAGAGAACCCATTTAAATAACTAAACAGAGGAAATCCACAATCAAAGGATCTTTTGATTAACATTGTTCTTTGTTATACAGGGAATATTGGAAGAATTGACATTGTGAAAAACCCCTAAAATAAAGCAATATTCCAATTTGTGTCCCTGAAATATAGATTCACAGATGTAAGTTAGCATGCAGAATTTTACTGGGGAGTACTCTTGTGAGTGTCACTCATATGGGAAGAAAAGAATGCAGGATAGAGAAGATGTTAGATTCTCATGGAGTTACAACAAAACCTCTCCCCATGTAAGTGATGATGTTAGCTCACTCTTGCAGAATTGTCTTAAGTTAGTGTGAAGAGGCTGGGACTATTCTACATGGATTCGTTATTGGATAAGGTTAGCTCTGGACAAAGAGCTTAGACTTATGCTAAGTGGCTCTTTTTTATTTTTTTTAAAATATTTAAGATATACAAATTTCATGTATTTCATATGTACAGTTTTAGGAACATAGTGATGATCCCCACTCGACTATCCCTCTCTCCTATACTCTCACCCCTCTTCCTCCTCCCTCTCCTAGTCTCACTATTAATTTTTACCAAGATCTATTTTCTGTTTACTTTATACTCATAAGATTAACCTTACATTAAGTAAAGAGTTTAACATATAATATGTTCCTAAACACTGTTCCTAAACAGTAGAGACAAGGGCTGCAAACAATCATTGAATCTCCAAACGTCAATTTCACTCTAATACGTTACATTTTAGGTACTCTATTAATTACCAAAGTGGCTCTCTTTAGATGAGAACGATCTACAATAGGAATTGAGAGCTATTAATCAACATTATGCCCAGAAGGCCGCCACGGTCAGCACTGTGCCGCTTCAAAGCGAGGAGCCAGGTGACTCTTCCTGGTCTCCCATGCGGGTGCAGGGGCCCAAGCACTCAGGCCATCCTTCACTGCCCACCTGGGCCACAGCAGAGAGCTGGACTGGAAGAGGAGCAACCAGGACTAGAACCTGGAGCCCATATGGGATAACGGCGCTGCGGGCAGAGGATTAACCAAATGAGCCAAGGCTCTGGCCCCAGCTTGATTAAACTTTTAACAATATCTTTTGTTCCTAACTACTACTCCTTAACTTTTTTTCTTAGATTACTTACTTTTGAAAACTTGCAGTTCTAGTTTATTTCTCTGCCTCTTTCAAATCTATGTAAATCTTTCCCCAAACTACAGTCAGTTTTAAAACCCAGGAAATGTATTTGGCAGGACCAGGGATCTATCTCTTTGACATAGGAACATCTAAGGAGACAGCATTCTTATCTCTCACTCTGTGTGAGAGGGTAGAAGCCTAATTTCAATAGAGGTCAATTAAAAAACACAGATGGTCTAATCACAGACAATTGCAAACCCTGGAATAACTCACTGTACTTAACAAATCCTCTTCCTCTACCTGCCTTATCTCTGTCCTCACAAATTCTTCCTGTACTTTTCTAGCTATTCACCTTATACTTTAAAGTGCTGCAATTTTTGTTTCAAGGAAGTTAAGTTCAGTCTCTTTTCCGGATTGCAATGATCTCAAATAAAGTCTTTCTTGCCTCTGTAATATGAATATGGACTGATAACTACAGAATTAGCTGTGGCTATCATGGCGATGTTGACAGATACAATGTCAGTGAATGCGAAGGTGAAAGTTTGACTGGAACGCTTTAAGAAAAAAAGATTGAAAATAATTAAAGCTCAGGCTGATGCTGTGGTGCAGTAGGCTAAGCCTTTGCCTGTGGTGCCTGCATCCTAGATGGGCTCGGGTTTGTTTCGCGGCTGTTCCTCTTCCAATCTAGCTCTCTGATATGGCCTTGGAAAGCAATAGAATTTGGCCCAAGTGTTTGGGTCCCTGCACCCACGTGGGAGACCTAGAAGAAGCTTATGGCTCTTGGCTCTGGATCGGCCCAGTGCTGGCTGTTGTGGCCATTTGGAGAGTAACCAGGAAATGGAAGACATTTCTCTCTGTCTCTCCCCTTCTCTGGAATTCTACCTCTCAAATAAATAAATAAAATCTTTTTATAAAAGAAATTATTGAAGCACAATATTTGTGTGTGCATGCATATGTGTGAAAGCAGTATAACAATAAATTAGTAATTGGAGGAGGGCATGGGATCAAAACAAAGTTTTTTAGAGATGCAAAAATCAATTCATGCATTATTGCTGATGATTGTAATCACAGAAAGGGAATAAAATTAAATAATTCCGTATAGTACAATATAGAGAACACAGCAGAAAAAATACCTTATGAATATGACACAGGATAGAACCAGAATACAAGTAGGGGATTATCTTAGAAGAAATCAAGGGCAATTAATCCATAGTAACTGGATGAAGGCATTGCATGCCAACAAATAGGAATATGTGTTGAGATTAGATTGTATATGTTACCTTAATTCTTTTGGTTTTCTAGTGAACTGATAAAACTGAGGATGGGGAGGAATTATTGATGTCTGAGAAGAGATAATGCATTTGAAATTGAATAAAATTGAATAAAATGTGGGATCTTTGAGACAATCCCAAGGCACAATTGGAGGTTAGACTATCATGTATTTAAGATCAGTAATTTTGCTTGTATTTTTTATCCCTCTATGCAGAATTTAACTCTGTAACTTTACAGGTAAAAATGGTATTTAATCGAGATTAGGTGTTTTTCAAGTGAATAGAAAAAAGGAAAATGCAACAGGAGTTAATGATAGGTAACCCAGCATACAAAGGAAAATGGACATATGTTCCCCAGCACAAGGCTAATATTTATTTGGTTTGTGACCACCAGTCTTAAGTGGAAGATGCTAAAGGAAAAGCTTGACTTACTTATGCTATGTATATGAGGAGTGGGAAGGTAGAGTTCCCTAAAGAAACTGCCTCCTTGAGAATTAGTTTGCCAAGGCTTTAATCCCAAAGGTTAGCTAAATGTCTCTGTGGGGATGCAGCTGACAACCATATTGGTTATTTTTGGCCAGTTTAGATTCTAAGTGGTGTTTCCGGTAAGCTGTTGTTTTCTGCTACATGGAAAAGGGAAAGGTGGCACAATGCAGGTAGGGCTACAGGGAGGGACTGGTAACCTCAATTCCTTCTTGCTATTTAACTCCTTGCTTACATCAAGTGGGTGAAGAAGGGTGAGAAAAAGTTCACTGGAAAAGTATAAGCAATCAAGATGCCAGTATTTTAAAGGATAATCTATGCAGTTATTAAAATAGACAGCAACACTGATGGACTTGTCCAGTGGCAACTACAAAAGATGATAGGAGTTAGATTCTAATGGCATGAGAAAGTTGCTTTGATAAGGGCTAGTTTACAAAGTTTTTTTTCATAAATCCTTAGTATTACTTCGGTGAAAATTTCTAGTTCTCAGCAGCTTTTCATTAAAAGTACTACAAGAGGGGCCAGCGCCATGGCTCTCTTGGTTAATCCTCTGCCTGCAGTGCCAGCATCCCATATGGGCACCGGGTTCTGTTCTCAGCTGCTCCTCTTCCAGTCCAGTTCTGTGCTGTGGTCCGGGAGGGCAGTGGAGCATGGCCCAAGTGCTTGGGTGCCTGCACCCGTGTGGGAGACCAGCAGGAAGCACCTGGCTCCTGGCTTCGGACTGGCATAGGTCCGACTGTAGCGGGCATTTGAGGGGTGAACCAACAGAAGGAAGACCTTTCTCTCTGTCTCTCTCTCTCTCTCACTGTCTAACTCTGTCAAATAAAATAAAAAGTACTACAATATTTTATACTAAACTTTTAAGTATGTTTCTTTGTACAATTTTAGATTTGGGGTGACCTTTGTGCTCTTTTGCTTTTAGGTATTTTTATAACCAGGAAATGTATTCATAACAGGGAAGAAATTAGCAAGTTTTTTAACTAATTATTGAAAGTATTTTACCTGAAAATTAAACTTTTTTGATATTTTAACTATAGTATTATAGTTATTTATTTTTGCTGTTTATGAAGAATACAGACACAGGTATGCACACACATGCACACACACACAACAAACCTGCGCATTACTCAAGGCATTAAGTTTTATCCTCCTCGCTCTTATCTATCTAAACTATTTCTGGGATATCTCCTATGATCTCTCAGTTTTAACCATTAACCATCAATTTCTTTAGAAATATTGCTAGTCTTGGGGCCGGCGCTGTGGTGTAGCCGGTAAGGCCACCGCCTGCGGTGCTGGCATCCCATGTGGGTTCCAGTTTGAGTCCTGGCTGCTTCACTTCTGATCTAGCTCTCTGCTATGGCCTGGGAAAGCAGTGGAAGATGGCCCAAGTCCTTGGGCCCCTGCACCCACGGGGAGACCTGGAAGAATCTTATGGTTCCTGGCTTCGGATTGGCACAGCTCCAGCTATTGGCCAATTGGGGAGTGAACTCTGACTTTCAAATACATAAATAAATCTTTTAAAAAAAATTGAAATATTGCTAGTCTTACCAAACCTGAAGATAAAAATATGACTTTCAGAGGCCAGTGCTGTGGCTCACTTGCTTAAGCCTCTGCCTGTGGTGCTGTTATCCCATATGGGCGCCGGGTTCTAGTCTCTGTTGCTCCTCTTCCAGTCTAGCTCTCTGCTGTGGCCCAGGAGGGCAGTGGAGGATGGCCCAGGTGCTTGAGCCCCTGCACCTGCATGGGAGACCTAGAGGAAGCACCTGCCTCCTGGCTTCGGGTCAGCACAGCTCAGGCTGTAGGGGCCATTTAGGGAGTGAACCAACAGAAGGAAGACTTTTCTCTCTGTCTCTCTCACTGTCTATAACTTTACCTGTCAAATAATAAGAAAAAAAAAATGAAGACTTTCAGGTTAGAATTTCTTGAACTAGGAACAAGAGACTAAAGAAAAATAGTTTCAAATTAGGGTTCTCAGTATGTTTACTCATTCTAGTACATAGAAATATTTCATCATTGATGCTAAGAGTGCCCAAAGAGAACTAATCAGATGAGAGAAGAAGTATTTCAGCCCTCCCTGATTGAATTCTTCCACCCATCTCCAAAAGCACTTTTGGGACACTTCCTATTTGGCATCTTTATAATTTTTCAATTAACTAATCTTACTGTGTATACTAATTACTTTTTATAGGCATACATTGATAGAATATTTTCTGTGATTATCCTATAGTTTTCTGTTGGTTAACTTCGACTTTGTGTTTACAATCTGGAATTCTAGAGTCATATTTCCTAAACCTCTTCTCCATAAATGCTTTGCTGGATACACTTGAGCCTTTTGGCCACTGTACTTACATTTTAGTCCCTAAGCTAAGTGCATCCTTCTACATAGAGTAGCATGCATAATTTATATGTTATCATCCATAACACTTTGGAGATATTTGTTTATTTTTTAAAGATTTATCCATTTACCCAAAAGGAACAGAGAGAGAGAGAGAGAGAGAGAGAGAGAGAATGAGAATCTTCTATTTGCTGGCTCATTCCCCAAATGGCTGTAACAGCTGGAGCACAGCTGATCCAAAGCCAGGAGCCAGGAGCTTCCTCTGGGTCTCTAATATGGGTACAGGGGCCCAAGTATGTGGGCTGTCCTCTGCTGCTTTTGCAGGTGCAGCAGCAGCGAGCTGGATCAGAAGTGGAGCAGCTGGGACTCGAACTGGCACTCATATGGGATGCAGGTGGTAGCTTTACCTGCCATGCTACAGCACCGTCCCCTGGAGATATTTGTTTTACCATAAAAGGAAATATAGGGGCCAGCATTGTGGCCGGTAATGCTGCTTTCTATGATACTGACATCCCATATGGGTGCTGGTTTACCTCCCTGCTGATGTGTCTGGGAAAGCATAGGAGGATGGCCTGAGTCCTTGGGCCCCTGCACCCATGTGGGAAACCCAGATGCAGATCCTGGCTCCTGGATTTGATTTGGCCCACCCCAGGCTATAGTGGCCATGCAGCAAATGGAAGACTTCTCTCTGTATTTCCCTCTTGCTTCTGTAACTATGCATTTCCAATAAATAATATAAATCTAAAAATAAGTAATATATGAAATATTAATAGAATAAAGGAAAAAGAAAATTATATCTTTTTTTCTGTGTGTGATATATTTGTAAAACTCTCTCAGAATGGAACTAAGAGTATAGTGTTTAATATGAATGTTTAATATGTTTAATATGAATGTTAATCATTTTCCAAAACTGCAGTTATAGAAAAGAAAGTCTTAGAAAAGACATAGAGGCTGGCGCTGCGGCTCAATAGGCTAATCCTCTGCCTAGTGGCACCAGCACACTAGGTTCTAGTCCCGATCAGGGCGCTGGATTCTGTCCTGGTTGCCCCTCTTCCAGGCCAGCTCTCTGCTGTGGCCTGGGAGTGCAGTGGAGGATGGCCCAAGTCCTTGGGCCCTGCACCCCATGGGAGACCAGGAGAAGCACCTGGCACCTGCATTCGGATCAGCACGGGGCGCCCGCCGCAGCGGCCATTGGAGGGTAAACCAACGGCCAAGACCTTTCTTTCTGTCTCTCTCTCTCTCACTGTCCACTCTGCCTGTAAAACAAAAAAAAAGACTTAGAAAAGAAAGTCCCTAACAAACACAAAATATTTACTCTGTGCTAGGCAGAGTCTTTTTATAGAAAACAAAGAAATATAATAGAAATAATTTATTTATAGAAAATAATAATTTAATTCACAAAAATATCAGATAACCCTTTCCCCGGTCACATCAATATTTTCTCAGTGGGTTATGTACAAAACGGCTATGGCATAGGGAAGGACCTCCAACAAGGCTGATGTAATTACCTTCACTACTGCATACTGCTCTGCGTAGTGAGAGACCAGTGCTCAAGTCCATACCATAGGGAGATATAGCCAGCCACTGGATTTCAGCCTCACTGACAAGGCAGTGATGTGACCTCACTGGTCTAGACATTTTTTTTTTCCCTCAGTGTGGATTTGCCTTAATCTCTTCAGTTCTTCTGGGAGCACCACCTTCATGAAATTTCTTTCAAACTCTAGGCCTATTCTAGGGTGGGCCTTATTGACAATGGTAAGGTAAGTCCTCCTAGAAAACAGAATTGTAAGCAGTATATTTGATGATCTACTTTTAATGCAAAGAGAAGTGGCATGGGATATGGCTGTACATAGGTAGCTGAGCAGTGGCACATGGATTGGCTCATTGTTCTGACACCACAAAACAGCAATGGTGCTGTCACTGTTTCCAGACTGAGAACCAGAGGCCAGCCTGGATGTGCTCCTTCTGTGTAAACAAATGGCTGCTTGAGTCCGATCAGATCCCCAAAATGTATGATGAGATGACAGGGATTTTCATTTCATCACATTGAGATATCATGGTAAACAAAGTTTGCATATCCTGATGATGTAACATGTTTACTTTATTACTTATGTCCACCAATATGAGTGATATGTAAGTTATCTGTTGAGATTTCCTGGAACACTATAGCTTTTAAGATTTTTTTTTTTTTGACAAATAGAGTTAGACAGTGAGAGACAGAGACAGAGAGAAAGTCTGCCTTCCGTTGATTCACCCCCCAAATAGCCGCTACAGCTAGAGCTGCACCCATCTGAAGCCAGGAGCCAGGGGCTTCCTCCAGGTCTCCCATGGGCACGCAGGCGCCCAAGCACTTGGACCATCCTCCTCTGCCTTCCCGGGCCACAGCAGAGAGCTGGACTGGAAGAGGAGCAACTGGGACTAGAACCCAGTGCCCATATGGGATGCTGGCACTGCAGGCAGGGGATTAGCCAAGTGAGCCACTGTGCCGGCCCCAAAGATAGTTTTTTTTAAAGTGGGAAACATAAGTAATCTGATTTTGTTTGATGAAGCCTGGGTTCCTGTTTTCATTTTGACAAGATATATCCATCTGTGATATAAGATTACTGATATTGCTGTTGGTGACAGGGGTGAATACTTGTTTTGTCTGTATGTATTAAGGAATGAAATGTCAGATTTTACAAAATGCTTTTTTCAAAGAGCAAATTGCATCTAGAATTCCTTTAGATAAGTAATTCCTGGATGGAAGGTCAGGCAAAGTAGGGAGTTTAGGGACCTGCACCTTGATTTAGGGAGCTGCTAGACACATTTTTTGTTTAGTTTTGTTTTGTGTGTCAAAATGATGCTCACATTTTTAGAAATGAATGGTGTCCCTTTTGAATGTATTAGACAACTACTATTATTTTCAAAGCATTAGGATTGGAGTGAATTTTAAAAAGGTGTATATATATATATATATATATATATATATATATATAATCACAGACATTGATACACACATTCAGGATAAAAAAACAAGTTAGTTATAAACACCACAAAATAAGGTAACTTTGCGAAATTCTCACAGCTAAAATACACAATATTCACATTGAAAATAATAGTTCTTTATTGTTTGGTAATGTAAAATGTAGAAATTGTGGAGATTATTCATTCTTTGAATTCTTGCATATTTAAGAAATAAAGTAATTTCTCTTTTACTTCTTTTAGGTTGATTAAAATTATAGACACACAGTTTCTATCCTAGATATAATTACAAGATATTGTCACTTTTGGCAGTTTATTTTTTTAAAAAATATTATAACTATTTTTTAAATTGTTTGAACATATTTGCCTTTGGATAGTGATTTTTTTTTTCTTTTACTTAAAGCGGCATATTCTGTGATGCGTTCAAGGTCAGAGTTTCCTTATCCTTGCCTGCTGTACATAGGCAGAGCAATAAAACAGGTAACACTCTTCCTCAATTGAGGTGCAGATCTCATTTCTGCTGAACATCTGTGCAGTATGAATCTCCATATTATACCCTAAACACCAATTTTTTTGGTAATATTATCGACTTTGCCTCTTTGCATTTTTATTTACATTGATATGACTCAGTTGGGATATCCTGTTGTTGAAGCATGCATAATTGTTAATGACATGAAAAGCAGGAAAAACCGTAGCACTATTAGGATGAAACAATACGATTTCTAATAAAACCACCTTAAGCGGGACATTAAATATAAGATAATAAACTTTTATCTATTTATAGATTCACACAGGGAAAAATCTATCATCATATCATAATGAAAACAGATCATTTTCTGTGATAATATTATAACTATGACTCTTTTTCAGTCTTTGCTCTCTGCCATCTAAAGATTGCCACTCACTGTAAAGTTGATTTCTAAAATAGACAAATTAGAGTGATATAAACCAAAGACATGGACATCAACATGTACAAAAAAACAACAACCTTAGCAATACTTCTATTATTTTTGTTTATATATTTTAATACTATCTAGTCTATATTCAGGCATTTAGGTAAACACAGTGTTTAGACTAAAATGCATCTAATGCAGTCATGTTTTCTTCCCTCATGTATGTGAGAAAATATATTTGCAGTGCTTTCAGGGGCATATATATAAAACAGTTGTGTGAAATTCCCAGAACATTTGGTGCATAAATAAGTTACCCTGCTTCAGTTATTGAGTATACATTTTATTCTTTGATTATTTATCCAATGGTACAAAGGGCTATGACAAAGTCTCAGTATAAAATCATTTTTCTGATAATACTAACTATGTAAACTGCTATGCATGGTACATGAAAAAATTACAAAATAACAACTTACCTTGATATCTTGCCCAATATTATCATTTTCTGTCAACATATATACCCATATATATATACAATCACCACATAAGCACACAATCAGAAATAGAGTAATTTCATTCTTTGACAATTGTACTCCAAGATGAAATGCTTTTTAAATTTCTTAATTTTTCTTTTAAATTAGTTTTATGCTTAGTACTTTTTATGTGATAATAATACATTATTATATACATGAGAAGGAATGATATTTTCTTTCATATTTCTTTCATATTTTTGCAAATATTTTTAGGGAAAAAGAGATGACCTTCCTATTTGCTGTCATATGCCTAAGCCATTGTGGTCATTTGATGTACACCTGATGAAAATTGTACATTTTATATGCACCTTCATTTACAAATTGTGAACTTTTCACAGAATTGAAAGCTACCTCAAAAAAACTAGATGTCCAGCAAGCTTTTTTTTTTTTAAAGAAGTGACCTAGAAATTTGTTTTGTAATGGAGAGATATGATAACTTCATAATGGACCATAAGCTGAATGCATTGGTGTGCTGTTTTTAACTTAGATCCCACAGCTTGACTGAGATGTATATAACTTTATCAGAAAAAAAATAATTATATATTCAGAAACAAAATTCTTATGAGAAAAGGCTAATGTAATTAGGTTTCTGTGTTTTAGTGGCAATAACTACAAATGTGAATAAGGGTAAGGTTTGTAATCAAAAACAATTAAAATCTGTGATTGTGATGCAGCCCATAAGAGACAGTGCCACATGTTTATATTATGCATTTTCTTGGACTCTTGTAAGGAATAAATCAGTATTAAATAACCATTATGCAGGATAGCTATTTTTATGGATCAGATTCAGTTGTTTCTCAGGTTTCCATTTATTTTGAGCTATAAAGTTATAGATTATCATACATTTTGTGCTTTTAAAATTGTACTTTAAAAATGGCTTTTTTACCTGTCTTTGCAGCAACTCAATATAAGATATAAAATGATGTATTTTTTCTTTGTAATAGAGACTATGATTATCATGATTCCTTAACAAAATGTTTAAAACTTATTCAAATAAGGAAAGAGCACATTATATTGTTTCTTGCAAAGAAGTTGAATAACACAGTGAAACATGCTACTTATTCATTTGTTGATATCCTTCTGAAAATGTAGTGGCAAAAATAAAAAAGAGAAATAAAATAAAAATAAAACCTTGCAATAGTAGGAAAAACAGTAAAAGAGATAGTTCATATGATTTACCAACACGATATGTTAACAATGAGAATTAAAGTCGCTATAGATTTTGTTTCTGTCTCAGCAAAACAAACCATCAAACCTAGCTGTGGTCACTGACATTTTTCAATGTTACAGGCTATTTTCCAGGGCTAGAGACAGGGTGGGACATTCTGAGTAGAGATGTTTGCAGATTTTATGGAGTAATAAAATATTCAATGAATAGATTATAAAGCACTTGGTAAAATTTTAGAGCCATATAAACACCAAGAGATGTAGTCTGTGGGGAAAAGAAAATAGATGCATACACACAAACACATCCCAGAAGCTTCGCAGGGTTTTTCATTGGTGATGATGCGATGGGGGGGGGGGGGCGGTGTGGGGAGGCAGGATGTGTAGGAGGAAGAAAGGAGATGATAGGAAGGAACAATTCAAATCTAGTCTTTGAAAACAGGTCACACCCTTTCCTAAGTACAGAAATAATTACTGCTTTTTTGGCAAATCACTGAAGCATTATGACTTCTCTGACACCTCCTTTGTGTATTAAATAATAACTAATACCAATATTTAACACTGTTTAAAAGGAAAATACTATTTTAAAGATACAGATCATATTTAAAAAATTCTCATTCATTTCATTATTTTTATCTCTCCCATGGACATTTACCCTATTTTTATTGTCTGTCATCTTTCCCCATGGCTTTTATGCTATTTACCAGGAAGGATTAATGTCAATTGAATGAAAATCTGTGGCTTGTACTTATAGTTTTGTAAACTAATATGAAAATGTAGAAATATCTCGTTTGTATGTAACACCAGGAATATATATTCAAGATGCAGAGAAAACCGCCCAGGGAGCAAGAGACTGGAAGGCACTTTGCAGAGTGTCCTGTCAGAAAGGTGGCAGGCAGGTCCTTTGAAGCTAATGTACTCAAATTTCCTGGGGCTACTGCCGTCTTCCACAGGAGCAGCCTCTGAATGAGAAATATTCCTGTCTAATCCTGCCAAAGACAGATAAGTCTGCCAATTGAAACTGTAAAGGCCTGACAGCCAACGGCATTGGTTTTGTAATAGCAAAAGACTGATGCTAAAATATCAGAAATGGAACAGCCTTCTCTGACAGCAAGAAACTAACATGTTTGATGAGAAATTGGGACCATGATCATTTCTACTCAAACAAGATGTCTGCTCATCAAAGTATCAAATTTACCTTCATTTCCAAAGTTCAAGATTCATTTTAGTACTGACATATTCTTTTCTTTCCCACTTCTCAAGTTTAAAAACTTACAGAGAGATATGTGTTTTATACATTTTATTCGGAAACCACTTTGCTTAAAAAAAATAGGAGCTGTAATAAAGGGATTGCAATGCTCCCCCATGATTCAATCATACTTCCATAGTGTTTTATAAAAATCTCTCCCTATTGACTATCAAAGATCTGCATAAATCAGACTTTAAAGAAATTTTTATTTCAATAGCCATCAAATTTGAACTCCATTCAGGTCCTTTTACACCTTGTATTTCATAACTTATCTGATTGCTACTCATTCATCTTAAGCATTTCTATTTATAATACAATGAATTAGACTACATGAATTGGCTTGATAAAAATCTAGGAGACAAACTTACTGTTTTAAAAATTACAGCACTATTAATCAAACAGTAGTAAATGAAGATAATGAAACTTATCTACTATTTTTGTAATATTAAATTAATACTTAATATATGTATGTATATACCCACATACAAACACACACACACACACACACACTTATACACAGGGATACTTCAAAATGCTTGTGGAAGGGGCAGTAAACCAGTGGATACAGGCTCGCTCACTCTCTCTTTCTCTCTGTCCCTCTGCCTCTCAAATAAATAAAAAAAAAATTAAAAGTTTGGAAAAGCAGAATTAAAAGTATTGGAACTTTGTTTTACAATATATTTCATATATGTAAAATTTTTATTATGAAAGAATTATGCATGAATTCAAATTTGTTTTGTACCAAAATAAATTCATAGTTTTAGTTCCATTTTCCACCTGTGTGTATATTGGTAAATATACAATGCTCCTTAAAATATGATGTGGTTATGTCTCAGTAAATCCATCCTCAGATCGAAATATCAGAAGCCAAAATGCCTTTAATACATCTCACCAGGAAAACCATGTGGTTTGACAGCATAATGCAGACTATCAGTTGTTGACCTTCATGATCCCATGGTTGTTGGGGAGCTGCAGCTCACTGTTTCTATCACCTTGAGAATTTTACACTGCATGTTGTCACCCAAGACAAATCAAGCTTGAAAATTCAAAGTACAGTTTATACTGAATGCACATAACTTTACTGCCATCATGGAATTGGAAAATCAGAATTCAAGCCATCCTATGTCAAGGACCATCTGTATTTATATATGTGGGTTATATAATAAGATGCCAAACTTGTATAAATAGAGTCACTCAGCTGTTTTCTCATAGTACTATTTTAGCATTTTTGAGGTAGTTGGAAATCTTGAAGAAGCTAGGAGGCTTCACAGGACAGTCACATCACCTGCAGTAGAAGTTAGGAAACAAGGAGAAGGTATTGTACAATGAAGTGCCTCTGCTTCCACTGAACATCATGAGGATGTTGTATAAAGAAAAGGCGAAAGAATGGAGAGGGAGCAGGGCTCTCCCTGTTATAACATATTTTTTAGAATTAAGATGTTATCTGACTAATTGCCTCCATATTTCTAATTACTTGTAACTAACTCTAGATGAGTCCAGGAGGTGTAACCCAAACCTATGCTTCAATAACCCTTGATTTCACTCCTCTTCATGAACAATATTTTACTATTACTACTATCACTAACTATCGTTATACCACTACTCTCATTGCTGTTACTCATACTATTTTGACAAGAATTACTTTGATAGACTACTTAATGGTATAATTTTCATTGCTACAAGTTCAAATCACATGTTTACCTTAATAATTTTCCATATATTTTGATAGTTTCAGTTAAAACCAGTACTCCCAGGTGTCAGAGCACCTGGTCTGTGTTCTAGACACATGCTTTTGGCTATGCACTGAATGTCACCTTGTGGACAGGCTATAAGCATCTCAAACACAGCCTTGCCCGGACTGAATGTATAATTCACTCTTTAGTCAGCCATATCCGTTCTGTTACCTAATTCTGTCAAGTATTTTTAAAATATGTATTTTTATTATCTGCCCCTTATTCATCCTTTTATCTATGAAGCTGAATACATCATCTTTATACCAGACATCACAGTATTTTTTCCATGTTCATAAGTTACACTTACATAAGTTATTACAAAATATTCAATTTGTACTTGACGGCTTCTCTCTTTTTTTCTTTTAAAACTGTTTATTTAGGGGGCCGGTGCTGTGGCATAGCAGGTTAAAGCCTTGGCCTGAAATGCCAGCATCCCATATGGGCACCGGTTCTAGTCCCGGCTGCTCCTCTTCAGATCCAGCTCTCTGCTACGACCTGGGAAAGCAGTAGAAGATGGCCCAAGTCCTTGGGCTCCTGAACCCACATGGGAGACCTGGAAGAAGTTCCTGGCTCCTGGCTTTGGATCCGCGCAGCTCCGGTTGTTGCGGCCATCTTGGGAGTGAACCAGCAGATGGAAGACCTCTCTCTCTGTTCTACCTCTCTCTGTAACTCTGTCTTTTAAATAAATAAAATAAATCTTTTAAAAAATTTAAAACTATTTATTCGAAAGGCAGACACACACACATGGGGGAATGATGAGGGTGGAGAGAGAAAGAGAGAGAGAGAAATATATTAAAGCCAGGATCTGAGAACTCAATCTGGTTCTCTGTGGGTGGCAGAGGCCCACCTAAGTACTCAAGCCATCCTGCTGCCTCTCAGGGTCACATTAATAGGAAGCTTGAATTGGAAACAGAACTAGTACTTGAATCCAAGAACTCTAAAATGAGATGCTGGCATCCCAAGTGACATCTTTGCTACTGCACAAACACCTACCCACTAACTTTCTTTTCTAAACCTGTCTGTCATGATGAGATATGAGGTCACCTTAATTGGAATCTTGTCACCAGACCACAACATCTACTATCCCTCCATTTGGCATTTGTTGACTGATTTCCTTTGTAGGTTTTCCTAATCATTCCTTAAGGGTCTTAGCACTTGGCTCCATGTGATCTCTAAAATCTTGACTTCAATATCCAAATATATGTTTTTTTTTTTATTTGACAGGCAGAATTAGAAAGTGAGAGAGAGAGACAGAGAGAAAGGTCTTCCTTCCGTTGGTTCACCCCCCAAATGGCTGCCACGGGCAGAGCTATGCCTAGCCGAAGCCAGGAGCCAGGTGTTTCTTCCTGGTATCCTATGCGGGTGCAGGGCCCAAGCACTTGGGCCATCCTCCACTGCCCTGCTGGGCCACAGCAGAGAGCTGGACTGGAAGAGGAGCAACTGGAACTAGAACCGGAGCCTACATGGGATGCTGGCGCTACAGGTGGAGGATTAACCAAGTGAGCCACGGCGCCAGCCCAAATATATGGTTTTAATTAGCCTTTGTATTAAGGATTCTTTGACCTTCTTTCTGAGAACCTAGTATCTACTCATACTGAGGGACTGGATCTCATCTGTAGTGATTCCTGTGTTAAATAAGGCATGTAATGTGCCCCTTCATTATCTTTCATTCCTCATGTTTTTATTTTCTTCCTTTGTCATTCTACAACCTATTACCATTCTCTCCACTACAATAACTTAATAGAGCTGGCAAAACTCCAGCTCTAGTAAAAACATTTAATTTTTCATTCTTGAAATGACTAAAAAAAAATCACACATGACTATAGTTTGAGTACAACAAATCACAAAGTAACCTGACTATTCTTTCTTTATATTAAGATCACTAACTTCAAATGGGCTATAGTCCGTTTACTTTCCTATTCTGTTAAATGATTATTTCATAGTTTTACATTCATGCTCCAACCTGAAATGCCTACTCTTCCATTATATTCTACTGATTTCATAGATCCAATTTCAGAAGTACATTGGAAACAATTTTTCAAAAAGCTTTCACAGCTGCCACCATCATATCTATTTACCTGTGTCAACATTCACATACTGTCTTGGAGTTCCTTCCACTGATGTCAACCTGCCTGTGTAACCACCCATGGCCAGCAATTCCATTTGTGTCCAACTTTTCAAAAACATCTCCATTATTTGATTTTTCTTATAATGATAACTTTCATAGTTGGTCAAGATATCTAGTTTTTTTTTTCTCTCATACTGTCTTGGAATGGCTAGTTTTTGCTCCCATCAGTCCAGTGAATCTGATTTTGTCAGGCTCATCAGTAATCTCTGTGATGTTCTATACTATGTTTGATGAGGTCCTCTTTCATCTTCTAACAAGTATTTATCTCCCCTTTATACTATTTTTCTTTATAAATTTAATTAATTTATTTATTTGAAAGGAAGAGAGAAAGAGTCAAAGGCAGAGAGAGACAGATTCATTTCCTGGTTCACTTCTCAAATGCCCACATAGCTGGGGCAGAACCAGACCAAAATCAGGATCTAGGAATTTCATATAGGTCTCCTAGATGGACAGAAGAAATCTAAGTATGTTAGTATGTTAGCCATCATCTACAGTCACCCAGGGTTTGCATTAGCAAGCAATTGGAATCAGAAATAGAATAAAGGTACTTTAATATGGGATAGAGTCATCCCAAGCAGTGCCATAACTAATGTTCCAAATGCCTGTCCCATAATTTACTCCCTTTCTTGAAGTTGTCAACTATCTGCTCTTGTAGTCTATATTCTTCTTTTTTGTTCTATACTCATGTGTCTGGGTTGTTTTTCATCATTTCCTTTTGTTTTTGTTTTGTACCTTTTTTGTAGATATTCACACCATCAATATACCATAAACTCCCAAATTATATCTGCAACTCAGATCTCTCTCCTGAATTTTACGTTTGTTAGTTGTGTCATCTGTTGATTTCTGTGCTTTCTTGTCCAATAGGTCTTTTGAACATCCTGTACCTACCCTCATTATAACATTTTCCTCCTGGAACTGCCTATTGCTCCTATAATTTTCCATTGATAGATGGAAACTGCAGTTATTTTTCACATCTCTCTCATCCAGACTCCTAGAGTCATCACATTTGTATCCTTATCCACCCCATATACAACTAATGAGCAATTACTGTCATCTGGGCCACAGATATCAATCTACCCTTTGATTATTGTGATAATATTCTGCTTGGTGTCCCTCTTTCTTTATTGACTCCCACTTTACCCTGTTTGAAGTGCAGCGTCTCTTATAATTTCTTGAAATACACATGCTGTCAAGGCACCTCTTGCTCAAAATTGTCCACTTTCTTTTCAGGTTAATAATTAAATTCTGATAACACTCTAGACCACGTGGTTTCTGCTTCTGAGGTCTAAGCTCCTATCTCTCTACATTTTCCTCTCTCTGTTCTTAGGCCTTTGTTTTTTCCCATAATCTTTTAAATGTTAGCTCAAATGTTAACTCAGGGAGGATTTCGTGACTAGCATTTTAAGTTTTAGCCCTTACCTGTGGCAACACTTTGTATATCTCTTTCTCACTTTGTTATTAACAATAGCATTTATTACCATTAGTCAGAATATATAATTAGCTTACGGTTTTGTTATGAATTTTACTCCCCATCTGCTGGCTACCTCTCATTAAGAATGTAAACCCATGAGCACAGGGTTTTTAATTTTGTTTGCTTGTTTCTAGATAGTATCTGGACACATTCTTTTAGTGTTAATCGAATAAATAGATTAATGAAGAAATGAAGTAATAGATGATCAGGGCTAACTAATAAAATGAAGTGCTGTCTTAATTTGTGAAATAGTCACACGTTTATCAATGTGCACAGATTGGAGATGAGGTAGCAGAAGAAAGCAGGACTCAGGAGGGCAGACCTTGCTGAAAAAATTCAGAACTCATCTGGACAGGAAGGCACTAGATGATTTCTAGTGAAGAAATGGCTTGATTTTTATGTGTAGTACCAGCACTTAATTGTGATTACTTCCCTTCACCCACTTGGGAAGTGAATTAGAGGCCATTACCATCCCTAGGTTTAGTTAGGAAACACACATGGTGCATCTTTGCTGAGCTGAGTTGAAGCAACGGAGAATCAGTCTTAAGAAGCCAACAGAGGACAATGTAATCATTAGCACCATTTTCTTGGAAGTTATCTTAGGTATTGATGGTATGATATGTGGGGTATTTAATTAGGTTGTTTAGATATTTTTAAATAATTGGCACTGTCGAAACTGGAGTGTGAATTCTAGGTAATTTTCAGTATGTCCTTTAGTCTATGGATCAGAATAATGATTTTTTCCTTTTTGTTTATTAACAGAAAATCTACAATTGAATCTGACACTTTCATTATGCAAGCATATAGCACTTCAGAAAACAGTGTTGTGTATGCATATTTACATGGGATTAATAAAACAATACATACATATAACACATATAAACTAGCCTTGGAAAAATATTGCTTAATTGTTTCAGAAAATGTTTGAGGTCCTGTGGTGGTAGCCATCTTCTCTGGTCAATAAACGAGTGTGGTAAAAGTTTAAAACATGATGCAAAGTGGTTGATTGGACTGCTTCTACTTGTTATATAAGTTCCTATGGTTCAATATAATGAAACAGGGAAACAGCAGTATTGGCAGACAACAAGAGCAAGAAGAGGAGGGCCAGATTAAGCCATTGAAAGAGTGCTAAGACGGCCGGCGCCACGGCTCATTAGGCTAATCCTCTGCCTGCGGCGCCAGCACACGGGGTTCTAGTCCCAGTCGGGGCTCTGGATTCTGTCCCGGTTACCCCTCTTCCAGTCCAGCTCTCTGCTGTGGCCCGGGGAGTGCAGTGGAGGATGGCCCAGGTCCTCGGGCCCTGCACCCGCATGGGAGACCAGGAGAAGCACCTGGCTCCCGGCTTCGGATCGGCGTGGTGCACCGGCCACAGTGCGCCAGCCACAGTGTCCATTGAAAGGGTGAACTAACGGAAAAGGAAGACCTTTCTCTCTGTCTCTCTCTCTTTCTCTCTCTCACTGTCCACTGTGCCTGTCAAAGAAAAAAAAAAATGAGAATCATGCTGATAAGCGGGTAGATGACCCATTTTCTATCCTTCCCTCACAGTTCTTTGTCTTCTCAGCCTCCCTCGCACCTCCATCTGGTCATTAACAGTTCATCTCTCAACATCGCAGTGCTGACCTCAATTTTATAACCTTAGAGCAGTTACTTTCATTTTGATATTGCTGAGATTCTCAATAGGGGATTCTCAGTTACAGGAGGAAGCTGATACAAACCTACATACTTCAGTGTGTACATCATTCTCGTCTTTACATCAGTTGTTAGGCAGCATCTTCACTTTCTGACATCACGCCTTGTTGTTTTGATTAAACAGAGCTATCAAATGTAGCATTTGTCATCTGTCTTGGAACAGTTGGTCTTCATCTGCTCCTTATTTAGTACCTGAGATTTCTGTGTGACCAATACTTTTTTATTGATGTCATCACTTAGCCTACAGAGAGCAGTTAACATACAGCATTTTCTCTTGGTGGCATCCATTGTGTGCTTGGAACACAGAGAGTGTTTTATAAACTTGTATCTCCTATGTTGAAGGCAGCCAAATATATCTCTTATGGTAATAAATATTGATTAAAATACTTAAAATAATTATTGTGATCTCATCATTTTGCTCTCTAGTCCTCCACATTCAATGGTATACACTAATTAAATACTGCTAAAAATTTCTCCTTTAAATATTGATACAATGAAAGAACTTTCCTTTGTATTGCAACTTTTACTCATATGTTTACAGAATTTTCTCAGATTGATCAAATGCTAGGTTTAATAATCTAAATATTCTCTCTGTCAATCCAGTTTTGAACAAAGAACATAAATCACTTATGAGAAAAAAGCAGTTCATTATTTCAACAATTTTGATCTTTACTAAATCAAAATCAATATCTTGTCATAACAAATTAATAAGTGAATCTTGATGAGCAGGTCAATCTTAGATCATATGGACCCAAATTTTGGATCCTATAATTTAAGTGAGATTTTAAAGTTTTCTGATATCATAAAAACATCTTACTCTTACAGATCTTGCTTTGAAGAATTCAACCAATGAGATCAAAAGGAATTTCTAATTTTCATAAGTCTACAATGTATAATGTCCCTATTCATTCCCTTATGTGAGTAACCATGTCCATACCTATTATAGGGAAAAAAATCTACAGCAAGTCCCTAACTAATTTCAAAAATTGTATGACATGAATAATCTTAAATGTTAAATTTTGGTAAATGTTTCATTTCATAAATTTCTTATCCATATTCTTCATTGGGTCGCAGTATCTCTACACAAGCTCACAGGAGGAGAATGTTAAGAATTTGGATAAAAGGAGCAACAAAAGAAAGGTAATCATGGAGAACTACAAAAGTGATCTTATCATATATCTATCCCATATTGGTACATAATATAAATTTCTTCTTAAAAATTTTATACAGATTAAAATAGATAAAACATAAGGTTCAGTACTATTCTGATTAATAACAATTGATTACAACATATAGAGTAGCAGGAAACATTATATAATTGATAAAAAATTGAAATTCATATTTTATAATGTAATTTAATCTTAACTGTTATATTATTTCTGATATAAAACTAAGATTAACATTTTCATTAAAAAAAGAACTTCAAAATGGTAGGCCTAAATAGTATCATCCTAAGACATTGCGTAGAAGTCTAAGGAATCCTCCTTGCTCATTCTGTAGTAGTTTCACTTTCCTGGGAGCAAAGAGTCTTACAGGCCAAGAAACAAGTCCACCTGGATTCCAAACCTGCCGCTTCTAGACTCCTAGGTAGGTGAGATCACTAAATTCTTTTCCCACATGGCTGCTAGTCTACCTCCAGGGCCTGCCTACTTCTAATATTCAAATTATTAAGTGTGAGACCAGATAAAAAATTACCTCTCATGTGAGTATTGGCAGATTTTGGTCTGTAGCAACTAGGCAGTCATACCCAAACATGTGAGTAAGGACATGGGCATTTTGGTTAAGGGGGGGTGAGGAGCTGAAAAGCAGAGGAGCAAACTTTGGGCCAGGAAACTGGTTTACATGGTTTGATGACTTTCTAATAAGAAAAATTTGAAAGTTTGAAATTCTGTATCTTAATCTGGATGTTTCTAAGCATTATGCAGATTTATTTCTCTAGATAATTAAGCATTTGCAGTATTTGGGATATAGAATATGGGCCTTTATTGACCATTTTACTCAGAACTCTGCAAATGAAGGTCTAGATTCTGACTGTCACTGGAAGGTCCACAAATTGTGAATACAAAACTTTTAACATTGTCCATACTCTGAGAAACTAATGAAAACAGAAACTGGAGTACAGTGAGATAGATGCGTGAATCTGTGGAATTGCTTTTAGCCAGCTTCAGAAGCTCTGAAATTGGGGGCAAGCATAGGACAGTAGTTAAGCTGCAGCTTGGAACACTTGGATCCCACATTGCAGCATTCGTTAGAGTCCCAGCTACTCTCCTCACAATAGAACTCCCTGCTAATACACCTGGGAAATAACAAATGATGGCTCAAGTACTTGGGTTCCTGACAACCACATGGGAGACATGAGTGATGTTATTGGCTCTTGGCTTTGGCCTCCCCCAGCTTCAGTTGCTGCAGCCATTTGGGAAGTGAACCAATGGATGAAAGACGGAAAAATCCCTTCCTTTCTCATCTTCTCCATGACACTCTACTTTTCAAGTAAATAAATAAATCTTAAAAAGGAACACACAACAACTCAGGCTCGTATTCACTACAAAAGTTATCTTATTGTATCAAATGATCAACGTATTCTTTATTTCTGAGGGAAATCTGCTTCTGAAATTAAAATCATCATATTTTATACCTCTAATGAGTTCAATTTTGTGATGTATAACTTTTCATAAGACATTAAGAGACTGTCACCAAATTAGGACAGATAGAAACATTGCAGCACAGGAGAGTTTACAGGCAGAGAGATCTAGATTGAGGAGTGTAGAGAACTGAAATTCCTCTACTGATGACTAGGGTTCTGCTCAACAGTTACTGTACATAGATAGGTAATTTTGTAATCAACGGCTGGTTTTGAAATATTTTCTTTGTTTAAAATCTTTTTGAAAGATGGTTATCTGCATTAAAATGTATCATTTATATCTGTAAATACAGGCTAGATACAGCAATAAGACTAGAATAAGGGGATTTTGCCAATGTTTCTAAATTTTGTGATCACAAATTCACTGCTGGAAAACAAAAACTTAATAATTAAAGATTTAAAGACCATGAGGAACCCATTTCCCTGCACCTAGTGTAAATCAAGTTGCCTCATATTTCATGTCCTTAATTTTTCTCCATTTGCGGCTCCAAAGCCCTCCCATATGAGGTGACCATAGTTCCTAGGCCTCAATTACACCTTATATATGTTGAACCATTTTCCAATCTCCAAGTAGTTCTCAAAGCTTTTTTGTAAACTTATGAATATAGATCTCAGTGCTATCAAAGTCCTCATGTTCTCCTGGACATCTCAGGTTTTCAAATTTAGAAACAGATTTGGCAGCCTATATGAGTTCATCTTCATGTCCAACAGTCTTTCCTAGCACTCTTTTTTTTTTTTTTTTTTGACAGGCAGAGTGGACAGTGAGAGAGAGACAGAGAGAAAGGTCTTCCAATGCCGTTGGTTCACCCGCCAATGGCCGCTGTGGCTGGCGCATCGCGCTGATCCGAAGCCAGGAGCCAGGTGCTGCTCCTGGTCTCCCATGCAGGTGCAGGGCCCAAGGACTTGGGCCATCCTCCACTGCACTCCCGGGCCACAGCAGAGATCTGGACTGGAAGAGGGGGTAACCGGGACAGAATCCAGAGCCCCGACCAGGACTAGAACTCTGTGTGCCGCCGCCGCTAGGCAGAGGATTAGCCTAATGAGCCGTGGCGCCGGCCGTCTTAGCACTCTTTCAATGGCTTAATCTGGCCCTGCTCTTCTTGCTCCTGTTGTCTGCCAATACTGCTGGGCCATCCTCCACTGCCTTCCCAGGCCACAGCAGAGAGCTGGACTGGAAGAGGAGCAACCGGGACAGAATCCGGAGCCCCGACTGGGACTAGAACCCGCTGGCCCGTGATTCTCAATTCTGCCTCTGTGTTAGAAACACATGGAAAACTTTTAAAAATTCCGATGCTTAAGTTCAAATCAGATAAATTTAATCATACTCTTCAGTAGTGGGTTCTATGCAACTTTATTTGTGCCTAAAAGAAAAAAAAAACACTCCCTGAGGTAAGTTTTGGTTTAGAATTTTGATAGAATTAGAAAAGATGCCGACATGGAGAAAGGTGACCAAGTCTTCGAATAAACAGATAAAAACTGTGGATGTTACTATGTTAATGTATTATTGTATACCCATTAACTAGTAATAAAGTGGTACAGCGAAACAGTATATAAATACTTCAAATACTACAGCTACAATCATCTAAACTATAAGTACTATAAACTATAAAGAGAAGTCCAAGTCTTCTCTTAAATCTCGTTGGCTGTTCTTACAGCCATTATTTTATGTTACTTAACAGGCATTTCCTATATTTTCTGCAGATCAGGGTCTATTTCTAGAAAGCTATTGTGTTCTTTTGGAAGTCTCATAATTCCTTGCTTCTTTGTTTCCTGTGTGTCTACATTGATGTTTTGTGTTCAGGCACATCCTAGGGCTGTGTTAAGTGGATAGGACCTTCCTCCAGTCCTGCTGTTTTGGCATGATAAATACAGGGCCTTTTAGCACCAAAAGCCCAAGGCCCAGTGCTGGGAGTTAAGAGGACGTTCTGCCGGTTCCATGGGGGTGAATATAGGTTATACTGCAAACTGTGCACTGACAAATCTGGGTCTAGAGCATTGGGATGCAAGTAGGTTCTTGTCTAGATTCCACAGGATATGCTCCAATGACTCTGAGACATATACACTAGTAGTCATAGTCCTGGAGCTGAAGGATTCAGTGGAGTCCTTACCTAGATCTCACAAGGTAAATGCCTGTTATGCTGGCAGTTCTGCACTGGAAATCAAAAGCCTGAAGCAGAGGCATTCAGGTAGGGCCATTTAGATTCCACGGTGAGTGTAAGGTACTCCATGGCTGTAAGTCCACAAGTTAAAGTCCCCAAGTTGCAGGACACAAAGGGGACTTCTCCATGTCTCTGCCAGACATGCAAAGGTCATGATGGGATTGTACTCAACCCACCTGGCACCCTGCAATAGGAGTTGCAAAAGGGGCTTCCTCAGACCTGAGGAATTGCAAACGGGCTGCTGCTGGTAACTGTTCCCAACAAGCCAAGGTGGCAGCTCTTCTCGATGGCACAGAGTGGGACAGTACAGCTCCAGGGCTTGTGTTGAGAGCTTCAGTGGCAGTGGGATTTACAGAGGCCTCCTCTCTTCCCTGGAAAGTGCCTTTGCTGTCTCTGGGGGCTTCTGGTAATAACAGAGCTGCTTGCTGCCTCTTAGGACTGGGGGAGTGTGGCAACTTCTTGTCAACAGCTTGGGTCTGGTGCCTTGGGGCTGGAGTGAGGCAGTCTGTATTTTTTTATTTGTTTTTCTGAGAAAATCAGTTGCTAGACCTCACTCAGCCTTTTATACTTATAGTCAGTGAGGACTATGGTATTTTCCTGAAGTCGGGGTCGAAGTACTCTGTGCTTCACTCTTCCCAGTAAGATGGCATCCCCCAGCACAGGAGCTGGAGAAAGAGTGGTAGCTGTGGCAGCAGGTGGTGTGCTTTGATCTGTCGCTACTGGCCTGCAGAGTCTGCTGTTCCTAGATCTTGTTGCTTCCTTACTGATTTTTTTTCTCATCAGTCAGTCTCCTCAGTTCTAATATATAGAAAACTTTTCCTGGAAGGATAGACTCCCCAGCCAGGATTATAGATGAGGAGTGGCAGTACTCTTACCTTCTCTATCCATTTCACTGGATTTAAACTTGCATGTTCCATGTCCTAAATTTATGTGAGAAAAATATTTATATATTTATAATATATTTGTATTCATGTAATACATTTATTAAATATTTATGTAGACAAATTGTTATTTCTAATTTACAAACCAACAAAATATATAACAAAAATGTAAACTATATTTTATGAAGCTAAAATTAACCAAATTCATATAACTAGTATGCACCAGAATATAACTATAATTTAGCTTATTGATGTAATGAACACTTTTCTCAATCTTGACATACTCAACATCCTTTTTACTTCCTAAATTATTGTACTAATGTAATGTTACTGTCTAGTATTATTTCTCTGGACAAACTCACTTTTTCCCCTCTTGTTTTTGGGCAATAAAAGATTAAGATTCAATATCCAGCCATCCCACTCCTTGGAATTTACCCAAAGGAAATTAAATTGGCAAATAAAAGAGCTATCTGCACCTTAATGTATATTGCAGCTCAATTCACAATAGCTAAGTTATGAAATCAACCCAAATGCCCATCAGCAGTAGACTGGATAAAGAAATTATGGGACAGGTACTCTATAGAATACTATACAGCAGTCAAAAACAATGAAATCCAGTCATTTGCAACAAAATGGAGGAATCTGGAAAACATGCTGAGTGAATTAAGCCAGTCCCAAAGGAACGAATATCATATGTTCTCCCTGATCGGTGACAACTAACCAACCACAAAAAAGGAAACCTGTTGAAGTGAAAGGGACACTATGAGAAACAGTGACTTGACCAGCCCTTGTACTGACTGTTGATGTACATTTTAATACTTTATCCCTTTTAGTATTTTTTTGTCCTACTTAATACTATTGGTTGAACTCTGTAATTAACACAAAATTTTTCAGGTGTTGAAATTTAACTGAAAAGTGATCCCTGTTAAATATAAGAGTGGGAATAAGAGAGGGAGGAGATGTACAATTTGGGACATGCTCAATCAGACTTGCCCCAAATGGTGGAGTTAGAAACGTGCCAGGGGATTCCAATACAATCCCAGCAAGATTGTATGTACCAATGCCATCTCACTAGTCCAAGTGATCAATTTCAGTTCACAATTGATCACACTTATAGGTCTAAAAGTCAAAGGGATCACATAAACAAGACTAGTGTCTGCTAACACTAACTGATAGAATGAAAAAGAGAGAGAATGATCCAACATGGGAAGCAGGATACGCAGCAGACTCATAGGATGGCAGATGTCCTAAATAGCACTCTGGCCTCAGAATCAGCCCTTAAGGCATTCAGATCTGGCTGAAGAGCCCATGAGAATATTTTAAGCATGGCAAGCCAAGACACTCTGGAAAAAAGAATCCTAAATGAAAGATCTCTGCAAGTGAGATCCCAGTGGAAAGAATAGGGCCATCAAAGAAGGAGGTACCTTTCTCTGAAGGGAGGAGAGAACTTCCACTTTGACTATGACCTTGTCTAAATAACATCGAAGTCAGCAAACTCGAGAGGCTTCCATAGCCTTGGAAACTCATGACTAGAGCCTAGGGAGATTTCTGACACCACAAACATGAGTGTCAAATTGTTAAGTCAACAACAGGAGTCACTGTGTACTTACTCCTCACGTGAGATCTCTGTCCTTAATGTATTGTCCAAAGAGAATTAATGCTATAACTCGTACTGAAACAGTATTTTACACTTTATGTTCTGTGTGGGTGCAAACTAATGAAATCTTTACTTAATATATACTAAGTCAATCTTCTGTATATAAATAGAATTGAAAATGAATCTTGATGTGAATGGAATGGGAGAGGGAGAGGGAGATGGGAGGGTTGCGGGTGGGAGGGAAGTTATGGGGAGGAAAAAGCCATTGTAAAACATAAAATGTACTTTGGAAAATTATATTTATTAAATAAAAGTTTAAAAAAATAAAAAAAGATTCAATATGCGCTATGATGTATAAGCACTGTGGGAGGTTGCTTGTTATTGGGAGAAAAATAACATGCTATGAAATGAGACATTTTGGTTTCAAACCTTGGCAACTATCTATATTTGAGTATAATTAGACACAATATTTAATCTCTATAATCTCAGTGCTCTAATATGTAAATTGAGTATATTATAGACCAGCTTCATGAAATTCTACCTGTACTGAATGAGGTGACAAAGTAGCTGGAATAGTTTCTGTCATATAATATTTGTAAAAAAAAAAAGTCTGAAAAAAGAGCTACCAAAGAAAGGTGGAAGATGCTGTACAATAAGACCACTGACTGGAAGTGCCCAGCTTATGTCCAAGAAAGACTAATCTTAGAAGATTGCAAGGTTAGATTATTAGAAAACAAGACTTTTCTCCCAAGTGGTCTAAGTAGACTGAAGTGTATGGAGATTGAAGGTATGGTGCATTGTTAGTATGAAGTCTTCAATACAGTATTGGTTCTTGGTAAAATGTAAAATCTGTATTTGTGTTATCACTAGGCACAGAGCTAAATGCCTTTATGTATTACATATAATAGGAACTAGGCATAGGAATTAAGTGGAAAGCAAATCTCTCTGGGAAAATCTGCAGAACTCCAACCCTAGCATGTAAGTAGACTAGAAATTCATGCCTTGTAGGCAGTTCTTCAGGTTGACTTTGGCTGTTCTTTATTGGAAGTTATAAAATCAGATTATCTCTAGGCTCATGAAAGGTGATAAGTCTATATTGACACTTGGTCTTAAGGAAGCAAATTATTTCTAGTTCTCGCTAACCTGTCCTGTACACTGGAGATTTTTTTCGCTTTTTGCCTGGGATGGGATGAATGTAAGAGTTACCAGATTGATTTTGTTCATTAATTGTTTTCATAACTGAGTAAGCTAAAGGAAAGTAGGGAACCACTAACTGCCATTCATTTTAGATTCTGTCATCTATGTGAATAGAAAGATCAGAAAATTTCAAGACACATCATAGAACATATCAAATAGTATGGGGAAAGTTAAATTTTAGGAGGATGAAGTGAAATATATTGCTATAAACTAAATTATTTGATATAGATAACTGGCTACATTAAAGCTGAATAGCTTTTGGATTGTATGAAAATTACGAGTCTCTGGGGTTTATGTACTTTAATAGTGGAGAGACTGATCATCTTGGTTTTCTGCTGACTGTGGAAGATTCAAAATGTACTGCTGAAAGAATGTAGTAGACATTTTCCTCATTTCATTTCTGCTGCTATGCACAAGAGTTGAACTCAGTGAATTAAATTTTCCCTATCCATGGTAGCTTCAACTGAAAAGAAAGTTACATATCTTATATCATCAATTAAAGACCATATATTAAAACAAGGACTATTAATAAAATTTTGCTCTGTGAATACTTCAAATTCTTGTGATTTTGAATATTTTAAGATGCCCAAGATGTTTAGTGCTCATTTCCTTAAGAATAATTTATTTAAAGAGTTTGAATTAAACAAAAGAATCTGGGGCTGATTTGCAAAATGAAATTATATTTTTAAGAAAAGATAATAACTATATATGTATAATAATATAATATATAATAATATATAATATATAATAACTATAGTTATTTCAGTATTATATGGTTATTCTCAATAACAGTTAAAATTGAAGTTTCTAATTTATTAAAATGCATCATCCAAAGTTTCTTCAGATATTTTCATTCCAAACAGATTAATTATTATTAATGTATCTGGTTACTAGAAATAATTCTGAACATCAATGAATATTTGTTAAACACTAAGATGAAATTTATTATATTGTACAATTTTTAGAAGGATAAGTTCAGCTACACTGAGCATCTGACTAATACTTTTTTAAGGTTTATTTATTTATTTGAAAATCAGAATTACAGAGAGGCAGAGGCAGAGATAGACAGGTCTTCCATTGGCTGGGCAATCTGCTGCTTTCCGAGGCACATTAGCAGGAAGCTGGATCAGAAGTAGAGCAGCTGGGACTGGAATCAGCAGCCATATAGGATGCTGGCACTGCAGGCGATGTCTTTACTAACTACAACACAAGACTGGCCCCATCACTCTATATTATAAAAAAGTAAGCATCCATTAATGTAATTGTTAGAAAATAAGGCAATAGTTTTTTTTTTTTTTTGAAAAATACATCAACTAGAATCTTTGCTGTTTTATTCACAGTTCCTGGTATATATTAAAAATATTCAAAATAAGAAGACATAGGGAATTTGTGAGTCCTATTTAAGAGAAAAGTAATCAAAGAAACATACCTACAGATGGTGCAGTTTTTGGAGTTGGCACATAGGAACTTTAAAGTAACCAAGTTAATTCTGCTCACAGATTAAAGAAAAGTAGAGGCATAGTAAGGTAACTAATAGGACTCTCTGAAGAAAACTGAGATCTATATTGAATAGAAATTGTACAAAGTGAAAAGTCTGAAACTAAAAATTAACTTGACGATATTTAAAGCAAATTGGAGTTGGCAGAAGAAAGGGACAATGAAATGTGCAAACTACCTCTAGAGCAATATCAAGTGGTCTAACATCTGTGTAATTTGAGCTACACAAAGAGAAGAAAGAAAAAGGTGGAAAAAAGTAAGAATAAAATGACTGAAACTATCCCCAATTTAGTAAAAACTGAGTTTTTAGAGCTGAGAACCTTGACACATTATAAAAAGAATAAAGACAAAGAGAATCACATATGGACATACTAAGATCTAGTTGCTTAAAATAAACATAAAGAGAAAAAAGCATGAAAGAAGTCAGAGAAAAAGAATATATCCAAACAGGAGAATAATTATATAAGTGACATCTGATGGCATCAGAGAAATCCATAACATAGCAAGTTTTAAAGCATTGGAAAACAAAAACAAAAGCTGAAATCCTGTACATAATTTCTAACTCCTAGCAAAAAAACTTTATAAATGAAGATTAAATAGAGATATCATCAGAGAAGCAATAGTTGAACAAATTCAAGGCCAGTAAGCCTGTTCCTAGAGAAATAAGATTTTTTTTTAACACAGAAAGTACACAGAAACAGATGAAACTGTTTTCAACAAAAGAAGAAATAAAGGGCTTCATAAAAAATGTGTTGGTAAACTCTTACTTCTGCATTGTTTTAAAGTAGAAAACCTGCCAGTTTAAAACAGCAGTTGTAATATTGTATTTTTGGGTTTAGATCATTTGGAAATATGAAAATTATAACAAAAGTGACATAAAATGGTAGACTGAAAAATGGAAATACATTGTGACAAATGTTTGTTTTTTTCTTGTGCTTTTAGTGAAGTGATGGCTATTAACCAGATAAGAATATAAGAAAGACAGATATTAATCTTAAGAAAAACTAACAAAACTTATAGGTTTACTTTAAAATTACTAGAATAACTATAATAACATATATCATTAAATGAAAATTTCTGTCTTAAAAATCATTGTTATTAGAATGAAAATAGAACACAAAGATTTAGAAAAATATTTGTAATACATCATGACAAAGCAATTGCATCTAAAATGTATAAATCACTCCTAGAAATCAATAGTAAGCAGACTGTTTGACACTTTCTTAAAAAGTTCATTCTATGCTTCCCAACTAAATTAGAATTTCTAAGTATTTACTCAAGAGGGATCAAAATGTATTTCCATAAGTCTGACAAAAATGTTTATAGAGCTTTCATTCATTATAAAATACATTTCAAAATCATTTAAATTATATCATAAGAAGATGGTTAAACAAACTATAGTGTATTCGTTCAGTGGAATATTACAGCAAAAAAGTACTAATGCTTCAACAATATGAATAAATAGAAAAAAATACTTGAGCAAAAGTAGGCAGTTACAGATGCGTTCATACTGCTTGACTCCATTAATCTGAAATTTAGAAATGGCACACGAGATCTGAGCATTACTGTGAGGGAGCACAAGTGCATTTTATGGATTGGTAGAAAAAATTATTTGGTAAGAGTTCTAATTAAACACTTATACCTGTTTACTCAAATTCATCAAGTAGCAAAGTTAAACCTTAACATTTTGCTATATACAACTGTTACTAAGTAAAAATGCAAATTAATCTTGTAACTTTTCTCAACTTACTGGATGTTCTATAACCTTTTTTTTTGTTTCCTTGCTAATATACCTATTGGATTAAATAATCTTTGAAGTTATTTTTCATCAACGTATAAGTAGATGCTCTCATAGATTTTTACTCTTTATTATCACCTTTATATTTATAAAATATCAATAATGAATGTGATAGTCTACAAATTCACACATCAAAGATCTTGTGATTTAAAAATGAGGAGATACTGAAGCCATGAAATGCCATGCTGGAAATGTGAGCAAGCATCTAATTAGTTTAATGTGCTTTTTTTTTTCTTTTTCTATATACATTTTGCCTCAGATTTGGTAAGTACAATACGAAATTTCTACTCAGAGCTTTATGAAGACAGCTCACAGTGACTTAAGGAGTACATATATTTCTGGAATCTTGAGGGTTTCAGAGTGGGTAGCTAGCAATTCAAGTCAGTTTTAACAAAAAGAATCTTCTAGGAAGAAATCATTATATGAAATATACTAAAATATTGTTAAGTAGTAAATGTAATATTTGTTCCTATATTTTCTTTGAAGCACTCTATGTATACCTATCAATATGTCTATATTTTATTATATAAGGATACTCCAAAAAGTCACAGAAAGTGGAATTAAAAAATAAATTTGTTTTGGTGCAAAGACTTTTGAAATCCAGACATAGTCATACATAGCGGAGATAGTTTCTATGCAGCATGGTCTCAGTAAAAGTTTTATTAGGCAAATGTCATCTCTATAATTTTAATTTTGAAAATTTGAATTAATGAATGTATTTAATCCTTTCAATGTTAAAATTATTAAAATATTTCACTTTTCTAATTATGATGTGATGATAATGGCAGTAGATAATCTTATGCTATTGATATTTATGCATTGCTCAAAGAGGATCTGACACATTACTCTATACATTTTATACTAATATTTATAGGTCTCATCATAATTTTTTTAAAGTATTTATTTATTTGAAAGTCAGAGTTACACAGAGAGAGGAGAGGTAAGAGAGAGAGAGAGGTCTTCCATCTGCTGGTTCAGACTCCAACTTACCACAATGGCCAGAGCTGTGCTGATCTGAAGACAGGAGCCCCTTCCAGGACTCCCACGTGGGTGCAGGGGCCCAAGGACTTGGTCCATTTTCTACTGCTTTCCCAGACCATAGCAAAGAGCTGGATCGAAAGTGGAGAAGTTGGGACATGAACTGGTGCATTTATGGGATGCTGGCACTGCAGACAGCAGCTTTACCCACTACTCCACAGTGCCAGCTCCAATAAATTGTTAACTTTTCTTTTTTTTCCCCAATTCATTTTGTTATTTCCATGAATGGTTTCTACCTTTTCTCACTACTTGTAGGCTAACTTCTTAAAAGGAATGATTTTAAATAAAATCCATGTTTAGGTCCCCAGGAATGATTTAATCTCCACATAACAGTGAACTAAAAAAGAAATGAAATGAAGCAGTAGGAAAAAACATTCTGCTTTATCTGGTAGTTTGCTTTAATCCAAAAAAGGAATATTTTCTCTTGTTGTTACGATTTCAGGAGAAGGGAGAATAGAATAAGAAAACATAACTCAGAACTTCAATAATTTATTTTTGTGCAGATCCTTTAAAAAAAAAGCACCCAAATATCTCAGTCAATGTATATAGAGCATTAAAGCCAGGAGCCACTGATGGGAGCATATAGAATAATTATGAAATCTTATGTATTCTCCTTTCTGTTTAATTATTTTGATCTCACTTGTACAAAGAGATAAAATAGGCTCTGGGAAATTTAGCCCAAAAGATTTAGTGTATAAATCATGAGGTATATTCTGCAGGACCAGGCCCTTTGATTGCCTACATCATTTAGCCAATTCTGGCCTCAAAGTATGTGTATGGGATGTTTGAACACATTGGGGGCTAGATAATTCTCATTGTAGTATACAAAATTGTATCATCATGGACATCATTCCAGATGGGGAGACTGTTATTTTCCCACTTGTCTCCCATGATAATGGTATTTATAATGGTATATATATAGTGGCATATAGTGGAGGTCTGAATTAATTATATGAAAAATTTTGTTTTGAGCTTCTACCCTCAGGCACTGAGCTGTGCATTAGGGATACACAGCTGAGAGATAGCAGTGTAGTCACACCCTTTAAAAGCTGCACATTCTGGAGCTCGCAGGGAGCAGACAGGCAAACAAATATTTGTCTGATAATATAATATATATTAATATGAATGTATGCACTGAGTTCCAGGGGGCTACATGGCAAGTTCATAAGAAGCAGCCTGGGAAACTAAAAAATACATCCTTTAATAAATATTTAAAATTTTTCTGCTTTTCTCCAGATGGTGAGTGAGTGGGCTATGAATAGACAAGAAACAGCATGTACCAGAATCAAAAGAATACAATTTATGCTTTGCAAACTGTATGCAAATCATTTACTGTGTCTGGAGTAATATCTCCAGTTAAGACAGAAAGACAGATATCATAAAGTAAAATGACTTAAATGTCATTCTACCAAGTAGAAAGGCAAATAGATAGTGATTTTAATCAAGGAGAGACAAGACCAGTAGAAAACCCACTCTGGTAGATGATTTGAGGCCGTGTTGAAGTTTGTGAGACTAGAAGCAGAAGAATCTTCAGTATCACAGATAGTAAAATTTAGGTTACACTTAGGATAGCACCTATGACCATAGAAAGAATGTGGAAGGTATGAGTGGTATTTAGAAGGTCAAACTGGGAGATGTGATTTGTCAAGAGTGTGAAAGCAGAGGGAACAATTATTCTGATGTGAGTGAAGCATTTATCATATGGATTCTCTATTCTCCAATGATAAAATCTGAGTGGAACATATATGGAGATATCAAGGTGATTCCTGTCAGATCATTTATTCAGCAGAAATTCAAACAGCATTTACCACATTACAGAAACCCTGTGCTTCAGGAGGAAAGTTTATAGTGGGAGAAATAGGCAAAAGTGGTAAGATGGTGGTAAGTATAGTGACCAAAAATGAAATAGGAACATAAATGTGGGTAAAGGATGCAATTTCATGTGATGCTTTCATAAGAACTCATTAAGAAGAAAATATATGAGGAATAGCCAAAGGCAGGTAAAAATATCAAGCTTGAGGCTGTCTGGGCTGAGTGGGAGTAGAAGGCAAAGCTCTAGGTTGAAGGAACAGCCAGTTAAAGACGCTACTGTGGGAACCTGCCCAGCATGTTGGTGAATCTTCAAGAAAGCCCATAGTACTGCAGCCATGGGGGAGAAGGAAATGTTTGAGAAGGTGATATTAAAACAGCACTTAGGGCTTTATAGGTCATTATAAATAGATTGACTTCTGAATGACATGAGATATTATTGAAGTTTTGGTGTGATGTTTGCTTTCAAATCTGTTGAGAACAGAGGGCAAAGTGTTAGAAGAAAAGAGATCACTTTTTAGATATTCACAGTAATCCACTGATGAGACTATTGTATTTATGCCATTGTTTTCAGAGTTTTAAATATTTTTAAATGATAAACAAAGAAATTCAGAAATTGACATTTTGAGATATGCTTATTGTTTATAGCCCTTATCTCTACCATGTCCTCTAACATGTCCTCTGACATGGGCTGCAGGCCTGTGGAATGGTGGCTTAACCAATGAGCCGAAGGCACAGTCCTACTTCCCCAAATTTATTTTTTTACTCAGAAATATATTTTGTCTCATTGTGATTTTTACCATTTATTTCTTTTTGTGAGTAAATAACATTCATTTAATAACAATATCTATGTAAGAAAATATTTCTTTTATAAAGATTAATGATAGCATGAATAGCATTTTATTTTTAGAATGTTTTTAATTTAATTTTTATTTTTATTTAATTAATTTTAGTAGATTCAATATGATTTGTAGATATAAGTGTAAGATCCTAATAATATTTCCTTCTAGCCTCCTCCCTTTCTTCCACCCTCCATCCTTCTACTTTTCTTTCTTTTTCACTTCTTTTGATAACATATTTTAAATTTTCATTACAGTAAAAAGGCTTAATGCGTTATAAAAAAAAGAAGTTTAACAAGTAAAAAGAAAAAAGATCCCAGTCTAGTAGGAATATAGACAATAGCTATAAACAATAGTTGAATGCAAAAATGACCATTGCACCAGTACCTTTTATGGGAGGGGATCATGGGGAGAGGGGAACATTCAACCTGCGGGCCACAAGAGGAACTCCCAAATCATTTGGTCTGGCCCTGCCAAGGCAACCACCGGAGAGGCTTGAAATTCAATAAATGTAGAGCAGGCTGATTTTTAAGTTGATAATTTTGTGTGGCCTGCAGACTATCTGATAGCTCTGCAGATATGCAAATGGTGCTTGGCTGAAGAAAGGATCCCCACCATTGGAAGGAGATCATAATAATAAAAGTGTCTATAACAAGGAGTAATGCAAGATTTTACAGGATTAATGCAAGATTTTGCAAAGCTGTGAATAAATATTTTCAATAAAGAATAACATTCGTTTTTGAGGAAAGGAGTTGGGCATTTTGGCAGAGCTATGGAGAATTTTGAAGTAAAAACAGATTTTGTGAAGCTGTTATAAATGGTGAATGTGAATAAGGAGGATGTGTGAGGAAGGCATAGCTCATTCGCTAAGTGCTAGGCGAATGTGGGCCTAGCAGAGAAGAGCAAGGCAAGTGAGATGAAAGCAACCGCAGAGAGCAGCAGTTTCTCAAAATAAGTGGTGCAACACTGAATAGAATATTTTTGACTGTCTTGAATATTTCAGAAAGTGACACAGTATGTATTCAAAATTCAATGGCTATTAAAATTAAAAGCATTATGATTAAGTAAACCTCATAAACATTGGATAAAGTTAGTAATATATATGGCTAAAGTATTTCTTGATACCAAGGTTCCTTCTAAAATATAAACTTGTCAGAGATTAAATGGAATTTTATTCCTTCCTAAAATATGAGTCTCAATTTCTTTCCCTCATGCTCTCTGTCTTCTAATTTCTCTGTCAGAACCCCGTTTGTAAAGTCTGAGATTGCATTTCCAGTTCTTTTCAACCTGTTCTTTATTATAACAAGCTCTCCATAGTGAAAGAGCCACGACCATTACATGGTTTAGATGTCTTCATTGGAGAATGTCAGATTGTCTTCTATATTCTGAGCAAAAGACAAGCGATGCTATTCATCACTTTCTTAGACCACTGAAAATTAATTTCTGCCATATTGAGAATGTTGGCAGGAAGATATCAAATGATTTCGATTACTACATCCAGCAAATTGTTGCAGGCGTTCTATTGACTTCATGTTACATTGATCACTATATTCATCACTGAATTAGCAGTCATCCATGTTTTCTAGATACCCTGCTATAAATAATTTTAAAATACAAAGAAGTTCATATACAATTATGTGTGAACATTGATAAATATTCAAAATGAATATGTGTATTTTCATGAAAATCACAAGAAATCATATGAAGCCACTTTTACTACTCCTAAGTTTACAAATAGTTCTTCACTTGTTACAATGTGAGGTGAAAATTTGGGGAATGACTATCATGTTGAAATATGTATGTATTGAATATCTCCTATGTGCTCAAAATTTGGCAACCATATTTAGTTTTATTAACCCATTATGTCTCAATGTTCTGTATATAGGACACATATAAAGACCTAAATTGAACAATAAATATACCACCTGTGCTAGCTTTGAAGTAAATATTGTGTCACTGAAATATTTGCAAAAGTGAAAACTTGAGACTTAATGAGTTAATTGCATTATTATCTCTATTCTAAAGAAATGTGTTGCCTGGAAGATAGTAATATATTTTAAAAGATAAATTGCTGGGCTGGTGTTGTGCCGCAGGAGGTTAAGCCAGTGCTTGTGGTGATGCCAGGATTCCAGGTCCAAGTGCCAGTAGAAGTCCCCTCTGCTCTCCTTCAGATACAGGTTCTTGCTAATGCACCTGGTAAGGCAGCAGAAGATGCCCGTAAATACCTGGGTACCTTCTACACATGTTAGAGGCTTGGGTGGAGCTTGGGTTTCCTGAATTACACCTGGATCAATCCCAGCCATTATAGCCATTTGGAGAGTGAATCAGTGTATGGAAGATCTCTCTGTCTCCCTCTCACTCTACCTTCCAAATAAATAAATAAATAAATATTACAAAAATAAAATATGAATACATTGGATGAAGCCCATTAGTCAACTTCAAATCATAAAATAGAAACACACAAAATGCATGATGGTTCATTTTCTTTTTTGTAAGATTTTTTATTTATTTATTTGACAGGTAGAGTTACAGACAGTGAGAGAGAGAGACAGAGAGAAAAGGTCTTCCTTCCATTGCTTCACCCCCTGAAATGGCTGCTACGGCTGGAGCTATGCCAAAGCCAAGAGCCAGGTGCAGGCACCCAAGCACCTGGGCCATCCTCCACTGCCTTCCCAGGCCACAGCAGAGAGCTGGACTGGAAGAGAAGCTACCTGGACAAGAACCTGGCGCCCATATGGGATGCCGGCGCCGAAGGCAGAGGCTTAGCCAAGTGAGCCATGGTGCCAGCCCGATGGTTCATTTTCTACTAGACACTATACTGGGCATTCCAAATTGAATTAGATTGCTTTCCTTCAGAATTGTGTGTACATAAGAGGGGATTTTAGTGAAATAAGTCATTATATGGTGAGAGACTTTTGTAGAGCTTTCAGAAAATATTTGCTTTTCAAAAATTTATTAAAGATGAGTAAAGGCTATTTTTTACATATAGATAATATTATTGATACTGAATAGTGCCATCAGTATGGCTTGGGATTATTTAAAATAATATGTCTCAAGATTGGGTTTCCAAGACACAAATGAATTCGTATCTTGGATACACTTAAATGAGTCATTTGAACTTAAGTTTTCAATCAGTAATTAGAAATCTAAACAAGGGAGCAGCAAAATTTCTTTTTATCTTTACAGTTCAATTACATCCTTTGAGTTACTTTTCTGCTATTTACTGTCATGTAACCTAATTCTCAGTTTAAATATTTGCTTCCTTGGGCATTTTGTTTATTTACATTGGTTTAGAAAATATAAATAGTTATAAAAACATTTTGTCTCCTAATAATCTGATATAGCCCATGTTAATTTCTTCTGTAGTCTGAATGGTAGTAACATTTAATACCCAGTTTCTTTTTGTGTGTGTGTAGGAGGAATTACTTGTTACTTTTATTTTAGTACTTTTCAAATTACACACAATGATTTTACAGTTTCTAAAGAAATTGGTCAAAGAAATTTTTGTGACTTTAATACATTTCAAGGCTTTTAAAAATTATTTATTTATTTGAAAGGTTGAGCAATAGAAAGAGGAAGAGAGAGAGAAAGAGATCCTGAGATTTTCTATTTGATAATTCACTCTCCAAATGGCTGCAACAGCCAGATCTGGGCCAGGCAAAATCCAGGAGCCAAAAACATCATTTTTGTCTCCCATATGGTTGGCAGGGGCTCACACACTTGGGCTATCTTCTGCTGCATTTACTGTTGCATTAGCAGGAAACTGAATCAGAAGATGAGCATTTGGGTCTTGATCCAACACTCTGATATGAAATGCTGGTTGTTGAAAATAACACGTTAACCCATGGTGCCACAACACCAGTGCTAACACTCTGCCATATTATGAAATGATTTCAGTAGATATGATTTTTTTGCATTCATCTCTCCAACCTTGCTCTCTTAGCCATACCTTAGATACTCATCAATATTTTTTCATTTTCTCCTTTCTACTGTTACCCATTATTCACTGCTATCTTTATAACCACTTTCTTTCCAAATGAGTAGAACCAACTTCAGGAACAGAGAAACTTGAGATTAAAACTACAGCAAGAACTCATCTGAATGGCATGTAATAGATGTCCTGTTACAGACCCCAGTTTTTCAAGCTCGGCGCTCTTGTCATTTTGGACAGTATAGTTCTTTATTGTGGGATACTGTCTTATTCATCCTTAGAATGTTTGGAAGTACCCTTGGCCTCTATGCAGACAATGCCAGGAGCACTTTATCCCAATTCCAGTTTGTAAAAAATGAAAAGAGACCCAGGATGTTCATAGAGTTGACAAACAAAATGCAGATTATTTGAATTTTGGGGAGAGAGAGAGAGAGAGAGAGAACCCAAAAACTGCATGAGTAAGTTATACTAAATTGTATTTTGTATCTTAAATTCACATTTGCCAAGGTATCATGTGTTTTTGTTTTAAAATTGGTAATCCTACTTGAGTTTAGACAAGGAACACAATTGCCCCCTATAAGAACAACTAATATGGGATTATATTCAAAAATAAAACAAAATTACAATGTTTTAGGCATGATTCTGACAGTCATATATTAAAACATTTAGCTAAGTTGAGTTATTGAGACCATCAATATAATTATTTTGACTTGTTCAAACATCTGTAATAATGGAAACTAAAGCAAAATATAGTATTTGGCTTCATTATGGTGTCTCCATTCTTAATTTAGTGCTTTGATATCCATGAAGACAAGTGGCTCTATTGACTAAAGCTCTCTACAGCACTTATTAGGCTGGAAGCAGGCTTTCTTCAGATATAAAATTGATGGATGGAATTCAGACTTGATAGCTAGTCTCATGATAGCATAGACATCAGGAATATGTGTTTGCCCTCTGAATGAAGCCTACACACTCTTTCAGGGTAACTCCCAAGTGCATAGATGTTGAACTATTTAATCTGCTCTGGGCCTAGTCGCCTAATCCTGCAGTTGATACAATCATTTTCAGACACTTACAGGTCTCTAAACGACATAGCTAAGGGAGATAAAAAGACAAGGTGAACTTGTGTTTGCCCTCTCATTAAATTTTGCAAGCTGCTATGTTTAAGTTTCAGTTTTATGAACCACTTAGGCAACTATTAACCTTTAAAAATACATTAGCATTTTTATTTCAGACTTTCAAGAAGACACAGGCTAAAATAGAAATAAATGATGGTGGGGAGCTCTGACTTCCAGATGGTATTCAAATGTTCAGAGTCTTTCCTACAACCATATTAATGGACTATTACAAATAATCCACCTATTCTAGTTTACTTTTAAAAATGTATATGTCTTGCAGGTATAAATTATAATATGATGATAATAAATACAATAATCCTTGTTGAAATAGTGTTAGATAAGAATTACCTATGTTATATTATTTCTAAATTCAAAGATGATGAAGACTTAAATAAGCAGAGAGAGACACATCTAAGAGCAATAAAATTGAACTTATTTGCCTTATAAGAACATAATTAAATACAATTTTATTATATTCTGCATTGCATATACTTTTTTTCAAATGATTATTGCAAAAATATAAAACAGTATGTATTTTTAAGGAATCACTTGAATAGTTATCAAAATGTCCTTGCTTATTGCTGACAAAATTAAAACATTTTAATGTCATTTATAGAATGTTTTTAAAATGTTTTGAAAATATATGAACATTTTTTCTTAAGAATGAATTTGGCTTGATGAGTGTTTATTTAATTTTGAATATAAGCTATGAATTTATCAGACTTCAGGCACTAAAACAGTAATTCATGGTTAAAAATTTCATAATTTTTAAGCTTATCATTAGGAATCTATAATATACCAAGTTAATACCTTCTCTGTGCATATGGAGAAAGAAATATATCTGCCTTTCCTCCTTTTTATACAGCACTATTATACAAGTTATAACGAGTATCTAGCACAGCTTCAAATTTAAATATAAAATTCCCTAAGGGTTTGATATCCTGCAATGAACATGGTTGTTATATGAGCTTGGGAAATTAAGATGACTATAATTGAGTCTCACAAGCAGAAATTTGGGAAAAAAATGAGATTTGGAAGGCATTACCTTTTGTTTTTTATGTTTGCTTGGAGTTGAGAAGTATGTAATAGAATAGTGTCAGAGTAAGGCACGGGAACTAACAGAGTGCAGCGTAAGTCATTGTGTGCTTTAGTCTTAAGACAACTTCAGCAGAGGGATTTGGATGATGAAACTGATATATTTTCCAATTCATGGATTGTGGTGGAATGAGAAGGCCATGGCAAAATGGCCGCTGGCAAGCGAGCGTCAGGTCCTCAGGAATGGCTTTGAAACCCACCTGGCAAAGGAGCCTATCTGGCAACAGGCTGTGATTGGATGGCTTCGGATACTGCCTGACAACAAGCTGTGATTGGTTAGGGCATAGACTGCCCCTTGACTGGTTTGGCTACCTTGGCTATGTAAGCTGTTGTACCAACTGAAATAAATGAGTCTGCAGGCTGCTTGCCTCAGGTCTGCTTTCACGCAACTCCCAGGTTCTGTGTAGTGACTCCATGCCTCTTGCCCCCACCATGCTCCTCCTCCCAGAAACGAATCCACAGCAATACCGTTGCTCAAAAATAAACGAAATGGGGGAAATGTGGTGGAATGAGAAGGTCAAGCCAAAATGGCTGCTGGCAAGCGAGCATCAGTTACTCAGGAGTGGCTTTGAAACCCATCTGGCAATGGAGCCTTCCTGGCAAGAGGCTGTGATTGGATGGTTTCAGAAACTGCCTGGCAACAAGCTGTGATAGGTTAGGGTATAGACTACCCCTTGCCCAGATTGGCTACCTTGGCTATATAAGCTATTGTACCAACTGAAATGAACGAGTCTGTGGGCTGCTCACCTCTGGCCTGCTTTCACCCGACTCCTGAGGTCTGTGTGGTGACTCAGCGCCTCTTGCCCCCACTACGCTCCTCATGTCAGAAGAAATCAACCACAACAATGGATGAAACAAGAGGACACAGAGTAAGCAGCAACCACCAAGTTGTGTGCAGGGTGGAGAATCACTAATTTTGAAGTAAGATAATATCAAGATATTTATGCTAGTTCTGGAGGTAAATGTTTGGAGATTAAAGGAGTACACAAGATTGTTTTATGGCTTAGCTGCAGGGGAGCCAATATTAAGCAAAAAAAAATCAACTTTTCTCTTAGATGTACTGTGGGAAGCTACAAGCCTAAGACAGCTCCTGATTGTGATGTGAAGCCATTGTGTGTACCTCTTCTCAACTATCACTCTTCACATCCCACCCAAGATGAATGTTGGTGAGAAATAAATTGAAGCATGACTTCAGACACTCTAAGTGGCAAATGATTACTTTGGTGTCCTAGACAATAATTAATGAGATTCTGGGGCATATATAGTAAGTGGCCAATATTAAAAGAATGCAAAAAAATGTTCATGAAGTTTTGTGTTAATATGTGAGACACTTGATTTACTTCCTTAAACCAAACTACTGAATTAGTATGGTTCAACTTATTATTTCCAGAGGAAATGAAAACAGCATATGAAAGAGTAGCCTGAACTCTCATGTTTATAACAGCTCACTGAACATGATGTTCACCAGTTGCAACAACTTTGATGAAAATCATAGAGTTTCATTCTTTTTTATAGCTAAATAATATTCCAATATCCCATTATTGTCTATAATAGTGATATATCTATATCTATCTATCTATCTATATAATAGATACTACATTTTCCTTATACATTCATCTATGATGGATACCTTGGTTGATTCCATATATTGTTTTTTGTGAACAGTACTGCTATAAACATGGTGGTGCAATTATCTCTGATAAAATCTGTTCCTGTCAACTGGGTATAAACCCAGTAGAGGGATTGCTGCATCATATAGTGAATCTATTTATAGTTTTCAAAGTAATCTCCATACTATCTTCCACAGTGACTGCACTAATTTACATCCCCACTAACAGTGTAAAGGAGTACCCCCTTTCTCCACAACCTTATCAGCATTTGTTGCTTTCTGTCTTTTGGATGATATCTATTTTGAAGGGTGTGGTGATATCTCATTGGGGTATTGATTTTTTTTTTTTTTTGACAGGCAGAGTGGACAGTGAGAGAGAGAGGCAGAGAGAATCTCTCTGAGGACATATTGAACATTTTTCATATTTTTAAAATATTTATTTATTTATTTATTCAAAAGTCAGAGTTACAAAGGGGAAGAGACAGAGATTTTTCCATCTGCTGATTCTCTCTCTAGATGGCTGCAGTATAAGGGCTGGGTCAAACTGAAGTCAGGATCCAGGAGATTCTTCCAGGTCTCCCATATGGGTGCAGGGATATTGGATCATCTTCAGCTGCATTTCTGGGCCTTTAACTGGGAGCTGGATCAGATGTGGAGCAGATGGGAAAGGCACTGGGACGCATATGGGATTCTGGCATCACAGGCAGCTTTGCCCCATGTTTTCAAATATATGTTGATGACTTGTCTTTCTTCTTTTGAGAAAGGCCTATTCAGGGCTGTTGTCCATTTGTTAATTAAATTGTTTTATTATTATTGTTGTTGAATTTTTTGTGCTGCTACTATACTCCCAATATTAATCCTTTGTTGCATAGCCTTCACATACTTTTTTTCATTATATAGTATGTCTCTTCACTCTATTGCCTATTTCCTTTTGTTTGCAGAAGCTTTTCTTCCAGTGGCTTCTTAGTCTCAGGTCTTAAATTTAGGTCTTTGAATAATCTTGAATTGATTTTTGTATATGATGTGAGGCATGGATTTAATTTCATACCTATTCATATATACATCCAATTTGCCAGCTCAGTTTATTAAAGAGTATGTATGTATTATTGGGGAACTTTTATTGAAAATCTGCTGGCTGTATGGACATAGGTTAATGTTAGGGCTCTTGTTTTCTCTTCCATTGATCTATTTGTCAGCTTTTATGCCAATACCATGATGTTTTAATTATATTAGCTTTATAGTATGCTTTGAAATCAGGTACATTGATGCCTCTAGCTTGACTTTTTTCTGTTTTGTTTTGTTTTGTTCAGGATAACTTTGGCTATTATGTGTTGTTTGAGTCCATATGAATTTTAGCATTTTTTTCAAATTCTATAAATATGTTAAGGTATTTTCATAGGGATTCGTTAAACTCTGTAGATTGCGTTGGGCAGTATAGACTTTTTACTGATATTTATTCTTCCAATAAATGAGTAAAGAATATCTTTCCAATTCTGTATCTTTAATGATTCCTTCACCAATGTTTTATAAATTTCATTGTAGATATCTTCTTTCTTTCTTTTTTTTTTTTTACTTGACAGGTAGAGTTATAGACAGTGAGAGAGAGAGACAGAAAGGTCCTTCTTCCATTGGTTCACTCCTCTAATGGCTGCTATGGCCAGTGCTGTGCCAATCCAAAGCCAGGAGCCAGGTGCTTCTTTCTGGTCTCCCATGCAGGTGCAGGGGCCCAAGCACTTGGGCCATCCTCCACTGCCCTCCTGGGCCATATCAGAGAGCTGGAATTGGGACTAGAACTGGCACCCATATGTGATGCCAGCGCCACAGGCAAAGGATTAACCAAGTGAGCCACAGCACGGACCATTGTAGATATCTTTCACTTCTTTGGTTACATATTTTCCCAGTTATTTAATTTTTGTGGCTATTGTGAATGGAATATTTTTATTTCTCTTTTGGTGAGATGAACATTGGCTTCTTAAATAAACTAATGTTTTATATGTTTGTTTTGTAACCTGTGACTCTACTGAATTGGTTTATAAGTTCTTAAAGTGTTTTGGTGGAGTATTTAGGTTTTTCCATGTTCAACATCATGTTATCTGCAACACGGATATTTTGACTTCCTCCTTTCCAATTTTGATGATATTATTTCCTTCTGCTCCCTAATTGCTCTTGCTAAGACTTACAATACCAGACTGAATAAGAATAAGAGTGGAGGAAGTGGACATCCTTTTCTTGTTCCAGATCTGAGAGGAAATGCTTTCAGTCTTTCCACATACAGTATGATATTGGCTGTTGTGTAGTCTTTATAATTTTTAGGATTGTTCCTTTTTTATATACTTTTTTAAAGTCTATTTTATTTATTTGAAGTACAGAGTTACAGAGAAAAGTAAAAACAGAGAGAGAGGTCTTCCATCCATTGGTTCACTCCCCAAATGGTTGCAATAACTAGAGCTGAGCCTATCCGAAGCCAGGAGCCAGGAGCTTCTTCAGGGTCTTCCACGTGGGGCAGGGGCCCAAGGACTTGTGTGAATATGTGAAGGCTATCCTAAAAAGACTTATTGCTTTCTCAGGTGCATTAGCAGGGAGGTGGATTGGAAGTGGAGCTTCTAGGACCTGAACTGGCGCCAGTATGAGATGCTGGTGCTGTAGGCTGGGACTTTAACCCACTGTGCCACAGTGCTGGCTCCAAATGTTCCTTCCTTCCTTTTTTTAAGATTTTTTTTTATTTGAATGGGAGAGAGAGAGTGTGAGAGAGAGAGGGTATGATTCTTCCATCTGCTGGTTCACTCCCCAAATGGCCACAATGACCAGGCTGGGTCAGGCCAAAGCTAGGAGCCAAAAGCTTCATCTGAGTCTGCCACATGAGTTCAGGGACCCAAGGACTTGGGTCATATTCTGCTGATTTCCCAGGTGTATTATCAGGAAACGGGATGAAAAGCATAGCAGCCAGTACTGGAAACTGTACCCATATGAGATGCTGGCATTGCAAGCGGCAACTTAACCCACTAAGCCACAACACCAGCCCCAGGATGTTCCTTCTGTAACAAACTTGTGGAGGATTTGTATCAGGAGGAGATGTTTAGTCTTATCTAAAGCTTTCTTTGAATCTATTGAGAAAACCATATTGTTGTAGCTCTTCATTTTGTTGATATGATTTATGATATTTACTGATTGCGGACGCTGAACTGCCCTTGCATCTCAGGCATAAACTCCACTTGACTGTGACATACGATTCTTATGATGTGGTTTTGGATTCTGTTTGCTAGTATTTTATTGAGATTTTTTGCATCTGTGGTGATCAAGGATATAGGTCTGTAGTTTTCATGTTTATCATTGTGTTTATTATAACATTGATGCTGGCCTTGTGTAAATAGTTTTGCAGAGTTCCATACTATTCAATATTTTGAAGCAATTTGAAAAGTACTGGAGTTAGTTTATATTTTTATATCTTCTTGCTTTAATTTGGTAGGGATTACATGAATACAGGAATTTTCCAATTTCTTCAATATTTCCAGTTTGTTAGCATATAGTTTGCCATAAAACTTTCTCATCATCCTTTGTATTTCAGTAGTATCAGTTGTAATGTCTCCTTTTACAACTTCTTTTTTTTTTTTTTTGTAACCTGTGACTCTACTGAATTGGTTTATAAGTTCTTAAAGTGTTTTGGTGGAGTATTTAGGTTTTCCCATGTTCAACATCATGTTATTTGCAACATGGATATTTTGACTTCCTCCTTTCCAATTTTGATGATCTTTATTTCCTTCTGCTCCCTAATTGCTCTTGCTAAGACTTACCAGACTGAATAAGAATAAGAGTGGAGGAAGAATTATAAACCATGAGAGAGAGAGACAGAGAGAAAGGTCCTCCTTCCTTTGGTTCACTCTCCTAATGGCCGTGATGGACGGAGCTGCACCTATTGAAAGCCAGGAGCCAGGTGCTCTTCCTGGTCTCCCATGCGGGTGCAGGAACCCAAACATTTGGGCCATGCTCCACTGCTTTCCCGGGCCTCAGCAGAGAACTGGACTGGAAGAGGAGCAACCGGGACTAGAACTGGCACCAATATGGGATACCAGCGCTGCAGGCAGAGGATTAACCAAGTGAGCCATGGAGCCGGCCCCCTTTTTCAGCTTTAATGTCATTAATTTGAATTTTTTTTCTCTTTTGTTAGTTGTTAGTCTGGCTAAAAGTTTGTCCATTTTCTTTATCTTCTCAAAAACAGCTTTTTGTTTTGCTGATCTTTCATATTGTTTTTGTTTCAATTTCATTTATTTCTGTTCTGATCTTTATTATTTCTTGCTCCCTGCTAATTTTGATTTGGTTTGTTCCTGTTTTTCTAAATCTTCAAGTTGCATCATTAGATCATTTGAGATTTTTCTTTTCTCTTCTTTTTTTAATATAAGCCCTTCCTGCTGTAAACTTCCTTCTTAATACTGCTTTTGCTTTATTCCACAGATTTTGAAAGGTTGTGTTTTCACTTTCTTTTTCATTTATTTCAAGAATATTTTTTATTTCCATTTTAATTTCTTCTGTGTTCTGTTGGTCTTTTAGTAGCATGTTGTTTAATTTCCATGTGTCTGTAAATGTTCTATTGTTCTTATTGATTCCTAGATTTATTTCCTTGTGGTCTGAGAAGTTCCATCATACGATTTCAGTCTCTAAATTTACTGAGACTTAGTTTGTGGCCTAATATGTAGAGTATCCTAGGAAATGTTCCATGTGCTGATGAGAGGAATGTATATTCTGTAGCTGTTTGATGAAATGTTAAGTACATTTGTTCAACAGTATGGTTCAACTCTGATACATCTTTGTTGTTTTTCCCTCTGGATGATCTGTCGACTGATAACACTGGGTTGTTGAAGTTCTCCAACATTGTCTCATTTTTTATATATTGTATTTGCAAAATGTAGCAATCTGTATAATTTTACTTAATTTGGATTAGATTTAGTGTTCTCCTTGTCTACAATTGATTTGAGAAAAAAATTGATATAATATTATTAAATGAGTTAAAAAGCTAGGTGAATCCACCACCTGTCAGTTTCAGTTTATCAAAGATCAAAGATTTTTCTGATTTTGAAACTTTTCAGAATAATTGAGTTTTGTTATGTTTGGATTTCCAATTTTAGGGGTGGGTAATGTGATGCACAGCTTAAGCCAGTTGCATCCCTTATTTGCAAGTTGGTTCCAGTCTCAGCTACTCTACTTACTATCCAAGTCCCTGCTAATGCACTTGAGAAGCAGCAGAAGATGCCTAAAGGACTCAAATCTCTGTTACTCACATGGGAGACCTGGATAAAATTTCTAGCTACTGAATTAGGCCTGGCCAAGTTATGCCTACTGCAAGCATTTGTGGTGTGAACCAGCATATGAAAGATCGTGCCTTCTATGTATGCATCTATCTTTCTGTCACACTGCCTTCAAATAATGAATCCTTTAAAATTTTCCAATTTCAAATACTTGTTATTTTCATTCGTGTGTTATATGCCACTGCAGTAAAAATGAAGGCCAGCACAGGATAGGTTTATGAGGTGAGGGATTTTTCTTTCTGGAAACTTTTAAACCTTGAACAAAAAACATTCGGAAAATTCATCTTTGTTTAGTTTTAGCCCAAACCATTCAATAAGGCTTTAATTAGCTTTCAAAGGCTCTAGCACAAAATAGAGTGGTGGCAGAAATAAATTGCGTAAAGGAAAAGTACAGACTGTGCTGAAAAACACTGCCTAATCTTTAAGAACTCTTATATTCTAAGCCAAATGTATGTTTGCTTCATATGCCTTGACTCATTTTGATTTAAAAATATTTCTTTCATTTTCCATGTTATAAATAGCTTCATAGATTGAAAGTTAAGTTAGAAAATTGTAGCCCATGAGACTTTTCTGCAAGAGTTCAAATTTGTTATTTAAAGGAAAAATATCTTTATCACTCATCAAAGCTCTTAGTGTGGTGTTTACTCACAAGTCATGGCAAATAGCATACAAAGATGGGAATCTCATATGGAATTGGAGGTGACTTATGATCATCACTGCAAAGATCTAAGGTGATGTCCAATTCTAAACCTCTATGCTAGAAAGAACAAATGATGCCTGGATAAGAGGACATTCAGTGAAGTTAAAAATGAAACAGATGCTCTTGGACTAAATTTGAAATACATCTTGCAAAATTTAGGATTTTCATGTATTTTTCCTTGAAAATTTTTAACAGTAATTCTCTTAAGCATGAGATTAGGTACCCATACACATTATTTCCCTACTGATTATTATAGACATTTTACATTTTTCAATGTATTAATTTTTAAGCTCAATTTTTATATCTATTACTTCATTTTAATCTAGTGGGACCATGTGCAAAAACTGGGCAGCTTTTTTTTTCCACTTGAAACATAAGAAAATGTGAAAATATTAATTGACTTGTTGAAGTCTCCACTGAATGAAGCAAATACTTTTTTCTCTAAATGTCTATTTTGTCTAGTTCCTGCACAAATTTGGTTTTATATATTATTACATTTTAAAATAATACTTCTTGATGTGATGGTATAGTGCTGTTCTGTTCCTTAGGTTAAGAAGGGTTTTCTTCCTCAGAAACTGCACCATTTTTATAACCCAGCCTCCAGCTTCTTTGTTTTTTTTGTTGTTGTTGTTGTTGTTTTGTTTTTGTTTTTGGACAGGCAGAGTGAACAGTGAGAGAGAGAGAGACAGAGAGAAAGGTCTTCCTTTGCCATTGGTTCACCCTCCAATGGCCGCTGCGGCTGGCGTGCCGGGGCTGGCGCACTGCGCTGATCTGAAGCCAGGAGCCAGGTGCTTCTCCTGGTCTCCCATGGGGTGCAGGGCCCAATGACTTGGGCCATAGCAGAGAGCTGGCCTGGAACAGGGGCAACCGGGACAGAATCCGGCACCCTGACTGGGACTAGAATCTGGGGTGCCGGTGCTGCAGGCGGAGGATTATCCTATGGAGCCGCGGCGCCGGCAGCCTCCAACTTCTGTTGCTTGATGTTTTAAGCTTACATGTGGAGACTGCCTGGCAGCAATCTGGTTTTCTGGTTGCCAAGTTGCATCATTGAGTCTATGATGTTCTAGCCTGAGCGTCTTTGTTTCATCGCTTCTATCTATGTGACTTTCAGCTATTTGAAGTCATCCCTTAATATCCATGGGAGATTGGTTCCAGAACCACACTAACTCTGCAAGAATATCAAAATATACAAATGCTCAAATCCTTTGCATAAAATGGCAAAGTATCTGCATGAAGCCTACCCACAGTTTCCTATATTGAAATCTACTGTAATTACTTTAAATACAATTCGTTATAGATACTAAGTATATAGTTGTCATACTGTATTGTTTAGGGAATGAAGACAAGAAATAAAAGTTAACATGTTTGATATGGATGTAATTTTAAAAAAAATATTTTTGATCTGTGATATAGAACCCAGAGATTTAATTTAAACAAAAATTAAGTGATTTAATATGTGTAGAAATTTTAGACTATAGTAAGTGTTCAATAAACATTATCCATTGCCATTGACTTTTAGGTTTTTATTTTTTTTGTAAGATTTTTATTTATTTAATTGAGAGGCAGGGTTACAGACAGCGAGAGGGAGAGACAGAGAGAAAGGTCTTCCATATGGTGGTTCACTCCCCAAATGGCCACAATGGCCAGAGTTGGGCTCATCTGAAGACAGGAGCGAGGAAGGAGATTCGTCTGGGTCCCCAGGAGGGAGCAGGGGCCCAAGCACTTGCACCATCTTCTACTGCTTTCTCAGGCCTCAGCAGAGAGCTGGATCAGAATAAGAGCATTGGGAACAGAACTGGTACTCATATGGGATGCTGGAGCCACAGGCAAAGGATTAACCTACTAACGCCACAGCACTGGCCCCCAACTTTTAGTTTATAACATGATAATTTTTAAGAACATTGAAATTCTAATTATAACTTTTTGTTTCATACATTCACATGAATTTTCTTATAGTACACTTATACATCTCATTGAAATAAATATGAACACTATTAAATGGTTAAAAAGACATTGTGGAGAGATATTATAAATTTTTCAGAGCCATATAAGTAGTAAATGGGAGAGTTTGTGTTATAAATGGATTCTGACTCCAGTGTTGATATCTTTAAAAGTTAAAGAGCTCCTTACATTTCTTTTTTTTTTTTTTAATTTTTGACAGGCAGAGTGGACAGAGAGAGAGAGAGACAGACATAGAGAAAGGTCTTCCTTTGCCGTTGGTTCACCCTCCAATGGCCGCCGCTGCCAGCACATCACGCTGATCCAAAGCCAGGAGCCAGGTGCTTCTCCTGGTCTCCCATGCGGGTGCAGGGCCCAAGGACTTGGGCCATCCTCCACTGCACTCCCATGCCACAGCAGAGAGCTTGACTGGAAGAGGGGCAACCGAGACAGAATCCGGCATCCCGACCGGGTCCAGAACCCAGTGTGCCGGCTCCATGGGCGGAGGATTAGCCTAGTGAGCCATGGCGCTGGCATCCTTACCTTTCAATATCAAGTTATTTCTATACTTAACAGGCAAAACATGCACTGAGATGATTTTTTCACATTAATTTGGGAGTTAGAAAGCTGATAGGGAGAACAGTCCAGTTGGTGGGATTTTAAAAAATATATTAATTTTTTATTTATTTGAAACAGTGACAGAGAAAGAAGGGGAGACACAGAACGAAAGAGATCTTCCATCTGCTGGTTCACTCTGCAAGTGGATGAAAAGGAAGGGGCTGGGCCCAATCGAAGCCAGGAGCCAGGAACTTTTTCATGTGGGTGGTAGGGGCCCAAGTACTTGGTCCCTCTTTTACTGCTTAACCAGGCACATTAGCAGGGAGCTGGATCAGAAGTGTGGAGCCACTGAGACTTGAAATAAAACACTCAGATAGGATGCCGGAATAGCTTGTGATAGCTTAACTCACTGCGTGGCATTGCTAGTCTCCCGTATTTGGTTTTATATGAGAATATCTCCCTGATTTTCTTGCCTTCCTCATGACTTGTAACAGGCAAGCATGTGAACAAATTCAGGTTATACTGGGAACTGTGTGACCACATGAATATTAGGTGGCCATGAAAATGAGCCAGGGTAATTCAGGAAAACACTTTACTTAGGATCTCTGCTATTGGGGAACCTAATTATTTGATTCATTTCTGAAAAAAAGTTCTGTGACTTTTGACTGATGCTTGTGCTCATGTTGAACACAGAAAATTGTGTTTTGTTTTCTTTCATATTAATAGCATAGTGTTACAAATTATATATTGTAATAACTCAATAAAAATCAAAATGGTTTATGATTTGAGAACCTCTGCATTAGCACAATGTAGTCCTTTTTTAGTATGATGATATATGTTAATGCAGTTACAGTAAAGTAAGCTTACTCTTTTTATTATCAAATTATTTTTGAGTGTGATTAAGGGAAAGAGATTACAACTAAGAAAATGATGAAGTGAACATTTGTTTTATCAGTACACCTACTTGAATTCTAGGATATAATCTTACTATGAAGAGTTTTTGATCCTGTCTAATACACAAAGGACAAAAAATATCCTTTTTAACCGAGAAGCAGAAAACTAAAGCTGCTTTAAGACAACATACTGAATTAAAATAGATAGCTTCAATAATTTAACATTTTTCTAACATTAAAGAAAAATGGGGACATGAATCTACAAAATTATATTTAAAATCCTGTTTGCATAGTGTATCCTATGCATATATTTTGGTTTCTATAAATTTACTTCGTTTAGGATTTCTGTTTCTGGAATTCTTATTAGACTATCAGGGTGTCCAATTTCTTCAGCCACTTTGCTAATTTATGTGTCCTATAAATATTGAACCACATGAATTGTACAGATTACAGGCTCTGTGCTAAGAATTCTTACTCTTAATTAAGTGGTAAGACTCATACATTTCAGACGTTGACTTTTCCAGGAAGCCAGTTTAGAATTTTTTCAGCCAATCAGACTTCTTAATTTCCTCTCTGGTTTTAAGAAATGAAATGTGGCTGCTGTATTATTTAAAGTCAATAGATACAGACTGTATGTTTGTTTGCTCTGCTTTGTTTTTGTAAGCACTAATATTTTGGAAGATAAATAGTACATGATGCTTCATTTACTTTGATTGTTTTTAATCTTAAGATACTTTGGAAGTTTTATTATGCTATAAAGCTTGAGTTAGCTACAGCTTTTCTGTTCTGATCCAAATAAGCAATAGTCATCAAAACTTCAGTAATTCAGAAATACTGTGTCATGGTTATAGCAGCAAAACCATTTCAAAATGAAACTAATTATTTATTATCCTCAGGGCTTCTAAGATCAAATATGCCTCAGTCTAGTTAATTATGCCTTCAGCCCTGCAGTCTTTTTCAACAGCAGGTTCAATTTACTTAGCAAAATTTGCTTTGTAAGATTTGCAGATGAGTCAATTAGGCAGTCATTAATTGGGTGGCCATTGGAAATGTGGTGTTTCCCAGTTGGGAAATGGTCTACTCCAATGACTTATGTGTATTAATGCCAGTACTAATGACCTTCAGTCTTTACTCATGTATCTAAGGGAAAACAAATTAAAGAACCATCCAAGGAAACATACATTTTGCTGAGCTGATATGTTTTCCAGGACATTGATTAAAATTGCTCGTTATGTACTAAAACTACAGAATCTCAGAGTAACATTAATAACTATCATTAACTAAATAAAATGAAGTGCTAAAAATTTCATGATGAGTTTTTCATAGGATTGTGTTTTTAAATATTTTTATTAAGTAGGTAATTTTAGTCTTCTTAAAGAAATGTTTTTCATTCCCAAATCTTTCAAAATTATTAAAAAGAATTATAATGATTCTCTCAAAAATAATTATATTAGTAGTGTTAAGGAGCTTACTGAAATAAAATATCATTTCTTAAGGATTAATTGAAATAGAATTCACTTTTCTTTTTGAAGTACAATGGTGATTAAACTAATAGAATTCTTAATTTCCTCATTCATGAGACTTATTCCAAATTTCTAATGCACTTTGCTGAATAAATTGTAATCTCTATGTTAACACTATTAATTTAAAGTAGTGTAGAATTGGAATAATCTGACTCTCCCAAAAAAGCTTTGTAGTTAGCATATTCATATTCTGAAAGAACCATAAAATCTAAAACTGACAAAGGAGACAAGAAGTGCAGAAAGGGAGTATAATTTTAAATATAACAATCCAGGTAAACTCATAGAAAAGTATTTGAACCCAGACTTAAAGGTGGTGTGGAGCTGATCAATTCATGAAAGATTGATATTTCATGCAGAGTGAAAGACAGCTAACAGTCTAATGCTAAAATGTGCTTGATATTTAGAAGTGATATTCAGACCTGTGAGGGAATAAAAGAATGAGAAGAGAAGCAGATAAGACTGTTCAGATCATGAGTGAATATGACACTGGATTTTTGGGCCAGAGCAATGATGGCTTTTACTCTGGAAGCAACAGAATGAATTTGGAAGGACTGAGCACATCAATGCCATTATCTAAGACATTGTTGTGCTGGAGCCCACACTGTGGCATAGCAGGTAAAGTCACCGCCTATGGTGCCAGCATCCCATATGGGTGCCAGTTCAAGACCAGGCTGCTCCACTTCCGATCTACCTCTCTGCTGTGGCGTGGGTAAGCAGTGGAGGATGGCCTAAGTCCTTGAGACCCTGCACCCACATGATAGATCCAGACCAGGAAGAAGCTCCAGGCTCCTGGATTTGGTTAAGTGCAGCTCTGGATGTTGTGGTAAAATGGGAACTGAAACAGCAGATGGAAGACCTCTCTCTCTGTGTAACTCTTACTTTCAAATAAATAAATAAATCTTAAAAAAAAAAAAAGACATTGCAGTGGGAACTCAGTGGATGCTATGTTGAGAATGCTGTTGGATGTGAAAAGGTGGGACAAGGATACAAAACCTTAAGAGTAATCCATGTAAAAAGTGAGGATGGGTCAGACTAACGTAATAGCAGGGGAAAAATCATTCCATTTTACTGTTAAATGGTTGATTTGTTGTACCTTACTTATATTCATTTTGTTTTCACTTGAAAACAAAAGATGTATTTATTAAAGTCTACAATAAAAGTATCTCAAAAAATTAATAGAAAATAGAATTAGAAGATAAGTCTATTAGGATGCAAAATTTTTCTAAATCCCTGTGTATGAGACATCTTCTAAGAGTTCATAGAAACTCTATATTTTGACAGATCTACATGGATTTCAAAATTATCTTGTGCCAAAATTGACATATCTTTTAATTTCAATTTCCATGAACTTTTTTTGATGTTTCCTCATATAAATCATTACTTTAACCACCACCCAGACTTAGAGCCAAGATTTAGAACTCATTGATCCCATATATTTCTACCACTGTTTGTCTTACTGTATTTATGCATTTTACTTTTACATATCTTTTTACTCTCTCAAAAACACTGCTTTAATCAGTTACTTCTTATTTATTTATTATTATGTCTCCTTTCTAGTATTCTTCCTTCCTGCATTGCAATATTTTCATCGGGTGCATTTCTTTTAAGAAATCCTTTTCATGTCACTTTGGTTAATGTTTGCAGGCAACAGGTCTTTCATTTTTGTTTATTTTACACGTGTTTACATAGCTATAATTTTTAAAGGAAAATTTTCAAGAGATTTAGATTCTAAGTTGGCAGGGATTTTTTTTTTCAGAATCAATTCTATTTTCTTTTAGGTTCTCATGTTCCTAATCAAAAGTTAACTTTCAGTTTTATTCTTATTTTATATCCCTTTTAATGCCTTACATTTCTTTGGCTGGTTTAGATTTCGATATTTCCTGATGGTTTTTAGCAGTCTTGCTATATTATATCTAGATGTGGAGGTCTTTTTATTTCTCATAATGTGAGATTTTAAAAATTAATTATTTATGACACTTATACTTCCATGTTTCTTTTCTAATATTGCCTTGCCATTTTTCTTATTCATCAAATTGAAGGACTACAATTATATATATGTTACAATGCTGATCCATGTTCCATATAGTATTTGTTTTTCATACTACGTTTTCATTCTATGTTCCATATTAAATATTTATACTGTCCTAAAGGCCAGTTTATAAATTCTATATTTCTACTGTGCCAATGTATGAATAAATATATCTGTTGAATGATTTATTGCAAATATTATGATTTTCAGCTATAAAATATTGCATTTTGTATTTTAGTATACATTTCGTTGGAGAATTTATTTAGTCATCTATTTTATTGAACACATTGTCACAATTATAATTATTTAAAAATCTATAACATTAATATATATATATTACTTAATTATTTTTTAAAATATCTATTTATTTATTTGAGAGGCAGAATTGCAGAGAGAGAGGTCTTCCATATTTTGGTTCATGCCCCAAATGGCCACAGTGGTTGTAGCTGTGGCGATCTGAAACCAAGAGCAAGGAACTTCCTCCAGGTCTCCCATGTGGGTACAGGGGCCTAAGCACTTACACCATCTTTCACTGCATTCCCAGACTATTAGCAGGGAAATGGATCAGAAGTGGAGCAGCTGGGACATGAACCGGCATCCATATGGGATGCCAGAGCTGCAGGTGGAAGCTTAACCTACTAAGGCACAGTGCTGACCCCAAGAACTTATTATTAATATGAGTTTTGTCATTTTTTATGTATTTTTAAAAATTACCTCTTTTATTTGAAAGATGAGAGAGAGAGAGAGAGAGAGAGAGAGAGAGAGAGAGAGATGCAAAGAGAGACACTGCTTCCATTTGCTTATTCTTATCTCAGATATCTGCAAAGACTGGGGAGAGGCCAGGCCAAAGGATCTGGCAACTCAGTCTGGGAGTCCTACATGAGTAGCAGGGGCCACAGTACTTGAACCATCAACTGCTGCCTCAAAGAGTCTACATTAGCAAGAATCTGGAATTTGAAGCAGAGTTAAGTCTTGAATCCAGGCACTCTGACATGAAATGTGGACATCCCAAGTGGCATATTCACTATTCTGCTAGGTGCTGACCTTTTTATGTTTTTTTTTTATTATTTTTTTTAATTTGACAGGTGGAGTTATAGACAATGAGAGAAAGAGTCAGAGAGAAAGGTCTTCTTTCCATTGGTTCACCCCCCAAATGACTACTATGGCTGGTGCTGCGCCAATCCGAAGCCAGGAGCCAGGTGCTTCTGGTCTCCCACGCGGGTGCAGGAGCCCAAGCACTTGGGCCATGCTCCACTGCCCTCCCAGGCCACAGCAGAGAACTGGCCTGGAAGAGGAGCAATCGGGACTAGAACCCGGTGCTGCAGGCGAGGATTAACCAAGTGAGCCAAGGTGCTGGCCCAGCCTTTTTTATATTTTTGTTTGTTTTTATATATTTTTTGGGGGAATGATGTTCATGCTTGGTAAGTGCTGTGTAAATGTCAAACACTGAGTTTGAAAAATTGCAGAGATTTAGAATGTTGCTATCTTCCTCTAGAAAGGATGTAATTTTTGTTTGTTTGCTAACAAACATTTGCTAATTAAAGGAAAGTAGATCATCTTGTCCTAATTAAGGCTAAATATGAATTAAAACAATTTTAAAGACAGCTTGGGTTTTTGTCTGTTTCAACTTAGCAATTATCCCTAGATTTCTTCAGTTCTCTCTATTAAAAGTCTGTAGTGTTCCCAAAATATCTCCTTATTGGTGGACTATAAGCATGTTTTCTCTCACCTTCCTTAGATCATTGAAGCTATCCAAAATTCTGAACTACTGTTGTCTGTCTGTTTTCTCAGTCCCTTGAAAGAGATGTGGAACTGCTTGATCCATAGAGATGGACTGTTAATGTCCAAAGCAGAGTCAGATCTAGAGCAAAGTCTGGGAGGCCATCATGTTCCTGGCATGAACATGGGCCAGGCAGGTCTGTGAGGCAACAAACAAGCAAGAAAAATAGAGATGAGACCATCGTAGTCATCTGTGAGTATCACAGGGCAATTACAAATTGACAGCTGACCTGGAATACAGTGTCACCCCCGCCCCCCGAATCTGCTAATCTTTCAGATTGTAGCAGAGTCAGATATTCTCTGATATCTACAAATCTCTTTCTCTTGTGTATATTTACCAAATATGTAGTTGTTTTGCAGAGATCTTTTGTTAATATAAGCTACTGTTTCATAGCTGGGAGAAATTGGATTGGAGCATATATATTTTTCATTTTTATTAATACAAAGAAAACAGATTTCATGTATTTTATAGGTATGATTCTAAGAAGAAAATAATCACACTTAAATTCAACCATATTTCATTTTTGTTTGGAGAAAGATATAGAAGTCAAAGATTAAAGTCACTTTGAGAATGAATTTACCATTAAATGAGATGAGCATACACTATACTAAACATTTTTACAAAAGAATTGCTGAAACTAGTTCAAGAGTAGAAATTGGGGATTGTGCTTTGACATGGGGGGTTAGGCTGCTGCCTGCAGATCCGGCATCCCACATGGGCGCCGATTTGAGTCCTAGCTGCTCCGCTTCCTATCTAGCTCCCTGTTAATGTGCCTGGAAAAGCAGCAGAAGATGGCCCAAGTACTTGGGCCCTGTACCCAGGTAGGAGATCTGGATGAAGCTCCTGACTTCTGGCTTCGGATTGGCCCAACTACAGTCATTGTGGCCATTTGGGGAGCGAACCAGTGGATGGAAGACTTCTCTGTGCCTCTTCCTTTCCCTCTCTTTTAATTCTACCTTTCAAATAAATAAATAAATCTTAAAAAACAAAGAATGGTTGATGGACCAGCTACATGAGTACAGGATTTATTAGTTTGAATGAAGATGTTGAAGAAAGCATGTAGAGCAGCTCACCAGGGATTAAGTATGCATTGGGAAGGAAGGGGTGGTTATACCAAATCCTGGGGTATTCCAACACTCAAAGGTTAAGAAGAAGAGAAGAAACTACCAAATACCAAATAAGATCCAAAACTATAAGGGCCGTACACAGATAATACAATGTCCAGCACACCAGAAAAGAAAATATCTCAAGGAGAAGAGAATGAACATTATCAAATATTAACGTATTAATGAGCATCACTACACGTTGCTTCTAGGTCAACATTGATAGATAGTCTGCCATTGATTTAGGGACAAAAAGATAACCTGTAACTCTGAGAGAAGCAGTTTCAAGGAGGGAAGACTCAATTTGGAATGGGTTTTGGAATGAAATAGAGGAGTATTTGAAAGCCATAAATGGGAGTTTAGAAATAAAAATGATGGTCTACTTGCATATAGGCCAATAGGGAAGAGTGATTAAGGTAGTTTGTTTTCTGAATAAGAAAAGCATTTAAAAAAACATACTTTACAATGAATATTAATGTAAGGAAAAAAGCTCATGTAAGACAGAGGAGAAATGCGGATATAAGAATCTGACAGAGCCACTACAAATACAATATTTACTCAACAAATGAGTTATTATTCATTAATGTGGATATTATTTTATATACAGAGATAGAGAAGTTCAGCAATTTATCCAAATCCTATAAGTTTTGGAAACAACATTTGACATTAAGTTTCCAATTTGCCTTCAGAGTCCTTTGTTTGTTAAAAAGATTTATTTATTTTAAAAGCACAGTGATAGAAAGAGGGAGAGACAGATCATAAGGATAGTCCCTTCCTCCTCACCTCCCACCCTTCCACTCTCCTTCCTTCTACCATTCTATTTTTTATATTTTGAAATAACATTTTAAATTTATATTACAGTAAAAAAGCTTAGGCTTAATACTCCACTGAAAACTAGTTCAACGAGAAAACAGTAAAACCACCCTAGGTAAGTGGGAATATAGATAATGCTGTAAATGTAATTGAATGGAAAAATGATCATTTCACCCATATAGTTTTTTTAAATTAGTCATTCATAATTTCTTTCAATGAAATATAACCAATGACAATGTAACATCTAAATACTTCCTGTGTGGTTACAAGATAATAATTAAGTTCATTTAGACTTTAAGCCATTTCCTCTCAACAGTTTATGGCACAAGAATAATTTTATGCAGATTGTAATACAAATAATTATACATTACATTTTTATACTCCATTAGTCACCACAAATCAGGGAAAATATGGTATTTGTCTTTTTGGGGAAAGCTTATTTCACTAAGTATAATGGTTTTCAGTTGCATTCATTTGGTTGCAAAAGACAGGATTTCATTCTTTTTATGGCTGAGCAATATTCCATAGTGTACATATAAATCCCACTTTCTGAATTCGGTCATTGGTTGATGGATATCTGGCTTGATTCCACATCTTAGCAATTGTGAATTGAGCAGCTATAAGCCTGGAGGTACAGATAACTCTCTGATATGCTTATTTCATTTCTTTGCATAAATTCCCAGAAATGGGATGTCTGGGTCATAAGGTAAAAATGCTTCCAACTTTTCCTTGTTCAATATGATACTGGCTGTGGTTTTGTCCTATGTTGCTTTGATTTTGTTAAGGAATGTTCCTTCTATACCTAACTTGCTTAAGGCTTTCATCATGACAGGGTGTTGTATTTTATAAAATGCCTTTCACTTGCTTAGAATAGTTCAAGAAGAATTGGAATTAGCTCTTTTATAAAAGTCTGGCAGATTTCAGTAGTGGAGTCATCTGGTGCTGGGGTTTTCTTTGTTGAGAAGGTCTTTTTTACTACTGATTCAATCTCCATCTTGGTTATTGGTCCGTTAGGGTTTTCAATGTCTTCGTGCCTCAATTTTGGTAGATTGTATGCATTGTTTCATCTCCTTTTTATCACTGATTTTATTGCATTGGGTCTTCTCCCGCTGTTTTTTTTTTCATTAGTTGTGCCAATGGTGTATCAATTTTGCTTATTTTTTCAAAAAAACAGCTCTTCATTTTACTGTATCATTTGTATTGTTTGATTTTAATCTTGTTTATTTCTTCTCTAATTTTAATTATTTATTTCATCTTCATAATTTTGAGTTTATTACAGTCATTACCTTACACAAATTGTCTTTTTCTCACAATTCCTCAATCCTATTCAACACAAGTTTCATCCTGAATTAACTCTAATTTTCCACCTTTCACCTACATTCCAATCACTATGTCTAGCTTAGAACACTCATGACTTTAATGATCGACCATACTCGAAATTATTCACAATTAAATTTAAGTGGAAGCTTTTATTTGTCCAGCAATATTATCACAGTTCTCTGTGCCTCTGCATTCTCTCACTTTCTGAGAATCATTTCTTGAGGCTGGTGCGATGGCTTACTTAGTTAATCCTCTGCCTACGGCACCAGCATCCCATAAGGGTACCGGGTTCTAGTCCCAGTTGCTCCTCTTCCAGTACAGCTCTCTGCTGTGGCTCAGGAGGGCAGTGGAGGATGGCCCAAGTTCTTGGGCCCCTGCACCCACATAGGAGACCAGGTGGAAGCATCTAGCTCTTGGCTTCGGATCGGCGCAGCGCTGGCCGTTGTGGCCATTTGAGGAGTGAACCAATGGAAAGGAAGACCTTTCTCTCTGTCTCTCTCTCTCTCTCTCACTGTTGTAACTCTGTCAAATAAATAAATACAATATTTAAAAAAAGAGAGAGAATCATTTCTTGCTTTGCTTTCCCTGCCAATTATGAAGCATACTTTCCTTTGAGTTCACATTGGGCTGATGTTATTTCCTATTTCATCAGGAAAACTAGTATAAATCAGAGGAAAATTTCCATATCTTCCTACCAAAAATATCTTATTCTATTTTTACATTTATCCATGTGATCCCCTTTCCCTCATTTTCTAGCTGTGAAGAACTCCTGCCTTTATATACTGGCTGCCAGTTCTTCTAGTCAATTAAAAAATACACCTACAGAATTTTACTCCCATGTCGTCTCTAAACCATCAAGGATTTTTTTTTCCTTTCTCTCATTACTTGTTTATTCTCATTTTCACTCAAATAATACAATATTTTGTATTTTGTATTTCACTCAAATAATACAATATTTTTCTCCTTAAGATTGGTGGACCCACACCTTCCAGCAAATACCGTTCAATGCAGTATGTGTTTTTCTTTGCATAAAATCACTTTGAAAGAACTGCCTATGCACATTATATATGTTTCTTTTTCATTATCTTCTAAAGATAATTTTTCTCCAATACTTCACCAAAAATATTTTGCCAAGATCAGCAATAAACTGCATTTTATAAAATTCATGGATTAATTTTCTCCAGTCTGTTACTTGATATATCTATGGTTCCCAAAACTAGAAATCTCCAGATTCTCTGTCTGCATTTTCGCCTACTATATTGATGGTGCTTCAGGTTCCTTTTCTGTCACTTTGTTTTTAACCAGATACATGGGGCTTACTACTCATTCCTCTCTTCTGTACTACCTCCAAAATCACTGCATACATAAAGACTTTTAAGGGCAAGGATGCCTCACTTAACCTGCAATGTGTGATGCCAATGACAATATTGAAATGATAATCATGATGGCCACGATACTGCAGCTAAGCGTGTAGTCTAAGACCTGACTGGATATGGTTCTTTTCTTAATTTGGAAGGAATTATATTTCCCCTGTTCCCAATGTCTTTATGAAAAACTGTTTAATTGGTTATAAAGAACTGACTTAAGAACTGAAAGGAGAAAAATCTGTTAATTTCTACTCTCTCTATATTTTTATTCTTCTACTGAACTATGACTATGGTTATAGGAAAGAAATTCAAATTGGTAAGGTGATCTGAAAGCTCTCCTTAAGATCCTGAATTAAGGCAGTTTTCTATGTAGGCCCAGACCCCTGAGCTTCCTGATGGTCTTTTTTGGAAGATAGGATGATGTATGTACACTCTATGAATGACTGTGAAACAGCTTTGTGTAAATCTTCCCACGGAGCAGTGGTTTTTATACCTCAGTGTTCCCAGTGATTGGTGTGGTAGTTTATTTTTTTATGGCATCACGTTTACTGTGGCCTAGTCTAAAATATTCAAATTTGTCTTTTTTTCCTAGTGGAATTTTCCTCCATGACTTAGAGTCTTTCTGACATACGCAGTGTATGACATTGCAAATCATTTTGTTTAAGAGTTACAGGTTTTCATTTTCAAAATATGGTTCTTTTTTAATGGCTTATAACATGACAAATGATTGAATGAAATGTGTCTGTTTTTAAGATTGAGATGTTTTCTTACAAATGTATTTGCATTTTTCCTTTACTGTGCCTTTCCTGTTTTTATAACAGGCTCAACTGCACAAGCAAGCCAAAGCCGACACACACACACACACACAGAGATACAAAGTGATGAAAAAGATTTTCACTGCACACATGACCAAATGTGCTAGTTTCGGTTAGATAGATTTGGTTATTGATGCGACAGGTCACAATGCAATTTAGAAGCAATTAAAAGGTAATGAGTGTGCTGAACTGAAGTCTCCGCCTAGAAGGATTTTAAAGTATACATGGGGAAAGTAGACAGCTTTGTGTGTCTTCTTGTGCCCAGCAGTAATGTCTTCAGGCAAAAAAGCAATGTCAAGTGCTATACACATCTGCCTAAAATGGGGAAGGACAATCTTGATTTTTTTTTCTACGATGTTTACACACAGAGTTATGAATACTTTATTGGTAGAACAGCATGAATCATCCTACAGATAGTTTTTAGGCATGGGCTAATTTAAAAGTCAAATTGCCATTGTGAATTATTAAAGGCATGCTGATAACAATATGTGTTTTTAGTATCCAATAATAATAGTTTTTAATGGTTTGTAAACAAGTGTACTGGCAGTGTGAAGTGTATGCCTGCACATTTTTCAAAGGCTCCTAGGGGCTATGTCTAGAATGAAAACAATAACAAATGAAGCAGGACAGCCTGTGTGGGTAATTAATGGTGATGTGTACCAAACACTGACGGAAGAGAAAAGATAGATGTGACTGTAGTCATGGCAACATCAAACATTTTTGTTCATATTATAATGGTGTAAAATAGTACATTAACATAAAACTAGTTTGATAGAATGCATGTTTTGAGCTATTTCCTGATTAATCCTGTCATTTTCCATGTGTACAGTATGAGGCTCAGGGTCTGGTTACCGTGATCACATAGCAAATTGGAATATTGTTAAAATTATATATTCATCATAATTCAAAATTCAGAACTGTCAGTAAAGCATCTTGTTCAGGTTTCCCAAATTGCATTTCTTTTAGCTTTAAAATTAGATGTCTTGGATAATATTTTGATAACAGAAAGCTAGACACTTCCTGAAAAAAAATCCAGTTTATTTAGATCACAATTTTGGAGACTCCAAACAGTATGGCATAAGCTTTTGAAGGAGCTTCAGTTGGATGGCATTGTCGTTGGGTAATGTCCAAGAGTGAGAAATCTTGTGGTGAGACAGATTACCACTTGGATACCATGAGACATACGTTAATACTTTCTAAGATTATGCCCTCAATGATTAGCAATTTCACACTACATCTCATTTCTTTTTTGGTGGGGTTCAGATTTATTTATTTATTTTTTATTTGAAAGACAGAGTTGCAGAAAGAGAGAGAGAGACAGAGAGTGCTTCCATCTGTTGTTTCACTCCCCAAATGGCAGCAATAGCTCAGGCTTGTCCATACTGAAGCCAGAAGCTAGAAGGCAAAACAGGAATATTTATAATATATTCTTCTAGTCATATTTCATTTGAGAAGTTCATATTTTTATAAGAGAAGGGAAAGTGGGTTTGAGGCAAGATCAGGAAAGGATTTTACTTTTTAATCCAGGATTAATTCTGTTATATGGTGTGGCTCTATATTATAGCACTGTGTGGATATTGATTCATCACCAGATTTAATGTGATATGACACACATGTTTAAAAGCAATTTATGTTAGCGGCTCCCAAAAGCTGCCTGAAATCCTATTAAGAAAGGTATATATAAAGAAATACATCTTACTTGCTGTAAACATTTACAAATACAGGTATCTCAGAGTAATCCTGCCTCTACAATGAATGTTATCTCTAATGCAATGTTATGCTGAGCAGTCATAAGCTCCTTTCCCTCAATTCTACAGAAAATATATTAGAAGGGACACAGTGCATCTGTGCTTGTGATGCTTTGGATTAAGTAGAAAATTTTGTATGAATAGAAGAAAGATCATTATCTGAAGTGATGCTCATCCATTCATCAAATGTTTACTTGACACTCCTGGAAATCCAGACTCTTAAGATAAAACGGTGACTATGAAAAGACAGACTTCTCACTTTCTCTGGGAGATCCAGGTTAAATAATGAAAACAAAGATTCATAATTAAAGAAAACATGATTATTTGAAGGTAGTAATAGATCTAGTTGTTATTAAGACCTGGAACTATTATTATTTGGCACCCCCTTTAAGGAAAGCAATACAAAATACAAATCAAATAAAAGTAAGGAAACATAAAGCAATGACAGAACATCAGGATTCCCAAAACCTAGGTTTAGCGAACATTGCTATCTCCCTCTGTTTCCGTGAATCCGGCCAACAGTCTTGAGCATCACTGTGTGGTACCAGGGACTGCACCAGTATCCCTGATATAAATGATTCTTGATCTGAAATGAAAGATGCAAATTATATGAAAAACTTAACTGGATGGGATAATGGGAATAGAGAAAATGTTAAGAAGTTTCCAGAATATCTAACTCAGGGAAAGACACTATATTTGAGATTAAAATACTTTCTGGGGATTTACTAGGTAATCTGACTGGATTTTTAGAACATCCAGAAATGGGGATATACAAGAAGCAGTGGCCAATACAGGGTCAGAAAAACAGCATTATTGCCACTGATTTATTGTATCCAAAGTAACATTTATGTAAATATGTCTGTGATTTAAGGGTAGGAATTTGGCCTAAGACACTGTTAAAGAACACTGAGATCCTGGGTTCAATTCCTGGCTCCAGCTCCCAATTCCAGCCACTTGCCAATGCAGGCCCTCAGGGGCAACAGTCAATGGCTATGGTAATTGGATCCCTGACACCCATACTAGAGACCCTGGCCCTGTGCTTGTGTGTCTCTCTTAAATAAATAAATTTGATTTATGTGTAGGCTAAGGTATCTCTCTTTGTGAGAGATGATCTTGACTGTCACTGGGATTTCAGTTCCGTGTGTTAATACTTCCCTTTATCTTCTTCCCTTTGTACATTGGAGTAGATTTGCTTAAATTGGTTTTTGTTGTTGTTGTTCTTTTATTCCTGTTTTTTTTAGTTAAGTGTGCATGCATGGCTGTGAATTCTTTGTGATTTAACATGTGCTTTTTGGAGAATTCTTTCTAGATTAGTGACTCTGATGTTCATATTTTTCGATTATAGTCTGAGTTAGTTAAGAGTCATTTATTTTTATTTCATAAATTTCAGAATAGTGGGGTTTTATCCTCCTTGATAGTATATAAAAATTGTATTGTTTCCATTTAAACTGCTAAGTACTAATAATTTTAAAAATATGTGACTTAAGTCTCTTCCTAGAGTACAAATTGTAAAGTCGAATGATTCAATTTTTATGTCTCCAGAAAATCTCTATTAACTGTGGTAGTTATCAGGAGTAATTAAATAATATATATTTTATTAACTCAATTCTTAAATATGAGAATTAACATCTACCTACTCTCCAAGGATTATTATGTCACTTGATGGAATTAAACCACTCATTCATTCAAAACTTATTACAAAGTCACAAATTTTTTTTTTTTTTTTTTTTTTTTTTTACAGGCAGAGTGGACAGTGAGAGAGAGAGACAGAGAGAAAGGTCTTCCTTTTGCCGTTGGTTCACCCTCCAATGGCCGCCGCGGTCGGCGCGCTGCGGCCGGCGCACCGCGCTCGTCCGATGGCAGGAGCCAGGAGCTAGGTGCTTTTCCTGGTCTCCCCATGGGGTGCAGGGCCCAAGCACCTGGGCCATCCTCCACTGCACTCCTGGGCCACAGCAGAGGGCTGGCCTGGAAGAGGGGCAACCGGGACAGAATCCGGTGCCCCGACTGGGACTAGAACCCGGTGTGCCGGCGTCGCAAGGCGGAGGATTAGCCTGTTGAGCCACGGCGCCGGCCCAAAGTCACAAATTTTATTCTTACTGTGTGACACTGAGCAAAATGCAACCAAACAATCTAAAGCATTATCATTTTATATCCCAGAAAGGGATTAAACAATAGATACATGCAGTTATAATTCTGATTTTAATATTTCACCAAATTTTGCGGTCATATGGGGAATGAACTAGTGGAATGGAAAACCTCACGCTCTCTCTCTGGCTCTACCTCTCTCTGTAATTCTGTCTTTCAAAATAAATAAAATAATTCTTTAAAAAAAAAGAAAAGCTTAAGCTGACATTTTCTATATGCCTACCATGTGCCACACGCATATTAGACACTGAAAATAAAAATGCAAAGAATATACTCTACCTAACTTCAAAGTAATTTATAAATATTTTAAAGATTTATTTATTTATTTGAATGGCCAATTTACAGAAAGAGAGGAAGAAAGAGATTTTTCATCCACCGAATCACCCCTGAATGTCCACAATGGCCAAGGCTGGGTTGGGCCAGGTACAAGTCAGGAGCTTGGAACTCCATCCAGGTCTGCCACATGGATGGCGGGGACTCAAAGCATTTGGGCCATCTGCTAATTTCCCAGATGTATTAGCAGGGATCTGGGTCAGAAGTAGAATAGATAGGACTTGAATCATTGCTTATAGCAGATTCCAGTGTTGCAGACAGAAGCTCAACCCATTGCATCACTATACTGACCAAAAAACTCTTTTTAAAAAAGCCTGTTGAGGGCCAGCAGATTAAGCTGCCACATGTGACATTAGCATCCCATATGGTAGTGCGGGTTTAACTTCCAGTTGGCTTTGCTTCTAATCCAGCTTCCTGCTAATGAACCTGGGAAGGCAGCAGAAGATGACCCAAGTCCTTGGGCCTTTGCACTCACATGGGAGACCTGGAAGAAGCTCCTGGCTCCTGCCTTTGAATCAGCGCAGGTCTGGCCGTTGTGGCCAATTAGGGAGTGAACCAGTGGATAGAAGACCTCTCTGTCTCTCTCTCTCTCTGTACCTCTCCTCTCCTCGCTTTCAAATAAATAAATAAATCTTTTTAAAAAAAAGAAAGTACCAAGTAAATGATCTAACTATATATCAAGGATTTACAAAAACAGGAACAAACTAAATGTAAAATTAGTAGGAGGAAAAATAATAAAAATCAGAGAAGTAACCAAAATAGCAATTAGAAAACTTTACGAATGATCAATGAAGTAAAGAGCTAGTTTTAAAAATGAACAAAATTGGTAAAATATTGACCCAACTAACAAAATAGGAGTGGGGAGAAGACCCAAATTAACACTATCAGAGAAGAAAAAAGAGATATTACAAATGATACTGTACTGCAGGAATATAAAGAATACTTAGGAATTATTACAAGCAGAAATTTGCCAGCAAATTGCAAAGTCTAGAAGAAATGAATAGATTTCTGAACACATACAATTTACCAAAATAGAGGCGTGAAGACATAGAAAACTTATAGACCAATAGACAAGACTGAGATTGAATCAGCAATAAACAGTCTCCCAACAAAGAAAAGCCTAGCACTGATGGCTTCACTGCTGATTTCTACCAAATGTTTTAAGGAACAACTAATTCCAGTCTCTTTATAGTGTTGAAAATATTTCAAAGGGAGGTAACTTTTCCAAAAACGTTCTATGAAGCTAGGTTTAATTAATTCCAAAACCACAGAAACATAAAAACAAAAAAGAAATATGGACCAATATACCTAACGAACACAGATGCAAAACTCCTCAACAAAATATTAGCAAATCAAGTTGAACAACACATCAAAAAGATCATCCAAATAGGATTTATCCTGGTGATACAAGATAGTTTAGGCCGGCGCTACGGCTCACTAGGCTAATCCTCTGCCTTGCGGCGCCAGCACACCAAGTTCTAGTCCCGGTCGGGGCACCGGATTCTGTCCCGGTTGCCCCTCTTCCAGGCCAGCTCTCTGCTGTGGCCAGGGAGTGCAGTGGAGGATGGCCCAAGTGCTTGGGCCCTGTACCCGCATGGGAGACCAGGAGAAGCACCTGGCTCCTGCCATCAGACCAGTGCAGCACGCTGGCCGTGGTGGCCATTGGAGGGTGAACCAACGGAAAAGGAAGACCTTTCTCTCTGTTTCTCTCTCTCACTATCCACTCTGCCTGTCAAAACAAAACAAAAAAAGATAGTTCAATATATGCAAATCAACAAATGTAATAAATCAACAAAATGAAAGATAAAACCATTATCTCAATAGATACAGAGAAAGCATTTGATGAAATTCAATAGCTTTTCATGGTGAAAACCTTAAAAATTTGCGTATAAAAGAAAAATGTCATTACAATCAAAGCAGTATATGACAAACCCACAGTCAGCTTTATATTAGTGAAGAAAAATTGGAAGCATTTCAATTAAGGTACAACACCAGAAAAGGATGCCTACTGTCATCATTATTATTCACTACAGTTATAGAAGTTTTATCCAAAAAATTTGGCAAGAAAAGTAAATCAAAGGGATACAAATTAAAAAAATGAGGAAGTCAAATTATTCCTATTTGCATATGACACAGTTCTTTATATAGGGTAAGTAAGAGTCCAGAAAGAGACTATTGGAATTCATTAGAGTATTTGGCAAAGTTGCAAAATCAACACACAAAAATCAGTAGCATTTGCCTAGATGAAAAATGACATGGCTAAGAAAGTACTTGTAAGATCTATCCAGTTAACAATAGCTACAAAGAAACTGAAATGCCTTTAGATAAATTTAACCAAGGATGTGAAATGTATCTACATGAAAACTGCAAAGCATTAAGGAAAGAAATATAAGAAAACATACAAAAATGAATTAATTTTCCATGTTCATGGATTTCAAAAATTAATATCATCAAATGCCCATACTACCCCCAAAAATTTCAGATTCAATGTGCTCCAAATCTAAATAACAAAGACATTATTCACAGATCTAGATAAGCAATACAAAATTCATATGAAAACATAAAGTCCCTCAAATAGCCAAAGAAAGCTTAAAATGAAACAAAACCTGAGACATAACAATAATAGATTTCAAGACCTACTACATGGCTGTTATAATCAAAACAGCCTGGCACTGATGCAGAAATAAACATGTAGATAATTGGAACAGAATAGAAGCACTAGAAATTAATTCATGCATCTAAAAGCAGCTAATCCTTGACAAATGAGTTAAATTCACAACCTGGGGAAATGACAGTGTCTTCAAAATAGTGTTGGGAAGGTTGGATTTCAATATGCAGAAGTTTGAGGCAAGTTGCCTATTGTACACTCATTAGAAAAATCAACACACAGTTGATCAAGGATCTAAAATAAATACCTGATACCATCAAATTATCATAGGAAAACATCGGGGAAACACTGCAAGACATTGGTGTAGAAAACTACTTCCTGGATAAGACCCCAGAAGCACAGGAAAAAGCAAAAGCAGACTAATAGGAGTATATCAAACTAAGAATCTTCCACACAATAAAGGAAACAATCAACAAAGTGAAGATGAAACCAACCGAATGGAAGAATGTTTTTGTAAATTTTATCTGATAATGGATTAATATCCAGAATTTATACAGAGCTCTGAAAGCTCAACAATAAGCAACCCAGCTAACATGTGGGAAAAGGATATGAACAGGCATTTTTCAAATGAGAAAATAAATCACCAACACTCACACACAAACACACACACATAATTAGAATCACTAGCCTTCAGGGAGATGCAAATAAAAACTACAATAAGGTATCACCACAGCACAATTAGAATGTCATCCAAAAATGAAGAAATAACAACTGCTGGCAAGGATATGGCGAAAAAGGTATCCTAATACACTGTTGGTAGAAAAATCAACTGGTGCAACCATTATTGAAGACAGTATGGAGATTCCTCAGAAAAGTAAAAAAATAGATCCACCATATGACCCAGCTTTCCCACTCCTGAGAATATTTCTACAGGAAATCAAAGTGGAATATGAAACAGTTATCTGAACTCCCAATTTTGTAGCAGCTAAATTCAAAATAGCTAAAGACATGCAGCCAAACTACATGCCCATCAACTGATGACAGGATAAAGAAAATATGCATGATGGAATATTGTGAAGCTCTAAAATGAATGAAATCCTGACATTTATGACAAAATGCATGTAAATTGAGATCATTATGCTAAGTTAAATAAGCCAGACTCAAAGAGGAAAATATCATATTTTCTCTTAGTTGTGGTAGTTAATATATATAAATATACATTTATAGGTTTGATATGCAATTATTTTAGAATTTACTGTACGTGAGTGAAACAAAAAAGTTGATTGTTTTGTAGAATCTTTGCCTATGTTTCTGCTAAACTGTGGTCTTTTCCTATTTATTGAATTCATTATTTAGTTGGGTATTATGCCTTTAACTATAATGTAAATTAAAAGTATGTTTTCTCAAAAATTTTTAAAAAAGGAAGAAGATTCACTAGTAAGGGGGTGAGGAGAGGAAAGAAAGAGTGAGGGAGGGAGGTGTTATCTTCTTAAAATTGTATCTATGGGGGCCAGCATTGTGGCATAATGGGTAATTCAGGCCTGCTATATCAGCATCTCCTGTGGGTGCTGGTTTGTATCCCAGTTGCTCAACTTCCCATACAGTTCCACGCTAATGGTCTGGGAAAAGCAGCAGAAAATTATCTGAGTATTTTGGCCCCTGCCACCCACATGGGAGACCCGGAGGAGACCTGGAAGAAGTTCGTGGCTCATGACTTTGGCCTGACCCAGCCCTGGAGTTGTGGCCATCTAAGAAGTAAACTAGAAGATAGAAGATTCGTTCTCTCTCTCTCTCTCTCTCTTCCTCCCTCCCTTCCTCCGTTCCTCCCTTCCTCCCTCCCTTCCTCATTTTCTGTAACTCTGATTTTGAAATAAATAAATCATTTTGCATTGTATGTATAAACTACATTGAATTTGTTCTGTTCATATTAATAAAGCATTAACATAAGAATGGATGAGAATGGCATAGTAGTAATTATCATACATTTACTGTGACCCTGACAATCTAATGTATTAATAAGTTCCTATAAATAATCTACTATTAGCAAAATATTATGACTTCCTACAATTGTTACTGGAAAATCATTAACAAGTATACTATTTAAATTATTTTCAATATAGAAATTAAGTCATGAAATTGGCTAGCACATAATGGATGAAATTATTTCTTAATACACATTTTATGTAACAATGTCGGATCTTTGAGTGGTTTTCATTCTATGCTATTATAGAAAAATGCAGTGTTCAAAAGCCTTATCTATGTTACAGCCACAAGTGTTGATTTGGTACTAGAACTGCCACTACTCAGATCAAAAAACGACCAGACCAACAACTTCTTTGCTTGTTGGAGTTGTCATATATGATGGGATGAATGGTGATCATCTATATCAACTGTTCCCTAATGCTTATTTATAAAACAGTGAGTGTGTATTTTAATGTATTTTCTGCCGTGCACTGTAAACTATAGACACATTCCATTACATACTAGGAGCCTAGGAAAGCACTATCATAAAAGCTGAAATCAGATTTTTTTTTTTCAATACAGAATTTCACTTTGTTTTCTGCCACAGTTTCTGAAAACCTTAAGGAAAGAAGTTAATTGTTTTTAAGTCTTTTGTGGGATTCAATATTAGTCTTACAACATGGTGATCCCCTTAAGAGAGAAAGGAGCACATAGCTTTTGCAGCACAAGCAGCTGGCTTTGTCTCTCTTGACTTAAATTTATGTTCAAGGCATTTTTATTGAAAGTAGAAAAGTGTTAGTAGACTTATTAAAAAATGACATGCTACTACAAATGCCTACACTTTTTAAAGATTGTTTTATGGAATCTGACACTATTTTTTTCTTTAATTTTAGCTTGATTCTTAAAGACGGGTCTTTGCATGACATAGTTCTCCTTCAAACATCAAGTTTAACAAGAGTCAGCATTTACTGCTTTAGCTGAGTCTTAATACTTCTCTTTCAGAGAGGATTGTTTTTAGCACAGTTTCCTTAGAAAAAGACAATCCTCTAAGATCCCTTAACAATCAATTAGTTCTGAAATAAAGTCTGATATGGTGTTAATGGCTTCAGACTCTTTATTTCAATGCCTTGAACAAGAGCTTTAAAGATTTTTTCTGGTGGAATTACATTGGGAAAGCAGAGAAAATTGTTGTAGCTAAATACATTTTTAAAAGATAGTATCATGTATGGTATAACTAAAATTTCTATTTTTTGTTAATTTGGACAAATTGGACATGAATTACCTATTTCATCATTATAGTAAAAATGATATTGTCAGAAAGTGTGTTTAAAGTAATGCATTTAATGCATGTAGTAGAAATTCTGAAAAGTTATGACTAAAACTTTGAAAAAGCAAATAATTTCTGAGTTGGTGAATACATATGTGAGTAGGGAACATGGCTCATGCCAGCTCCATAAGGGAATTAGTTTTTGTGCTTGTGAGTCCTTTGGAATTCACCTATCTATTTATTTGGGCTAAAGTAATGAATTTGTAAAACAAACATTATTTTTAAAAATTGAATTGAAGAAGAAAATAAAATATCAATGTAATAAAAAAGAGAAAATACTGGGAATACAAACATCAAGGTCTCTAGATTAATAAAGACTAATAAACAAAGACTAATAAATACAAGACATCCTATGTTCATGTATTATCAGAATTTATACTGTTAAAATGTCCATGTAATCCAAAATAATCTACAAATTAAACACTATCCCCATAAAAATCCCAATGACAGCTTTTTGTAACAGAAGTAGAAAAATCATTGTAAGATTCATATGGGGCCAAAATGATCTCAGATGGATAAAGTGGTTGTGAGAAATAACAAATTGAAGGTATTAATACTAATGATTCCTAATGATATTACAAAGCTATGCTAGTAAAATGAGTATGGTATTGTCATAAAGAGACATGCAAGCCAATCTATCAAAATAAACCCTCCCCAATAAACCCGTGAGTATATACTTGACTTATCTTCAGAAAGGGTACCAAAAATATAGAACTAGGAAATGAGAGTCTTTTATCTAGTGGCCTTGAGAAAATAGACTATCTACATGCAAAAAAATGCAATTTGATCTCTACAATAAACCAGGCACATTATCAACTCAAAATATATTGAACACTTAAATGTAGATCTTAAACTGCAAAACAGGAGTAGAAGGAAATGGCTTCTTGACTTAAGCATCAAGTCATTTCTTTTGGATATGACCCTCAAGTCATAGGCTACAAAAGCAAAACAACAAAAGTGTAACTATACCAACTGAAAAGCTTCTGGACAGCAAAATAAGCAGTAAACAAAATGAAAAGGCGGTCACTGGAATGGAATAGAGAGTATTTGCATTTCATATACCTGAGAAGAGGTTAATTTCCAAAAATTAAAAGAAATTACAATTTAGTATTATTAAAAAAATAAAAAATACTAAGTAATTAAATAATGAGCACTGGACTTTAACAGGTGTTGCTGCAAAGGAGATGTACAAATTGGCCATAAAATTTTGAAAAGATGTTCATTGTTAATTGCCAAGAAAATACAAATCACAAATAAATGGGATACCACCCCATAACTAGTAACAATAAAAAAATCAAGTGTTTAATAAGTGAAACAATTGGAATCTTTGTGAACTGCTGGAGGGAATGTGAAGTAACACAGCAGCTATGGAAATCAGAATGAATATCCTCCAAAAAATTAAAAATACAGTTATCCTATAATTTCTTGATTACTTTCAAAGTATGTAGTGAAAAGAATTGAAATTAGGACCTCAAAAAGATAGTTGCACCTCCATGGTCATCGCAATGTTATTCACAACATCAAATATATGGAAACAAGTGTCTCTTGTTAGATGAGCAGATAAAAAGAATGTGGTATAGACAGACAATGGAATATTACTCAGCCTTTTGAAAGAAATAAACTATTTTTTGCACAAAATGACGGACTATGGGAGGACATGATGTTTAGGAAATAAGGCACTCACTGAAGGAAAAACACTGCATGAGTCTTGTTTAAGAGGTATCTAGAGTAGATAAAGTCAAAGAAGCAGAATGTATAATAGCAACTGTCAGGGCCTGAGAGTGGGGGAAAGGACAATGCATTCAATGGGTATAAAGTTTCAGTTAAAAAATGAATGATGAATAAGTTCTAGAGGCCTGTTTTACATGATAGTACTTAATAATTCATATTGCACACTTAGAAATCTAAGATTGTAAATTTAGCCTTGTATTCTTAAAACAGAAAACCAAAACAACCCAGCTCATCCTGGAATAAAAAAGTCATAAGGAAACATTGAAAGGTGCCTTTATATATCTTTTGCCTTGATTGTGGTGATGGTGTTACAGGTGTATGTCCAAACTCATCAAAGTATATTAATTAAATATGTACAGCTCTTTGTGTATTGACTATATTTCAATAACACCGCAAAAAATAAAAAAGGAATAATGGATAAAAACAAAATGGAACGTGATTCCAACCAAAATACCTTAAATTTCCCGAAGCTATAATGGTACTTGTGTTGTATACTTTACTCTGTTCTTCTTTCTCTACCACCATCAGCTATCAATTTTTCCTGTCCCAATTATGAGATTTATTTTAGCTCCCAATTTATTTTCCAGAATACCTTGACTCTACCATACTAACATGATGGGAAAAGAACAAAAACAATGTATAATGTTATCCTCTGATGGTATTTACTAAAAAAAGCTACTTATGTTATTGTATAGAAACCTCATAGCCTCAAGGTCAGCCTATTAGGCTGATAGTATTATTTGTTATTTACACAGAGGTCTCAAAGAGCCATCAGTGATTAGCTCATGATTTTATTTAATAATGGATATTCATTATAAGTGTATTTTTGATTTACTGCAAAAGGCATGCTCTCCTATTATCAGTGCTGAGCGTGTACTGGATAATGGAGACGATATATGTATTATATCTGAAGCAAGTCTTTTTCAATTTGTCTGTTCATTTTTCAGAGTAAATAAATGAAATTAATGAAAATTGTATAAATAATGTCAGTGCTTTCTTTTTTCAGTTAATATTTAATACTGATACCTGTTTTTACTTCCCAGTATTTTTCTAATTCTGAAATATTAGTTATCCTTTGATTGCATATCATGCATGCTGAAGCCCTGCTTAGAAACTGTTTCTTTCAGAATTCTGAAACATTAAATGCGTACATTTCTAAAATGCATGTAAAATCTACCATTAATACATTGCTCTGCATGTTGAATTATTCTATTATTCACTGCATTTAGGCTGCCATTGCCTGGATAATTTCTGAAACACAATGTTTATCTTCAAAATCAATTTACTCAGAGACATTTCCCTATCTGTTTATGTAAACATGCCAGTCTTACTGTGAGAATATCATTCTGACTCTTCTGCTCCTGATTATTGTCATATTTTTGCCAGTGACCAGCTGTCAAGCTTTGATTGTAAATGGATCAGACTGTCACTATTAGCTGCTTGCCCAGCATAACTCTTTCATCTTTGCAACAATTTAACAATCATAAACTTTGGAATAGTTTGATGATATTGCTTAAAATTTCACAGTGCTTTTTACCTATGAAGATTGTAAAAATATCTGTAACACAACCTTAGCTTTAATTGTGCTATTAAAAATATATGGCCCTACCATTATGGGTAAGTTTGAGTGAGCATGTACTGAACTGTTCACCTCTTCCCTCTCTTATTCTCACTCTTATATTTAATGGGGATCACTTTTCAGTTAAATTTAAATGCCTAAGAATAATTGTGTGTTAATTAAAGAGTTCAACCAATGGTATTAAGTAGAACAAAAAATACTAAAAGGAATAAAATAGTAAGTTGTCTTTGACAGTCAGGACAAGGGCTGATCAAGACATTGTTTCTCATAGTGTCCATTTCTAACCGTAGGGCTAGAAATGTGCCAGGGGATTCCAATTCAATCCCATCAAGGTGGCATGTACCAATGCCATCTCACTAGTCAAAGTGATCAGTTTCAGTTCATAATTGATCATAATGATAGGATTAAGTGTCAAAGGAATCACATAAATAAGACCAGTTTCTACAAATAATAATTGATAGAATTAAAAAGGAGAGAATGATCCTGGGTGAGTGAGATCCCAGTGGAGAGAATGGGCCATCAAAGAAGGCAGTACCTTTCCCTGAAGGGAGGAGAGAACTTCCACTTTGACTATGGCCTTGTCTCAATAAGCTGGGAGTTTGTGAACTCAAGAGGCTTCCACAGGACATCATAAATAAGAGTGTCAATTGTTAAATCAACAATGGGATTCACTGTGCGCCTGCTCCCTATATAGGATCTCTGTCCTTTATGTGTTGTACTATGTGAATTAATGGTAAAACTACTACCCAAACAGTACTTTATATTTTGTGTGTCTTTGTGGGTGCAGTCTGTTGAGATCTTTACTTAGAATATACTAAGTTGATCTTCTGTATATAAAGATAAGTGAAAATGAATCGTGATGAAGAATGGGATGGAAGAGGGGTGGGAGATGGGATAGTTGCGGGTGGGAGGGAGGTTATAAGGGGGAAAAGCTGCTATAATTCAAAAGTTGTACTTTGGAAATTTATATTTATTAAATAAAATTTTAACAGGCTAATCCTCCGTCTTGCGGAGCCGGCACACCGGTTTCTAGTCCTGGTTGGGGCGCCGGATTCTGTCCCGGTTGCCCCTCTTCCAGGCCAGCTCTCTGCTGTGGCCCGGGAAGGCAGTGGAGGATGGCCCAAGTGCTTGGGCCCTGTACCCCATGGGAGACCAGGAAAAACATCTGGTACCTGGCTTCTGCCATCGGATGAGCGCGGTGCGCCGGCCGCAGCTCGCCGGCCGCGGCGGCCTTTGGAGGGTGAACCAAAGGCAAAGGAAGACCTTTCTCTCTGTCTCTCTCTCTCACTGTCCACTCTGCCTGTCAAAAAAAAAATTAAAAAGAATTTTAAAAAATAAAATAATGCTGCTGTAGAAATATTACAAAAATTATGACCTGATGAATACTGTTTTATTTTATTGTTGTTGCCAATGCTTTGTATGAATCATTTTTGTCTTACAAAATTAGTTAAAACAGTAAAAACAAATAAAACTGAAGTAAAGCAAAAGTCACATTTTTACATTTTTTTCTACCAGAAAATAGAAAAGCAAAAGGGATTCCACACAAAAGGTCACTTCTTAAACATGGATAACAATCATTGTCATTATAATATCTATGCCTGAATTATGCTATACTTTGTGGAGTATAAAAGGATATGGTCCTGGCCTTGGCTAATTAGGCTGATCATCCGCCTGTGGTGCCTGCACACCAGGTTCCAGGCCTGGTTGAGGCACCAGGTACTAGTCCCTATTGCTCCTCTTTCAGTCCAGCTCTCTGCTGTGGCCTGGGAGGGCAGCGGAGGATGGCCCAAGTGCTTGGGCCCTGCACCCGCATGGGATACAGGGAGGAAGTTTGCGTTCCTGGCTTTGGATCAGCGCAGTGCCACTGTAGCAGCCATTAGGGGAGTGAACCAATGGAAGAAGACCTTTCTATCTGTCTCTCTCTCACTGTCTATAACTCTCTGTCTCTCTCTCACTGTCTAACTCTGCCTGGCCAAAAAAAGAAAATAAAAAAGAAAAAAAGAAAAAAAAAAGGATATGGCCCTTACCTTAACAAATTTATAGTCAAGACAGAGAGACATAGAGTAGATAAATCAATTACACATATATGTGTGTATATGTGTTTGTGCACATGAATGTATTCAGATAGCTATATAAAATCATTATGAATCCAAATGAAAGTGAATTAGAGACTCTCTGGTAGCTCAATAATGCACACCTTTTCTTGATCTTTAGCTAAATGCCGTTCGAAGTACTTAATATTTATTTAATAATTATTAATATTAAATAATATTTAATATTTTAAACATTCTATCAGGTAAGCATTATAATTTCATTTTACTAGTAAAAGATTTGGAGGTACAATGATTTTAATCAGTTTTTGTGACAGGGTTAATAAATGTTGTAATTCAGGAATTCTGGTTCCGTAGCTTCCACTACACAGAGGAAATTAAGATGTGGTATTCTTGTGTAAGAATTTTATTAGTAAGAATCAAAGAATGTGGATCAAATGATATATTGAGAGAGCGGTGCCAGTAACAGGGAAAATTTTCTAGGCAAAGAAACATGAATGGGTTTGAGGTGGGAAGTAACTTTAAAAATGTCTAAAAAGCTTGGATACAGAAAACACATAAATGCATTTTATATTTGAGGATTAAGTTACATTTCAGGAAAAACAAAAGAATATGGAGTCCTTTAGTACATATAAAAATTAGATTTTAATCCAAACACAGTGAGAAGCCATTTAGAGAGGGGTTTTTTGTTTTAAAATTTATATAAAAGAATTAAACTTCATGTATTTCATATAAACAGTTTTAAGAGCATAGACAAGGGCTATAAATAATAGCCATTTAGAAAGTTTTATGGTTGCAATAAATGTTCAAATATGCTGACTAACCCATAACTCTAGTTAAAATATGTAAAATAAATTTGTGGAACAGAAGAAACAACTGAAATTTACTTTAATATTTCAGGTGAAAAAATCTGCATGGAGAAGTGATCACTTTAAAAACAGAAAAATGGAGGATGTGTCCAAAATATATTTGGAAAACATATAAATTCTTCAAGATATATTCTATATCATAATTATCTATTTACTTATCTCCTTTTCCTTAAAAATTAGATTTTACCCAAATCTGAATGTCTAATACCTAAATGCTACTGATATATGATAGTTATGAGTCATAGAACAATAGCAGAGAGCTACCAAACAGTCAGAATATTACAGCTGGATTACATGCAGCTTAGGGAGTCACAGATGGCCATCAGGCAGTAATACCATTCCTTTTTCTTATATTTATGCATTCCTTTAAAAATTCCACTAAAACTTTATTAAATATTCTTATGCTCACTATTTGATTCATTTTTAAACTTAGTATTTTGATTTATTGGTTTACCATTCCCATAATAAAATGTATGTGTGTATTGTTTATACATATTTTTATCATGTAGAATAAAATATATTTATGCACACATAGTTCATTTTCTAACTTCTATTTCATTGGTGTTATTTTCCATCCTGCAAGGAAGGAGGTCTGATAAGAGTTAGCAACGTTTTTAACATTTCTTCAGAGGAAGGATGTGTATTCTCTTCTTTGGCAGAGATGCTGCTCTTATCTCACTTTATCCAGATTTCCATGAATCTTCCACAAAGGCAGTGAAGGCTAAATGTTGTCATTGTTGCTGAATCTCTGCTTTTGTGTTTTGACACCTTCAAACTCATGCTAGCAAATCAACATGATCAAATATAACATGCATTACTAGCATTGCCATAGATATAGATAACGTCGCATGATGTCACACCAGATAGCAAGTGTCATTTTATTTTGGGATAATGAAGAGTAAGGTATATGTCTGTACAGTGTACTTTATAAATCTGCAGGATTTATATGTGTTCATATAAAGGCATTAGTGAAAATCCTGCATTCTTCAAAATAAAAATATTTTATACTTTGAATGTAGGAAGTCTGTTAACTTCATAAATGAAAATTCATTTGTTTTCCTAGAATGACCTAAAATACACTAGAGTTCACCATGATTGTTAAATAAATTATATTATGGTTTAATTATTATTATAATATATAACAGTTTAGGATGCAAATTTAAAAGACACAATAAGAAAAATCACATATGTCCTCATAACTTTAGAATTTTGATATTTATCACTCTATATTATCAATATATATGATATATACTGTATAATTTATTTCTTCAAATCATATAAAACTAAATTTTTGAAAATTTTTTTAAGATTTATTTATTTGAAAAGCAGAGTTGCAGAAAGAAAGAGAGGGGGGAGTATCTTCCATCCAGTGGTTCACCCCCAAATTGGCCACAATAGCCGGAGCTAGGCCAATCCAAAAGCCAGGAGCCAGGAGCTTCTTCTTTTTAAAGATTTTATTTATTTATTTGAGAGGTAGAGTTACAGACAGTGAGAGGGAGAAATAGAGAGAAGGGCCTTCCATCTGTTCATTCACTCCCCAAGTGGCTGCAAATGGCCAGACCTGAGTCTATCCAAAGTGAGAAGCCAGGAGCTTTTTCTGGGTTTCCCACATGGGGGTAAGGGCTCAAGCACTGGGGACATTTTCCACTGCTTTCCCAGGACATAGCAGAGAGCTGGATGGGAAGTGGAACAGCTCAAACAGGTACCCACACGGGACACCAGCACTTCAGGCAGCAGCTTTATCTGCAATGCCATAGCGTCAGCTGTTGGGGTCTTAAGCCTGAGGCTGGCCCCTGACCAGCAGGGGACAGTACAAGCACTCCCCAACAAGGTGAACGGGAGAGGTAAGGTCGACAGGTCAAGCACACTGCAGCAAACACCCGTGAGTTCTGTGGAAGCAGGAACTACTTTATTAAGGAGGTGTATAGGTTTATAAAGCTTATGAAAGACATGTGCAGTAGGGGAGCCAATCAGTGAAAAGGTCATGCAGGCATGGGTGGACCACCCACAGGGGCATGTAGGGATCATGCACTGTCCACGTGCCCGGAACTAAAGCAGAACTAACTACCTCTGCACATGGTCCGTTCTTGCGTGACTTAACCACAGTGGCTGCAAACACGCCCTCCCCCCCGAACATCTGCCAGGTGCCATGTTGTTAGGGACTATTTTAGGCAATGCCCAATATTTCCCCCTTTTTGTTTTATATTAAAAAGAAAAAGAAGAACTGAGCGGAGAGAGTGCCTGTCTTAGATTGTCTCCTCTGACTGGGATCAGCCCTTTAGGAAGCATGTCTGTCTTAGGTAGTCCCCCTCTGGGGATCCTACCCCTCTTTGACTACTACTCCAGCTGTTAGGGGCTGCCCCAGGGGATCTTACCTGTCATTGGCTACCACCTCAGCAACTCAGGGTATGATGTATTATACCTCTACATCTTGGCAGTGGCCATGGGCAGATATATAGGGTTCCCAATCTGGCGCTTGAAGAGCAGCATAACCTGGTTCTTGAAGAGTGGCGTATTGTTGTTGGACCACCATTAACTGGACCACAGTGATGCAATCTTAGACAAATTTACGAGGACAGTGGAGACCAAGGGCCCTACAAGGGGGAGGAGATAAGGAAGCTATTCCCCAAGGCCTACCCACAGCTAACTAGAGCTTCTTGGAGGGTCTTGATCTTGTACTAGACAATGCCAGAGCAATTAGCATAAAAGCAGCACTCCTGATGTACCATGATGATCCAGTCACAATGAGGCAGAGAGTCCAATATGGTCTTTTCATCTCTGTAAGAAAAAAGAAAAATTACTCCTCAGGAGGGGGTCCTCCTGGGTGACCTTCTTCAGCAGACGGGAGATATTTAAGGTTTCTCGCAGGTACACATATGGGATTGGAATTCCCCTGAAGGAAGACGCGTCCAAATCCTCCACCAGCACTTATCAGTGGGTCTGGTCCTTGCCAGCATCCTGCTAGTGGGTCCTTCCATTTTACCCTAACCCAAAGCAGGGTGCTTGGAGGGACCAATGTTTGTGAAAGACTGACAAGGGCTGATGTTTTGGAAAATTGAAAATATTTAAGGTGAGCATGGCCATAGTTGGTCTTGTGGGGGTATGATTCCCCCTGTTTGTTTCATTAGTTGGTCTTTTAAAATCTTATTTTGTCTTTTGATGATTGCTTGTCCTTGTGGGTTATGAGGAATTCCAGTAGAGTGTTGACTATGCTATCTGTTGAAGAATTTTTGTGTTGTCTTACTAATGAAACAAGGGCCACTATCAGTCTTAATTTTTACTGGTAGCCCCAAAATAGCAAAACATTGTAGAAAATGACTGACAGCATGTTTGACCTTTTCACCCGAGTGAGCAGTGGCCCAACAGGCATGGGAGTACGTGTCAATGGATATAAAGGTATGTTTAAACTTGCCAAATGGTGCATAGTGTGTAACATCAGTTTGCCATAGTATGTTGGGCTTTAGTCCTCTAGGATTTACTCTAGGTGTTTAGAGAGGTGGGACTTCTAACAGGAGAAGACATGACTTGCAGGTTCTTATAATCTGTTTAAGGTCTTTAATGGAAACAGAAGGAAATCTATGATATAACCCTCTCCAATTTAGATATGTAAGGTCATGAAGACCTTGAGCAAGCTGTAAATCAGGAATGGTTTGAATTGGGGTCATCAAGACCCCATGCGTAGCCAATTGATCTGCCATTTTATTGCCTTGTGACAAGAAATCTGGCAAATTTTGATGTTCTCTCAAATGTAAGAGAGGTTGACTTCTTTGTCTCAATAGGGACATTACCTGGATCATTAAGGGGTAATAGGATTGTTATCTAACCTAATATGGAACAAAATTGGAGTGGGCAGGAACTTCATCACATAGAGACTATCTGAGAATAGATTTAGTGGCTCTTTAATATGGGACATGGCCATGACTACAGCATACAGTTCCTTAAATTGGCCAGATCCCTTAACAGACTCAAAATATAACTGAGGCAACTTTTTTAGGGTACTTGATATAGGAGGGTAAACTACTACTGCAGAACTAGCTTGTCCCTCATCTGTTAAAACATTGACGGCCTCCTTTAGGGGCCTGGTAGAGAAGAGGGTAGGAGGTATCCATGGCAGGCGGGAAAAAGATGTTACCCACCTAGTTGGACCATAATGGCCGTCAATTTTTCCTAGAAAACCCTCTAGAGCTAAGGCATCCTAGGGTTGTTTCTTTGTATCCATTCAAAGTCTGAGGATTGGTAGGGGACAACAAGCATCTCAAAATCTTTGCCATAATGTCTAACAGAGGTGTCCCTCCCCTTAATGAGGAGGTTTGCCAATTGGTCAAGATGTGAATACACTCTAGGGGCTCCTCCAATGGAGGTGTGTATCCATTGGAGAGGCTTTCCCTTTTGGATGATTACAGCCGTGAGCAGTTTGGCTCCTGAAAGGATCCAAAGGCTCATGGGATACTTAGGGTTATATCTAGCTAGTTGGACATTATCAAGGGCCAATTGGACCTCTTGTAGTATTTTGAGGTGTGTTACATTTAGACTGGTAGTCTCAGTAAGGTCCTTGTCTTTTAATAAATCAAAGAGAGAGAGGATATCCTCAGTAGAAATATGGAGCCAGGGCCTCAGCCAATTTAGCTCTCCCAGCAGTTTTTGTAGTTCCACTAACGAATATTTGGGCTGTATTGATAGCTGAGGTTTAAGGGGGAAGACAGTGTCCATGTTGAGATGTGTCCACAAGATTTTGAATGGGGGAATGGTCTGGACCTTATTGCTGGAAATATGGAGACCAGCTTGACCTAGGAGTTTTTGTAACTGTCTGAAAGTGGACCCTAATTGTTCTGGGTTAGCAGATCCAAAAATAATGTCATCCATATATATAAAAGTGTGATCCCTTCCTGTTGTAAGGGGTGCAAAACTCAGGAGACAAAATGATGGCAAAAGGCAGGACTATTGGCCATTCCTTGGGGAAGAACTACTCATTCACATCTTTCATCCAGACCCTGAAAGTTTGTGGAGGGTACAGATAAGGTAAATTTTTTACAATCATTAGGATTTAAAGGGATAGAAAAGTAACAGTCTTTGATGTCTACTACTATAAGTGTAAAACTGCAGGATATAGAAGAGATCCAAGGCAGCCCTCGAAGGGGAGTTCCCTCCTGGGTTATGCGGTCATTGTCTTTCTATGGTCTTGTGGCATTCTCCATTTTCTAAAAGCCTTTTGAATAACAAAAACAGGGCTATTCCATGGAATCACAGAGGGCCTAATATGTCCAAGTTATAATTGTTCTGATATGATTTATTTTAATATTGACAACTTGTTTCGAGGCAGTGGCCACTGTTCCACCCACATAGGTGGCCCCAGGAGCCATTGAAATGCAGGGACCAGTGGAACAGTGGCTTCTAGGATTGGGGGTGAAGTCTGACCTGGGGGGCTGGAACACCAGTCCTAGAGCCTCGAAGAATGGGTCGTCCCTGTAGTTTCTTAGGGAGCCTGTGACTTAAATTGCTGTTGATGTTCTTCCTCCTCTAGGAGATCCTCACAAAATGCCTTATGATCTGTAGTAATATATACCTCAATTTCTCCCAGTATATCTTGTCCCAGGTTAGCAGATAGACCAGTGGCCACAAGGGGGCGCACTTCCCCTGGCTACCATCCACATCCTCCCATTTTAGGAAATCTTTAGTTTCTTCTGACCTGATATTTCCCCCAACTCCCATCAGATGGGGCCCTGGGGCTAGTTTCCACTGTGGAGGAACTTCTTTTCTCAAAACTGTGTGGTCAGCCCCAATGTCGATCAGACAGCAGAATTTCTTTTGGGCTATGAAAATATCCATCTTGGGCCTAATTCTTGGAATAATGGGGACAGTCCAATGTGCATGGGGGGACCTTTGGGAGTAAATCTAGATCTATTATCTTCTGCGGCTGGTGAGGTCAAGGTAGAGCCTGAGGAGATACCTCCTTTATGTGATGGGGCTGGAGGGTGCCCCATGTCTAGTTTAAAGTCTTCCTTTCAATATCAAACTTTGGTTTACAGTCCTTTAACCAATGGAAACCTTTGCAACAGTGGGGACATGCAGTTTTAGGCTTAGTGCCTCCTTTTCCTCCAGAGGGCAGAGAATGAGGTGGTGCTTGAGCAGCAATGTGGCTATTCGGACATTCCCTCTTAAAGTGACCCAATTAACCACATCCAAAGCAAGTTCACCCTTTTTTCCCAGTGGTCAGAGTGAGGGCATTAGCAAAGGCCTCAGACAGTAAGGTTGTCTGGGTTTGTAAGGCAGCCGCCAAGGACTGAGATTGATGGGCTTGTGTTCCCACATTCTTGGTGGCCACGACCCATCTACCCATTGACCTGTCTTTCATACCTGTACAAGCAAGTTTATGATCCATGGTCATGCCCTACGATACTAACATCTTAACAAATTGACCTCTCATGAGTTCTAGGGGGAACTTCCTCTGGAGGCTCTTTTCAACCTACTCTATAAAGGTGGCCAGGTCTTCAGATGACCTTTGAGTGATCCCAGCTATGGGTGGTTCAGAGGGGCCTTCCTCCAGCTTTTTCCAGGCAGCCAGTCCTATGGCCCTTACTTCCTCCTGGTAAGGAGCAGGAATGGCAGCTTGTTGCAGGCCAGTAGCATATTGGTCACTAGATCCAGAAAGCATCCCGAAAGTTACTGGTATAGGAGGATTAGCGGCCTGGTTTCTTTCTGCTTGCATGTGAAATTTGTCATTAAAAAAGGTGCACCTCTTTATGTATAGAGGACCAGGGAGTACAGCTTTAGCTAAAATTTTCCAGTCTTGGATAGTACATTGTTGATGAGCGAGACCCTGGAGAATAGTCTCAGCCCATGGAGAGTTTGGCCCATCTTCAGAAGCAGTCTTTTTTAATTCTTTGAGTTCATGGGCTTCCCAAGGATACCACAATGCAGGCCGGTTGCCTCCCAGATTGATGTTTACTGGAAAAGTCACGCAGAGTGAGGGTGAGACTCCATCCGGTCCATAAAATGGTGGCTGTAAGCCATTAGGTCAAAAGGACAAGATGGCGGCGGGTGATCCAAGGGAGGGGAATGCTCATAAGGGGTTGGTCACATGGAAGGCACAAGGCCGGATGTCCCCTCTTTAATTGGAGGCATAGTGGATTGAGGCTGCGCTGGGCCTTTATGGGTTACCACCACAGCTGAAGGCTCTACCTTAGTTTCAACTGCCTCTGGATATTTATGAGCCTCCTGACATTCCTCATCAAAGGCCACCCAGCTCATCTGCTTCATATCAACCGACTTACTTGTCGGGGTTGGTGGAAAGCAAGGCTTAATGGCAGACAGGGTAGGGTAGGTCCCCAATGGAGGAACAGTCCCAAGACTGATCTCCTGTTTTTGAACCAGCTGTTCCACCCAGTCCCATGTGGACCAGTCAAAAAGATTGGCAGCAATGAGCCATGGCACTGCTTCTGTAAGGGCTTCCCAAACCTCCTCAGCTTGAGAGTCAAAAATTTCTACGCCTTGAGTCTTTAGTATGTATCTCAGCACCTTAGCGCTTAGCATGAGATTGTCCTATCCTTTCGGGCATACATTAACTTGAGAGCCTCGTTTAGCCACATCAGCTGGTACTTTCACTTTGTCTGGAGTCAGTCCTTCTTTACGGCTCGTTCCAATCTGTCATGCCCCATGTTGGACACCACTTGTTGAAGTCTTAAGCCTGAGGCTGGCCTGACCAGCAGGGGAAAGTACAAGCACTCCCAGAAACGGCGAACCGGAGAGGTAAGGTCCACAGGTCAGACACACCACAGTGAGCACCCATGAGTTCTGCTGAAGCAGGAATTTCTGTTGGCCCTGAAAAAATGGTTTTCTATTTAATAATATGATATGTAATTTTTTGTGACAATAAATATGCTTTTATATAAATTGTAAAAGGTGATTCTTTGTAGATAAGTGAAATAGTACTTGTGATTAGGAAAAGAACAATCAAAATATAAGGGGTCCTTAGAGAATTCATGGTACAAACATATCATTAAAAACATGCATGAATTTCAAAAATTTTGCACCAAATAAAACATTTTGTAAAATATCCTTGTGAAACATTTCACATGGGAAGATAAAGTACTTATCTGCTAGTTCACTCCTCAAATACACACAATAGCTGGTTCAAAGCCAGGAGTTTGGAACACAACCAAGTGTTCCCACATGGGTGGCAGGAACACAATTATTGAAGCCATATGGCTACCTCTCAGGGTCTGCATTAAGAAGACACTGGAATCAGGATCCGGAGTCAGAAACCAAACCTAGCTACTCCAATATGAGATGTGAGCAGCTTAACTGCTAGGTTAAATGCCTGCTCTTCCCAAACTGAACTTTTAATTCAAATTTCCCACAAACTTTTAAAGTAACATTACAAATATGAATCCTAAGATTCTCCTTTCTTTGGCTTTCTTTCCTATCTCTTTTTCTCCCTTTATCTTCTCCTCTCTTATTTTTTTTCAATTTTATTATCTTATAAAAGAATGAATAAACTATAAAAATTTCAAAAAATCCAAAACTCGGTATCATATACCCTCCCCCCTTTTTTTTTGACCAGGCAGTTAGACAGTGAGAGTGAGAGACAGAGAGAAAGGTCTTCCTTCCGTTGGTTCACCCCCTAAATGGCCACCATGGCCAGCGCGCTGCGCCGATCCAAAGCTAGGAGCCAGGTGCTTCCTCCTGGTCTCCCATGCCAGTGCAGGGCCCAAGCAATTGGGCCATCCTCCACTGCCCTCCCGGGACACAGAAAAGTGCTGGACTGGAAGAAGAGCAACTGTTCAGAATCTGGCGCCCCAACCGTGACTAGATCCCAAGGTACTGGTGCCACAGGTGGAGGATTAGCCAAGTGAACCATGGTGCCAGTTTCCCTTGTTTATTTTAAAGCTTTTATTTCATGAAGGCATATTACTGGGATCTATTTTCAATTGACTTTATATATATATATGATTAACTCTATGTTAAGTACAGAGTTAAACATACAGTGTGAAGAAGGGAAAAGAGAAAAATAAATAAAAGAGAAAAAATTTTAAAAAATAGAAATAAACTGTTCTTCAATAGTCAGGATGAGGGCTATTCAAGTCATTGTTTCTCAAAGTGTCAATTTCACTTCTACAGCTATTAAATCTCACAGATCAGGGAAAACATATGGAATTTGTCCCTTTGGGACTGGCTTATTTCACTAAGTGTGAAATTTTCCAGATTGACCTATTTTGTTGCAAATGACTGGATTTCATTTATTTTACTGCAGTGTAGAATTACATAGTGTACATATCCCATAATTTCTTTATCTAGTTTTCAGTAGATGGGCATTTAGGGTGATTCCATGTCTTAGCTGTTGTGAGTTGAGCTGCAATTAACATGGAGGTGCAGATTGATCTTTTGTTTACTGAATTCATTTCCCTTCGATAAATTTGCAGGAGTGGGATGCCTATGTCATATGGTAGGTCTATATTCAGATTTTTTGAGGTATCTCCATACTGTCTTCCATAGAGGCTTTACCAGTTTACATTCTCACCAACAGTGGATTAGGGTGTCCTTTACCCCACATCCTCTCCAGCATTTGTTGTTTTCTGTATGAGGGCCAGTCTAACTGGGGTGAGGTGAAATCTCATTGTGGTTTTGATTTGCATTTCTCTGACAGCTAGTGATCTTGAACATTTTTTCATGTGTCTGTTGGCCATTTGGAATTCCTCTTTGGAAAAATGTTTGTTTAAGTCCTTTGCCTTTCTCTTAACTGAGTTTTTTGTTTAGGTGTTGAGGAGTTTCTTGATCTCTTTGTAGATTCTGGTTATTAATCCTTTATTAGTTGTATAGTGTGCAAATAATTTCTCCCTTTATGTTGGTTGCCTCTTCACTATCCTAATATTAGCTTCTTTTTCCATACAGAAACACCTCAATTTAATGTAATCACGTTGTTAATTTTGGCTTTGGCTGCCTGTACCTCTAGGGTCTTTTCCAAGAAGTTTGCCTGTGCCAATATCTTGCAAGGTTTCTCCAATGTTCTCTAATAATTTAATGATGTTGGATCATAGATTTAGATCTTTAATCCATATTGAGTGGATTTTTGTGTAAGAGGTAAGGTAGGGATCTCGCTTCATATTTCTGCATGTTGAAATCTAGTTTCCCAGCACAATTTGTTGAATAGGCAATTGTTGCTACAGGGGTTGGTTTTAGCTCCTTGATCAAATATAAGTTGGTTGTAGATGTTTGGATTGATTTGTGGTGTTTCTATTCGGTTCCATTGGTCTATCCATCTGTTTCTGTACCAGTACCATGCTGTTTTGATTATAACTGCCCTGTGGTATGTCTTGAAATCTGGTACATTGATGCCTCCAGCTTTGTTTTTGTTGTGTAAGATTGCTTTAGCCTGTGCCTCCTGTGAATTTCAGTATCATTTTTTCTAGAGGAGTGTTTTTGGTATTTTGATCAGTTTCACATTGAATCTATAAAATGCTTTTGGAAGAGTGGTCATTTTGATGATATTGATTCTTCCAATCATGAACATGGAAGATTTTTCCATTTTTTTAATCTTCTTCCATTTCTTTCTTTAATGTTTTGAAATTCTCATTGTAGAGATCGTTGACATCCTGGTTTAAATTTATTTCAAAGTATTTGATTGCTTTTGTAGCTATTGTGAATGGGATTGATCGTAGAAATTTTTTCTCAACCGTGGCATTGATGTGTATACAAAGGCTATTGATTTTTGTGTATTGACTTTATATCCTGCTACTTTACTAAACTCTTCTATGAGTTCCAATAGTCTTTTAGTGGGTCTGGGTCTTTTGGATCCCGTATTCATAGAATCATGTCATCTACAAATAAGAATAATTTGACTTCCTCCTTCCCAATTTGTATCCTTTTGATTCCTTTTTCTTGCCTAATGGCTCTGGCTAAAACTTCCAGGTATATATTGAACAGAAATGCTGAGAGTGGCCATCCCTGTCTGGTACCAGATTTCAGTGGAAATGCCTTCAACTTTTCCCCATTCATTTTTTTTTACAGGAAGAGTGGACAGTGAGAGAGAGAGACAGAGAGAAAGGTCTTCCCTTACCGTTGGTTCACTCTCCAATGGCCGCTGCGGCCGGCACACTGCAGCCTGTGCACCCTGCTGATCTGAAGCTAGGAGCCAGGTGTTTCTCCTGATCTCCCATGTGGGTGCAGGGCTCAAGCACTTGGGACATCCTCCACTGCACTCCTGGACTGGAAGAGGGGCAACAGGGACAGAATCCAGCGCCCCAACCGGGACTAGAACCCAGTGAGCTGGTGCCGCAGGCCGAGGATTAGCCTATTGAGCCACGGCGCCAGTCCCCATTCATTCTGATGCTGGCCATGGGTTTGTCATAAATTGCCTTGAATATGTTAAGGAATGTTCCTTCTTAACCTGCAGTTTTGCCTAGAGTTTTCATAATTTAATGGTGTTGTATTTTGTCAAATGTCTTCTCTGTATCTATTGAGAGATTATCTTCTGTTTTTTTTTCTTCAATTTGTTAATGTGATGTATCACATTGTTTGATTTGCGAATGTTAAACCATCCCTGCATACCAGGGATAACCTTTCTGATTTATTGTTGGATTCTTTTTTGCATCTGTTCATAAGGTAGATTGATCTATAGTTTTCTTTCTCTGTTGCATCTTTTCCAGTTTTAAGAATTAAGGTGATGTTGGCATCATGGAAAGAATTTGGGAGGATTTCCCTTCCTTTCAATTGTTTTGAATAATTTGAGAAGAATTGGATTTTGTTCTTCTTTAAACGTCTAGTAGAATTCAATAGTGAAGCCATCCAGTCTTGGACTCTTCTTTGTTGAGAGGGCCTTTCTTACTGATTGAATTTCTTCTTGGTTATCGGTTGTTTAGGTTTTCTATGTCTTCGTGGCTCAATTTAGGTAGGTTGTATGTGTCCAGGAATCTATCCACTTCTTCTGGGTTTCCCAGTTTATTGACATACAGCTGTTTGTGGTGGTTTCTATTGATTCTTTTATTTCTGGGTGGCTGTTGTTACATTTCCTTTTGCATCTGATTTTATTGATTTGGGTTGTCTCTCCCTTTTGTGGTTAGTTGTGCCAATGATATATCAATTTTGTTTATTTTTTCAAAAAACCAGCTCTTTCTTTTGCTGATCTTTTGTATTTTTTCATTTCAATTATATTGATTTCTTCTCTAATTTTAATTATTTCTTTTCTTCTACTAGTTTTGGGTTTGATTTGCTGCTACTTTTCTAGATCCTTGAGGTGCATAGATAGTTCAATAATTTGGTGCCTTTCCATTTTCTTGATGTAGGCACCAATTGCTATAAACTTTCCTCCTAACTGTGCTTTTGCTATATCCCACAAATTTTGCTATGTTGTATTTTTGTCTTCATTTTTTCCAGAAATTTTATATTTCTCTTTTGATTTCTTCTATGATCCACTGTTCATTCAGAAATATATTGTTCATTCTCCATGTGTTTGCATATGATATAGAGATTCTTTAGTTGTTGATTTCCAGTTTCTTTGCATTGTGTTTTGAGAGAACACATTTTTTTGAATTTGCTGAGACTTACTTTATGGACTAGCATATGGTTAATCCTAGAGAAAGTTCCATGCTCTGGGAAAAAAAATGTGTCCTCTATGGCTGTGGGGTGGAAGGCTCTGTAGAGATCTGGTATATCTATTTAGGTTATAGTATCAATTAACTCTGTTGTTTTCTTGTTGATGTTCTGCCTGGTTGATCTATCCATTGCTGAAAGTGGGGTATTGAAGTTCCCTGTTACTATTGCATGTGAGTCTATATCTCCACTTAAATTCCTTAATAATTCTTTTAAATACCCAGGTGCCCTGTAATTAGGTGAATATACATTTTCCCAACTTTCCCATTATTTTATGATTTGAAGCTTAGTATTTCTTTATTCTATTCATTCATACAATATCTACTAGGTATTTGTGAACTATTATCTCCTCATTGTATTAAATAATGATAGGAACATATTCTTTTGATCAAACTCTAATTAGGTATATACTGACATTATACAACATCCTGGGCATTTATTTCCTAATGTATGATATATTAATGTGCAAATTTATAGAGGAAGAAGTAGAAATTTATCATATTGACATTATATGGATATATTGCTATTTTCTAAATAACATGACCTTTTAATGTTTACCAGCATTTAAAAGTTTATAATTTGTTAATATTTTAGTCATTCTAATAAAATATTTAAAATTGAATCTAATTTTATATAAAAATTTGTATATTATTCCTAAAGAGGATTTCTCAAATTATATAAATCTCTGGCTGCACAATTCTTTATCTATACCTATTTGCAGGAGGTTCAAGGTTTTAACTCTACTTATTATCTACCAGTTGTAATTTTTAGTTTTCTCTTGATAATCCACATGAGATTTTTATAGGACAGATTCAGTCTCCCTGAAGCATATAGCCAAGAAAAACATCTAGATGTCTAAATTCTTCCTAAAGAGTCTTTGTCTCACATATCTCCCTTCTGCTGCCCCTCCTCTACAGTTTAGAAGTCTGGTCCTCATTATCGCTGTCTCCCCCTAACTCTAGAAATAAACTTAATTTTCTTCCTCACTTCACCTTGATACCATGTCCTTCAAAAAATGAGGGTATTGAATCCTGTTATTTAAACAATAGAAAAATCTTGGCATGAAACTAAGAGAAACCTTAGAGTAAAGTTTATTTGCTTAAAGTAACTAAGTATGTTAATACCAAAAACAGCTTACTACAAGAAAATAACTAACATATGATTGTTATTGGGACAAGAATACTTCAGAGTTCCAAACGTAACTAGATATCATAAACAATACCTGCCAGCTTTACCTGCTACATTACAGTGCAAGCCCCTCTCCTACTGATTTTGACCTAGGAGTCTCCAGCTTTTGCTGTGAACCTCTGGGATTAGCATCTTGATTGGTCATATATGTCCTGTGACTTGAATGATATTGGGATCATGATGCTTCAATTTGATGCAAGGACTATTCATTCTGAACTTTCTCTTCTTCTGATATTTGTTGACAAGCTACAATTATGGATACTGTACAAGAAAAATTTTATTTTATTTTATTTTTTCGATTTTATTTATTCAAAAGGTAGAGTTACAGATAGAGAGCTCCCTCCACTGGTCACTCCCCAGATGGTCGCAATAGCTGGGGCTGGGCCAGGCCGAAGCCAGGAGCTTCTGCTGTGTCTCTCAGCACTTCGGCCATCTTCTGTTGCTCTCCAAGCACATTAGCAAGGAGCTGGATGGGAAATGGAGCAGCTGGGACACAAACCAGCTCCCCGTCAGATGCTGACATTGCAGGCAGTGGCTTAGCCCACTACACGCCACAGTTCCAGCCCCTTAATAGTAGTCTTCATTTCAGCCTTTCTGTCTTTAACAAGGAATTGCTGGGTAATTTATGGTAGCTGTTTTGTAGTAAAGCCAAAGTGCACACAATAAAAAACTTTAATAGTTCGTCCCTTCTGAAGGGAGATGAACACACCAAAGTTGGTGTTCCTGGCAGTGGAAGACGCTGAGCTAGCGTGGCTCCTGTGGCCAGAGCCCTTCTTGTTCATGTGATCATTCAGTGTTGTCCTCTGGTCCCCTGCTTTACCAGGAGCACTGGGCTGCCTCCGAATTCTGCGGCAGGACTCTTCCTCTCTTACCACCTTTTTCGAACTCTGGCTGCCCTCGAGCCCCTTCATGTGTGATGCACTGCTCTTCCTTCCTGGACAGAGGGTGCTCAGTAAATACTCACAGCCAGTATCGATTACAAAGCTTGGTGCTATTTTCAGAGTTTTGGTGAAACCCTGGAGACAATAGGAATCGAGTTTCAGATTGGCACAGTTGCATTTAACAGGTCTGGTTGCATTCTGCTTCGTAGATAGAGCTTCAAGAGAATTTTTGTGCAGCATTTTCAGTTTGCTTAACTTCTAATAAATACTTTGAGGTCTTGAAATTTATTTGAATTTTTTAAACGTCTTTGGTTTCTCATGGTAAACGGTAAGAAGCTTCACGCCATTTTAGTCTTCCTCTGTGTTTAACAGTTCCTCATTCACCATCACCACCAAGAAGTCGAACTTCTATTTTCCTTCTGCCATGCATCTTCAACAGTAAGCCTGCTTAGCTGCGCACCGCTGGACAGCCAGTTCACCAGGGACAAGAGCGGGTAACAGGAAAGGGTCTATTGCAAGCTCCCAGAAGCTTCGGGAACAAGAGTGATGGCTGGATCCAAATTATGCTCTTTTCCCAAGAAAAATTTTAAATCATATATCTGATGTTAGTCCACAGGACTAAGGAAAATTTCTTTAATCCTTACTCCAACTTTATTTTGATTTGAATCATGTGCTCAAGAGGATACGTTGACCCAGCACCTCAGAACGTGATCTATTTTAGTAATATTATTGTTTTACATATACATGGTCAAAATGAAGTTATAGTAGGCTACCATGGGCTCTAAATTCTGGGTAACTGGTGTACTTATGGAAAGAGTGGAGACACAGAAGTGCAGACATATTGAGAACTCCATCTGACAATAGAAGAAATTGGATTAATGCAATCTCAGGCTTAGGAAGGTGAATTATGCCAGAAAGTCACCAAAAACTGGGAGGCAAGACAGGATTTTTCCCTACTGAGTTCAGAGAGAACACAGTACTGCCAACAATCAGAGTTCAAATTTCCAGCATTTAGTACTGAGACAATAAATAGCTATTGTTGTAAGCCATCTACTTTGTGACAATTCCTTGCAAAAAGCCTAGAAAACTTTACAAAATTTGTGAAACAGGCTGTCATTTTACTTATACCAATTAGTAATCAAGGGCTCAGAAAGTCTAAATACATTATTCAAATTCACTATGTTGTTTATAAATAGTAATATATGATGTTGTACTCATTACTATAAATATTTCATGTCATTTAAATATTGTATATTTTATATATTCATGGAATCTACTGTGATAAAATTTAACAAAAAAATACATACTCCAAAGAAGGCTCTGAGTAGATTCTTACATGCTTTCTCCTTTCAAGAATAAATAGAATTAGAGTGTTATTCATTTTTATAAGGTGAGAGAGAAAACACTGATATACTTTTATGTTTCTAATTGGATGCCACATGTTGAACTCTTTCAACCCTGGTCATCCCTCTGACCTCTAGATCAATGAGAATATTAAAACTAAATCAGACTATATGTGTTGAAAGAACCTTAAAAAATGTATAATCCAGATACTCTGGTTAGTGACCAAACATATGAAAAGCACAATAGAACTCTTATTTATAAAAATCAATATCAGTTCTCATTTGTAGAGTTAACCTTTAGCATCTTTTCTGTTAACATTTGTCTTAAAGAAATTTTTTATATGCATCATTTTTAGAAATACCCTTCAGCCTTCAGTTTGGAATATAAATAGAAACTCTCATGTGATTATCTTGCTGTGTATGAATGGGGATACAAAATGATATTTAGAAAAGAATGTGACTATATATTTAATCAAAATGAGTCTCAAAGAACATTTTATATCACTGGGTTCACACAATGATCCACATTTATAAGACAGATACTTTTAAATGATCCTATTTTGAGATTTCATTGACAATAAACTGATATTGATAATGGTATAATAAACTATCCATCTATAAAATGGATTATATAATTAAAATAGCAATATTAGTATAATCCTAATTTTATTTTAAATTATTTAATCTTCAGTGTATTTGATGGACACATGATTTGAATATTTTAGTATCTACATTCTGGATAGTCTATTGAATCTTGAAAGTTTCTTAAAATAACTTAAATACATTTAGGATCTTGGTTACATATCATCTCTTGAAAAAAAATTGAAGCCCATGCCTAATAGAACCATCAAGAGAAAATCTGTGATAGAATTGCATCAGATTAATTTCACTGCCTGCTTTATTTCTAAGACTTTTCAATAGAGATTTATATTTAATAAAATTAAATCTTATCAATTTTCATTTTATATGCCAAGTGCTTAGACAAAATACAAAGTCTGTAAGTACGTGTGAAAGCTCAGCTGGACTGAGTGAGTGATTTAAGGGCCAGTTGGCTTAACTGTGCAAATGATGAAGAAAGCACAAGTCGAATTTTCATATCCTGAAAATAAAGTCTGTTCAAGAAATGGCACTGGGAAAATTGAATTCTTACATACCAAGATTTGAAATAAGGCCTTACCTTTTTTACTATACAAGAATCAACTGACAATGGATAAAGGATGTAAACTTAAGACCTGAAACCATCAAATTACCAGAAGAAACATAAGGGAAGTGCCTCTTTGATAAGACTCCAGAAGCACAGGCAAAAAAGCAAAAATGCACCAATTAGATTACATTGATTTAAGGAACTTCTTCACAGAAAAGGAAATACTCAACAAAGTAAGGAGGCAATCAGATGGGAAGAAAGCATTTGCAAATTATACATCTGATAAAATTAATATCCAGAAGGTATAAGGAACTGGAGGAACTCAGCAACAACAAAACAAGCAACCCATTTAAGAAATGGCAAAGGATTTGAATAGGCATTTTTCAAAGAAGGAAATAAAAATGTCTAGCAGACACATGAATAAGTGCTCAGAATGATCAGTCATCAGAAAAGTCTAGGTAAATACAACAATAAGTTATCACCTCAGCCTAGTTTAATGCATATCATTTGATAACCAAAAAATAACGAACACTGGAGAGGATGTAGAGAAAAATGTACCTTGATAAAATATTAATGGGAATGTAAACTAGTGCAATCATTATGAAGGACAATATGGAGATTCCTCAAATAACTAAAAATAGATCTAGAATATGACCCAGCCATCCCACTCCAGAAAATATATCCAAAGAAAATGAAATAGCATATGATTTACTTGCAATCCCATTCCATTTTATCACTGAAACTTTTTAACAAGATTCATTCATTTATTTATTTGAAAGGCAGTGAGAGAATGGGAGAGACAAAGAGCGCGAGAAAGGGATCTGTCTGCTAGCTCACTCCCAAGATGGGCCAGGTGGCTATTTGGCTAGACTAAGCTAAAGCCTAGAGCTAGGAATTACATCCTGGTCTCCCCTGTGAGAAGGGCCAAAGTACTGGGACCATCTTGGGCTGCTTTCCCAGTACGTTAGCAAAGAGCCATATTGAAAGAACAGAAGTCAGGACTCGTCCTGGAGGTGTCATGTGAGATGCTGGTGCTGTAACCAGTGGTTTAACCCACTGTGCCCCAATGTCCGTGCCTACCTAAAATTTTGAGAATATGTAATAACAATTTTAAGTACAAAATAGTTAATACTTAATATATTTTCCTTCCATTATTTTTTGTTTTTAAAATTTTGTTCCTTGAGTCAATTGGTCATGTTAACCTCCATCATAAATAATACACTTGGTGTTTTGATGATTGACTAGGCATAGATATTTAGTCAATTATGGGTTTAAATTGTTGGGTAAGGGATACAAATCTGTCTTTGTGATCACTAATCATGCCAATGCTCCTTTACCACTAAGGCATATTTCTTCTAGTTCTGTCACATTACACTTTACCAACTTGTCAAATATTGAACTCTTTGTCTACAGAGTTTGACGGCAAAATTTTGAAAAATCTTCTACCTCTCAGCACCTATTTTAGAATTGACAAATATTTCAATGGAAAAAGACAGCACCTATATAAGCTTCTCTTCTTTCTTTAATCCTGTTCCCTCACATTTACACTGCATTCCTACCTTTAACCTGATCACTATCATATGCATTTTTCTCAAATACATATTTTCTAGTTGTCCACACTGGAAGAATTATTTTCAGTAAAGGTGTCCTTGCCAGAATCAGAAATTCTGTAGTAATTTCTGGCGTAAACTATATGTATAAAATTTTATTCATTAAATCAATACATAGATAACATCTAAAATGATTGAATATAGTTTTGCAAAATGTAGTTTATTATAAGAGGTTTTCAAAAAGTTCCTGGAAAACGCTCTTATTTTTCAACTGCAGTTTTGCCATGAAGTTTTTAAAAATTGATGTTAAGAAACATAACTCTTAGGGCCAGCACTATGGGCTAGTGTGATAAGCCTCTACCTGCTGGTGCCCATGTCCTGTCTGCTCCTCTTCCAATGCAGCTCTTTGCTGTGGCCTGAGAAAGCAGTGGAAGATGGACCAGGTGTTTGGGCCCCTGCACCCACATGGGAGACCCAGAAGTAGCTCCTGGCTCCTGACTTCGGATTGGCTCAGCTCCTGCCATTGAGACCATCTGGGGAGTGAACCAGCCGATGAAAGATTTCTTTCTCTCTCTGCCTCTGCCTCTCTGTAACTCTACCTCTCAAATAAATAAATAAAATATTTTTTAAAAAGAAACATAAGTATTTATGGAAGAAATTTGTTGAAAATATCATTAGTTCTTCACGTGTGTGTTTGTATGTGTAAATTTCAATAAAAAACATCTCTTGGTAAAGTAGAATCACATGAAAACTGGGACACTGCTATTGTTGCAGCAACATAAACACTTCCTGAGGCTTTAGATGTGCCATTTAAAACTCCTCTTACTTTCCTTTTTTAACTTGTGTGCATCCATTTTTCTAAGATTATTTTTTTTGATTTTCAAAGCAATGATTCTTCCTTTTTATAAATTTTTCCTGGGGTTAACAATTAGAGAAAGTATTGGAAATACCGAACCAAAATGTTAAGAAAGTGAGGAAATTAGATTTCTTGGATGTAACTGTTTGCTTATGACATGTTTTTATATTAGTTTAAAATCAGATAATATAGGCCATTAGGCTTGTGACATTATATCCTGAAAAATATAGTCTGATCTCTAATTTTCAATCAATGTAAATCATGATAATTATGATGTAACTTATGTAACAATCACTGTTATAAATATCCAAGTTGTCTTTATGAACATTTTAAGGCCTTTTATTTCCTCTAATGATGTTCTGCATCTCCTTTTTTGATGGTAAGACAGATTTTTCCTGGATATTGCTAAAATATTAAACCACAAAATGAATATAGATGCTTTCTTAGAACTTGTGTGTAGTATTATGTGAATAGTTTTATTTTATAAAACAAATATTGGCCATAGCATTAATTTCTGTCATTTTCTCTGCTCACTCATTTATATCTCCAATATATCCCCAATTCAAATGGCCTTTTTAAAAAAAAAAATATTTATTTTAAACTTAGAATGAGAGAAAGAGAGAGAGAGAGAGAGAGAGAGAGAGAGAGAGAGAGAGAATCTTTCATCCATTAGTTCACTCCTCAAATGGCCACAACATTCAGGGTTGGGCCAGACATAAACCAGGAGTCAGGAGCTTCTTCTAGATCTCCTGCGTTGATGAAGGGACCCGAGCTCCTGGATTTTTTTCTGCTGCTTTTCCAGGCTCATTAGCAGGGAGCTGGATGAGAAGGAGCATTGTTATGGGATACTGGCATTGTGAATGGCAGCTTTATCTCCTATGCCTCAATGATGGCACCTCAAACATCTTTTTTATATGCCATTGTCCATGATAGTAATGTTTTTATTCTTTCAGCATAAATAACACAGTCCAGACTTATGCAAGTCTTTTCTCTTTGGTTATCAAGCTAAGCATTCTTAATTTTTTTAAACAAATGAACCCTTGGGTTCCCTTTATTTTTATTTTTATTTTTATTTTTATTCATTTGAAAGTCAGAAAAACAGAGACATAGAGAGACAGACAGAAGGAGGGAGTTCTTCTGTTCACTACTTCCTTTCCAAAATACCTACAATAAACAGGGATGGTCTAACCCAGAGTCAAGATGCCTAGAACTGCCTGGAGAAAGGACAATCTTTACAATATTTGGTGTTTAGAAAATTGGATGTCCATGTGCAGAAATACGAAACGAGATCCCTATCATACATCATACACAAAAATCAATTCTTGGAAAAGACCCTAGAAGCATGGGCAAATAAAACAAAAATAGACAAATGGGATTACTTAATGCTAAGAAGCTTCAGCATTGCAAAGGAAATACTTAACAAAGTGAAGAGGCAACCAATAGAATGGGGGAAAATATTTCCAAACCATGCAACTGATAGCATGTTAAGATCCAAAACCCATAATGAGCTCAAGAAACAGGAACAACAACAAAACAAACAATCCAGTTAAGAAGTGAGTAAACCACTTGACAGGTATTTTCAAAAGAGGAAATTCAAATTGCCAACAATTGCATGAAAAAATGCTCAGAATCACTAGGCATTGGGGAAGTGCAAATCAAAATCACTTTGTGTTTCTATGTGGGTAAAAACTGTTGAAATCTTTACTTAATATATACTAAACTGATCTTCTGTATATAAAGAGAATTGAAAATGAATCTTGATGTGAATGGAAGGGGAGAGGGAGCGGGAAAGAGAAGGGTTGCTAGTGGGAGGGAAGCTATGAGGGGGGGAAGCCGTTGCAATCCATAAGCTGTACTTTGGAAATTTATATTCATTAAATAAAAAAAAAAACTTTTAGGTTTCATCTATTTCAAGTTAGATGGCTCTCATACATAAATTTAAAAAAATAATAATTGCTGTTGAGGATGTGCAGGAAAAGGTGCCCTAGTCCATGATTGGTAGGAATATAAATTTGTATGGCCATCGTAGAAGACAGTGTGGAGATTCCTCAGAAAGCTGAAAATAGTTATACCATATGACCTAGACATGCTACTACTGGGAATTTAACCAAGTGAAATAATATCAGCATCTGAAAGAGTTATCTGTACCTCCATGCTTCTTGTAGCTCAATTCACAATAGCAAAGATGTGGAATCAATCCATATGTCCATCAGCTGAAGACTGGATAAAGAAATTGTGTATATACATTATGGAATGTTATATAATTTCAACAAAATCATATAATCTATATAAATATGAAAACAAATTTCCACAATTTATTTAAGCTTTTTTTTTTCTTTTACTGCAAAGTATATATAGAGAGGGACAGAAATAGAGTAACAGAGTGATCTCCTCTCCTGGGTTTCACTAACCAAATTCCTGCAAGAGTTTTGGCTATGCTGGACCAAATGCTTGGAGCGGGTACTTCAAATTGGGTTTCCCATATGCATGTCAGGGACTTAGCTACTTGATTTACATCTGATGCCTCCTAGGTGTGTATTAGCAGGAAGCTGTAATCAGGAGTAGAGTCAAGATCTAATCCCAGGCATTCTGATATGAAACATAGTTGTGCCAAGTGATGTCTTCACTGCTGTGGCAAATGACTGTCCTCAAACATTAATTTATTTTAGAAAATTTAGATACAAAAGGTTAAAAAGAACTGTGAGAAATTAAAATACATGAAATGAATATCAAAATGAATAGAGATGAATAAAAATAAATTGATTTTAATATCTTTGCAGAGGAAGAAATTCTGAGAATTTAACTCTTTCTAAACATCAGGAAAACAGAATAGATTGTGTATTTTTAACTAGCTAACGAATAAAGCATATCTTTAATGATATGCTTATTTTTATTCTTATGTCTGAATTTTAAGAGAAATGTGATGGCCTGCTCTTAGTTCTCAGAACTTTAGATAATATGTATGCATGTATAAATTTATACATGCATACATTATGAATTTATACATGTATAAATAATATACATATGATTTATATTATCTGTATGTATGATTTATACTAGTTGTTTCCTTCATAAAACACATTAAAGTTTTATGCATACAGTGATTCTTAACTAAGTCTTTAATGAAATTTGTAACTGAAATTATCACAATCATGCCTGGGTAATAATGGGAATAGAAGCTAATTTATACTATCCAGAAGTATAGCTTATAGTGAGATAATACCTAAGTATGATTATTAATTCAAATCTAAGTACCAATAAGTATTTATACTGAGTTTGATAGTGAAGTTTATGACAGACAATACCAAACTGAGGTGCCAATGTAGACAATACTATGTTTCTTAAGTGAAAGCATATACATTGTAAATACATAAGGAGAATAGACTACTTTAAAAATGTGAAAGTTTATGAATATTGCATCAGCTGCCATTTCATTAACAGAAAGTAGTGCCGCTAAGTACAATGATGAGCTGCAGTGATAGATGTGAGCAAGAATAACTATTTTTTAAAAGTAGGTACTCCTGTGTGTAATATTTTTAAGTATAATGACAATATTCCTAAACTTCCATTTAATTTGTCATGTCACACCAAGGGCTCTTTCAAGATACTGTCATATGTGACAACACTAATTTTCCTTGTTTTTCTCCCTAATCTATACCCTGATGTACAATTTGCAGGAAGTAAAAAAATCTGAGCTATTTTTTTAAAAAAAACAACGTTGTATGTATTTTTATCAGAACAGGAAGGGAGAAGGAGAGAGAAAATGGAGAAGGAAGTGGGAGAGAGAGGAGTCTTCCATCTGCTGATTCACTCCCTCAAAGGTCTGCAGTAACCAGGTGCAGACCAGGTCAGACCTGGCATCCAGGACTTGAGGTGGTATCCCATGTGGATTATTTGAACCATTCTTTTGCCATCTTCTACTGTTCATGAACAGAAAGATGGATATAAAGCAGAGTAGGGAGGACTCAACTGGCACTATAACATAGGATGCTGGTTGAGCAGCTAGGATTAATTTAATTTTCAAGCCAGAGTGAGACACACAGATAGACACACACACACACATGTGCACAGAGAGGGCAAGAGATGTGCTAATTCACTCCTCAAATGACTGCAATAGCATAGCAGGTTCTGGCCAAGGCCAAGTCCAAGAGCCTAGAATACCATTTGGATCTCAAAGGTGAGGAACAGGGGCACAAGCAATTTGGTCATCTGCTGTTGCTTTCCCAAGTTCTTTAGCAAGGATCTGGATCAGAAGTGCATCAGCCTGAGCTCAAAACAGTATGGGATATTGGCCTCTCAGGCAGCACCTTAACCCACTTTGCCATAATGCTGGAGGCAACAAAAATAGTGTTAAAGTAAAATAGAAAGGACAAACCTTTCCTTTTTTCATTATTTGGAATTTTAATTCATGATCTGAAATTTTTATATTGTATCTTCTATTAAAATAATTCTAACGAGTTATGTACCAAAATCATAGATACTAAATTTTTATTTTTAAACTCCTCATACATATAAATCATGTGATCATTTTTTATTATTTGCACAAATGTCATTAAATCAGGCAGATATTTATCCCCCCCCCCCCTTTGCCCTTGTCCTGTAGCTTTCTTTACATCACCTGTGCCTGGAAGAATAAAGGAAACCTCAATTCCCAGGAAAAAGCAAGAAGCCCCTCTTTCTCAGTCAAAGGTACTTTCTAAAATAAAATGTTGGTCTCACCGTAACACTTTAAAAATTCTAGACAATCATCATTTTACAGATGTTCTCTGTCATTTACGTAAATGATAGTGTTTATTCTGGTTCCTCTGTAATGAAAAATATGTCGACAATAAAGGCAAAATTATTTAATAATAATGATTTTGTATTTATAAATATAAATACAAAAAGGTCTGTTAACTCCCATTTGTTTCATTATGTTGACAATTTACAATAAATTGATGTCATTTTGGCATACTGTCAATAGAATAGGGGCCTATGGCAGTTTTCTTATTTATAGGAAAACTCGATGTTCTGTATTAGCAGCAATAATTATATCATTAAAAATTTCCTACCTTGTTAATTCTTTGTAATACTTTTCACGTAAAATGAACTTTGACATTGATTTCCAATTCCTCTGGAACTTATTTTAAAAGTGACTGAAAAGATTAATGAATCCTTGTAGCTTTTACCAAGCAGGGTGCTGCAGGTTGTACAGATCATTTCCAAATGATTAAAACAAATTATAGTTCTACAAAGAGATAATGAGGCAAACAAAAATTAAATAAAAGATCATCTTATGGAAATGACAATTTTTCATTTTGATGAATATTATAGGTCATAGGAAAAAAGCATCTATTTTAATGATATTCTACATATTTATTTGTATTTCATTGATTTTTATGTAAAGAACATTTTAATTTAATAAATTTGTAGTGATTACAGCTTACAAAAGCATATTGCTTTTTTTCTAATTTAAAGCATTTTCTAAATTCTTTCTAATTACATCCTTTATTCTGGACATCACAAACATCCTAGCATAATAAATGAGGCTGAAACAAATTGGTCAAATTATTTTTAATTTGTACAACTTTTAAGAGTCTCAAAGACATTTTAAAAAAAAACTATTCAAAATCACAAGGCAAAGTGAAACTACAAGTATATTCACAGTATTTTGAAATTATTGATGACTGTTTATTGCTTTATGTTAGCATTCTGAATATCACTATTATTCTATATTTCAACAATATTTTGTTGTGCTTTTAAAATATAACATGTAAGTTTTCTCATCACCATTTTAACTTGTGTTGGTTGGTCACCTTCTTTTCTAAAGTTTCTGCATTATTTTTACTATAACTAAAATTCCTCTTCTTTTCATTTTTTCCTTTTGATGTCTCCTTGCTGAGTTTTTTCCTATTTCCAATTTACTTTGGTTTCTTGAAAAACAACATACAAATCTAAACATGAATTCTCTTTAAAGTACTAGTTACCTGACTATAAATATTCTTACTACACCCCATATAAGTCAACTCATGCAGTAGATAATTTCTTACTAATTTAGAATGAAATAAATGTGTCATTTATTTCAATTAAAACCACAAAATATGGTTTTACCTTTTCCTGATACAAATCTCTAATGAAAATGTTCACTTTTAAGTAATGAACCCATTTGAGAAATAATTTAGTTTGAAATAAATGTGGTATGTAGGTGGATGCAATTATATCCAAAAAATAACTTATAATATATGATTTCTAAATGTGATATTTCACAGTATAGAGCTTTCTAAACTTATTTGACAATATCCATTTTTTGAAAAACTGTTGTGATTATTTCCTATGAGGAAAGGAAAAGACCGTGAGCTGAGAGATTCTAAGCATTTTTTATTAAACTCATAGGTAGTTCTTTTGAAATTATAATAGTATAAAAATGACTTAAACTTAGTTACTTTTTAAAAAGTATTTATTATTTATTTAAAAAAATTGAAGAGAGAAAGAGAACAAAATTGAGAGAAAGAGAGAGAGAAAGGATATCTTCCAACCACTGGCTCAGTCTCCAAATGTCCACAATCGGTGGGGCTGGATGAGGCCAAAGTCAAAGCTAGGAGCCTCATCTGGGCCTCCCACAGGGACGATAGGGGTTCAAACTTTTGGGTCATCTTTCACTGCTTTTCTCAGTGCAGACCCCAACTTTTGTGTTAATTAGAGTTTAATGTAGAGAGATAGTGATTAGTACAGGGATGATTGTAATTACTAAATTATTCAAATTGATATACTGTGTTAGAAAGTTAAAATGTGTATTTAATGATATAAGCAAATTTTTACAATTTTTTATTCATCTAAAAGAACAGATTTTATGTATTCCATAGGTACAGTTTCAAGAGTACAAGCATACTTCACTTTCTCATGGGCTCTCCTTAAATGTCCTCCCTCCCTCACCTCTATTCATCAGTTTTTGCGAAGACATATTTTTAATCCACTCTATAGTGTGTCTCAGGCATCATGCACTAATACTCATAATATTCAACAAATAAAAAGTAGAAAGACCACAGTTCCACAGGAATATAAAAATGAGCTAAAAACAACAATCATATCAGAAAATGACCATTCATTCCTATACATTTTTTGGTATTCTACATTAACTGCCACATAGCACAGAAAACATAACATTTGTCTTTTTGGAACTTGCTTAATTCACTAAGCATAATGATTTCCAGTTGCATCCATTTCAGTACAAAAGACAGGGATTCATTATTTTTTTATGGCTGAGTAGTATTTCATAGTGTATATATGCAAAATTTTATTTATCCAGTCACCAGTTGATGCATATGTGGGTTGATTCCATATCTTCACTATTGTGCATTGAGCTGCAATAAACAAGGTGTACAGAAAATTCTTTCAGATACTGATTTCATTTAATTTGGGTAAATTCCCAGAAGTAGGATGGTTGTGTCCTATGGTATATCTAGTTTCAGATTTCTGAATATTCTCTATTTTGTCTTCCATAATGGTTGTACTAGTTTACATTCCCACCAAGAGTGTATTGAGTACCTTTTTCACCATATCCTCCCAGAATTTATGGTTTGTTCATTTCTGTATAAGAGCCATTCTAACTGGATTGAGGAGAATCCTCATTTTGGTTTTATATGCATTTCCCTGGCAGCTAGTGTTCCTGAGCATTTTTTTTCATGTGTCTTGGCCATTTGCATTTCCTCCTTTAAAAATTGCCATTTCTTGTTATTTGCTTTTTTCTTAATTGGATGGTTTGTTCTTTTGTTGTTGAGTTTCTTGAGCTTTTTTTAAATCCTGGATACTAATGCTTTATCAGATCTATGGTTTCCAAATATTTTCTCCTGTTCTGTCATTTGCCTTTTGCTGAGGGTTTCTTTTGCAGTGTGAAAGCTTCTTAGCTTGATGTAATCCCATTTGCCTATTTCCATCTTTATTGCCTATGCTTCTGGGATCTTTTTCAAGATATCTTTGTCTATGCTAATTTCTTCCAGCGTTTTCATAATGTTTTTTCTCTAGTACTTAAATGCTATCAGGTTGTAGATTTGGATGCTTAATCTACTTTGAGTTGATTTTTGTATCAGGTGTAAGGTAGGGTATAGATACAATTTTCCCAGCACTATTTGTTGAAGAGACTATCCTTTCTCCAGTGATCCATATTAGCTAATTTCTCCAAGATGAGTTTGTTTAAAATGTATAGATTAATGCTAGAGGTTTATATTCTGTTCCATTGATTTAGATGTCAATTTTGTGCCAATTCCAGGGTGTTTTGATTATAACTATCCTATACTATGTCTTGAAGTCTGGTATTGTGATACCTCTGGATTTTTTTAAAGACTTATTTACTTATTTGAAAGGTAGAGTTACAAAGAGGCAGAGGCAGAGAGAGAAAAAGAGAGAGAGAGAGGTCTTCCATCTGCTAGTTCACTCCCCAGGTGGCTGCTGTAATGGCTGAGCTGTGCCAATCCAAAGCCAGGAGGCAGGAACTTCTTTTAGGATTCCAGCGTGGATGCAGGGGCCCTAGGACTTGTGCCAACTTCCACTATTTTCCCAGGCCACAGCAGAGAGCTGGATCAGAAGTGGAGTGGCCGGGTCTTTTACCAGTGTCCATATGGGATGCCAGCACTGCAGGCAGTGGCTTTATCTGCTATGCCACAGTGCTGGCCCTCTGGGTTTGTTTTTGTTGTTTAAAATTGTTTTAGCTATTTGAGTTCTTTTGTGTTTCTATATGAATTTCAAATTTGATTTTTCTAAATCTGAGAAGAATGTGTTTGGTATTTTGATTGGGATCACATTGAATCTGTATATTATTTGTGGTGATATGGGCATTCTGATTAGTTCTTCCAGCCCACAGACATGGACAATTATTCCATTTAGGGAGGGTTTTTTTGTTTTTTAATCTTCATTGTAGATATTTTTTACATCCGTAGTGAAATTTATTTCAAGTTATTATATTTTTTATAACATGTGAATGGGACCAAACTTACATGTTCTTTCTCATGCATGGCATTATTTGTATACAGACTATTGACTTTTAAGTGTTGATTTTATATCCTGCAACTTCACCAAATTTCCTTTAGCATTCCAATAGTCTCTTAGTATAGTCTTTCGGTCCCCCTATATATAAAATTTTGTCACTTGAAAAAGGGATAATTTGACTTCTTCCTGCCTAGTTGTATCCCCTTCATTTCTTTATTTGTCTAACGGCTCTGGCCAAAAATTCTAGACTATGCTGAATAGCAGTGGTGAGAATGGACATCCTTGTCTGGTTCCAGATCTTAGTGGGAATGCTTCCAATTCTTCCCCATTCAGTAAGATGCTATCTGTGGTTTTGTTATAAATTGCTTCAGTTGTATTGTGGAATGTTGCTTCTATACCCAATTTGCTTAATTTTTAATCATCAAAGAATATTGTATTTTATAAAATTGTTTCTCTGCTTCTATTGAGATAATCATATGGTTTTTATCCTTCCATTTGTAAATGTGATGTATCATGTGTATTGATTTGCATATGTTGAACCATTCTTGCATACCAGAGATAAATCCCACTTGGTCTGTGTGAATGATCTTTCTGATGTGTTGTTGGATTTGATTAGCTGTATTTTGTTGAGAATTTCTGCATCTGTGTTCAAAATGGATATTTGTGTATAATTCTCTTTCTTCTATCTTTTTCTGATTCAGGAATTGAGGAATTAAGTCCTAGATAGACTCAAAGTCAGTGGGGAATGTGGGCTTTTATCTGTGATAAAATCCCCTAATTGTGTGAGAGAGAGCTGCTACAGCCTCTACTGGTATTAAGGTGATGCTTTCTACCTGCTGGTCACCAGGTGATCTCATTGGGCTTTGGGTAAAAAGAAATATGCTTTTTTTTCACAGAGTCCTGCTAGGGCTCCAGGCTGGACTCAGAGTCAGTGTGATCTGTAAGATTCTCCCTCAGGCAATGCCACCATTGACTGGGGCTGCCACTAACCTTCAGTATGCTCTCCTCTTGATATAAGAAAATGGCATCTCCTCTAGGCCCCCACTGTAAGAGTCATAGGTGGTGTCCCCACACTCTGCTCTGTGCTTGTGCTCTCTACACTGCTCCATGACATCTCTCTTCTCTATGTGGAATTTCCATGGTTAACTGTTCTCTAACTGTTCCCTAAGAATGCAGTTCCTAGCTTTTCTACTATTATCTTCTCCTGGCCAAAATCAGCGTGTCTTCTGCCTTTTCAGCCATCTTGGAATCCTACAGTAACAATTTGAATGAATGTGAAGGTAGAAAATCTGCCAAAGTACAAAGAAATCCAAAGTAAACAATAGAAATATTTATGGAAAAATGGTAGGGCCAAGTCATTTTTTATCAGTAACAACCTTGAACATTAATGACTTAAACTCTCCAATTAATGGCTGAAAAGATTAAAAAACAAGACTCATTTATTTCTAACTACAAGAAACACACATCACCAACAAAGATACATGCAGAACAAAGTGTAAGAGATATTCCATCTTAACAAAAGGCAGAAAAAATCAGGTGTAGCCATACTAATATCAGACCAAAAAAAAAAAATAGAAAATCTGTAGAGAGAAAGAAAGGTGCTATGTAATGTTTAAGGGATTGATTCAACAGGAAGATGTGACTATAACAAATTTGTATGCATCCAATGCTGGGGTGCCTGGCTATTTAAAAGAAATGTTAATGGACCTAAAGGGAGACATAGATTCCATCACAGTAGTAATGAGGTATTTCAACACCTCACTTTCATCAATGGACAGATCAACTAGATCGAAAATCAACAGAGAAACAACAGAGTTAATTGACACTATGGACCAAATGGACATAACTGATATGTACAGAATTTTTAATCCTACAGTTGCAGAATACACATTCTTTTTATTAGTGAATGGGATGTTCTCTAGGCTAGACCATATGCTAAGCCATATAGAAGTCTCAGCAAGTTCAAAAAAATCAAAATCATATCATACATTTTTTCTGATCACAGTTAAATGAAGCTGCAAATTAAGACCCAAGAATCTATAGAACATATGCAAACACATGGAGACTGAACAACACACTCCTGAATGAACATTAGTCATAGAAGAAACCAAAGAGATGGAGGAGATGTACAATTTGGGACATGCTCAATCGGACTTGCCCCAAATGGTACAGTTAGAAACGTGCCAGGGGATTCCAATTCAATCTCATCAAGGTAGCATGTACCAATGCCATCTCACTAGTCCAAGTGATCAATTTCAATTCACTTTAAGGACTTAGACTATATCTTTCCAGTGTCTCCTGGTGAGAAATCTGCTGTCAATCTAATTGGAGTCATTTTAAAGGTAATTTGGTGTTTCTTGAACATTTTCTAGAATCCATTCTTTATGTTTTACATTCAAAAGTTTGACTATAATGTGTTGAGGTGAAGATCTTTTTTGGTCATATCTATCTGGTGTTCTATGTCCTGTACTTGGAAGTCTGTATCTTCCTCCAAATTAGGGAAATTTTACACTATTATTTGACTAAACAAGTCTTCTAAACCATTTTGTTTTTCCATTTCTTTAGGAACTCCAAATATATGTGTATTTGGTTGTGTGACTGTATCTAATAGTTATTGAGCACTGTTCATGGCTTTTTTTTTTTTCTGTTTTTTCTTCATTTTGTTTTGTCTGACAGATATTTACAAATATTTATCTTGTAGCTCAGATATTCTTTCTTCTGCCTCACCAAGTCTGTTTTTAAGGCTTTCTATTGTATTTTTAGTTCATATATTGAAAGCCTAATTTATAATATTTCAGTTTTATTTTTCTCTTATATCTCTCTAGCAGAATTCATTATCAATGTCATATACAGATTTTTTTTTAAACTTATATAATTTCTTCTCTGTGTTTTTGAGTAATTTTGTAAATATTATTTTGAATTCCTTTTTGGGCATGTCTGTTATCTTCTCATCTTCACAGTCTAATATTGAAGTATTTTATTTTGTTTATTTTGGAGAGTCATATTATCTCTCTTGTTCATTTATTGTATTTCAAGTTTATTTCCATGCATCTGGGGAAACACTTGTTGATATCTCCTCTGAAGACACTGTGTTGGAAATGTGCCTTTATGGCTTACTGGAATGTCTGTCCCTTTAGCAAACAACAAGAGTTGTGTGCTGGGTGGGGCCAGGGAGCTTTGGCCTGTGTTTCTGTGTGGGACATGGGTCCAGAGTGACACCCAAGTTTGGTGTACTAGATTTCCTCGATCATCAGTAGAAGGAAGGGGGCAGTTGTATTGGCTGGCTTGTGCAGAGTATCATCCCTCCTCTGTGCTAGTGTGATGCAGTGACCTTGGGTGAGTTCACAGTACCTTCGTATACCACCCGTGCAGACACACAAACAGCACAAATGATCAGTTCACTCCATAATGTGAGTGTGGTCTTTGAAGACCCTCTCCAGCACTCAGGGAGTTCTGACCTTCTGTTACTAGAACAGTGATTGGCCAAAGATCCATCCCTATCCCATGCATTTGTCAGTTTCCCAACCTACCATACAGTTACAAGATTCCCATAGTAATGATAAATGCATTTCGTATATTTAATCATTGCATTCTTAAGGTATTTCTAGTGTGAGATAAATTGGACATTTTTATATAAACTATAATCCTTTGTTTTCTGTATATATGTAGATTTGTGTGTATATGTGTCTTAGTCCATTTTGTGCTACTATAACAAAATAGCTGAGATTGTACAAGTTATAATATATAGCCATTTATTGGCCATGGTCCTGGAGGAGTGTATGTTTAAGACTGAGGGACTGACATCCATCAAGGGCTTTCTTGCTGTGTTATCCTATCTTAGAAGGACAAAAATAAAGTGACATAAAGATAAAGAAGTCAAACTCACAGCTTCAAGCTTTCCCTCCAACATAAATATGTCCTGTTAGGTCTCATCAAAGTGTTGCACTGGATATTAAATTTCCAACACAGGTTTTTTGGGGGGACATATTTGAACCATCAAAATATATGCACCAATATAGTACATCTATTTAGTATTGATGGCTTATATAAATGTTTGCCAATCCATGGTATAAATAGTGATAGACACAATGGATTTTTGAGAAGGAAAATAGCTTGCTAGAATTTCAAGAAAACTTGCTTCATGTTCAGGATGGAGATACACCTTACTTTCAGTCACTGTAACAATTTAAGTCACATATATTGTCTAATAAAAAAAGGAATTTAAATAAAAATTATAAATGTTAATATCTCTCTAAAATGTAGTGAAAGAGTGAGAGTAATGTAAGTATCTTTCTCTTTCTCTCTCTCCATGTATATCTATAGAGAGAGATTTAGAATACCTTCTGTTACAAGCAATTTGATGGTTGTTATGTTGCAAGTTAATAGCACATGGTTCACACACATAATGTTCTGATGTTATGCTGGAGAAGAGAAACATAAAGTAATAAGAATGCATATAATGTGTTAAAAAATAAAGTTTTCTGGCATGTTTATCAAAGCGCTAGCACAAAACATTGGAAATAGTACCCTCTGACAAGACAGGATTTTAAGTATTTTCTTTTGCTTTAAACTACATCTCTTTTTCACATACCTTAATATGTGAAAAATAACTAGTTGTAAAATTGTGAAAAATGAAGATTGTTTTAAAAATATAAATTTAGTGTTAAAAGGAGGATACTTGTATGATAAAGAAATAAAAGGTCTATAAAAATTGCTAAGTCTACAGTCAGCATGTTAAACTTGCTGAACATTCTGTTAAAAATACTTTGTTCACCTGTATATTATTAGGTTGGTTTTATTTCAGAATAATCATTTTCAAGGAGCTCAAGCATTTTAACAGCTTAAAAAGCTGAAGTAGATTTCATAGAACAAGTTATAGTACCTAACTTTTAGTCACAATAGTATGCATTTTGCCATGCCTCTTAAGTAAATAATCACAGAATATCAATGTTGTTGCCTGGTTAACATAAGCAGCTTAATATTTTTGAAAGAAATAGCATAAGCTTGAAGAAATAAAAAGTGGGTGTTTAGTAATGCATTAAAACAAAAAAAAGTTTGATACCAGATCATACATTCTCTAGTGTTGTGATTTTTATGTTAATGTTAAAATATAAAATGTTGCAAAGTGGTTATGGTTGAGGTAACAATGTATAGAAGCAAATTCTGAATAATAAAATACCATCTTTCTTTATATAACATTTTAAACATATTTCACAAATCTCTTTCCTCTAACATTGTGACATTTTCACTGACCATATTATATTATGAAGCTTGATTTATTGGTAGCATAAGCTTTTTCAAAAAAAATCTCTGTTGAAAGATGACACATTCTGTGCACTAAATAAAGCTATCATTGGAAATGCATTATGTATTTGTAGTTCAGGTCAACAAAATGATTTTGATTGTGACCTGATTTTACAATGAAGTCTTTGTTACAAAAAATCTTTCTTGTTTTCAAGTAGATATTTCAAATATTTCTGTGACATCATTTTAAATTACACACAATGACATAGAATGCAGGTATAAACTGCTTATTATGAAGAAGCTGAAATCCTATGCTTATACTTGAAATCAAGTGTGACCTAGAAAGTTTTGAAATAAGTGATCTATTGTTCATTCATTCTGTTATCTTTTCAGAAGTGATTTTCGGGACCCAGATTGTCCAGAATTATGCCAGCTTATAAAGGGTCAGCAATGGTGATGAAATGAATCTGAATACCAGATCATGTTCTCTACTCATCCTATCAGTTTTCTTAATGACAATGTGAACAGTGTTCATACTTATTTGATTAAATGTTTCACAGCATAGGCAGGTGACTATTTTCTACCACAACATATTCTATATTCTTTGAAGAATTAAAAAAGAGGAGATAAAAGTCTCCAAATATAAATATAATGATAAAGATAAGGAAGTGCTGATTACCAATCAGCACAGTATTTGAAAGTGTTGAAGTGTCATACTCTATAAAAATGTGCAGTTATTACATGTTAATTAGGAAAGTATAAAGGGAGCCATTTGGCCTAGTGGTTAAGATGCTGGTTATGATGCCTGTAACCTGCATTACAATGCCTTACTTTGATAGCCAGCTTGGTTCCTAATTTTAGCTTGCTGCTAATGTGGACCTTGGAAGGCCTTGGAAATGACTCAATTAGTTGGGTTCCTGCCACCTATATGGGGGACTTGGATTTAGTTCCCATCTCCTGGTTCCATAATGGGCATTTGGCGAGTGAACCAGGAGATGAGAGCTCGCTCTCTCGCTCTCTCACTCTCTGTCTCTCTCTCATGCTGTCTCTGTTTCTCTCTCTTTTCCATTCAAAAATAAAAATTTAAAATATACAAAATCCTTATGAAATTAGAAAAAGTATAAAAGTATTGGAATGTGAAAATATTGCTTTATATGATTTAACAACTGAGTAACACAGTTGTATATTATATTCCATTATATTTATTTTTAGAAAACGTGCCTGAATACCCCCAAACTTAAATCTTGATGCATTTGTTCTAGTTAACTCCATATTAACTTTTAAAAGATTTATTTCTTTATTTGTAAAGCAGAGTTACAGAGAGGCAGAGGCAGAGAGAGAGAAAAAAATCTTCCATCTGCTGGTTCACTCCCCAAATAGCCTCAACGGCCAGAGCTGTGCCGATCTGAAGCCAGGAGCCAGCAGCTTCTTCTGGATCTCCCATGTGGGGTCAGGGGCCCAAGCACTTGGGCCATTTTCTACTGCTTTCCCAGGCTATAGCAGAGAGCTGGATTGGAAGTGGAGCAGCCAGGATTTAAACCCAAAAGTTACAAGTACATAAAAGGTTAAGAAGTAAACAGAATGGTAAATCACTACACATTTATTAAAATGGACAAAATTCAACATGAGGACAACATCAAATGCTATTGAGCATGTGGAGCAACAGAAATGCTGTAAGGAATGTTAAAATGACTCAACCACTTTGGAACAGTTTGACAAATGCTTAAAAAATTAAACACACTTTAACATATGATCTGGTAATTGGGCTCTATTATGAGTTTAAAATTTAGAACTTCACTTGGAAGTTTATAGCAATTTTATTCATAATTGCCAAAACTTGGAACGAAATAAGATGTTCTTCAATAAGTGAATAACTAAAACATTGGTACTCAAACTATTTTGCTTATTAATATTTCCCAAAATTAATAAGCTGTGTGGGTTCTTGCCACATAGTCAGAGGAGAATTTTGAATACTGGCTCAAATAGACCAGACAAGACTGTAAGTTTTAAGGATTTTATTCAGTGTGAGAAATACATAGGAGAGTGAGGGCTCTATCTAAGTGAGAAAGAAAAGTCTAGAAATTATGTTGGAGTCCATACCAAGCAGAGAGCAGGCCAGGAGCCACATGCAGCCAGCGTCTGGTTCTGAGCAGCCATAAGTAGCTTAGCACGAAGATCGAATATCGACGTGAAGGCAGAGAGAGGTCAGGAGTCAGCCCTGTGCAGTAAGCATGCAGGCAGGAAAGCAAGGAGCAGGTGCCCCAAAGGCCTGCTCCAACGAGGGGCAACAAAGGACAATAATGGCGAGAAAGGGCCGGGCTCACCATGTTACATGTTATCCACTTCCAGAGGGCAGTGGTTATGTAGCCTGATTGGCAGGTGGGCTTACAGATGGGATCAGGTAAGGGCGTGAGAGCACACGGGGGCATGGTGGAGGGTGTGGTCTTACAGCTCACAAAACTAATCGAATTTTATCCTATCTGCCTGCCTATGTCAATACATCCAAAAAATGAAATATTATTTAATGCTGTACATAAATGCATCATCAAGTCCTAAGAGGCCTTAGAGGAAACTTAAATGCCTACTACTAAGTGAAAGGACATGATCTAAAAAGGCTGCCTACTGTCTGATTCCAAAATACAGCATTGTATAAAATTTAACAGAGTGAAAAGTCAGTGATTGCCTGAGACTAGCAAAAATGATTAATTAGTAGGCAGATCACAGGTGGATTTTAGGACAGTAAAACTGCTTTTTGATAACATAATGGTGGATGGTTGATGTATGTCATTATAAATTTTACCAACCCATAGAATGTACATCAACAGTGAAACCTGATGTAAGCTCTAAACTCTCAATGATAATAATCAGCATTAGGACATCAGTTGTAACAACTAAATCACTATAATGGGGTGTATTGATAATGAAGCACACTTTCCACTTGAGGCCAAAGGGGCTATTTGGGATATCTTGGTACTTTCCAGCGAATTTTACTATGAATCTAAATTTCTTTAAAAAAAGTAAAGTTTATTAAAATGCTTTACATGTGGCAACATGGATGAACCTTGAACAAATTGTGTTAAATGAAAGAAACCAGACCCAAATCACCATATATTCATATTGTATGATTACATTTATGTAAAATATCAAGAGAGGCAAGTCCATGGTAAGAGAAAGTTGACCTTCAAATAAACATTAACTTTTGAATGAATAAGAAAATTACATATTAAAACAATAGAATGTTTTTCAGTAGTAAACTGGAAGAAGCTATTGATAAACACAATAACATTGCAACATGGGTGAACCTCAATATTCTGAGTTAAAGAAGCCAAATGAACAAACAAAATAGCACATGCTCTTTGAAGATGGCAATAATAATTGCTTCAAATTCCTTGAAGTCCATGGGCTTCAAATTCCATATGACTTTCTCCTGACACATGTTGTTAGCATGTATATTGTTCAAATGAGATTAACATAAAAATTTCAGAAAATATTTTCTTTAAATAATCACATGAAATAATTGAAACTATTTCTATCATTATTAAATATTCTCTTGAAATGTGCTTACATATTCACCTTTCTTTAAATCTAAAGAATATAGTACATACCTGCAAAAATGAAAATATCCTTCTTAACTTTGGTATACCTGATATGTATTTTTTTCTTGAAAATTTATGTAAACTTAATTTCATTTTTAGAAAAGTATGCATAGTGAAACAATGTAAAGATTCACAAATGTAGAAATAATCATGTTCAATTCATTTTCCTAATTCAACTCATATATTGATAAAACTAATATGTCAACTTTCTTTCATTTATGCTATTCATTCAGACAATTGAATTTGCTGCAAAAATACCTATTCAGTTTAAGATTATTTGCTTATTTCCATTTCCGTGTAATTATAATATTGTAAAATATAAAAAGAAACTGAAATAAACGTTATAAATTTTTGCCATCTTTAATTTATACATATATGTAAAATTCAAAATAGTTAATTTTAGCTTAAATGATCATATGCAATGTTTTTTCAATTTTTATTTATTTGAAAGGTTGAGTTACAGAGGAAAAGAAAGAACGAGAGTTCTCCCATCCACTGGTTCACTCTCAAAAAGGGTGCAATGACAAACACTGGACCATGCTGAAACCAGGAGCCAGGAGCTTCCTCCACATCTCCCACATGTTTGCAGGGGCCCAAGCAATTGGCCCATCTTCTGCTGCTTTCCAAGGCCATAGCAGAGAGTTGGATATAAAGTGGAGCAACAGAGACTTGAACCAGCACCCATGTTTTCCCTCAAAATTCTATTTTTTAAACAATTTTCCAGTGAAAATTATATTACCACACCAGAATTTAACATTTCAACTCATATAATCATGGTTTTCAAAATAAGCTGTTTAATATTCATCTTACTTGAAAGGTACATGCACACAGAGAGAGGAGGAAGGAAAGAGAGAGAAGGACAAAGAGATGTCTTTCATCCACTGGCTCATTCTGCAAATTTCTGCATTAGCTGAGACTTGACCAAGCTGAAACCAGGAGCTAAGAACTCAATCTGGGGGTCCCACATGGATAGCAGGGACCTAAGTAATTGAGTCATCATCAGCTACATGCTGTCTCATGGGGTACACTTTACAAATCAGAAGCTGAGCCAAGACTCAAAACAAGCACTCTGCTATATGATGTGGGAGTCCCAAGTGACATCCTGTTGTACTAAATTCAGCTTTATTAATTACATTTGAAGTTTAACAAACTGACATGTTTAAGAAAACAACTCAATCTAAATCTCTTTTTTAAAGATACATATTAAGATCTTAGATATCCTGTCTAAAATTACCAGAAATTACTCATTTTGATACTCCATGGTTTTGAAGCCCACATTTATCTAAACATAACCTACTTATTCATGTATGGAGAGAAACTTCACAATTGCTGTGTCATAGTAGGTAAAGCCGCTGCTTGCAGTGCCAGCATCCCATTATAGGCACTGGGTCATGTCCCAGCTGCTCCACTTTCAATCCAGCTCTCTGCTGTGGCCCATGAAAGTAGTAGAAGATGGCCCAAGTCTTGGGCTCCTGAACCGATGTGGGAGACCTGGAAGAAGCTCCTGGCTTCCTATAGACTCAGCTTTGGCCAATGCAGCCACTTGGGGAGTAAACCAGAGGATGGAAGATCTGTCTTTCTCTCTTTACCTCTGCCTCTCTGTAACTCTGCCTTTCAAATAATAACTAAATCTTAAGGAAAAAAAAGAAAAACATAGATGCCCATTGTAAGTAATGATTTAGTAATACTAATTTCTATCATCAATCAAAACAACCATATGTATCTCTGATTAAACTTGTTTATATTTAAATCATTCTTTCAATTAGATCAATTTGAAGATGAATTTATTGTATGTTTCTATCATAGTATATTACTTTTTCCATTAAAGATATATTACTTACATTAATAATTTTAATGTTGACAATTTGTATGACTAATGTTTGTTTTAATAATTCAAACACAGAACACAATAAACTAATTCTGTCCCAAATCATCTATATTGTATTGAAAATATAGCTCAGAACATGTGATTTTATTTTTAACTAACATCATTCTTGCTTAAAGTAAAACATGCTTTTAATATTGACTATACATAAGATAGAGTAATACAGTAGAACACCAAGATAATTTGAGGCAATTTTTTTCTGTCATTATTGAAAATGATTAGAAATAATATTTCATAAAATAGAACAATTAATGGAAAACAATGGAGTCTTATGAGATCAATTAATTTACCATCCGTTTTATTAATAATTGGGTTTAGGTTCCTTGGGTGATATCAGAACAGTAGAAATTAATGATAATCTTTTTCAAAGTTTGCTTTATTTTTACTGTATGAACTTTTTCTCTCTAGAATATTGCACTGGGAAAAATATAAAAGAATTTAATACATTAATAATATAATTTTTTAATTTTATAATGCTATGAAATATCAGATATATGACTTAAGTCAATTTTTGAAAAGCAATATAGTATATCATAACATATCCCCTTAGCAACTGAAACCATAAATATTTTCAAAAAGCTTAATGTCTCCTCATATGCATTCCCAATTTTATTCTCTTTCATCTTCAGAAAACAAAATTTTTCTAAATTAGAGGTTTATAATACTGATTCATTTATCTACAGTTTTATTAAAATAGGGGAAAATTGAAAAATTTTGCATTTTGGAAAATGAATATATTATATATGTTTCTTTCAATTTTCTACAACATGCTGATGAAATTTATACATTTTTGTTCTTAAACCCTAGACACTTAATTGTCTTATAACCTTTAGGTTTATAAAAGAACTTCTAAAAACTTGAATATACATATTTTCATAACATAAAGATTTTGCAATTTGTTTTTCTAAAAAAAGTAAACTATAAATATATACTGGAGCTAAATATAAAACATATATATATATATATATATATATATATATATATACACAGATACTAAAAGTTAAAAAAAATTATTTTAGATTAGGCTGGGTCTACAGATAAAACTCCAAAAATCAAATTCACAGAAGGAAAATAAAGGATAAGTTAAACCAGCATTAAAATCATCTGTTTTTGGATATACTCTTCTGGGAATGAAAAATACACATTTCAAAATGGAAGAAACTTTAGAAATTATATATGATAAAGTAACTGTTTCTAGGATATACAAATAATAAATGTCTAAATAATAAGGAAAATAAACAGCTTACTTAAATTTTGAGCAAGTCATTTAGATACATATAATACTAGAAAAAATATACAAATGGCAAAAAATCAGATCAAGAGAATTTCAATGTTTTTAATCATTGGGAAAATTTTCAGTTAAAGCACAAGATACCATGACACACCAACTAGAATGAATGCAATTTTTTAAAAAAAAATCTTACAAATCAATAGATGTTAAAGATACTTTTAAATGTGGGAATGACACCACAATTTTGATATATCTTAGTGCAAATGAAAAAAATGGGTCATCAATTTGGAGGATATTTGATATTTCTTCATAAAGTAAAACATTCACCATAAGATTGAAAAATCCCATTTGTTTACTTAAGTGAAATAAAAATTTATATTCCACAAAGATATTTGTGAAAATCTTCATGATATCTTATTCATAACTGCCATCAGGTAGATTAATATGAAAATAGCCCTTCATTCACAAAATGGAATATTAATATCAAATAAAAATAAATTTTTATATAAACAAAACATATCAATATCACAAACATAATACTAAAGAAAGAAGTCAGAGTCAAAAGTTCACCTACTTTATGATTCTATTTATATGGCTCTCTAGAAAACATACAACTATAAGTATTAAAAATAGATCACTAATAACCTAGGGTTTGGTTTGGGAAAGATTTGACCACACATTGGCACAGAGAAATTTTGTAAAGTCATGGAATCATTCCAGCTTTTTATTCTGGTGTTTATAAAATGACTATATATTTTGCAAAAACTTTTAGAAAAGTACGTGACTTATATTGTAATAAGATATTTTCAGATGGACAATGAAATAGGTTAAACGCATTCTAACACAATAATAAAATAATATAATTTATCTTAGGAAATACTAACTGAATTGCTATAAGAATTTTTTAAATTTAAAAAGAAATGATACTGGATCTTCACCAGTATCCAATGATTTCTGGAAAACTGTAGAAAGTATATATACATACTCAACTATAACAGATACTAATTTTATATCTTGAAATATTGAAGAGCTTCTTGACTGGATAAAGGTGAAATGACAACAAATTGTGAGGTTTTTAAAATTATGCAAAATAAGTGAAAGCTAGAGCATACAAGGCTAAAGTAAATGGAATTTAATCTAATGAAAGCATTACAGCTTTTGTTAAGCAGTTTAATGTTGTTTAAGGTAGACTATCACTAGTCAATAATGCATATTTAAACCATTCACATTTTTAGCATAAGTACTGAGTATAATGGCATATCACTAAAAAGATCAACACAAAGACAAAATAGTATATTAATAAAATATTTACACTAATTTAGATAAAGACAAAGCAAACAACAAAACCAGACAACCCAGGAAGAAAATAAAGATAAAAACAACAATCGTAAAAGTAGTTCTGTCAACGCACAAATGTCATTTCACTGAGTAGTTCAATTCAAAGAAGGTTGCCATGTCTAGCATAGTGGAGTATTGGGATTGCTGGTACTTGTGATGTCCCTGCTTATATCAGAACTCCAGTTGAAGTTCTGGGATGCTGTGCTTCAGATTCAAAACCTGCTAATGTGCCTGGAATGCAGCAGAAGATGACTCATGTGCTTGAGCCCCTGCCACTCCTGTGTAGACCTAGATGGAGTTCCAGGGTACTGGCTTTGGTCTGGTCCAGTCTTGGACATTTTGGCCATTTGGGGAGAGAATCAGCAGATGGAAGACCTCTCTGTGTCTTTGACTCTTCCTCTCTCTCTATCACAATGCCTGTCAAACAAATAAATAAATAAAGTTTAAAAAATAATACAAAAGAAAGGATGTCAGAGTCCAGGAAAAAGCCCATAATCTACCGACTATACATCTCTCTAAATATGTATACCTTGCCAGACTGAATGTTGAATAATGGAAAATTATACATTGTTTAATTAGTAAACATGAGAAGTTTCAAACAATGAAATTTCAGAAACAAGGAGATTCCCCAAAATCAATAATGACAATTTATAAAGACAAATATGCCTATTTATCAAGAACATGTATGGATTGATGTGGCACAGCAGTTTAAAGCACTACATGGATACTGTCATCCCAGATCAGTTATTAGAATCCAGTCCCATCTCCACTTCCATTCCAGATTCCTACTAATGCGCTTGGTAGGCAGCAGATGATGACTCAAGTACTTGAGCCTCTAACACCCATATGCGAAATGCAGATAGAATTTCTGGTTTCCTGCTTCAGCTTGGCCCAGCCAAGGCTGGTGTGAACACTGGGATATGAACCAGCAGGTAGAAGATCTCCTTCTCTGTAGTTTTCTCTCCCTCTCTGTCATTGTGCCTTTCAAATGAATGAATGAATGAATGAATGAATGAATGAAGAAAAAGAAACCTTAAGTATGTCAAATATATATAGATGTACTGTTAAAAATTCAAAAAAAGCAAATATTTATGGAGCTAAAAGACATATACACATAATCATAACTGTAGCACTTAACACTATTCTGTTACTAATTAATATGACAAATGAGCAATGAGTCAATCTGAGTATAAATATTTGAACAACACTATCAGCCAGTGATACTGAATTACAAATTATAGAACATCAAATAATTGCAGAACATATGTTATTCTCCAGTGCCCAGAGTTAACCTGATAAGTCATATGATAGGCTATAAAGTAAGAGTTGAGTACTTTTAAAAGATTAAATAATGCCAGTAAGTTATCTGGTAAAAAATCAATTCACACAATATTAACAAAAAAGCTAAACATTTTAAATATTTTTAAATTAAACAATAGAACTCTTAGTACTTTAATAACCATACAAAGAAAACATTATTATTAGAAAACACTCAAAGTTACGTAAGATTTTAAATAAATTTATTATCAAATAATGAGGTTTGAAATCTTTAAGTCTTTACTGTATACATCTAAAGAGAGGGCTAAAGGAAAAATGATACCTAAAGAAAAAAGAAGAGCAGAAGTTGGTAAAATAGAAAGTAAAAAGTGCAGAAATAAATAAAATCTAAAATAGAGTTTTATAAAAATGCTAAAGTTTATCAGCCCCTACGAAAATTATCTCAGAAAAAAAGGGGATTTTATTTTAACATTTAATTACTTAATTTTTTGAAAAACAGAGTGACGGAAAGAGGGAGATTCGGGGGGAGGATCTTCTATCCATTGGTTCACTACCCAAATTCCTGGTACAGCCAGGGCTGTTCTAGGCCTAATCCAGGAGCCAAAAGCTCCATCAGGGTCCCCCATAGGATAGACAGGGACTCAAATATTTGGAGCATCATCATCTGCCTTCCCGAATTAGTGGGAAGCTGGATTGGAAGTGGAGGAGCTTGAACTTGAACTGTCACACAGCCATGGGATGTGGGTGTCACAGTGATCTAGTGGAAGGTGCTGTCAGATGTAAAACTAGAAAGAATTATGATTGTAATTCTTGCCATATAAAGAAAGATAATAGCATGTTAGAGAGAATAAACCAAACTCACATGAGTAAGGACTCAATACAAATTTTAATACCTGGTCTAGTTGTTTGTTCTGCTGACTGGATCTTTATTCATGGAAGACTCCTAAAATAAATGAGGATCTTAACTACCCTAGCTATTCTAAAACTTATTCTTAAATGAATATAAAACTTAATATATATGGCATTCCACATATAAAAATACCACTCCATAATAATATAAAACATGATTTTCATTGGCTATATTGCTCTATATTCAGACTCTGAATCCTCAAAGTTTAGCATTTGTAAATAAAAATCTTTATACTCATATCCTAGTCCTTCTGCTATTTTGTGCCATGTAGAATTTTTTTTATTGTTTAAAGCAATCCTTGTAAGTCACACAATTTTGAGGATTAATGATAATGTATAATTTCTTTATAATTCAATTTGTTATAAAGTAATGAATTTCTGTACAGTTGTATATTTATTACTTTCTGTCTGTCTATAGAAATGTGTCCTGTAATATCAACATCTCATATGTACTCCCACAGTCTTCTAAATCCATAATACATCCAGCAGTATAACTGACAGAGCTGAATTTATAAATATCATAGACTTCACGTCTGTGCTATTGTTTTCTGGACATAAAGCTCATTTCTCAAGCAGGTTGTAATTTATGTGACTAGATCATTCATTAAAATGTTTGGCTGTATAATTTCTATTTCATTTATAAACACTGTGATCATGTATCTTTATCCAAATGATGTCTATTATTGCATAAATCTTTCATATTTACTCAATGTAGTTGATTATGTGATATAATAGTTCTTATGCCACAGTTAAATTTATCCTAAAATGAACACCATAAAATCTATTCTTGTCTAGTTTCTTAGTTTCATTTTATATTCATTCATTTCATAAGCATTATTGATATTGGCTATGTACTGGGCACTGCTCAATGAAAGGTATCTGATGAGAAATATACTCATTTCTAAATAGATATAGAGATACTTTGTAATGCAGTTACAAAAAAACAGTTACGAACATTCCAGGTAGAATGAAAATTGTTTATATGGAGGCAAGCACATACTGTTATGGGAAAACAAGAGCATACCTAGCACAGTTTTGAGACTTTGTGAAAAAATATTCTGGCAGAGGTAAACTCAGCCTGAGAAAAAATAAGAATAGGCATGAATCATACATGTTAGGAAAGCATGGAAGGGCAATTTAGACAGTGGTGAACAGGGTAACATCTTTAGCATAAATTGTTTAGTGTGACTGAAAGATAGAATGAATAATTGAATATGACTAAAAATGATGCTGCAAAAGTAAAAAGAAATCTTAGGCATTAGAAATGCTTGGGGTTATTTAAAGGAATTTTTGACTTTGTGTATTGTTAATTTCCCCAGTCTGCAACTGGTCTTTCAATCATCTTCCTTGATGACCCTCCAGATCTCTTATGTATATGTACTCCAAACTTGCATTGGATAACACATAGAAAAAAAGTTTAAATATATATATATATGTGTGTGTGTGTGTGTGTGTGTGTGTGTATGAGTATGTTCATGCTATGTTAGAAATACAGATAACTTTCCACTTCACTTGTGTTATAGAAAGAAATAATTTTGTAAACTGAAAATTTGTATGTATCAAACTCACTGAGACAGCATGTCAGATAACCAATGCAGACAATTTATTTTGGGAAGATATTTACAAAGTTTTAGAAAAGCACAAACAGTATTTCCGAGAGGAGGCAATGCAGAATTCAAATCCTCCCTCCAAAACACAAGTACCAAAGTAATGGAGGAATTAATGGCTCTGACTTAGAAACCAGGGCCACTTTACTGTGGAAGCTGGAATCAAGGCAGACATCCTTAGAGCAAAGAAGGCAATGAGAGGCGCCTATCTCCTAGAAAGGAGTGGGAAAGGTATAACAGGTGGTGCATAAAACTTTGCCTGTGGCAATGGCAAATAAGAAAAAAAAAAACAAAAACAAAAACAAAACACCTGGGCTACTTCCCTGATTGGAAATGAAAGTTCAGAATTAACGTTCCCCTGTGTCTGCTCCTGTGTGATACAGATGGAGCTGGGTGGAGGAGGGAAAAAAGTGAATAGGACAAGAGCAATCTGGGTAAAAATAGCCTGTACTTTAGATATTTATAATTTATCCTGGTACAGTCTCAATCTGTGAACCAAGATTCTTAACCTGAGACCTACTTATTAATGTGACAGTACCAAGGGGTGAGACCTTTTGTAAGTCATTAAGACATAAGGGTGAGTCCCTGTGGATAGAGTTAATTCCCTCATCAAAGGGATTGAGGGCCTGGGTTCCTCCCTCTTCCTCATCTCTTCCTTGGGTTGCAGCCACAAGGCATCATGCTGAGTACACAGAACAGCACTCACTAGACGCAGAACCTGGGGAAATCTTCATCTTGGTCCCCCAAGTACCAAAACTGTGAGAGAAGCAATTCTATGGGTTACAAATTACCTAAATTGTTGTATATTTTTAAAGCCCAAACATTATTATATATGCTTTGAAAGGAAATTAGTGCTTCTATTAATTTATAAAATGCCTTTAGAGATGGCATTGGGGCACAATGGGTTAAGTCAGAATTTATAATGCCAGCATCCCATATGAGTGCCAGTTTGAGTCTGTGAATGAAAAAGATTTCTCTCTCTCTCTTCCTCTCTCTTTCTCCCTCTTCCTTTCCCTCTTGCTGTCTCTGTAACACTGCCTTTGAAATAAAATACATATTAAAAATGGCTTTAACATAATCATAGGAGATGAAGATGGTTATGATTATGGCATTGACAACATTTTTTTTTAGAAATTTAACATATGACAGACAATGTACCTGGCATACATCATCCCAAAAAATCCTCACATAAATTGGAGGTAGATTTTATTATTTCCATTTTACATGAGAGAAACTGGATCACAAAAGAATGACAAGAATTTGCCCCAAATAGAGACAATGAAGACAGAGTTATGATTCATCTCTGGGTTTATAGGAAAATTTGTGTTTCTGTATTATGGACAGTGTGGAAATAAACTCTGAATTGAAAAGCTTGCTACACAGTTCTCCTATGGTTTGTCAGACACTAGAAGTCAGGGTTCTGTTTCCCAATTTCTGCATATGACATAGCCTCATAGGAAACAGAGTGCATTGAAAAGGTGATGCAACTCTAGATTGAGTTTAGATGCTGGTTACATGAATTTAAATATTGACTTTATAACACAATGACCTTGTGGGCACGTGACTCAAATCCTGGGCCTAAGTTGTTTATGATGTATAATCAATGGGGTAATAATTCCTGTTTTACAAAGTTATTTTGAAGTTCAAGTGTTATTTTATGTAACAAATTACACAACATATCCTACACATAATTCATGAAATCCAAATAAATCTCTTAAAATAATAACAAATTTAAATTATTTGTATATAATTTTTCACATGATTTTAAAATGAGCATATTTATTATTTATATGACACAACCATACTATATCTGGTACCTAGTATTTTGAAGCAATTTGAAAATTCATAGAAATGTTGTAAAAGTTTTAATCCTTTATTTGGAATGTAGAGCCCACTAGAGATTTTAATTAAATAGCCAACCTGCTGTCTCATTTCATACTATAGCTCTACAGAATACATATTGGCTCAAAACACAATTTATTTTTGTTATATTCTTTTATCTTCTAGTTGACAGTGTTTTGATTAATATATATTATCTATTAGTCTATAAATTGATTAATATCACATTATAAGCTTTATTTTGTATATTTATAAGTAATATTTATCCTAAGTCTGATTCATGGATATTTATATACAACCTTATGAGGATATCTAAAAATTAAGTTTGTATGAAAATTAACACTTTGGTTGAATATACAAGTTAAATAATCCTGATTATAATAATCACCATGCCAGTCCTTCACTTCTCCCAAAGAATATTGAGGTGGGCAGGGGGAGAAGCAGTCAGTCTCTGATCACTGCCTGCTCTGACTTTGGCATAACCGTCACAGACAGTTTGGGAAAAGCAGCATTGCTACACTGACCTATATGACGACAGGGGGGATTTATACAGCTCAGCTGCCTGTAGGGAATCTCTGCTACAATGATAGCCTATTACACAGAAAGATGTTTGACATTCCTTGAGAAAGAACAACAAGAGTGTAAAATATAGTAGGGCAATGAGTTCTGTGATAGCAAAACCATTCATTTTCAGTAGAATTTTTACCAAAATGTATGAGAAGCTTATTGTTTTTATTAAAACAAATTGCAAACTTATTACAGCTGAAGTATAGAGCATTCATATCTTTCTCGCTCTTCCTGTCTGCACACACACACACACAGAGGCACACACACACAGAGGACTTCCAGAAATTCTTGGAGGGATGCCATTGTGGTGTTTTATCCTGTGGTTAACTCTCCACATGGCCTCAATGACTGGACTGAGCCAGGCCAAAGCTAAGAGCCCAGAACTCTGTCTAGGTCTCCCAACATGGTGGCAGCGCCCAGGTTTTTGATCCTCTTCTGCTGCCTTCTCAAGTTCATTAGCAGGGAGCTGGACTGGAAGTAGTATTCACATGGGATGTCAGTGCTAGAGTCATAGGTGGTAGCTTAACCTGCTGCACCAGAATATAGGCCCAATATTCCAGTTTCCTATATGAGACATTACAGAATTTTGATGTAAAATTACACCAATTTTATTTATCTATTGTACTTCCTAGTTCCTGTTCCTTGGAAGAATAATTCTTTTTTTCTTTGGGTACTAGCCTGGGTACTTACCTCCTGAAAAATGGAATTTAGAACATGTTAGTCGGGACCAGTGCTGTGGCATAGTGGTAAAGCTGCCGCCTGCAGTGCCAGTATCCCATATAGGCACCGGTTCATATCCAGCTGCTCCACTTCCAATCCAGCTCTCTGCTATGTCCTGGGAAAGCAGTAGAAGACTGCCCAAGTCCTTAGGTCCCTGCATCTGTGTGGGAGACCTGGAAGAAGCTCGTGGCTCTTGGCTTCAGATAGGCACAGCTCTGGTCATTGTGGCCAATTGGGGAGTGAACCAGCGGATGGAAGACCGCTCTCTCTCTTTCTCTCTGTCTCTCCTTGTCTCTGTGTGTAACTCTAACTTTCAAATAAATAAATCTTTGAAAAAAAAGTTAGTCTGGATTTAGATACTATTGCTGTAAATTATTTCAATATTGTTAGTTTTTTCCCCATATTCTGTTATAGCACTTTTTACTTGTTACTGATTTTACATATATTATTTGTTTGTAGTTATCTTAATAGATATTTAATAATTATCATGCATTATATTCATTCATCATTATTCCTTTGTTGATTTTAAGGAATTTCTTAGCATATTACATTTTCAGGGTCATAGCAAATGTATGATAATATAATAAAATTTCATTGATTGTTATGTTAATATGATATTAATACAAAAAGAACAGATGCAATGTAATTCATAGATAGTTTTAAGAAAATGATTATAATTCCCTCCTCTCCATTTTCTTCTCGATTTCTGCTTTCTTTTTTTCTTTCTCCCTCTCTTTCTCTCTCAATTTCTGAGATAATATATTTTCAATACACATTGCAGTTAAAACCATAATGCTCCAATGTAAAGAGTTCACCAAGTAAAATTAAAAAGATCATAGTTCAGCAGGGAATATAGGCAAGGGCTGTAAACAATGACCAAATGAAAAGGTATCAATTTCACTCATATGCAATAAATTTTAAATAAATCACAGGTAATTAAAGCTATAATAATTTCTTTTTTTATTTTTATTTTTTTGACAAGCAGAGTAGACAGTGAGAGAGAGAGACACAGAGAAAAAGGTCTTCCTTTTGCCATTGGTTCACCCTCCAATGGCCACCGCGCTGCGGCCAGTGCATCATGCTGATCCGAAGCCAGGAGCCAAGTGCTTCTCCTGGTCTCCCATGCAGGTGCAGGGCCCAAGCACTTGGGCCATCCTCCACTGCACTCCCAGGCCACATCAGAGAGCTGGCCTGGAAGGGGGGCAACTGGGACAGAATCAGGCACCCCGACCAGGACTAGAACCCGGTGTGCCGGCACTGCAGGCAGAGGATTAGCCTATTGAGCCGTGGCACTGGCCCTATAATAATTTCTTAACCATCAGTTTGACAAATATAAAAAACAAAGTTTGACACAACTGTATTTGCAGCAATACTGATACTCAAAAGCATTTATCTTTTTTTTTGCTTTTTAATTGTAGTTCCCATATATAAAGGATAATATGAGGTATTTGTCTTTCTGTGCTTGGTTTATTTCACTCAATGTGATATCCTCCAATTGTATCCATTTTGATGCATGTACTATGAGGTCAGCATCACGCTGATACCAAAACCAACACAACACAAAAAGAAAACTACAGACCTGTAAGTTAAAAAAAAATTCTCATCCAAATAATAGCAAAATTAATCCACATCACAAAGTTTACGTATCACAAATAAATGAGATTTATCTCAGATTTGAAAGGATGGTTCAACATTCATAAATCAATAAATGTCATAAATCAAAAAGCAGAATGAAGAACGAAAATTATATTGTCATATCAATAGATTTGAAGAAAGCATTTGATAAAATTCAAAATCCATTCATGATTAAAGAAAAACCCACAAACTAGGTGTAGAATGAACATAACTCAAAATTCTAGGGACTATAAAGGCAAAGCAACAGCCGATATTACACTGATGTGCAAAAGCTGAAATCATTAACTCTGAGATCAGGAACGAGACATGTATGTCCAGTTTGAACACTCTTATTCAATATGGTATTGGAAGTACCAGAAAAAAGCAATTAGGGAGAAGGAGGAAAGAAAGGGCATCAGAGTTGGAAAGGAGGAAGTAAAAATAGCCATGTTTGCAGATGACATGATGTTGAATATGGAAAAACATAAACGTTCCTTAAACGAGCTGTTAGAACTGATATACCAATTCAGTACATTTGCAGAATACAAAATATATATACAGAAAAGTGGTTTTATTATATGTTAATGATGACTTCACAAAAATATAAACCCAGAAATAAAAAAAGACCTGAAAGAGCTCTACAATGAAAATTATAAAACATTAATGAAAGGAATCATCAAGGACACACAAAAAATGCAAAGATATCCCTTGCTAATGGATTATAAGAATCAGTATCATTAAAATGTCTATTCTACAGATTCACTGCAATCACTATCAAAATCACCATAACATTCTTTATAGAATCCTAAATTTCATGTGGAATCATAAAAGACCCAGAAAATCCAAAGGGATCTTAAGCAAAGAAAAATAATATCAAGCTGGAGTTATCACAATACCCAACTTAAAAGCATACTACAAAGCTATAGTAATTACAATGATATAGCACTTGCAGAAAAACCATCAAATGGCTCAATGGAACAGTACAGAGAGTCCACAGATTCACTCATATAAAGACAGTCAACTAATTTTTTATATGGTTCCATACCATCAAACGTAGAAAGGATAATCTCTTCAGTAAATCATCTCTTCATAAATCTATTAAGTGGATATATATATATGAATAAAATTAGATCCATATCTCCCACCATATATAAAATTCAATTCAAGGTGGACTAGAGACCTTAATTAAGATGTGAGACTATGAAGTGTTGGAAGAAAATGTAGGGGAAACACTTCAAGACACTGGTATAGATGATGACTTGTTGGATAAGACTCCCAAAGCACAGGCAGCTAAACAAAACTAGACAAATGGGATTACAGAAATTTCAGAAGCTTCTGCACTGCAAAAGAAACAATAGAGTGAGGAGACATCCAACGGAATGGAAAAAAAATATTTGTAAGCTACCTATCTGACAAAGGACTAATATCCTGAATATATCAGCAACTAAAAAAACTCAACAACAACAATAACAACAATAAAAAACATAACGAATCCAGCTAAGACATGGGCAAAGGACTTTAACAAACAGTTCTAAAAATAAGAAATAAAAATTGGTAATAAATGCATGATAAAAATGGTCAACATCACTAGCCATCAGGGAAATGCAAATCAAAACCACAATGAGATATTTCCTCTCTCCTGTCAGAGTGGCTATTATCCAAAGACAGAAAGTAACAAATGCTGGGGAGGATGTGGAGGAGAACTCTTATATGCTGTGTGTGGAAATATAAATTTGTACAGCATCTGGGAAATAATTTGGAGATTTTTTTAAAACACTAAGTAGTAGAATCACCACATGATCTAGAAATGCAACTACTGGATATATACCCAAAAGATATGAACACATTACATCAAAGAAATACTTGCACCACCATGCGTATAACTACACTGTGCACAACAGCCAGAATATGGAATTAACCAAGGCATCCATCATCAGATGATTATATATATATGTATATATATATATAAAATGGAATATAATTCAGCTATAAAAAGAATGAAATTCTTCCTTGATTTCTAGACTTTTTAAAAATAATTTTCTTTTCACTTTCCTTTCTTAATTTTATCTGATTTTTGTTAGTTTTAATTTTGTTATTGTTTTAATCTTTTTTCACCTTTGTTCTTGCACTTTAGATATTTTCTCAATATCCCTTCTTTTTGCCAATTTTTGAAAGTTTCATAAGTATTCTAAAGTCACCATATACATAAATTTCAAAGACATTCATTACTCTAAATTGTCTTTCTTCACAATCCCTAACAAATACCTTCATCAAAAACTCAAGAATATCCATAACTCATGAATTTTGTTTTATTTGAAAGTATGCAGAGTGCTCTTGTGATGTTTGATCACATTTAAAAATAAATTATTTATTTGAAATGTAGAATGACTAAAAGGGAGAGAGAGGAAGAGAAGAGAAGAGAAGAGAAGAGAAGAGAAGAGAAGAGAAGAGAAGAGAAGAGAAGAGAAGTGAAGAGAAGAGAAGAGAAGAGAAGAGAAGAGAAGAGAAGAGAAGAGAAGAGAAGAGAAGAGAAGAGAAGAAGAGGGGAGGGGAAAGAGAGGTCAGGTCTTCAGTATTGTGGTTCACTCCACGAATGCCCACACATCCAAGGCTGGGTTAGACTGGAGCCAGGAGTCTGTAACTTCATCCAGGTCTCCCATGTTGGTGTCAGGGAACCAAGAACTTGATGCATCATCTGCTGCTTCTCAGGGTACACATTACCAGAAAGCTGGATCAGAAATGGAGTAGCCGAGAACTGAATCAGTCACTCTAATATGGAGTCTGGGCATTCCAAGTGGAAGTGTAACCCATGGAACCACAACACCCTCCTCCGTGTGGTAATAACTTCATTATCTCACTTTTCAGAAACTTATTTCACCCTCAACATTTGTTACAGTATATTCTCCCCGTTCTCTTATTTGTTGAACAGCTTGAGTTCTTTGCTAATGCTTCACTGTGCTGTAGGTTGTCCTACTTGAGCCTTTTTCTCTTCTATCACATGATGCTCCTATTCACACTACTGGCCAAAGTCATCATGCCGACAACTACATTCCAGTTTTCTAGATCCAAATTATCAATTGTCTGTACATATCTAGAATTTAAAGCTCACTATTATCTCGTATTTCCTTTTTTCAGATTATTTGAGTTTACTTATAGCAATTTGAATCTTCTATAAAATTATTTTTTCTGTGTTAATAATTTCAAATAGTCAGTCACTTTCACTTTCACTGCTTACCCCAAGGGGAGCATTTATGACTTTGCCTGACTAGACTAATGTCTTTTCCCATGTACCAAACTCCCTAATTCCCTAATTATTCTTTTTTTTTTTTTGGACAGGCAGAGTGGACAGTGAGAGAGAGAGAGGCAGCAGAGAGAAAGGAGAAAGTTCTCCCTTTTCCGTTGGTTCTTTGGTTCACCCCACAATGACCGCTGCGGCCGGCACGCTGTGGCTGGTGCACTATGCTGATCCAAAGGCAGGAGCCAAGTACTTCTCCTGGTCTCCCATGAGGGTGCAGGGCCCAAAGTCTTGGGCCATGCTCCACTGCACTCCTGGACCACAGCAGAGAGCTGGACTGGAAGAGGAGCAACCAGGACAGAATCTGGTGCCCCGACCAGGACTAGAACCAAGGGTGCTGGCGGCGAGCCACAGGCGGATGATTAGCCTATTGAGCCGCGGCACCGGCCCCTAATCATTCTTAAAAAAGGGTGACTATTCAAACTGAGACATACACATCTTCCCAGGACATCAAAGCAATATGAAAGAGGGGAAAGTTTATTTTATTTCATTTATTGGATGAAAGCATATAAATATTTGGATCTAGGGCTTTCAGGAGAAGCTACATCTTAGAACTAAATAATTCAAGGTTGATTAGGAATGGGGGTGGAGAGTTTATTTCTATACTTCCAGTCTTCCTTAGACCACTAAGTGTTTATTCCTTATTTTTTGTTTGTTTTGGTTTGATTTTCTAAATAAATTATGATATATTTTCAATTAAGTGATTATTGTAGTCTATGTCTCCCTTCAGATTAACATTTCTTTTAAATAAACAGGCACCCTGGCATTGCATGCATATACATTTATTATGGTCTTATCTACCTGTTGTAGTGATCCCTTAATCACTACATAATGCTCTTTTTGTCTCTTTTGACAGTTTTTGTGTTAATATATATTTTGTCTGATATTGGAATGGCTACATCTGCTCATTTCTGCTTTCCCGAGCATGAAATAACTTTTTCCATCCTTTCACTTTCAGTCTATATGCATCTTTATTGGTGAGGTGTGTTTCTTGTAGGCACCATTTAATCCATTCAGCCATCCTGTATCTTTTAATTGGAGAGATTGGGCCATATAAATTCAAGGTTTCTAATGATAAGTTACAACTTGCCTCGGCCATTTTTCTGTAAATTTTCCTATTATTTGCCTTAGATTTCCTTTATACTTTTACTGGGCAATTTTCTGCCTTTATATTCTATAATTGTGACTATCTTTCTGTTTTCTGTGTTCAGCACATCCTTAAGCATCGTTTAAGGCTGGACAAGTGGTAAAAATTCAATCTATTTGTTATGGGATGTCTTTATTTCATCTTTATTAAAAAATGAGAGCTTTGCAGAGTATAATATTCTGTGTTGACAGTTTTATTACTTAACACTTGGACTATGTCTCTCTATTCTGTCCTACCCTGTAGGGGGTTCCTGATGAGACATCAGCTGTGAGTATAATTGGAGATCCTCTGAATGTAATCTGGTATTTCTCTCATGCTTATTTTAGGATCTCTTCTTTGTGTTTTATTGTTGACAGTTTGACCGCAATGTGTCATGGTGAAGAACTTTTGTGGTCATGCATATAAGGAGTTCTATGTGCCCTCTGTACATAGACATCTCTTTTTTCTCTAGATTAGGGAAATTTTTGGTGATCATTTCACTGAATAGGTTTTCTAACCTATTCTCTCTTTCCACACCTTCAGGAAATTCTTAGACTTATATGTTAGGTTGTTTGATATTACTCCATAAATCTCTAATGCTATTTTTTGTTTTCCTAATTTATTCTTCTTTTTTGTTAGTCTGAATGAAAAGATTGAACTTCTAGTTCAGATATTCTTTCTTCTGCCTCACCAAGTCTGTTGTTAACACTTTGCACTGTATTTTTATTTGATGTATTGAATTTTTCATTTCTAATAATTCATTTTGCTTTCTCTTCACTATCTCAATTCATGGGAGAATTTTTCATTAATGTCATGTATGGGTTTTTTTTTTTAATTCATGTATTTGTTTCTCATTGTTTGTGCGTAATCCTATAACTAATCAATTGAGTTCCATTTCAGGCATTTCATCAATCTCTTCATCTTCACAATCTAATATTGTAATGTTATGTTTCTTTAGGGGGGTCATGTTGTCACCCTTATTCTTTTTTCTTGAATTTGTGCCTTTATTTTTAGGCGTTTATGATAAGTGTTAGTTTTTTCCTCTGATGGCTTTTATCTTTTTACTTTGCAACTGTGCTCTTTCAGTGAACACTCAGAGGTGTGTGGTGGGTGTGGCCAGGAATCTCTGGTCAGTGCTCCAGGGTGGGGCAAATATACAGGGTGAAACCACTAGGCCTGGTACATCTCTTCTTAGCAGAAAGGAAAGTATGATCACCTCTGTTGTTGTAATCACACCCCCACCTATTCTCTTCCAAGGTGATTAGTGCCAATGTTAGCCCACAGTGGGTACAATAATCCACGCTACTGTTTGAACTGCATATATAGAGGATCTGTGTAATCCTCAGTGTGAGCACGGATCTCATTGTCATGACTCACCCAGGCAATCAGGAAGCCCTGAGGATGTGGAGCTGCTCACATTGATTGGCCAGCGTCCCAGCTATACCCTGCACTTGCTTGTGCAGTCACAGAGTTCCCACAGTCTCAGCACACATAGCTCCCAAAGTCATGTTCTGTTCTACCCTGCTACCATCTCCTGTCCACAGAAAGCCAGAGAGATTCCCATAGCCTCTGCCTGCTGTGTTCTGCCTAAGAGGTTTGAGCTATGGAGCCTATGTTGAGAGTTGGGGGCACCTCACAGTCCTAAGTGTGTTCCTAGCCTCTGATAATCCTTCTACCCAGACTCAAAGGCACTGGGGAACCCTGATTTTTTCCCTTTAGTAGACTCTGGATCACACCAGTGCACAAGAGCAGCCATCTGCATCCTCCTGTCATCCACCCCAGTCATTTCACAATGTTGCCTTCTGCTTGCTAGTTTCCTGGTGTGGGCACCCGAGCTGCTGCTTCCGATACCACTAACAAGATGGCATCCTGTCCTGGCTATTTGCTGGGTATGTGCACAAGAGCTTCCATAGCTGCTGATTATGCCCTAAATGGTGCCTGCCCTTTCTCAGCCAGTTGTGGGGCACTGTTGCTGGGGAGGATGAGTAGTGAGAAACGTGCCCCTTTCTTCACTGTGTCAGTGGCTACCTTATCTCCCCCTCTCCATGCTGGAGCCATGCCAAGCTCTCCCTCTGGCTATCACCAGTGGCACAGGCTGCTGCAGCCTGATCTCACCTCACTCTCCAAAGCTGGCACTTTCTCCAACTCTCAGCTGCTGGGGACATGTGTGGTGTCTGTGTTTCCTCCCAGAGAATTTCAGCTGTGGTTTTCTCTCTCATTCTCCACTGAGAATGTACTTCCTCCATTTTTTTTTTTTTTCTATTTGGCCATAGCCTAGAGTAGCATCTTGGAATCTCCTAGATTTTCTTTTCCTCGTAAAATATAATAACATAAACTATTTAAAGTCCTGGCAATGGAGCTCTTATTGAGAATTTTGAGGATATTCTTTCCTTTATATAAAACTTTGAGAGACAAATGTAAATATTGATTGTCTTATAACTTTGACTCCCGTTAATTCCTTTTAGATTAGAAGCCTATACTTTACATTAATATTAAAACAAAGCCTGATACACTCACTTGGTGATGCCACAGAGGCTAAGCCATGTTATTACCATTTGGATAAAGCAGTAGCAAGGTGCTTTTTATTGTGCTAGGTGTAAAGCAAGTATGAACATTAAAATATAAAAAACTAAAAATTTGAGTAGCCAGTTTCAGAGACAGTTTTATTTTTATTCTAGAAATTACTATGGAACCATTGTTGCTGAAAAATTAACCACTGTTTTCCAGATGTCACTCTAAAGAGAAATGAAGGCTGGTGCCGCGGCTCACTAGGCTAATCCTCCGCCTTGCAGTGCCGGCACACGGGGTTCTAGTCCTTGTCGGGGCGCTGGATTCTGAGGCGTTTGCCCCTCTTCCAGGCCAGCTCTCTGCTGTGGCCCAGGAGAGGAGTGGAGGATGGCCTGAGTCCTTGGGCCCTGCACCCCATGGGAGACCAGGAGAAGTACCTGGCTTCTGGCTTTGGAGCAGCGTGATGCGCCGGCAGCAGCGCCCTGGCCGCGGTGGCCATTGGAGGGTGAACCAACGGCAAGAGGAAGACCTTTCTCCTTTCTCTCTGCCTCTCTCTCTCTCACTGTCCACTCTGCCTGTAAATAGATGAATAAATAAAGAGAAATGAAATCTTTCTGTCTGAAAAAATTACTATTTCTTTTTTTTTAAAGATTAATTTTATTTATTTGAAAGAGAGAGGTAGAGCCAGAGAGAGAGAGAGAGAGAGAGAGAGATCTTCCATCCATTGATTCACTCTCCAGATGACTGCAACGGCCAGAGCTGAGCTGATCTGAAGCCAGGAGCCAGGAGCTTCTTCCACGTTTCCCACATGGATGCAGGGGCCCAAGGACTTGGGCCATCTTCTACTGCTTTCTCAGGCCACAGCCAAGAGCTGGATCAGAAGTGGAGCAGACAGGACTAGAACCGGTGCCCATATGGGATGCTGGCACTGCAGACCACAGCTTAAACCTGCTGTGACAAAGTGTGGGACTCACTATTTCCTTCTTTAGCAATTTAGAACTGATTCTTTGGACACAATGTTGTCTCTATAGTAAGCATATCAACTTTAGAAAGAAAGCTTCAGTATCTCAAAATCATAGCAATGATCCCACACAGAATATGAGAGAAAGCAGACTTTCTCATTTAAATCAATAGCCTTGGGGTATATGCATTGAACTTTGAGTGTATGTATGTGCAAAGGCTAAGACTCATTATCAAGATCTGCTAGTTAGGCAGCAGATAACCACAGTATGGAGCAGAATTAGTTGAAATAGGTTGAGGGGGGATGCAAATGTGTTTGTGTACAAATTTGAATAAGGTATGTTTTTATCATTAGCATGGTGATTGTCACATTATTCCTTAGTGGGGGAAATAAGATATTATTTACAGAACAAATCCTGTAAATGTCCAAATCCTAAGTTCTACAAATATAAATTGAGTACACTTTATAAAAAAATTTTACAAAATGTAGGTTGAATCATGGATATTAAATCCTTTTTTATAACAAGTCTCATGTTTAAAAACACCCCACCTCCACAAAATATATTTTCATGTCTCTGAGCCTGGCAGATCTAGATTAATAAATTGATATTGCCTTGCTTCAGCAAAATTAGGTGAATAACATTCATTTGCCACTTTAGCAGGGATTTTAAAAGTACAATAACTTGTTCCTTCACAGCACAAAGAAATATAGAAAGTTTTTCAGAGGAGGGAACTCTAAGTTGCTTTTACTAAGTTGTTTTATCATGACATATATGTATGTCAGCATGATAAAAATATTATATGTCAAATGTTAATGGATTTCAAAATATTTTGCCAAAAAAGTTTAGTTAAATCTATGACCATTCTGGTTCATTTTCTACCCCAAGGCAATCATCACTATCATTCCTTGTGTGGCAATTATGGAGATGTTAGAAATGGGGCTTGGCTTTTGAAATTTTTTAATTTTTTAATTTATACAAGGTGAACAAGTTTTATGTATTCCATACATACAAATTCAGGAGCATAGTGATACTTCCCACCTTACTCTCCCTGTTCCACATTCCCACCATTCCTCCTCCTTCCTTTCTTACTGTTTTACTTTTTACAATAACACACAACCAGGCCTCCTTAGTGATTTAATTAAGCAGAGATGAAAATAGTAGCTGACAGCTAGCACAGTCTTTTAAGTTAGAGTCTGACTAATTAAATTTCAGAAAAAATTTCATGCCTTCACCCTTACTTCAGTCATCCTTGTTTAGGATAAAAAAAAAATTGAAATCTTTCGGCCTGACAATAATAATAATATAACAGGGAAATTGGAAGCTGTGAAAACACTGATGACCCAATTTAAAAAAAAAATGGACAAAACTTGTCAGCCATAGTAAATATAGTTTTTGTTCTGTTTTGTTTAGTTTTATTTTTAAAATTTATCTGGATCCAGCATGGTGGCATATAGGGATAAGCACCAGCTGCAAATTCATCGTCCCATATTAGCACTCATTCAAGACCCAGCATTACTTCACATTGGACAACACATTAAGGACAGATCCCAAATGAGAAGTAAGTACACAGTGACTACTGTTGTTGACTTAACAATTTGACCCTCTTATTTATGGTGTCAGTAATCTCCCTAGGCTCTAGTCATGAGTTGCCAAGGCTATGGAAGCCTTTTGAGTTCGCCGACTTCCATCTTATTCAGACAGGGTCATAGTCAAAGTGGAAGTTCTCTCCTCCCTTCAGAGAAAGGTACCTCCTTCTTTGATGGCCCCGTTCTTTCCACTGGGATTTCACTAGCAGAGATCTTTCATTAGGTCTTTTTTTTTTTTTTTCCAGAGTGTCTTGGCTTTCCATGCCTAAAATACTCTTATGTGCTCTTCAGCCAGATCTGAATGCCTTAAGGGCTGATTCTGAGGCCAGAGTGCTATTTAGGACATCTGCCATTCTATGAGTCTGCTGTGTATCCCGCTTCTAAGTAGAATGTGCATAATCTGTGGATACTGTGGTTGTACACAGTTTTGTACCTCCTCCTAGTTGATACTGGGATCTTATGAACACGTTTCTTATGTGAAATTCTATGAATTAAGTCAGACATCATATAAGCCCTATATGGTTACCTTGGAAGAGAAATTGTAGACAGAGACTCATATCCAGAACAAATGTCAATTCCAGTGAAGATGAATCACTGAATTCTGGGGCTAAAAGGGCCAGATAAAATTAATTTTGGTCCAAATTTCAGACTAGTCTTTGCACAAGAATGCGTCATATGAAAGAATTAGAATCATTCAATATTCTGACAGGATAAGCAATTCAGCAACTGCAGTGGTTAATTCAGTCTTGGTGTCAAAGAATCCATCTTGTTGAATAATTCATGGCCTCTACTCTTGATACCCAGCTAGTGCACTCACGGCTCACTGCAAAAGCAGCCTCATACTCAAGAATAGAGCTTAGCTGAAGACCACTAGCAATTCATCTTTGCTACCTAGTTGTTGAGTAATTCCTCTGCAGTGGATGCTCTGATGTTGTTTGAAAGATGGCAATATAAAAGGATTCAAAGACTTACTTCCCTGAGTCCGTTCTTCTTTTTTCTGCCCCACACCCTTTGTACAATCTGTGAGTTAGCGTTTCTTTTAAATACACAATCCACCAGCCAAGCCACTTATTAATGCCTTTGATGTGCATATTTCCCTATGTTAAGCTAGTTCTTTCTCCAGACAATGCAGAACTACCATAGGCACTGTTTATATTTCTGGTCACTTAAATGATTTCCATTTATCAATGTATTTATGGGCAGTTATGATGGGACTCAAGTGTGATAATATTTCATTTTTAGCTGATACTATATTTCAAGCCTACACACCTAGAATCTAGGCATCTATCTTTCCTTTCCTGCAAACTGCTCGTATTAAACCTTCAATTACAAACTGCTCATATGAAACCTTCAATCAGTCAAAAAGGTATTGAGTTGAGGTAGAAGCACTGGTACAATAATGATTTGTAGAACTGTTGTCAGTCTTAACTTCCATGTGTAATTTACTTCTGTTAATCTGGAACCAATTGAGACCAAGACTAAATAGACATTACCATTATGCAGTGAGTGATATTTTTCTATATTGTTAAACTTTATGATTTATTAGGCCTGATAATATCCAATTAAAGAAAAAAGCATTTAATTTCATAGGCAGTTCAAGTTCTGTTGCTAATGGGTCCACCAAGTACATCAGGAACTGCTTTTTAAATAGAAATTCTTTGAGGGCAGAATAAGTGCTTTGTTTCCCAAACTCTGGGAATCATATTTGTGACATTGCCACTAGCATTTACTTGAGACTTCACAACTTTCGGCTGTCATAGATTTGTACAGTAACATTGGATTGTCTCAGCCGTATTACCTGAGCAGGCACAGAAGTGATGCTTACAGCACAGACTAAAGAGCTATACAATGGGGGCTGGCATTGTGGCATAGTGATTAAAGCTGCCACCAGGGACCCTGGCGTCCCATATCCTCTTACTGTCCTAGCTGCTCACTTTTCAACCCGGCTCTCTCCTAATGGGCCTAGGAAAGCAGCAGTAGAGGCCAAAGAACTTGGGCCCTTGGATGAAACTCCTGCCTCCCGGCTTTGTCCTGGCCCAGCCCTAGCCATTGTGGCCATTTGTGGAGTGGGGTATGAACCAGCAGATGGAAGATCTTTCTCTGTCTTTCTCTCTCCTTTTCCCTTCTCTCTCTGTAACTCTGCCTTTCAAATAAATATTTTTTGAAAAAAGAGAGAGCTATAAAACTAATTTATTATGAAGTTCCCTGAATCTTGAAGCCTTCCACATCACCCAATAAGAATTATTAGAGTAGTAGCATGTATGTGTTTTATGCTACCTCCAAACTTAAAAAAAAAAAAAAAAAGACTCACCAAACTTTGTGCTCTGTTATTTTACTGGTTGCTTTGGAGTTTAGAGTATACACCTCTAACCCATAATCTATTTTCAAAAGATATGTTAGTCCACATACAGTACATAAGAATGATACAATAATCCTGCCATTTCTCCAGTGGACCTTTATGGTACTCTTGTCACATTTTTATTCAGACATGTATCTCATGGTCTATACATTATTATTATTGCTTAAAAATAAATAATCTTTAAAGAAACTCAGTAAATAAAAATACCATATTTTATAATAGAATTACCATTTTAAAAATTCTTAAAGGTGGGTCTTATATTCATGTAGTTTCATATTCCTTCTGACTGAAAAAAAAATCAAAATTTTCTTGTGAGTCTCCTGGTGATAATTTTTTCAGCTTTTAAAATGTCTGAAATTGTCTTTATTTTGTCTTTGAATATGAAGAATATTTTTCGAGGACAGGCACTGTGGCATGAGGTAGGCTGAAACGCTGCCTCTGGCTCTTGCATTCCATATGGGTCTCAGTTTGTGTCCTGGCTGCTCTTCTTCTGATCCAACTCTCTGTGTGTCCTGGAAACACATTAGAAAATGGCCCAAGTGCTTGGGCCCTGTGCCCATATGGGAGACCTGGAAGAAGTTTGTGACTCCTGGTTTTGAGTTGGCCCAGTTCCGGCTGTTGAGACAATTTGGGGAATAAACCAGTAAGAGACGTTTCTGTCTCTCCCTCTTTGTGTCTCTAGCTCTTTCTCTCTCAAATAAATAAATAAAATCTTTAAAAAAAAAGAATATTTCCCTGTGTATAGAATTCTATTTGATTTTCTACTTTCTTCTTTTAAATTTAAATTTGTTGCTCTACCATTATAAAGTTTGTGGTTTTTCCAGTAAGAAACCTATTTACATTTTTAGTTTTTTTTCTCTGCTTATAAAACTTCCCTTTTTATCTATTTATATTCAAGATTTTTTCCTTACAACTGATTTTGGGGTTTTTGATGATAATGTGTCTTTTTTATAAAGATGTGTTTATTTATTCATTTATTTTCATTCATTCATTTGAAAGGCAGAGTGACAGAGAGAGAGGGAAAGAGAGAAATAGCTCTTCCATCCTCTGGTTCATTCTCCAAATGGCCACGACAGCCCAGGTGTGAGCAAGGCTGAAGCCAGGAGGAGTACTCTGTCCTGTTATCCCTCAGGGATTGCAGGGACCCATGTACTTGGGGCATCTTCTGATGCCTTCCTAAGAGTATTAGCAGGAAACAGAGTAGATGAGTACCCAGGATTGAACCAGCATGCCAGTTTAAGATACTGATGTCACGGTAGTGACTTGTGTCAAATGCTGGCATAATGTATCTTTATGTTATTTTGCCTTCATATTTTCTTGTGTTTGAGTGTAATGGCTTTCTTGGCTCCCTGGGTTCCTAATTTTTGTCAAATTTGAAAAAAAAATACAGTTTTATTATTGATATGTTTCCTCTTCCATTCTCCTCTCCTGTAGAGACTATTCCCAAGGCCTCTTGAAGTATCTCAGCCCTCACTGATTGGTTCTTCCTTCTGTTGTTCTTTTTGCTCTCCTTGCTTCAAGTTGGAAAGCTGTTGCTGAGTCTTTCATGCCATTCTTTCTTCCTCTGCAATGCCTAGTGTGTTGCTAACCTAATCCGCTGTAATCTTAATCTAATGTTTTTATTGTATATTTAACAATATGATTTGCTTCTTTTTGATATGTCACAAATCTCTACTTAACTTTTTTGAACATATAAAATAGATTTACTATGCTATTTTAATGTCCCCTGTTAAATGTAACATCTGAGCTGTCCTTGATTGACTGATTTTTTTTTTTTCTTATATGAATTTTTTCATGCCTGGGAATCTTTGATTGGAGGATGTGTCATGTCTTTACCTTGATTGCTTTCTGGATTTTTAAAAACAGCTTCATAAGCTTTGCTCTGTGATGCAGTTATTGGAAATAGTTTTATTCTTTTGATATATGTGGCTTAACTTTTGTTACTTGGTCCAGAGCAATGTGTAGTCAAGGGTAATTATTCTTCACTGTTGAGGAAGGAATGCGTTGTATTTTAATAATATCTTGATTCATAAATTTTCTACATCTTGAGTGCCAGGCACTGTGCCTTTTAATAACTTTTATGGCTTCTTTTCCCAGCCTGAAGTCGTTTTTTCTTTATATGCCTCTTCTGTGGACTCCTTAGAGACCTCTCTAATGCAAGCATTGATCACTACTCTGGGGAATACTCCAGGATGATGGATGGAAGACCCTCCATCTGCTTGATTCAGGAAGTCTGGTGGGCTCTACCTCAGCTTCCCCTCACTGTTTCATCGTCTGAGCACTGCTTGAATTCAGTAAATAAGGGAATCTGGGAGGTTTCCCTCATTTGTTTCCAGTGTCTCAATGATCACTGCCCTTTATTGCTTGATGCCAAGATGTTTAGAGTTTTGTGCAAATTATATGCATTTGCTGTTTTTTTTTTGTTTGTTTATTATTTCCAACAGAAGCATAGGTGGAATGCCCAACATTCTATCATTGCCATTAGAGTAAAATCTTCCTGTGGCACATTTAGGCTTTTCTCTTTGTTCATGAGTTTTAACTGAATTAATACCAAGTGCCCATGTGTGCTTTTACTTGTATATCTTTTCTCCTTGTGTTTCATAGTACTAACTGAATTTATTCTTTGAATCTCACCCTCAAATGAATGTTTTGACTTTCTTTTCCACTGTATTTAAATTTCTATAAAACACAACCATGGATCCATAATGTGTTTAGTTAATATTTATTTTTTATTCATGTCTGGTAACACTAGGAAGTAGAGGAATTGTAAGATTCTGCTAGTGAGATATGAAAAGCATTTATTCCTTTACTTTATCCCAATAAACCAATACCTATTACTTATTCCTAATATCATAGTTGAAATTATGTGTTGGACAAAAGGGTATGATAACAATGATTATCATATATTGTTTTATGATCAGATGTGGAGACCTGTGCTGTAATTTCTGCTCCATTCCTCTTTGATAACTCCATCCCCAATCTCAGGTAAAAGATCTCCTTTTTCAAGGTAACTTCTTTCCAAAGTTATATCCCCAATACTCATCACTACTGCCAGTAGTCTAATTATGTTTTGCCTTTTTATTATGGTTGTGATGCTTTGTACATATATGTAACTTTTCATTATTTGGAAGATCATAAGTAAAGTAACGTGTCAAACCCCTTTTATTTCCCTATAATATTTTTACCATATATATTTGCATTTTTTACAAGGGGCATTTTTTTTCCTAGCCTAGTATATCTTTCATCCACCACCTCTATTGCCTTTAATTTATTTTGTTCTGCTGTGTGCAATGACATCTTAATTAAGGAGCTGTACTTATTTAAAGGAATTCACCCAAACATAAGTGATGAGATTCATTTAAGTATCTAGCATTTCTAGTACCAGTTATAGTAAGTAATTACGGTTCCCAATCTTTTTTCCTTTACATAAGGTTATTGCTCAAATTCTCTAATCTAAACTAACAAAAAAATTTTCAAAACCTATATTTTCCTATGTTCCAATGTCCCATGCATACTCTAATATAATCATTAATTTTTATTGTAGATGGAAATTCTCTAGATAATTATGTTATTCCATGTGCAATTAGGTAACAGCATTTTTCTACTGTGTGCTCTTCAAAGCTAATTGATAATTTTTTTTCCTAATTCCCAATTCCTGTTTTTTTCAGCTGCTCTTCCTCCTACTTTATCAATAACATTATTGTGGTTTCTAACTTGGCTAACATTGAACTACATTCTTAGAGTAATGTTTTTCAGCGTGAAGTGAAAACAAGGACTTTATTGTATAACAGCAAAGTATTATAAAGTCTTGTAACTCTTCTTTATCTAAAAATCAAACAATTGAATATTTTCTACATGTGGTTTAATTAATTTATTTACTAGATATTTACTTATTTTATTCAGCTAGGAGAGGGAGGGGAAGTGGAGAGGGAGAGGGAGGGGAGAGACTATCTTCTGCTCCCATCCCAGGTGCATTATCAGGAAGCTGCATCAATAGCAGTCAACCAGGACTCAAACCTCAGAGTTTCATTCATCAGTTGAAGACTATTATAGGAAAAAAAAAAGGTTTAGTAAGAGTTAACTCCTTCCTGACATTGGCAGGACATTGGTTCCTTTTAAGCCTTCAGCCAAAGATGGATAGATCGGACTCTTGAATTCTTGGACTGGGCTTATATTTGGCTTTTTGATTTTTGAGCCTTTGGATTCATTAAAAACTATACATCAGCGATGCCGGTGTCCACCTTATCAATTCACCCTGCACATTTTGGGACTTTTCAGCTCCACAATCACATGAGTGAATTCCTTATAATCAATCTCAGTTATTCCCTTTCTCCACATGCAAACACACACATACACATACTTTTTATTGCTTCTATTTCTTTGAGAAATATGACAAATAGACTATTATTTACCATAACAGATATAATTAATTGCATATAATAATTTGTTCACGATATACTGTGCTGTTCCCCTTTCTTACAACTCTTTCATCATTTACTCTGATGACATTTTCTTTTTCATGTGTTATCTGTGATTATTTTTGACTTTTTGAGAGAGCATCCCTCTCTTGCACAGTAAAATGTTTGTTTTTCAGATATTCATCTTTCACTTATTGTTCTCTTTTTCTTCCAGTATGCATTGCAGTAACTCAGTTCTCCATGTCTGAGCTTCCATATAAATAATATATATCTTTATTTATACAAATATTAAAATGAAATAATCTCTTTACATGTTCTATTTCTCAATGGAATGCAAACTATTTTGGAGATGGACTTCATTTTAAGCATCTTTGTATCCCAATATTTAGTTTATTATTTGGCATACAGAAGAAGACAGCAAGCTGATTTTATTGCCTTGACTTGGACTGAATTATTAGTGGAGATTAATCCAGAGAAAAAACAGTCAAGACTTTACAACTATCTAAATAAAAAATATAGAATCAATTATAAAGAAAATTTTAAAATCTAACATATTTTGAGATACATAAGAGTGATGATATTAAATAATTTAATTATGTAGAAATAGGCTGACCTGAACTGGCAGAATTATTTTGATCATGGATTTACTAAAGTGCTTTTCCTCCTGGTAACATTTTCCTCCTCTCTCTTTTTCCCCCTCTCTTTTAATCACTCTACTGAATTAAATATGTGTTTTAAGGAGAGTTGAGTAAAGCTATGACTTTTGAATATATGGAAATTTAACATGAAGCAATTTTCAAGCTTTCTATGTTTTATTATATGTGACATTAAATATTGACTTGCAGTTAGAATATAATATATCAGATTGGCACTAGAAAACTATTTAGTAAATTTGCAATTCTGAACGTACCTCAAAGAATTTTCTAGGGGAAAATGAAGGAAAATAAAGCCAAATTCTCATTGTATGTCTGAAGGTATATAATATTAATTATACTCTAGACAAATAACAATATTATTGTTTCTTTAGGATAAGTTAAAGTAAATGAAAGAATAAGCCACTTCTCCCTAAATTTTAAGTGCCTTTCCAGATTATAAAATTTGCGGATAGAAATAAATTTAAAAGACAGACCCTCCTGGCCTTGATCACACAAGAGTCAACTAAATTAACTGGGAACACAGCAGGGTTTATTACCAAGAATGAAATTAGTTCAATAGCTCTTTAAATACAATGTTGGAACCATGAGTTCACTGGAAGGCAAAGTAAAAATAAATTTGACTGTCAAATAGTGGCATTCATTAACTCCTGTCAGTCCTCTAATATGTTCTTTAATTTCCTTTCCTCTCTACTCATCCTTTTTCTTTGCTCCCCTTTTCCTTAATAGCATTGATTCCTAGAATTTTCCATTTAGAACAATGGACTAAAATTCTGGTAATTTATATTAAAAGATAAATACAGATATTCCTAGAATTGTGATAAAGTCATATCCCAGTAAATCCATCAATTTAACTAGAAAACGTATTTAAGCACAAAAATAATTTTAAGACACCTAACTTATCATACAATATAGGTCTCAACACACCACATGGTTGAGTATTGATTGCTCAGCCTTATGGTCACTGGGCTGACTGCTAGGGCAGTTCACTGCCAATGATCAGCATCATGAAGAGAGTATCCAACCACATATTGCTCAGGAAGAGAGTGAAATTCAAAATACAAAGTAGAATTTTAATAAATTCTTATTGCTTTCATACCATGATAAAAAGAAAAAAAAATCCTGGGCATAGCAGATAAAGCCACTGCTTGCAGTACTGGCATCCCATATGGGTGTCGGTTCAAGTCTCAGCTGCTCCACTTCTGATCCAGCTCTCTGCTATGGCCTGGGAAAGCAGTGGAAGATGGCCCAAGTCCTTGGGCCCTGGCACCCACATGGGAGTCCCGGAAGAAGTTCCTGGCTCCTGGCTTCTGATTGGCACAGCTCCAGCCATTGCGACCATCCTGGGAGTGAACCAGTAGATGGAAGACCTCTCTCTCTGCTTTTCCTTCTCTCTCTATGTAACTCTGATTTTTAAGTAAACTAAATAAATCTTAAAAAAAAAGAAAAAAAATCCTAAATTGAACTATGTGTAAGGGGTGATGATCTATAATCAATTTGTGGGCTGGTTAATTAATACTATCTTGATTCATAGAAGATTCTCCCCTTTGACTTTTCTAAAAATTCTACTGTTGTTACCCATTCTGAAAAGATGAATAATGAAATGCATCTATTAGCAGGCTGTTGAAGATACTTAGTGTAGTAGAATCCAAATGTAAGATAATTTAAGAATTGCTTGTGAGGTTTTAAAATTCATGTGTCCCATCCCATCTGCATATATTGTATCAAATCTGGGGATTGGGCTCAATATTTGCTTACAGTTAACTCTGATATTTATCAGGAGATGACAAATGGAGCTGGCAAATGGAGGGAATACTCAATGGACTGGAAAATAGAGCACATATTCAGTTTTGTATAAATGATATAAAACTAATATGAACAGGGTAGTTATGACTACAGATTTTTGGCAAAAAAGATCTTGGGCCTGAACCTAATACTTGTGTAGAAATTTTTTTGCAATTAAAAAACTGTGTGATGGTGAACTCTATGGAAACGATTGCATTTTCCTTGTGTTAGAGAAGGAATGAATTGCATCTTAGTAAGACTGCCTTGCTAAGTATGTGTGAATGCCATATAATCTTTATCATAAGCCTTCAGTCTTCAGATGTCTGTAATTTACTTCAAGTCAGATGCATCAATGAGTCATGGCAAATACTATTCTAATATATGAGTATAATGGCAACTAATCAAACTTTGTGTTTAAATTGATGTCTATATTTTAATATAGAACATGTTCTTTACTTATCATTTTAAATATAATTTTCCTTCTATTTTTTAATCCAAAGAAGATAAGTTATGAAAAAATATATTCTGTTACAGCACTTACCCTCACTGTAGGATTTCTGCTATAAATATCTCACTGAATGTTTCTTTGGCATTAATTTAAATTATATCTCTAAATAATATGTAATTATTTTCAAGAGCATAATCTCGGGCTGGCGCTGTGGCACAGTGTGATAACACCCTGGCCTGAAGCGCCGGCATCCCATATGAGCGCTGGTTCTGGTTCCGGCTGCTCCACTTCCGATCCAGCTCTCTGCTATGGCCTGGGAAAGCAGTAGAAGATGTCCAAAGTCCTTGGGCCCCTGCACCAGCATGGAAGACCCAGAAGAAACTCCTGGCTCCTGGCTTCGGATTGGTGCAGCTCCAGCCATTGCGGACAATTGGGGTGTGAACCATTGGATGGAAGATCTCTCTCTTTCTCTCTCTCTCTCTCTCTTTCTCTCTGCCTCTCCTCTCTCTGTGTAACTCTGACTTTCAAATAAATAAATAATTTTTTTTTTTAAAAAAAGAGTATAATCTATACCTACATTTTTGCCAATGAGTCAACTGAAATCCAAATAACTTTAATAACTTGCTCAGGGTTACACAGATATGAGTCAATTTAATTTCAAATTTTAGCTATTTTACTTCAGGGCTTTATGTACTTGTCCCTGGTCACTCAGGTATGTGAATATTTTGTGGAAAATTCATTCTACTCTGACAAGAATTCAAAGTTTATGTGAGCATAATGGTGAAAATGAATGGTTTGGGGAGTTCAAGAGCATGAAAAAATACATCTCAATATAATTATTAAATAATCATAATTTTAGCAGTAATAGAATCATCATTCTGATAACAGACAAACTCTAATCTTAAAAAAGTGACTTTTTTAAAAAAGATTTATTTATTTATTTGAAAGGCCAAGTTGCAGAGAAACAGATGGAGTGCGAGAGAGGTTGGTCTTCCATCCGGTGTTTCACTCCCCAAATGGTTGCGATGGTTGGAGCTGGGCTGATCTGAAGCCTGGATCCAGGAGCTTCCTCCAGGTCTCCCACATGGGTGCAGGGGTCCAAGGACTTGGACCATCCTCCACTGCTTTCACAGGCCATAGCAGAGAGCCAGATCAGAAGTGGAACAGCTGGGACTGAAACCGACAACCATATGGGATGCCGGCACTGCAGGTTGTAGCTTTGCCCCCTACACCACTGTGCCAACACAGTGCCAACACATACTTTTCATTTGATCCAGCTAATATTTCCAGCTGTTTTTTGTGCATAGGTAAAAATAGAAGTTCAAAATATGGAAATGATAAATGCCAATTTTCTTTCAAAGTAAATTGTTCCTCTAGCTATATCTCATGGGGATTTTTCTTCTGTCATGTTGACATAAATTCACATTTCTCCTAGGCAAAATGCATAAGTTACAATGTAATGGCCTTTTTAAAAAATGTGCTGGGTGGTTTCTTTTGTGCTCAGAGAAATATGACTATCATATGGTCAAATAAGCTAAATAAACAAGAAACTGAAATGATGAGTCCTGGCAAAAGCAATTTCAGAGGAGATGTTAATATATTTTAGTGAGTTATACATGATTGCAAATATAATTAGATTTCTAATATATAAAAAATGGTTCTGAAAGTTTAAAATAAGACTCTACCTATGCATTCCATATTACATGACATTGCAACTGAAAAAAAAGAAATAGATATTTAACTATTTTACGTCACAACTAACCTGCAATATATGGCTGTGAATTTTGAGTTTGCTGAGGTGTTTACTGTAGCACTGATTTCCAAGCAAGCAAAAGCTTCATTTAATTAAAGCACTTAATTTTGAACTGCTTCAAATTGAAACTATTGAGTCCACAGGATTAATTACCAGTGACGGTCACAGAACTAACCAAATCCTTGAATTTAACTATCTCTGGCTGTTTGACTAGCTGAAGTGGGCATTGGGAGGATGATCCTGAGGTCTGCAATCCGACTGCCCCCCAGCAGGCAGATCGCAACCAGACTCTGTCATGAGATGGTACTAAGTATGCATTCTGTGCCCAATGTGTGTTACAGTAGCCTCAGTTTCTTTCCATTTAATTTAACTGTGATTTTTAAATAAAATTTTTACTTAAATATTGAGGTGTCCTAAATTCTTAGCTAGAACATTTAGATACTCTTATTAAAATCTACTGGGAAAAGCATATTTTTCCTCAACAAACATGAAGAAGGTACCTAAGGAGATGATGGCACAAGCAGTGACAAAATATGTCATATGGAAAACTGATAGAAAGGGTTTGGATGCAGGTACCAAGATTGCATTAACAGTGTTTTTAATCATGTTTTGTTAGGCATTTGTTTATTAATGCTTTATTTATTTGTTTGTTTTGTAATAATTATTTGTTAAATTACTATGCAACAGTATTGAATAGGGACATGGGGATAAAAAATACATACAAAATGTATTTCCTTCTAGAGAAATTAATTTATTTGTATTTTTTTAACAAATAAACTTTTATTTTTATTTTTTTTAAAGATTTATTTTATCTATTTGAAAGACAGTTACAGAAAGAGGTAGAGACAGGGAGAGGTCTTCCATCTGCTGGTTCACTCTCCAGATGGCCGCAACGGCTGGAGCTGAGCCAATCCAAAGCCAGGAGCCAGGAGTTTCTTCTGGATCTCCCAAGCGGGTGCAGGGGCCCAAGGATTTGGGCCATCTTCTACTGCTATCCCAGGCCATAGCAGAGAGCTGGATTGGAAGAGGAGCGGCCAAGATTAGAACCAGAGCCCATATGGGATGCCAGGGCTTCAGGCCAGGACTGTAACCATCTGCATCACAGCGCTGGCCCCCCTTCTAGAGAAATTTAGAGCCTAGTGAATAGAATTGTTAATGTCCCAACTATAATAAAGTGTCATTACAGTTGCTATCATAGATGTCTTCCATTTGTTAAGAGACTGTCCATTCTCCAAGAATTAATTTTAGCCCATTTGTCAAAGATTAGTTAGTTAATTAGTTAATTAGTTTGATATTATATCCTGCAAATTTACCAAACTCTTTTATGTATTTTAATAGTCTCAGTGGAGTCTTTTGGTTTCCCTATATATAGGATCATGTCATCTGGAAACAGCAGATATTATATCCTGCAAATTTACCAAACTCTTTATGTATTTTAATAGTCTCAGTGGAGTCTTTTGGTTTCCCTATATAGAGGATCATGTCATCTGCAAACAGCAGTAAATTGATTTTCTCCTTTCTAATTTATATCTTTGATTTCTTGACTAATGGCTCTGGTTAAATCTTTTCAAACTATATTAAACAGCAATGTTGAAAGGGGGCATTCCTGTCTGGTTCCAGATTTGGAGGAAATGCTTACAACTTTTCCCCATCCGGTATGTCATATGTTGCCACAATTGTGTTGAGGAATGTTCTTCTATACTCAATTTGCTTAAGGTGTTTTTTTTTTTTTTTTTTTTTGACAGGCCGAGTGGACAGTGTAGACAGAGAGAGAGAAAGGTCTTCCTTTTGCCGTTGGTTCACCCTCCAATGGCCGCCGCGGCCTGCATGCTGTGGCCGGTGCACCGCGCTGATCCGATGGCAGGAACCAGGTGCTTCTCCTGGTCTCCCATGGGGTGCAGGGCCTGAGCACTTGGGCCGTGCTCCACTGCACTCCTTGTCCACAGCAGAGAGCTGGCCTGGAAGAGGGGCAGCTGGGACAGAATCCAGCGCCCCAACCGGGACTAGAACCCGGTGTGCCGGCGCTGCAGGCAGAGGATTAGCCTATTGAGCCGCAGCGCCGTCATGGTTTGTCCATTTTTAAATGGCTATATCACCTTATAGCCACACTAGGAGATTAAACTTTGATATTAGCAGACTTAATAACTTTTGTCTTTCTAAAAATACTGTTATTGCTTCTAGTTTGCCTTTTTCTGTTTATTGTTGTGTATCTTACATAGCTTCTGTTCCTGCTTCAGTGAATATCCTATTTATAGTTTTTGACTTTCTGTAGTTGTTTTCCTTTATTTTCATTGATAGTGTTCTTTTATCTGAATTTTTAAAAATTGTAACTTTGTTTTTTGAAAAAATATGTAAAGTGTGAATATTCACTACTCATATTTAAACGCGTGTTTCTATAGATGTCTAGGGATAAACCATAACAAGACAAGACAAGAAACTTTTCCTCTCCTCCCCTCCCCTGCCCTCCCACTCCTCTAAGATTGTTCCTCTCAGCTCTAAGACTGTTGCTGTCTGGCACTTTATGTTTAGGTTGTTGCCTGACTTTTTCAAATATTTCCTGTTTCTTTTTATGTAATTGATTTTTGTGTCATATGACCTTATCTTGGGTAGAGTTTTATTTTTGCAAGAATGTATTTTCTACTATTTCATAGAAATTAAAAAAAAAACTAAAATGTCCATTTTTTAAAAGAGAAGCCTTTCAGAACACTAATGATAAGCACTTGATCAATATAACTAATTATTATAAAATTGTGATTCTAAAAATCCATCCATCTCCAACAATTTTCCATCGAAGCACTGGTCAGCTCTGCCCTACTAGGTCTTATCTAAAGTTCAGAGTATAAATTGCATGTTTGTGTGTACATGCTCAATATTAATCTATTTGCATTTTCTAATATACCCTTTGGAAATACAAGATGCATATAGAAGAATTATTTGTAGCCTACTGAATAGCATTGCAAACTGTTATGTGTTCCTGAATTAAAACATTAGGGCTACTGATAAATTGTAGGCATATATGTATGTATATTTTACTTGGAAGTGCAATCAAGTCTTGTGGCTTGTTGGGTGTTAGACCAGAAGAAGCACAAGGTATCTGGATTGAATGACTAGATACTATCCTTTGAAATATAAAAAACAAGTTTGGGATATGGTTGGAAGGAGAAATCAGTAAGTCATACTTGCGGAATGTTAATTTTTATATTTCTGTAGACATTGTAACAGAGGACTCCTAATAGTCCAATGATGAAGTGATAAAGAAGTTCAAGAAATGTATGTGGCAACTTTTTCCATCTTTGATCACATACTTTTTTGTGTTTCCATGAGTATCTATTGTCTTTATTCAGAATGAATTACAACAGGTAAAGTTTAAATTAGCTAAAATTAGCTAAAATATTATTTATAATTTGAAACTAAATAGAAAATAATCCAGTGTAAAATCTGTTTCTCTGTTTTTATCATATTGATGCTTCTGAAGTTAGGCTCATATTTATGGCCACCCTTTGGTAATTTATGGATGAAAAAATTATTTAGTGCACAACACTAATGGTGTTTGTAATATTGAAGGAAATGACTCAAACAAAGGGGCCAAAGAGAAATTGGCTTCAAAAAATAAGTAGTCAATGATTTCAAATGTTTCAAATGTGTTAAATTAGGATGGGTTAGAATAATTCAGTGCACATTTGGTGTCAAGGAGAACATCATAGTTATATTCAAATGTTGCAAGTAGAATCAGAATTCTCAAATGTTCAAAGTACAGAGGAAATGAGAAAGGTAATTTATACAGTGGGGAAACAGAATGAGATAGGAAAATACTGATGAGTGAATAGAAGAGTATGTGGTACATAATGTGTTATACTGTTGTTTTTTTTTTTTTTTAAAAGTATTGTGTTTTTTAAGTGTCAAGAGGATTTTCACGTGATAACAGAGAACAGTGAGGAAGAATGAAGGAATTGTAAGTATAGGAAAATAGAGACAGAAAAAAGTGAGCAACATTCTGGAGTAAATGGAAATGTAGAAATTAGGATAGGAGAGAAAGGAACAAAGCATTAATTAGATTAAAGGGGAAGGTGTTTATTGTGGTGGTTAGGGCTTTGCTTGGGACATTCACAAACCTAAGAGATTGCCTGGGTTCGATTCTTTCTTCTGCTTCATATTCTAACGTCCAGTTAATGCACACTCTGTGAGGCAGCAGTGATGGCTCAAATAATAGAGTTTCTACTTCCAACATGGAAGATGTGGTATGAGTTCAGGCTTCTGGCTTTGACCCCAGCTGTTTTGGGCATTTGGGGAGTGAACTAGCAGATCAAAGATTCTCTCTCTCTCTCTCTCTCTTTTTCCATCTATCAGGTTTTCAAATGAAAGAAGGAGAACAGATAAAGGATATAATAGATCTGTGGGTTTGGCAGCAAATGTTTTAAATATCATCTATTAAATTAATAACCTTGTTTAGTCATTTTGTGTTAGACATGACATAGAATTTAGAATCATTCAAGATCACATTCTAGCTACTACTTATGAACTGACTGATGAAATTAGTATAAGCAACATCCAGGGATGCTAGCGCTCTCAGCTAAAACTTGAAGTGTTTTTCCTCTCTTCAAGCTTCCCATCCCACCCGGATCTCTGTGGTTTCTGAATTAAATAAACTTTGCTTTGCTCATTGTAAAATAAGTAAGCAAATAAATAAATAAAACAAACAAAAAAATCTTCAAACAATAATTTTTATCTTAAAGAGTTCCTGTGGTAATTAATGGCAATAGTGTTTGTGAAAATGGGATATGTATAAAATGAAAGATGATAAGCAAATATTTGTTCTTCTAGTAGAACACAAAGTGAATACTCCATTTGATTTACTTTTCTCAATAAGGGAAATACTTGCTAAATATGTGCTTATAAAGCCCTCTTTTACTCCCACTAAAATGTATTTATATTTGAAAAATAAAAGCCTTTTATTCTAGCAACTCTCCTAAAGGATGAAGAATTTGCATAAGATAATGAACGTTTGAAATTACTTATTTTTCTATAATCCATGCCAATGATGGATGGTGAAATACAAGAATGCTTTCTAAATTTTAACTAAATTAATATTAACAGCAATTTTGCTGCATTAATCTTTTTCAAAACTGGTTGGTTGCAGTTATCTGCTCCCCTTCTCCCCCTTGCATGTTAGTCCTACTTAAAGCATAACTTACTTGAAGGAGAAAACCCACAGCTGTGCTTTCCTGGTTGGGTTTTCAAACGATGGCAGCAAAGTATAAAAATTGAATTTCTGAATGTTCCTTGTTTAAATTTCATACATCTATGGTTCCCCTGTGAGTTTTAGGAATACATCTCTGCATGCTGGATTTCTCTCACAATGTTGGAAATATAATTTCTATGTGTAGCATGAAGTCTTCTGCTTTCCTACCTGGCAGACACTTCAAAACAAGGATAGGGAAAAATATTCAATTAGAAAAAAGAGTCTTTAATGAAATCAGTAAACACCTGAAAGTCACCAAATTATCAGACTTTTCAAGCTATTGTATTCCTCAGATGTATCATTCAAAACCCCATCATGCTGCTAATACAGCCTCGAAAGTAACCAAAGTGTTCAAAATATCCTATTATTTTCTCTTTTTTCCCACATTGTGCTATGGTTTGTAAATACTTTGAACATTCCTCAAGACTTCAGTTGTTGAAATCTAATCCTCACTCTGAAAATTAAGGGAGTGGGAAATTCTGTCTGTGATGCTTAGAAGAGGGCCTCTGGGAAATAGTATTAAGTAAAATAATTAAGGTTGAACTTTCATGATTGAATCCTGGTGGTTTTATAACAAGTAGAGAGACTAGATACAGATACACCTGTGTACAACATCTGTCTTGCCATGTGGTGCTCAGTAATGCTTTGAGACTCCTAGCAAGATTATCACCAGATGAGGCCCATAGATTTTGCACCACCAAAGCAATGAGCCAATATCAATGTTCTTTCTTTATAAAATAGCTTACCTCAGGCATTTTGTTATAATGAAAAAATGGAATAATACATGTTGGTTTACATAGCAATATTTATTTAATTGTATGAATCTGGATTTTTTAAACTATTTTCTTTATTTATTCTCTTATGTAAATATTCATGCCTTCCAAATAAGATATTAATGCATATCTGTTTCTCTTTATGGATATATTTGGGATATTTTTCTATTATGTTCAATAGCACAATCTTAGAATACTCTGGAAATTTCTCATTTGGGTTAACATACAATACTTTGACTGAACTTATTTCTTGCAATCTTGTGTCCTACTAAATGATTTTCTACATCATCTTCACTGTCACATTCAATGTTTTCTCATAGCATATTAGATATGTATTTCCTAGAATTGTTTGTTAGGATATTCATGATCAATATATTATTAACATTTCTTGGCTTTAGTTGCTGCCATTCCTCACATATACCCATTATACTTCAGCATTACAGACCTAATTGCTATCTTTAAATTTGATCTGTCTTCTGAAATAATTTCATTGACATAAAGATAATTCTTGTTTTAAAATTCTCACTACTATCTAATTCCTTGCTCTTCTAACCACAACACATTGAAAGTTTCTCAAAGACAATAATTTTCTTATTACATTTTGCTTTTATTCTTTTTATATCCTTGTTTTTTTTTGGTTTTTATATCCTTGTTTTATACAGAGCTAATAGTTAGACTTATTAATTTTTTGTGGAATATGTAAAGTAATTTAGACATAAATAAGAAAAGGTTTGCAAATAGAAAAGCAAAACTCCAGTGTTTTTACATTGAGATCATATTATCATAGTGTATTAGATTATGGCTTTTCTTCCCCATTTTTGCATATCTAAAACTTACTATTGTCAAATATTGCTATCATTAATTTTTCTAAAATCATTACTCATTTGCTTAGTATTATGAATTTCAAGCAGAAATATATATGCTTTTCTTGTTGATATCATATTTTCTGTAGCTTCACAGCTGTGATGGTGAATGTGTCAACTTAATTAGATCCAGGTATCTGATTAAATATTATTAGTGTCTGTGGTAATATCTTTAGAAGAAATTAGCATTTCAATTGGTGTATTAAGTAGACCTGTCTCCCCCCATATGCATACGCATCATTCAACTTGTTGAGACCCAAGTAAAATAAATGGACAGAGGATCTCTTTTTCAACTGATAACAGCTCCACTGAACTCAGTTTTTAACCTATGCAAAAGACAGATGGATCCTGCAAAATGACACTGGATTGTCTTAAACTTAACCATACAGTGACTCCAATTACAGCTGGTGTAATACATGTAGTTTTATTTCTTGAACAAGTTAACATATTCTCTGATACCTGGAACACAGCAATTGATCTAGCAAATATACTTTTTTTCTTCAATACTTGCTGGTAAGGACTACCAGGTGTAGCTGCATTCAGATGACAAGGCAAACCATATACCTTCAGTCTCCTACCTCTGGGCTGTGTCAGTGCTCTACCCCTTTGTCATGATTTAAAAGCTCACAGAGATCTGGATCACCTTTACTTTCTGTAAGACAACAACCATAAAATGAATCAACATTATGCTGTTAGGTTTCGGGTGATGGTCCTATGCCGTGTCACGACGATGGTAGAAAATCAAAAGGTAAGCAGATGTGTGCAAAAGAGCAAGTAGTATCACAAAACACGAGGCGTCAGTTGTTGTTCCATTAGGCAACAACCAACTTCTGAAAGAAAGATACTAATTCTCTTTAACAATCTAATCAACTCTTTTATTTATTTATTTTTTAAACTCTTTTATTTTAAAAAATTATTTATTTGAGAGGTAGAGTTATAGACAGAGAGAAAGATCTTCCACCCACCAGTTCACTTTCCAAAGGCTGCAATGTCCGGTTGATCTGAAGCCAGGAGCCACAAGCTTCTTCTGGGTCTCCCAAGCAGGTGCAAGAGCCCAAGTACCTGAGCCATCTTCTACAGCTTTCCCAGGCCATAGCAGAGGGCTGCATAAGAAAAATAGCAGCTGGGACTCAAAATGGCGCCCATATGTGGTCCTGGTGCTGAAGTTTAGTCCACTACACCACAGCACTGGCCCCCTAGTAAACTCTTAAAACTTTCAGTACCTCTCAGCACTACTGTATCAATTTTCAACATGATTTTCTGAGGAGACAAACAATATTAAAACCATGAGAAGGGAACAACAAATGACTTCCTTATATGACACCATACTTCAGGAACAAGCAGGCATCACTGAAGGGGCAATACTTTCTCCTTCCTGGAATAGACGTTTACTTTGGATTTTTTTTTTTAATAACGCTTTTATTTAAAGAATATAAATTTCCAAAATACAGCTTATAGATTACAATGGCTTCCCCCCCATAACTTCCCTCCCACCTGCAACCCTCCCCTTTCCCACTCCCTCTCCCCTTCCGTTCACATCAAGATTCATTTTCAATTCTCTTTATATACAGAAGGTCAGTTTAGTATATATTAAGTAAAGATTTCAACAGTTTGCCCTCACATAGCAACACAAAGTGAAAAATACTGTTGGAGTACCAGTTATAGTATTAATTCACAATGTATAGCACGTTAAGGACAGAGATCCTACATGATATATATATTTTTAAATTGATTAATTTTCTATGCAATTTCCAATTTAACACCAAGATTTTTTTTCATTTTTAATTATCTATATACAGAAGATTGATTCAGTATATACTGTGTAAAGATTTCATCAGTTTGCACCCACACAGAAACACAAAGTGTAAAAATACTGTTTCAGTACTAGTTATAGCATTATTTCACATTGGATAACACATTAAGGACAGATCCCTCATGAGACGTAAGTACACAGTGACTCCTGAAGTTGATTTAACAATTTGACACTCTTGTTTATGGCGTCAGTAATCTCCCTAGGCTCTAGTCATGAGTTGCCGAGGCTATGGAAGTCTTTAGGGTTTGCCGACTTCGATCTTATTCCGACAGGGTCATAGACAAAGTGGAAGTTCTCTCCTCCCTTCAGAGAAAGGTACTTTGGATTTTAATTTGCCTTCCCTGCATACAATATCTTTACCAAAACTTTAGGCTTTTCGTAATGCCTTACCTATCATCATGGTATTCCACATACCATTGCTTCTCATTAAGAAACTGAATATCACACTAAAAGAATTGTGACAATGGGCCCATTTTCATGGAATTTGCTGTTGTTACTATGTTCTCCAATATTCTGAAGTGCCTGGCTTGATAGAATGGTGGAATGACCTTTTGAAGGCTCCATTACTTCACCAACTAGGTGGCATTAAGTTGCAGAGTTGGAACAAGGTGTTAAAAAACTTCTATAAGCTCTGAATCTGCATCAAATATATGGTGCTATTTCTAGTTAGGATTCAATAGTTCAGGAATCAAAGGATGGAAATAGGAGTGATACCACTTACTATCACCTCTCATAACACAATTGAAGATGTTCACATGTTCACTTCTTCTTCACTTGGACTTACACTCTGCTGCTGTTGAGGTCTTTAATCCAGAGAGAGAAATCTTTCTACCTGCACACAAAACAATGTCATTGGACTGGGAATTGAGACTATTCACCTAACTAATTTGGGATCCTTATGCCTCTAAAACAACGTACTAAGAAATGTGTTATTTTACTGGCTGGGGTGATGAATCTTGATTAACATTTAGAAATTGTACTACTACCTGGAAGCCATTTGGATTTCCTCTTTTGAAAAATGTCCATTTAAGTCCTTGGCTCATCTCTTAAGTGTGTTGTTTGTTTTGTTGTGGAGTTTTTTGATCTCTTTGTAGATTCTGGTTATTAATCATTTATCAGGGCGGAGCCAAGATGGCGGAATAGTGAGGACGCGCACTAGCAGTCTGTAAAAAGATAGTTTAATAAAAACAGAGTTACTGTAGCCTCAGGAAAAATCTCAGGGAAAAAAATGCAGTGGAAATTCTTCCGGACCCAGTGAATGAGACGCAGAGGACCTAGGGGAAAGTAAGTTTGCGAACGGCAAATCGTGCCATAGAGACACGGGAGCTGCCGGGAGGGACGGGAACCGGACGGAACACAGTCGCCATTGGAATTGAGCGCTTAAACGGGAGCCGATACAGGGATCCCGAGACACTGGTGGGGGGAAGCAGACAACACGGGGGAAACAGCACAATTGAGGCGAGCCCACACGGACACTAGCCTCTCTCGTCACCCACCCTGCTAAGTCGAGCTAGATTAAACGCAGTGGCACGACGCGCGCCCGCCAACTGAGACGGGAGCCGGGCGGAACACAATCGCCGCAGGATCTGCGCGCGTGAACGGGAGCCGATACAGGGATCCCGAGACACTGGCGGGGGGAAGCAGACCCCCACGGGGGAAACAGCACAGTTGAGGCGAGCCCGCACGGACACTAGCCCCTCTCGCCGCCCACCTTGCGAAGTCGAATTTGATTAACGCAGTGGGACAAGGTGCGCCCGCCCATCACTGAGGTAGACGGAACCAAAAACCCGAGGCTGTAGAAACCTGAAGGGGATCCAAAAACTGGGAACACACCGCGCACACAAACTCCGTTACCTTGACAACCCAGAGAAAGAGTGTGGGGGAAAAAAAAAATGCCAAACAAAAACAGATTCCGAGGGAGCAAGATCAAGGAAGACGCTATGATGACCCCAAACGGAAAAGACACCCCAAGTCAGGATTATGAAGATAATGAGATAGAAGAAATGCAAGAAGCAGATCTCAAAGAATTGATAAGAACATTAAGAAGTTCTCAAAAACAAATTCTTGAACTACAGAAATCTTTAATGGATAAGATAGAAAATCTCTCTCGCGAGAATGAAGTACTACGGAGAAATCAAAACGAAATGAAACAACTAGTAGAACAAGAAGCTACGATAGTGACAAAAAATCTTAATGAATTGAAGAATTCAATAGATCAAGTGACAAGCAATCTTGAGGGCCTTAAAACCAGAATGGGTGAAGCAGAAGAGAGAATATCGGACCTAGAAGACAGTGAACAGGAGAGGAAACAGTCAAACCAAAGACAAGAAGAGGAAATTAGAAAACTAAAAGATATCGTCGGGAATTTACAGGATACTATTAAAAAACCCAACATTCGGGTTCTAGGTGTTCCTGAAGGTATGGAGAGGGAGAAAGGATTAGAAGGCCTTTTTAGGGAGATACTAGCAGAAAATTTTCCAGGCTTGGAGAAAGACAGAGAAATCCTAATCCAGGAAGCTCATAGAACCCCTAATAAACATGACCAAAAGAGATCCTCTGCACGACATATTGTAATTAAACTCACCACAGTGAAGCAAAAAGAAAAGATCCTAAAATGTGCAAGAGAGAAACGTCAGATTACTCTCAGAGGATCTCCAATTAGACTCACAGCTGACTTCTCATCAGAAACCCTACAAGCTAGAAGGGAATGGCGAGACATAGCCCAGGTACTTAGAGAGAAAAACTGCCAGCCCAGAATATTATACCCTGCAAAGCTCTCATTTGTGAATGAAGGCGAAATAAAGACCTTTCATAACAAACAAAAATTGAAAGAATTTGTTGCCACTCGCCCAGCCCTGCAAAAGATACTTAAAGACGTGTTACACACAGAAACACAGAAACACGACCATCAACATGAAAGAAGGTAAACGAAGGGAACCTCACGGCAAAAGATCACAGGGAATTCAAAGCATACATTAGAAAATATCTGGCAAATGGCAGGGCAAACTTACCACTTATCAATAGTCACATTGAACGTTAAAGGTCTAAACTGTCCTGTTAAAAGACAGAGATTGGCTGACTGGGTTAAGGAACAAAAACCATCTATTTGCTGCCTACAAGAAACACATCTTTCCAACGAAGATCCATACAGACTGAAAATAAAAGGATGGAACAAGATATACCACGCCAACAGAAATGAAAAAAGAGCGGGTGTAACCATCTTAATATCGGACTACATAAACTTTAACACAAAAACTGTTAAGAGAGACAAAGAGGGGCACTATATAATGATTAAGGGATCAATACTACAGGAAGATATAACAATTGTCAATGTATATGCACCTAATTACAGGCCACAGGTTTATTTAAAAAATTTGTTAAGAAACTTAAAGGGAGACTTAGACCCCAACACAATAGTACTGGGGGACTTCAATACTCCACTCACAGATATTGACAGATCGACAGAACAGAAGCTCAACAAGGAGACAGTAGATTTAAACAACACTATAGCCCAAATGGATCTAACAGATATCTACAGAACTTTTCATCCTACACGTAAAGCATTCACATTCTTCTCAGCAGTACATGGAACCTACTCTAGGATTGATCACATATTAGGCCATAAAGCAAGTCTCGGCAAATTCAAAAGAATTAGAATCATACGATGCAACTTCTCAGACCATAAGGGATTGAAGTTGGAAATTAGCAACTCAGGAATCCCTAGAGCATATGCAAACACATGGAGATTGAACAACATGCTCCTGAATGAACAATGGGTCAATGAAGAAATCAAAAGAGAAATCAAAAATTTTCTGGAAGTAAATGAGGATAACAACACAACATACCAAAACTTATGGGATACAGCAAAAGCAGTGTTAAGAGGAAAGTTTATATCAATAGGTGCCTACATCAAGAAACTGGAAAGGCACCAAATAGATGAGCTTTCAATGCATCTCAAGGATCTAGAAAATTTGCAGCAAACTAGACCCAAATCTAGTAGAAAAAGAGAAATAATCAAAATCAGAGAAGAAATCAACAGGATTGAATCCAAAAAAACATTACAAAAAATCAGCCAAACGAGGAGCTGGTTTTTTGAAAAAATAAACAAGATGACACCCCATTGGCCCAACTAACTAAAAAAAGAAGAGAAAAGACCCAAATCAGTAAAATCAGAGATGAAAAAGGAAATATAACAACAGACACCACAGAAATCAAAAGAATCATCAGAAATTACTACAAGGACTTGTATGCCAGTAAACAGGGAAACCTATCAGAAATGGATAGATTCCTGGACACATGCAACCTACCTAAATTGAACCAGGAAGACATAGAAAACCTAAACAGACCCATAAGTGAGTCAGAAATTGAATCAGTAATAAAGGCCCTCCCAACAAAGAAAAGCCCAGGACCAGATGGATTCACTGCTGAATTCTACCAGACATTTAAAGAAGAACTAACCCCAATTCTTCTCAAACTTTTCAGAACAATCGAAAAAGAGGGAATTCTCCCAAATTCTTTCTATGAAGCCAGCATCACCTTAATTCCTAAGCCAGAAAAAGATGCAGCATTGAAAGAGAATTACAGACCAATATCCCTCATGAACATAGATGCAAAAATCCTCAACAAAATTCTGGCCAATAGACTGCAACAACACATCAGAAAGATCATCCACCCAGACCAAGTGGGATTCATCCCTGGTATGCAGGGATGGTTCAATATTCGCAAAACAATCAACGTGATACACCACATTAACAGACTGCAGAAGAAAAACCATATGATTATCTCACTAGACGCAGAGAAAGCATTCGATAAAATTCAACACCCTTTCATGATGAAAACCCTAAGCAAACTGGGTATAGAAGGCACATTCCTCAATACAATCAAAGCAATTTATGAAAAACCCACGGCCAATATCCTATTGAATGGGGAAAAGTTGGAAGCATTTCCACTGAGATCTGGTACCAGACAGGGATGCCCACTCTCACCACTGCTATTCAATATAGTGCTGGAAGTCTTAGCCAGAGCTATTAGGCAAGAAAAAGAAATTAAAGGGATACAAGTTGGGAAGGAAGAACTCAAACTATCCCTCTTTGCAGACGACATGATTCTTTATTTAGGGGACCCAAAGAACTCTACTAAGAGACTATTGGAACTCATAGAAGAGTTTGGCAAAGTAGCAGGATATAAAATCAATGCACAAAAATCAACAGCCTTTGTATACACAGGCAATGCCACGGCTGAGGAAGAACTGCTAAGATCAATCCCATTCACAATAGCTACAAAAACAATCAAATACCTTGGAATAAATTTAACTAAGGACATTAAAGATCTCTACAATGAAAATTACAAAACCTTAAAGAAAGAAATAGAAGAGGATACCAAAAAATGGAGAAATCTCCCATGCTCATGGATTGGAAGAATCAATATCATCAAAATGTCCATTCTCCCAAAAGCAATTTACAGATTCAACGCAATACCAATCAAGATACCGAGGACATTCTTCTCAGATCTGGAAAAAATGATGCTGAAATTCATATGGAGACACAGGAGACCTCGAATAGCTAAAGCAATCTTGTACAACAAAAACAAAGCCGGAGGCATCACAATACCAGATTTCAGGACATACTACAGGGCAGTTGTTATCAAAACAGCATGGTACTGGTACAGAAACTGATGGATAGACCAATGGAACAGAATAGAAACTCCAGAAATCAATCCAAACACCTACAGCCAACTTATATTTGATCAACGATCCAAAACCAGTCCCTGGAGTAAGGTCAGTCTGTTTAATAAATGGTGCTGGGAAAACTGGATTTCCACGTGCAGAACCATGAAGCAAGACCCCTACCTTTCACCTTACACAAAAATTCATTCAACATGGATTAAAAATTTAAACCTACGACCCGACACCATGAAATTACTAGAGAGCATAGGAGAAACCCTGCAAGACATAGGTACTGGCAAAGACTTCTTGGAAAAGACCCCAGAAGCACAGGCACTGAAAACCAAAATTAACTACTGGGATTGCATCAAATTGAAAAGTTTCTGTACTGCAAAAGAAACAGTCAGGAAAGTGAATAGGAAACCGACAGAATGGGAAAATATAATTGCAAACTATGCAACAGATAAAGGGTTGATAACCAGAATCCACAAAGAAATTAAGAAACTCCACAACATCAAAACAAACAACCCACTTAAGAGATGGGCCAAGGACCTCAATAGACATTTTTCAAAAGAGGAAATCCAAATGGCCAATAGACACATGAAAAAATGTTCAAGATCCCTAGCAATCAGGGAAATGCAAATCAAAACCACAATGAGGTTTCACCTCACCCCGGTGAGAATGGCTCACATTCAGAAATCCACCAACAATAGATGCTGGAGAGGATGTGGGGAAAAAGGGACACTAATCCACTGTTGGTGGGAATGCAAACTGGTGAAGCCACTATGGAAGTCAGTCTGGAGATTCCTCAGAAACCTGAATATAACCCTACCATTCAACCCAGCCATCCCACTCCTTGGAATTTACCCAAAGGAAATTAAATGGGCAAACAAAAAAGCCGTCTGCACAGTAATGTTTATTGCGGCTCAATTCACAATAGCTAAGACTTGGAACCAACCCAAATGCCCATCAACAGTAGACTGGATTAGGAAATTATGGGACATATACTCTACAGAATACTATACAGCAGTCAAAAACAATGAAATCCGGTCACTTGCAACAAAATGGAGGAATCTGGAAAACATCATGCTGAGTGAATTAAGTCAGTCCCAAAGAGACAAATATCATTTGTTTCCCTTGATTGGCGATGACTAACTGAGCACCAAAGGGGAAACCTGTAGAAGTGAAATGGACACTATGAGAAACAGTGACTCGATCAGCTCTTGTGCTGGCTGTTGTTGTACAATGTAATACTTTATCCATGGTAGTATTTTTTTTTTTATCCTAGTACTAGTGGTTGAACTCTGTAATTAACACACAATTATTCTTAGGTGTTTAAATTTTAACTGAAAAGTGATCTCTGTGAAATATAAGAGTGGGAATAAGAGAGGGAGGAGATGTAAAATTTGGGACATGCTCAATCGGAACGGCCCCAAATGATGGAGTTAGAATTGTGCCAGGGGATTCCAATACAATCCCATCAAGTGGCATGTACCAAGGCCATCTCATTAGTCCAAGTGATCAATTTCAGCTCACAATTGATCACACTGATAGGTCTAAGAGTCAAAGGGATCACATAAGCAAGACTAGTGTCTGCTAATACTAACTGATAGAATGAAAAAGGGAGAGAATGATCCAACATGGGAAGCAGGATACACAGTAGACTCATAGAATGGCAGATGTCCTAAATAGCACTCTGGCCTCAGAATCAGCCCTTAAGGCATTCGGATCTGGCTCAAGAGCCCATGAGAATATTCTAGGCATGGAAAGCCAAGACTTTCTGGAAAAAACAGAAGACCTAAATGAAAGATCTCTGCGAGTGAGATCCCAGTGGAAAGAACGGGGCCATCAAAGAAGGAGGTACCTTTCTCTGAAGGGAGGAGAGAACTTCCACTTTGACTATGACCCTGTCGGAATAAGATCGAAGTTGGCGAACCCTAAAGGCTTCCATAGCCTTGGCAGCTCATGACCAGAGCCTAGGGAGATTACTGACGCCATAAACAAGAGTGTCAAATTGTTAAATCAACTTCAGGAGTCACTGTGTACTTACGTCTCATGAGGGATCTGTCCTTAATGTGTTATCCAATGTGAAATAATGCTATTACTAGTACTGAAACAGTATTTTTACACTTTGTGTTTCTGAGTGGGTGCAAACTGATGAAATCTTTACATAGTATATATTGAATCAATCTTCTTTATATAAAGATAATTGCAAATGATTAAAAAATCTTGGTGTTAAACTGGAAATTGCATAGACAATCCATTTTTTTAAAAAAAATCATGTAGGATCTCTGTCCTTAATGTGCTGTACATTGTGAATTAATACTATAACTAGCACTCCAACAGTATTATCATTTTGTGTCTCTATGTGAGGGCAAACCGTTGAAATCTTAACGTAATATGTACTAAATTGATCTTCTGTGTATAAAGAGAATTGAAAATGAATCTTGATGTGAACAGAAGGGGAGAGGGAGCGGGAAAGGGGAGGGTAGGGGGAGGGAGAGAAGTTGTGGGGGGGGGGAGCCATTGTGATCCATAAGCTGTTCTTTGGAAATTTATATTCTTTAAATAAAAGCTTTATATAAAAAAAATTAATCATTTATCAGTTGTATAATTTGCAAATATTTTTCCCATTATGTTGGTTACCTCTTCACTTTCCTGACTGTTTCCTTTGCAGTACAGAAACTTCTCAATTTGATATAATCCCAGTTGTTAATTTTGGCTTTGGCTGCCTGTGCCTCTGGGTTCTTTTCCAAGAAGTATTTGCCTGTGCCAATATCTTGCATGGTTTCCCTTATGTTCTCTAATAATTTTATGATGTTGGGTCATAGACTTAGATCCTTAATCCATGTTGAGTGGATTTTTGTGTAAGATATAAAGTAGGAGTCTTGTTTCATACTTCTGCATGTGGAAATCCAGTTTTCCCAGTACCATTTGTTGAATAGACTGTCCTTGCTCCAGGAATTGGTTTTAGCTCCTTGATAAAATATAAGAAGAATATGTCCAGGATTTAGACTATTCTTTGAGTATATTTTGCTGTTACCTTAATCTATTATTAAGATCAATGAAAAAAAACCTTAAGATTCTAGTCCTGGCAGGACTACTAATGCATCAAATCCTTCAGGAATGAAGTTTGCAATCAACCTACCTGGTAAAGAATAATGGCTTTTCTAGGAGCTTGATAAAAGTAAAAGCAGTATAGAATGAGTGGTGGAAGAACATAGCTATAATTACAAGTTACCACATGATATATGTGCTTGTTTATAAAATATCTTCATTTCTTTTTATCTGTTATTCCCTTATTATGCAAAACAAGATGTATTGGTTTTATATCATCATATTGTTCTTTTTGCACTATAGTGTGTGAATCTTGTGATATTGCTATGGTGTGAATCACTGTATTACTTCAACATTTCATTTAGTTTGAAATCTAATCTCCAAATACATTGATATTAAGAGTTTGGGCTAGAACTGCCATTGTGACATAATGGGTTAATCCATGCCTGCAATGCCAGAATTTCATACGCGTGTCAGTTTGTGTCCCATATGCTCTGTTTCTGATCCAGATCCCTGCTGTTGTTACCTGGGAAAGCAGGGAAGATGCCCTAAATGCTTGGACTCCTGTACCCACCTAGGAGACCCACATAAAGCTCCTGGATCCTGCTTCAGCCTGACCCAGTGATGGCTATTGTGACCATTTTTGGGAGTCAACCAGCAGATGGAATACTCACCCTCTCCCTTTCTTTTTTTTTTTTTTTTTTGTTTTTTGACAGGCAGAGTGGACAGTGAGAGAGAGAGAGACAGAGAGAAAGGTCTTCCGTTGCCGTTGGTTCACCCTCCAATGGCCGCCGCGGTAGGCGCGCTGCGGCCGGCGCACCGCGCTTGTCCGATGGCAGGAGCCAGGAGCCAGGTGCTTTTCCTAGTGCAGTGGAGGATGACCCTCTCCCTTTCTTGTCTCTGAAAAAAAAAAAAAGTTGGGCTAAGGACGTTACTAGATTATGAGTGTGGAGCCCATCTTAATGAGATAAGTTCCCTGATAAATGAAGCACAAAGAAGCTTCCATGCCTTTCTGATCATCTGAGAATGTAATAAGGAGCTACCATCAGTACGTAACTGACAAAATGCTGAATCAACCAGCACCCAGGTCGAGATTTTCCAGCCTCCAGAACCATAAGAAACAAATTTATGTCATTTGCAAACTAGTTAGTTTTTGGTACTGTGTTTAGGTGTCTAAATAGACCAACAACAATATCAAGGAAAAGAGTAAACATCACTCATCTATGATGAGGCCACTTAAGTCCTCTTCTGGGAAGGGATTTGTGTGTCATTTGTCTTGTTATTGCATTTATTTGAAGATTAAATGTACTTTATGTAATTAAGATTAAGTATACTTTATGTATGGATGCCAAGTTGATAAGGAATGGATTTGTGATGGTTAATTTCATGTGTTAAAGCCAAAGAGTGCGTAGTTATCTTACTGTTTGGGGCTGTGTCCAGTATGGTATTTTCAGAAAAGATTATCATTTGAGTTGGTGGTCTGAGTAAAGTAGATTTCACTCACCAAAGAGAATAGACATCATTCAACTAATTGAGGGCCAGAATAAAGCATGGAGAGAGGTTGAATTTTCCCTTTTTGCATGAATGCTTGAGCTGAGACACAATCTGACATTGGACTAAGATTTTCACCAAAGGTACTCTGTTATTAGGAGTTTGGAATTGGACTGGATTTGATACTAGTAGCTTTCCTGTTTCTCTAGTTTAGAGATAACAGATCCTGTGGCTTCTTGGCATCTACATTTATGTGAAGCAATTCCATATATATAACGAGTTTATTATCTGGAGAACTCTGACCAAACAACAAGCTAAAAGACCCTCTGATTGGTTATATTTAACTTATTTTTGTCAAGAAATTAGCAAATTCTAGCCTACATGTCTTTTAAAATACAATCTGAATTCAGATACCAAACATTTACTTGGATTCTGCAGCACTATAGCCTGTTCATTTTCATTATTTCCACCCCTTCTCTTTATACAATTGGTGATGACATCTATGTGCATTGGTCTCTTAATGCTGAGCAGATATGGTGCAAATGAGAAGGTTGTGCTGGCAAATTTATTTCAAATTAATTTTTATACCCTCTCAAAAGTTTGTGAATGACCCACATATTGTGGAAACACCTTAGAATCAAATAATAAAGCATTTTTCTTTATTAAAAAGAGTAAGCAACATTTAACTATTACTTTATTACACTAAAATATGAAATGCAAAGTTTCTTACACCATTTTCTCACATAGTATTAAATATATAAACTGGAAAATGATTTAAGAAAATGGAAGTGCACACCCAACATACATGGATAATATTGTTTTGCTAAGCAATATACGGCTAATCAGTATTCTGTTATTGTTTTACTCCTTCCAAAAGTTATTAACATTCCACTATGTTATAACTCATCAGCATCTCCAAATTACATAATAATGATTCCACAAAAATAAAGTTAACTTGTGATTAATTTTAGAAACAGAATATTCATGAGTTATTACATTACTATTCTTATATATTCAAAACTCTCTTAATAACTACTTTTGGAAAAATAATTGACTCGGTCATTCAATCTGAAAAAGGATTTGATGGTTATTAAACTCCAACACGTCTACAGAATTCAAATATCAACCTCCATTAAAATTAAAATACAAAATCAACCTCTTATTCATAGCATAATTGTACTGTGTTTTGACAAGTGTATCATCATAATCTGAGCAATAGATTTGAATGTGCAGCTGCTTTTTTCAATATCCAGGAACAACTTTTTCTCCTTATCAGATAGTTTGCTTGTTACAAATTGATCTTTGTACCGATTATGAACTCAAGACATAACCAAATAATTAGATGATACCATCTCAATGCTGAATATACAATATTATTTAAATACTCGGGGTACTTACATGGGTGAGAATACTACTAGTGTATTGGTTAGTGTCAGATGAAATGACAAGGGACATAGTGGTGGGACTGTTACATTAAAAGTATAATGTTGGAATAAAAGTTTTCACTTTTGATTAACCATCTTGATCTATTGAAAGTAAAATGGAGATGGGATGATAATTGGAAGAATGATTTTTCTATGATTCATTAATTTTAAAATTTTAATTTTCTTTTGAGAAATTACCGTAAAATAATTAACTCATTAAGTAAGTATTTTGGGTTACCTTTTGTACATAAACATCGTGCATAATAAGATACATATGAAATTGATGAGTTAAGTATGATCCATCCACTGTAGGTTTTGTTCATTCCAAATAGGTAAATACAAAAAGCACTTATTATATAACATATTACATTGTAATGAGAAATTTGAAAAAGTACAGAAAGCAGTGACAGCATTGAAAAAGAGTTCTGTTTGGTTTGTGAAGTAAGAGGCGGTTCCTTTGCGGTAGTGTCATTCATCTGATATCCAATGACTGAAGGTGAATCATATGAGCAATGGAAGAGAAGTGGAGTTCAGGTCAGGGATATTGCACAAGGGCCCTGAGACTAGATGACATATTTCAAAAAGGAAAATAATAAAAAAAAGACTATGTAGCTGGATAATTGGGAATTGGAAGTTAGGCTTTGAAAAATGTGGAAGCCAGATAATGCAAGTTCCTGTAGTTCACACTAAGCTTTCTGGATTCTTTTCTCAGAAAAAATTAAAAGGTTCCAATAAGGTCTAGCTGCATTAGAATCATGATGTACGTAATACTGATTCCATTTTTTTCTTTCATTTTTGGAAACTGAGTTCTTTGTTTAGACATGTTGTTGGTGTACTCCCAGAGCCATGTGTATGATATTCAGCAAATTAAAGGATGAAAATAGTGCATGGGAATAAATAGCGGTAAAATCCAACATTGATGCAAATAAACTTCTCCCATCTTCTGATAGGATTCCAGTATGGTCACCTTATAGGCTGACTGATGGCTTCTTGAGTTATGGTACTTAAGAATGAGCAGTGCGAATTGCCAGGTCAGTTTTATAGAGGACAGGTCCAATGAAGAATCTTGCCACTTTTTCATGAGAATTTTTGATGACTACCCACATGAGAGATGAATATTCTTATTACCTGGCCACAGATTTGGAAGGACATTAACAATGACCCCCAAACTTTTTAATCAAACTTTATTTCTTGTTAATGTCTAATTAGCCTATCAAAGAATGATTGCTAGATACTTCATATCAGACCTTGTCTCATTTGAAGTAAAATTGGAAATAGGTTGTACTTCCTTGACTACCACATAAAAATATGCAAAAGTGGGATTCTGATGATTCCATTGTACATCTTTGGCCAGTGTAAATTAATTGTTCAGGTTGAACATCTATCAATCATTTTTTTCCTCAACAGATTAGTAATAATGCCATTAGTATTCTTGGAGAAACATCTAATAATCCATGGCTAAATATTTTAGTTTGTACCATCATCCAGGAACAAAAAAATATAGAATTTTCAAAAAGACAAAAAATAATTAATTCCTAAAACAGCACAACTTTTCTCCAATAGTCTTTGGAGAACATCACTGTGCCACTTCTTTGGGAGTTACTATAGAGTTAAGTAAGCTCTGTCTCTACCATGGGTATTTCGGTAGTATTAGACCTGTGAACTTTTTAATTAGGTAGTAAATCTCTATCCACAACATCTGATATCATCTAGAAAGCTTTCCAGGCTACTTAGCAGCTAGCTCTCTCAGACTCTATATAGGTCAGGACAGAGCCACATATAAAATATGTTATATATATGAAATATATGAAAATATAATGTTGGTGTCAGCGCCGTGGCTCACGTGGTTAATCCTCTGCCTGAAGCACCGGCATCCCATATAGGCACTGGGTTCTAGTCCCGGTTACTCCTCTTTCAGGCCAGCTCTCTGCTGTGGCCCAGGAGGACAGTGGAAGATGGCCCAAGTGCTTGGGCGCCTGTACCCACATGGGAGACCAGGAAGAAGCACCTGGTTCCTGGCTTTGGATCGGCACAACACCGGCCGCGGCAGCCATTTGGGGAGTGAAAGAAGGAAGACCTTTCTCTGTCTCTCTCTCACTGTCTATAACTCTACCTGTCAAATAAAATTTAAAAAAAAAAGAAAATATAATGTTATATATTTTATATTATAATAATATATGATTTTCAAATATAATAAATGTATATAAATATATGAAAATATGCTACCTTTTTTAAGATTTATTTTTTTACTTGAAAGTGATAGTTACAGAGAGGCAGAGAGAGAGAGGGAGAGAGAAATCTTCCATCAGCTGGTTCACTCACCAAATGGCTGTAATAGCTAGACTGAATCAATCCAAAGCCAGGAGCCAAAAGCTTCTTCCGGGTCTCCCATGAGGGTACAGGGGCCCAAGGGCTTGAGCCATCCTCCACTGTCCTCCCAGGCCACAGCAAAGAGCTGGATCAGAAGTAGGGCACCTGGGACTTTAACTGGCACCCACATGGGATGCTAACACTGCAGGCTGGGCCCTACCTGCTATGCCACAGCACCGGTCCTGCCAAATGTTTGAAAGCCTGCCAAGCAATGTCTTTCCTATGAGTGGATAGATCAAATTATGCAAGATTAATCAATTTCCAGTTACTTTATTGATATGGCAGATAACAGTTTTCATGAGAACCATTTCCTGTCTCTATAATGCAAGTAGATAACTGCAGCATCCAAGATATTACTACCTCTTACTCTAAGTGCTATTGTGACAAGAATACTGGCATCTCTTGGGGATATCTTTTGGGAGAGTGAGATGCTCAAGATCCATTCTTGACTGTAAAATGGTCAAGACTAAATCATCATGATTAATTTTTTTGGGATTTTTAAACCATTTATAAGTTGAAGGTATGATGATACTCGGCCCCCAAACTCTTACATAACCATGATCCTCAGTGTTGGGAAACATGTTTAGAGTCATCAACCTCGGCCCATTAGAATTTTATTAAAACTCAATTATAGTCTATATCAGTGTGAAACATTATATTAAATAAAGTTAGAACTGCTTGCAGCTTTACTCTGTGAGTTAACTGTTAAATTAAAAACTTCAAATAAAAACGTGACATGGTCTCAGCTTATGGGTCACGCTAAAAGCAATGGCAGACTGACCAACTGTCCTCAGCGCGTCTACTCAGGGCAGCTGGGACGCTCAGGTGAGGGTGGACCCCACGGGCGCTGGCAGGCGGTGTGCGGAGTTCACAGTAGTGATCTGCTGGAGACAGGGCAGTGGCAGGTGCTGGCGTCTCCTTGGTGATGGAGACCACCTGCAGGCAGGTGTCCCCGAGCGCACAGCTTGTCTGCATCACTGCCATTCTCCAGAATCCAAAATTTGATTTAATGCTAGGGTAACACATTATAGTGCTGGGAATTACTGCTGTTCTTGACAGATAAAACAAGTCTGATATTAGTTTTATTAATTTGCAGGATATTATTTTATTTGTTAAACTTATGAAATCAGAAAATGTATGAAGTTTTTACATGCCTGATCTTTTTAGGAGAATGTCACCAAAGGCTTTATGTATTTACTCATTTTAGGAAAGCATGATATAGGGCCGGTGTCGTGGCTCACTTGGCCAGTCCTCCGCCTGCAGTGCCGGCATCCCACATGGGTGCTGAGTTCTAGTCCCGGCTGTTCCTCTTCAGTCCAGCTCCCTGCTGTGGCCCGGGAAGGCAGTGGAGGATGGCCCAAATGCTTGGGTGCCTGCACCCGTGTGGGAGACCAGGAAGAAGCACCTGGCTCCTGGCTTCGGATTGCACAGTGCCAGCAGTGGTGGCCATTTGGGGGGTGAACCAATGGAATGAAGACTTTTCTCTCTGCCTCTCTCTTTCATTGTCAGTTAAAATATGAAAATTCATTCTTAATTTTTAAAAATATTTATTTATTTATTTGAAAAGCAGAGTAACAGAGAGAGAAAAGGAGAGAGAGAGAGAGAGAGAGAGAGAGAGAGAGAGAGAGAGAGAGAGAGAGAAATCTTCCATCAACTGGTTCGCTCTCTAAATGGCTACAAGAGCTGAAGCTGGGTCAGGCCCAGGCTAGGATCAGGAAGTGCATCCAGGTCTCCCACATGGATGCAAGGACCCAAGTACTTAGGCTATCATCTGGTGCTTTCCCAGGCACATTGGATGAGAAGTGGAGCAGCCAAGATTCGAACCAGCGCCCATATAGCATGCCAGCACTGCAGTTGGCAGTTAACCCACTATGCCACAGCGCCAGCACCTTTTAATTTTCAGGACCTCTATATTGCCTTCTAGAGATATTTGGTAGTTAAAAGGGAATGCAAATTTTTATAAATTTTTGAAGTCTATTTATTTATATATTTGGTGGGGTGTGGGAGGGAAGGAAGGAAGGAAGAGAGAGAGAGAGAGAGAGAAAGCTTCCATGAACTGGTTAACTCCCCAAATGATCACAGTAGCTGGAGTCAAACTCAGAAACTGGTTACATAATCCAGGACTTCCAAATGAGTGGAAGAAATCCAGTTAGTTGAACACTCACTGTTCTCTCCCTGACAGAAATCTGGATCCAGGAGCCAGAGTTAGGATTCAAACCTAAATACTCTGATATGAGATATTGGCATCTTAGGTGGTATTTTAACTGCTAGGGTAATGCCTGCCTCCTAATTTTAAACATATTTTAATGACACATAAAAATTATACATATTTGACATACCATGTGAAATTTCAAATCTCATACAGATTATGTAACATCTAATTAGGGTAAGCATACCTATCTCTTAAACTTTATCATATCTTCATGGAGAAAATATTCAAAATCTTTTCTTAATTATTTACAAGTGAGTGAATCATAAAAGAATGAAATAAATTAGAAATGCTGAGGCATAAGAAGTCAAATGAGATTGTGTATATGGCAATTTTAATTTCATATTGAAAGATATACTCACATTTCAAAATATACTAAATTATTTTTAACTAATTTTGTGCTAAAATTTCACTGCTCGTTCTGCTATTCCTTCTATTAAGAAAATAAGAAGTTCAAAAACTTTAAAATATTGGGGCTGGCACTGTGGTACAGTAGGTTAATCCTCTACCTGTGGTGCCGGCATCCCATATGGGCACTGGTTCTAGTCACCACTGCTCCACTTCTGATCCAGCTCTCTGCTGTGTCCTGGGAAACCAGTGGAAGATGACCTAAATGCTTGGGCCCCTGCACCCACGTGGGAGACCCCGAAGAGGCTCCTGGCTCTTGACTTTGGATCAGCTCAGCTCTAGCCATTGTGGCCATTTCAGGGAGCAGACCAGAAAATGGAAGACCTTTCTCTCTGTTTATCTCTCTCATTGTCTGAAACTCTGTTTCTCAAATAAATAAAGTCTTTAAAAAATGAGGAAATATGATAATCTAATGAAACACTGCTTTCCAAATTTTTGATCGGCTCCTTTTTGTTTTTCCCTCTTTAGTATAGCATCAACAGCATATACCTCTTGATAATGATGCATTGGTAAAGACACATCAACTCTATGGTAATTTTTTTTTCTAAAATGCACAGTCTCAAACTAATACTGATGAATCGACAATGTGGAGAAAGTTAAGCCACCATTTAAGACACCTGCTTCCCATACCAGAGTGCCTGGTTTGAGTCTTGACTGCTCCACTTCTGATCAAGCATCATGCAAATGCATCCTAGAAAGTATCCGGTGAGGGCTCACGTGCTTGGGCCCCTGATTTCCACGTGGGAGACCTGGATGGGTGTTTGAGCTCTTGACTTTGGCCTGACCCAGTGCTGTCTGGTGCAGGAATTTGGAGGAATGAAAAAACAGATCAAAGATTCAAAGATCATTCTTCCTCTTTTTCTCTCTATCCTTCACTTTATTTTTCAAGTAAACTAAAAATGATGAAACGTCAGATAAATCATACTTGAAACTCATCCTGCAAAACAACTGATACATATTCTTCAAAAAGACACTGTCATAAAAAGCAAAAAAAAAAAAAAAGACTAAAGAACTATCATGGGTTAAACGAGATAAAGAAGGAATAACAATAAATACAATGTGGAATATAGATTGGGTCCTGGCACAGCAAAAGGACACTGTTTTTTAAAAAAAAAAACCCATGACACTAGTCTTTTTTATGTGATCCCTTTGACTCTTAGAACTATCATTATGATCAATTGTGAACTGCAGTTGATCACTTGGACTAGTGAGATGGCATTGGTACATGCCACCTTGATGGGATTGAATTGGAATTCCCTGGCACGTTTCTAAGTCTACCGTTTGGGGCAAGTCAGATTGAGCATATCCCAAATTGTAAATCTCCCCCCTTCCTTATTCCCACTCTTATATTTAACAGGGATCACTTTTCAGTTAAATTTCAACACCTAAAAAAATTTGTGTTAATTACAGAGTTCAACCAATGGTATTAAGTAGGACAAAAAATACTAAAAGGGATAAAGTATTAAATTGTTCATCGACAGTCAGGACAAGGGCTGATCAAGTCACTGTTTCTCATAGTGTCCATTTCACTTCAACAGGTTTCCTTTTTTGTGGTTGGTTAGTTGTCACCGATCAGGGAGAACATATGATATTTGTCCCTTTGGGACTGGCTTATTTCACTCAGCATGATGTTTTCCAGATTCCTCCATTTTCTTGCAAATGACCGGATTTCATTGTTTTTGACTATGTATAGTATTCTATAGAGTACATGTCCCATAATTTCTTTATCCAGTCTACTGTGGATGGGCATTTAGGTGGATTCCAAGTCCTACCTATTGTGAACTGAGCTGCAATAAACATTAAGATGCAGACTGCTTTTTTGTTTGCCAATTTAATTTCCTTTGGGTAAATTCCAAGGAGTGGGGTGACTGGGTAGTATGTTGGGTTATATTCAGGTTTCTGAGGAAGCTCCAAGCTTCCATAGTGGCTTTACCAGTTTGCATTCGCACCAACAGTGGGTTAGTGTCCCTTTTTCCCCACATCCTCGCCAGCATCTGTTGTTGGTAGATTTCTGTATGTAAGCCATTGTAACCGCGTGAGGTGAAACCTCACTGTGGTTTTGGTTTGCATTTTCCTGATTGCTAGTGATCCTGAACATTTTTTCATGTGTCTGTTGACCATTTGCATTTCCTCTTTTGAAAATGTCTATTGAGGTCCTTGGCCCATCTCTTAAGTGTGTTTTTTGTTTTCTTGTTGTGGAGTTTCTTGATCACTTTGTAGATTCTGGTTATTAAACCTTTGTCTGCTAATACTGTGTGATAGAATTAAGAAGGAGAGAATGATCCAACATGGGAAGTGGGAGACACAGCAAACTCATAGAATGGCAGATGTCCTAAATAGCACTCTGTCCTCAGAATCAGCCCTTAAGGCATTCAGATCTGGCTGAACAGCCCACGAGAGCACTTTAGGCATGGAAAGCCAAGACACTCTGGGAAAATAAAAAAAAAAAAAAAGAACTGAATGAAAGATCTCTGTGAGTGAGATCCCAGCAGAAAGAATGGGCCATCAAAGAAGAAGGTACCATTCTCTGAAGGGAGGAGAGAACTTCTACTTTGACTATGACTTTGTCTGAATAAGATCGATGTTGGTGAACTCAAAAGTCTCCCATAGCCTTGGAAACTCATGACTCTTGCCTTGGGATATTTCTGACACCATAAACAAGAGTGTCAAATTGTTAAGTCAACAGGAGTCACTGTGCACTTACTCCCCATGTGGGATCTCTGTCCTTAATATGTTGTACAATGTGAATTAATGCTATAACTAGTACTCAAACAGTATTTTTCACTTTGTGTTTCTTGGTGCAAACTGTTGAAATCTTTACTTAATTTATCATAAGTCAATCTTCTGTATATAAATAGAATTGAAAATGAATCTTGATGTGAATGGAAGTGGAGAAGGAGCAGGAGATGGGAGGGTTGCTTGTGGGAGGGACGTTATGGGGGGGAGCCATTGTAATCTATAAACTGTACTATGGAAATTTATATTCATTAAATAAAAGTTAAAAATGAAATTGAGATAAAATCTGTAGTATAATAAATATTAGATCAATATTAACTTAATTTTAACCAAATTGTGGTAAAGATGTAATATTGAGGAAAGTTGAGTGAAAGGTTTGTAAGATTTCTCTTTATCAGGTTTTTATCAAAGGTTTTATTGAGAAAATTGTCGATTCCCATGCAGTTATTTTAAAAAAAATCTAATACAAATACCCTTCACAGACTTGCTCTAAGTTACCCAACAGTAACATTTTTACAATATTATAGCATGATATTATGATATTCTTTTTTTTGACAAGCAGAGTTACACAGTGTGAGAGAGAGAAACAGAGAGAAAGGTCTTCCTTCCGTTCGTTCACCCCCCCCTCCCCCAAATGGCCACTACAGCCAGTGCTCTGCGCTGATCCATTGCCAAGAGCCAGGTGCTTCTTCCTGGTCTCCCATGCAGATGCAGGGTCCAAGCACTTGGGCCATCCTCCACTGCCCTCCCAGGCCACAGCCGATAGCTGGACTGGAAGAGGCCCTGCCAGGACTAGAACCTGGTGCCCATATGGGATGCTGGCACCACAGGCGGAGGGTTAGCCAAGTGAGCTGCAGCTCCAGCCAGATATGATTTTCTAAAAACTGATCTTACTTCTCTGGTTTCATAACAATAGGAAATTACTTCTAAATATAGAGCATATTTATTCCATAACCCCACTTGTATGTAGTATGAGAATAATGGATTAGTTCTAGATCAGGCCAGATTTACCTTGAAGTAACTTAATTTGTTACTTAGTACTTAATTCTCCACTGTGATTAAGAGGAAAAATAGTACATTTTATTCTCTAGGGAAATAAATAAAGGATAGAAAGAATACTTTTAATCTTGTATTGTTTTATTTTAAATATGTAAGATAAAATATTTTTGAGTCTATAAATAAAGTGACTTAAGAATTAATTTAAGAGTTGCAATTCTGTTATTTCAAATCAATCTCCAATTCCTAAATATAATGTTATTTTCTTTTTAAATCATCTAATAAGTGGAATCTAAGCAAATTTCCACCCATGTGACCATACTCTCTTCTAAAATCTCCTGAGTGTGCAGAGGTTCGTATTATCAAAACAGCCCTGCTGTTTACTGTACCCTGGTCACTGAATGTCTCAACTTCCTGCCACCATCCCAAGATCCTGCTATGTCATCTAAAGTCATTGAACTATTTTCAACAGAAGTGTATTTTACAAATGGTCTTTAAAAGCTCATAGAAAATGTATTTTATGAAAGAAGCTCCACACGGATTTCAAATTTTTGTACTTATCCTTTAAGGACCCTTATAAGAGCATATTATATTAAGATATTCATCACAGATGCAATTTTCATTGATTGCTATTGAGATTATTCTCAATCAACCAATCAAACAATTCTTAGTTTATTCTGATGACTAAAAACTAAGAGAAAGGAAGAAATCCCCAACTATAGAAGTAGTGAAATGGGGAGATGAATGGGATTTTATAGTCTGTGACATCACCTTCTTTGTTACCCCTGATGAGACTCCAGAGAAATTCATTGTAAGTAATGTGTTAGTGTCTTTGAAGATCATTTCAATAGCTTTGGAAAGCGTTTGTTTTATATGAAGGAGGACTGTTGTGCTCTGTAGCAATTAAAAGGGAAAAGTGTAAACTCTAATGGCCTATTTCTTACTATCAATTAGCCTGGGAAATTGTATATCCTACCTATATCTTATTCTTACTTGTAAAATAGGATTGACACTGATAACTGCCTAACAGGGTTGCTGTTTGTGTTACATGAGTAATAAAACAGAACTTTGTCTTCTCCAATGTGAAAATCTTGTCTGGTTTCCTAAAGCCTGGCTATCAGTGAATGTTGTTATCACACCTAATCATATAAAGTATCAGACTTCATTGTTTCTATGTTTGCATTTTCTTTTTTCTTTCTTTTTTTTTTTTTTTTGACAAGCAGAGTGGACGGTGAGAGAGAGAGACAGAGAGAAAGGTCTTCCTTTGCCGTTGGTTCACCCTCCAATGGCCACCACAGCCTGCGTGCTGTGGCTGGCGCACTGCGCTGATTCGAAGGCAGGAGACAGGTGTTTCTGGTCTCCTATGGGGTGCAGGGCCCGAGCACTTGGGCCATCCTCCACTGCACTCCCGGGCCACAGCAGAGAGCTGGCCTGGAAGAGGGGCAAGTGGGACAGAATCTGGCGCCCCGACCGGGACTAGAACCCAGTGTGCAGGCGCCGAAGGCGAAGGATTATCCTATTGAGCCATGGCACCGGCCTATGTTTCCAATTTTGATAGTCATGATCAATTAAAAACTTCTCTCAGAGAGCTGTGTGTGTGTATGTGTGTGTGTATGGTTGCTTTGCTTTTGTTTTTCTTTGCAGCTGATAAGTTGTACCTTAGCCCATCTCTCTATTCTAAAAGCTAGGGGAGATGATTAAGTAGATTTCTAGATTTTCAGTTTCTGAAGGGAGAAGTGTGTCCTGCCTCTATATCAAGACTTAATGTTACACTCTCTTTATAAACCTTCATGGTTTTTTTTTTTTTTTACAGGCAGAGTGGACAGTGAGAGAGAGAGACAGAGAGAAAGGTCTTCCTTTGCCGTTGGTTCACCCTCCAATGGCCGCCGCGGTCGGCGCGCTGCGGCCAGCGCACCGCGCTTGTCCGATGGCAGGAGCCAGGAGCCAGGTGCTTTTCCTGGTCTCCCCATGGGGTGCAGGGCCCAAGCACCTGGGCCATCCTCCACTGCACTCCTGGGCCACAGCAGAGGGCTGGCCTGGAAGAGGGGCAACCGGGACAGAATCCTGTGCCCCGACCGGGACTAGAACCCGGTGTGCCGGCGCCGCAAGGCGGAGGATTAGCCTGTTGAGCCACAGCGCCGGCCAAACCTTCATGGTTTTAAGACAAGAAAATGACAGGACAACTTTCAAGATGCCTCATAGCAAATAATATTATTACAATAGTAAACTTCAGATTGTATTTTATCGCCTTTGGTTTTTCCATCAAAAAAGAATTTGTTAGTCAACCCAAAATGAGTAGTCTGATCCACATGGAAATTGAAGATCATTGTGAAATTGGCTAATATCACTCCAATATGAATTGAAAAATTCTGGACTGTAGTGAAATGTCATGTAAATGTCTTTATATTGAGACAGCTTTCAATTTTTTCCTTGGCATATTTCAACTAAGCAAGCACCGTCCTTTCAATACACCTGGGAGCCAATAGTGATCTATAATTGTTTGTATGCTGAACAGAAAGAATCCAAATGAAAAACACTGTATACAAAATAATAACCTGATGAATTCATATTAATAAAATGTTAATTGTTTATACTGCACTTAAATATGAGCAGGAAGATTTTTAGTTTCAGCATGATAAACTTCCTGTATTAACAGTATAAATGTATATTTTAAGCCAAATGTCAAAATTTTAATTGAGGGGGCCAGTGCTGCGGCATAGTGGGTAAAGCCATTGCCTGCAGTGCCAGGATCCCATATGGGTGCAGGTTTGAGTCCCGGCTGTTCCACTTCCTATCCAGCTCTCTGCTATGGCCTGGGAAGGCAGTGGAAGATGGCCAAGTCCTTGGGCCCCTGGGCCTGTATGGGAGACCTGGAGAAAGCTCGTGGCGCTTGACTTCAGATTGGTGCAGCTCTGGCCATTGCAGCCTTATGGAGAGTGAACCAGCCAATAAAAATACTCCTCTCTCTCCCTTTCTCTCTGCCTCTGTAACTCTGTAACTCTGCCTTCCAAATTTATTTATTTATTTATTTATTTGGAAGGCAGAGTTACAGAGAGGCAGAGGCAGAGAGGGAGAGAGAGACAGAGTTAGAAAGAGAAAGAGAAAGAGAGAGAGAGAGAGAAAGAGAGAGAGAAAGAGAAAGAGAGAGAGAAAGAGAGAGAGGTCCTTCATCCACTGGTTCACTCCCAGATGGCTGCAATGCCTGGAGCTGTGCTGATCCAAAGCCAGGAGCCAGGAGCTTCATCTGGGTCTCCCACATGGGTGCATTTGCCCAAAGATTTGTGCCATCTTCTGCTGTTTTCTCAGGCTGTAGCAGAGAGCTGGATCAGAAGTGGAGCAGCTGGGACTTGAACCAGTGCCCATATGGGATACTGGCACTGCAGGCGGCAGCTTTACCCACTACACCACAGCACCAGCTCCAGTATATAAAGCTTTAAAAAAGATTTTTAATGGATTTTCCATGGGTTCACTGTCATCTTTAGGAAGTACTGTATTCAAGTCTGAGAATATTTATATTCAGTGTAAATTGTGATTTTGTAGTTTTTGGAATAAAAGGTCACATATGTGCTTTTATTTGGTATTTTACCTTATTTCACCATACAACAACTACAGAAGTATCTGTGATACATTGCCTATATTCAGCATTGCAGTTACCTAACTGCTATGCCCTTGCCCATTTTTAATACTTATTGTGATGAAAATAATTTTTTAAAGGCCGGTGCCATGGCTCACTAGGCTAATCCTCCGCCTGCGGGGCTGGCACCTTGGATTCTAGTCCCGGTTGGGATGCTGGTTCTGTCCCGGTTGCTCCTCTTCCAGTCTGGCTCTCTGCTGTGGCCCAGGAAGTCAGTGGAAGATGGCCCAAGTGCTTGGGCCCTGCACCTACATGGGAGACCAGGAGAAGCACCTGGCTCCTGGCTTCGGACCAGCGCAGCGCCTCGATCGCAACGCGCTGGCTGTAGTGGCCATTTTGGGGGTGAACCAAAAGAAGGAAAACCTTTCCCCTCTGTCTCTCTCTCTCACTGTCTAGCTCTGCCTGTCAAATAAAAAAAAAGAACCTTTCAAAATGTTAGATAACATCATTGCTTTTGCTTTTTTAGTTTCAATTTACTTTATAATCAGAGGCTTAATACACCACTAACCTTGATGTTCAATAAGAAATAGTAGAAAGACTGTAGTTCCACAGGAATATAAACAAGGAATATAATGTTTGATTATTTCTCCATTGAAATTGAAATCAGATTCTAGTATTTGGCTATGTTTCACAGGCATCATAATATTTTTTAAACATTTATTTATTTATTTGAAAGGCAGTTACAAAGAGGCAGAAGCAGAGAGAGGCATCTTCCATATGCTGGCTCACTGCCCAGATGGCCACAATGGCCAGAGCTGCGCCTATCTGAAGCTAGGATCCAGGAGCCTTCTCTAAGACTCCCATGTAGGTGCAGGGGTCCAAGGACTTGGGCCATTTTCTTCTGCTTTCCCAGGCCATAGCAGAGAGCTGGATTGGATGTGGAACAGCGGGGCCTCAAACTGGTGCCCATGTGGGATGCCGGCACCACAGGCAGTGGCTTTACCCACTATGCCACAGTGCTGGCCCCATCCAGGCATCATAATCTTCTATTTTTCTAGCCCCCTAGGCCCACCTTGTGACACAAGTAACATTATTGAATATTCATATCATTTGTTATACGGAAAAATTGCAATAATTTTTCCTACTTTTACAAATTAGCTCCTTTTCAATGCTTAAGTAGAGGTAAATATTGCCTCTATAAATGTCTTTTTCCAGCTCTCTTTTCTTGATACCAAACCCTTTAAAGCATCAATTGAAATTTAATTTGATTTAGTCATTAATTTTCTTTGATTGTCTACATGTGAAGCCCCATGACCACAACATACAATACCTGCCGTACTGATAAATAGATCCATTTGAAGAATCAAGTTAAATGCTTGATGCAAAATAGATAATATACCAATATTGGTTGAATGAATTAAATAAAAGAATTAATAAATAAGGCACCTTAATTATGACCTCCAATTTCTATGACTATGAGTTTAAGCATTGATCACATTAAAGTTTAAAATAGTTTATTTTTTCTCTTTTAAGTTTTTACCTTATTTGAAAGTGAGATAGGGATATAGATAGATAAGTAGATGATAGATAGATAGATAGCTAGCTAGATAGATTTTTTCATTCATTATTTCACTCTCCAAATTCCCATAACAGACCATGTCAAAGCCAGGAGCTAGGAAGACAATCTGGGTTACCCATGTGGGAAGCAGGACCCAAGTACTTGAATCATCATATGCTGCCTACAAGGATGTATTTTAGCAGGAAGATAGACAGGAAATGAAGAAATTCGGATTACAACCAGACACTCTGATATGGGGTGTAGGCATCCAAAGCCATGCCTTGGGCATAAAAAACACTACCAACCCCTACCCCTTTCATTTCATGGAAAAGTGATTATTCTAAACAGCAAAAGGAACAGACAAGGGAAGAAACCATGTTTGGAGGGCATTAGGTTGTCTGTCAAGATCCTTGTTGTGTGTAATAGTTTGTGTATAATGAAGTGAATACAAATGAGATTTTTTTGTTATTATTTTAAAATATTCAATTTAAATTAAATTACTCATTTAATTTTATCATTGTTTTTCATTGTGATAATTTTTTAAACTTTCCAACATTCTATTCATCACAATTTATTTATTCAATAATGTTAAAATTAAGTGGGACAAATTATTATTCCTATTTTACATATAAGGAAGAAAAATGTAAAAGAGAAACTCATTTTGTCTCTGAAATTTTGATTAATATATCAAATAGCCTTTTTCATTAATATTTTTAAAAGGTTATTTGAAAACAATCAAAAGCACATTACCTTAAATAAACAGTAAAATAATTCTAGAATTATAAAAAGGACAAATGAATGAGCATCCAACTTGATTCAAATCTCAATAACCACCCTGCAACATATGAAGAAACGTAATTTATCTTGACACAACATCATTATTTGTTAAGATAAATTAATAAACAGCACCTTTGGGTGCAACCAATCTGTTCAATTGCTGTCACCATTGATTAGACTATCTGTCTAAACTGTAATAAACTGTGAATGTATTAATGTATGATAGTGTCTTTGTTTATTTAATGTGAAGCAATTACCACTTACTCATTCCACCAATCATGATTTTACATGAGTGATTCTGACTTGCTTACAGTGTTCAAATGAGCAAGACCATTAGTCACATTTTATTGTTGCCCAAAGCTATTATTTACTCTGAGTTAGAGATAATGTGATGACTTAAATAGGTAACATGCAGCCTAACTAATCAGGTTTGTTCAAGAGGTGTATGATTAGTAACAACAGAAAGGGAAAATATCACAAATTAAAACAGCATTAATTGAATCTTAGTGTATCATATATGCTAATTATAATAGCATTCATTTCAAATCCTCCATGATTGTTTTTTCCTCTAAATATCATGTTTTTTATGTGTAAAGATTTGATATAAGAATTTATCTTCCACAAATCAGTTATTTTCAGGCCACAAATGTTAACATTACCAATAAATCTACCTTATAAATTATAAACATCTCGTTATATTCTAGTGTTTTGACTTCTTAAAATTCATTTTCTCACAGTTTTTAAAAATTGTTTGTTAGCATTTCCTGGAGATTAGTTTTTTATTTTTTTAAATAATTGTACTTATTATAACTCAACTCTCTCACATCTATTATTTATGAATAACTTTAGATTTCAAACTTGGGTAATTTTTTCATGTTTTCAATTGCTCCCTTCATAAAACCCTTGATATGGTAATTAATTTCTTTCATTTCATAACTGTAAGATTTCATATACTTTTATAATATAAATCTGAGAGTTATTAAGATAATGAGGACAAGTACTAAAGTGGGGTTTCATATCTTGCTTAGAGTAACAGTCATATTTTTCCAGTTATACTTCCTAAAATATATTCAGAGAAATTGACATAAAATGCTTTTAATCTTCTTGAATATAATGGACAAGCTAAAACATTTTTGAAACATTAACATGCAAGTTATCAATATTTTAGCCATTACTATCAATGACATACCATGACAATAGTGTTAAGAAATAGACTACATTGTAAACATTATATTGATCAAAAATAGGTTTATTTGGTTTTGCCTCATATTAATAGAATGAAACATAAGCATAAAGATGCTGATATCAAAGAAGGTCTAGAATTATCTACAGAATACAAACTAGTAGTGAATGTGAGAAGATATTCATCAAAATTGTCATATTTTGCTATTTCTTTTCCTGTAGGTTAGAGTATTTTGCTACATATGATTTGATCACATTACTCTTAGGAATGCAAATTCAGAAATATTTAAAAAAATTTTTCAAGATTCTTATGATATTATTAATGCTAATTCATAGTGAAACTTTAGTATTTATTTGCAGAGAAAATTCTGTGTTAAATAAAACTTTCAGTATGTGAGTCTGTTGTGTGTAAATAGGAGCAAAATGAATACCAAAATGAAATATGAGTGAGTTCTGCAGATAGGTTTGTTAGAATGTATTTGAAGTGGATTTTTTACTGTGTTAAATAAACATATGCTTTCAGTAATCTTTGTTGCCTTAATTTGATGACTTTTGAATATGATAATACTGCAACAACACAGATTAGATTGTTTTCCTTTAAATTATTATCAGGAACAAATTATTAAAATAATGTTACACTTTAAAAAATCTATCTATCTATCTATCTATCTATCTATCTATCATCTATCTATCTATATTTTTTGAAAGACAGAGGGGCCATCGTTTTGGTGCAGTGGTTCAGCCACTGCCTGCAAATTGACATCTCACATGGGTTTTGTTTTGAGTCCTGATTACTTCACTTCTGATCCAGCGCTCCCTGCTAATTCCCCTAGGAAAGCAGTGGAAAATGGACAAGTGATTTGGCCACTGCACGCATGTGGGAGTCCTGGCTGAGGCTCTGGCTCCTAGATTCAGCCTGCCACAGCCCTGACCATTGCAGCCATTTGGAAAGTGAACCAGCAGATGGAAGATCTCTCTCTCTCTCTCTCTCTCTCTCTCTCTCTCTCTCTTTCGTTTCTCTCTCTCATTCTCTGTCTCTCCTTCTTTCTCCATAATTATTTCAAATAAATAAATCTCAAAAAGAAAAAAAAAAAGAAGAGAGCACCCTCACTTTCACTGACTCAACTCCCAAATGTTCACAACAGCCAGGGAAGGGTCAAGCTGAACCGGGAGCCTAGAACTCCATCTCAGCCTGTACATGGGTGGCAGGGACACAAACATTTGAAATTTCATCTGGTGCCTCCTAGAGCACTCAGTAGCTAGTAGTTGGAACCAAACTTAAGGACTCCACTATGGGATGCAATTGTCCCGAAGCTGTGTCTTTTCTGCTCCACTGAATACCATCCCTTGTTTTTATATGCTATTCAAATTTTTATGGTTTAACTGCACTGTCATCTCTCTGAGCTTCATATTGCTTTTATTTTCCAAATCAGCAAATAAATTGAATGCAAGTGCATGTACAGTAAGGATGCTATATATATATATAGAGAGAGAGAGCAAGTTCATGTACAGTAAGGATGCTATATATATATGCTATATATATGCTATATATATGCTATATTTATTTATTTATATATATTAATATATATAAATATATTTATTTGCAATAATTTTGAAAATAATCTAGAACATGAGTTATCCTGCAAATGGGAGATAGTATGTTCTTTCTAGGAACAGAATCAAATTGTAAATTGTACTATAATTCATTTTCCACCACAATTTTAAAATACCACCTAAAACATGTTAACAGATATATTTCTTTTTTTATTATTTGACAGACAGTGAGAGAGAGAGAGAGAGAAACAGATATCTTTCAAAATAAGTATTTTATATTCCTATACGTGTGCTTGGTTCAGTGTTATAGTCTATTTTTAAAACAAAAGAAAGAAATGAAAAAAGAGAAAAAGACGATGTTTACAAAAAACTGCACTATGAGAGAAATTGTCAAGTAAACATTCATTAGGCTGTCACAAAAGCAAACAAACAAAAAAGATGATGGAATTACAGAAGGCCCACACTTGCAAAGCCTTAATAATGCCTTAATTTCAGATCTTAAGGCAATCACTTCTCTAAAATTCACTATTGTGATCCTTATGTTCTTCAGAGAACTACTAAGAAAATCATTCAAATACTGAGACTTTGAGAACTCAGGCTTTTTGTAAAAATGCATCCTTGTGTACCACGACTTCACTACCAAAGACTTGACAAAAGTCAATGCAGGGACACCTGCATCGCCTTGGTTCCATCGTTCCTCCATTTCCCCCCAACACGTCCAGCAGTTAACGTGACTTCCCTAATAAGCCCTGCATGGTCCTACCATGGTACTTACTGCTATGATTGAAAAGGGCTCCACCTCATCCTCAGCACTCTACAGAAAACTCAGTACCTTGCCACATCGAGAGCATTAAGTAAAATTCCAACATGATAAACAGCCCTCTTTACATTAGTCATCACAAGAAATTCAGGACACAGTCATCCCATTGTCAGATATCTCACCCCCACACAGCTCTGTGAATTGTCTATTCTGATCAAATCACTCACCTCACTCTGTCATGGAGACACAGTGAACTGTGTTCTCTTAATTGTACAGTTCATTATTAAAATATTCTATTTCTAGTTTTCTCTGAATTTCCCATTCTCCTCCTTACACTGTTTAACATGTAACGTACTCTAAAAACATTTTTCACATGGTTTCCACTTCTGTATCTTATAAAACAGATAAAACAGAGGCTAGACATGAGCTTGTTGTTTTCAGCTGACCTCCAGAGTACTGATTGCTGTCTTAGCTCAGCTTTGGCTTCCTTCTTGGTGTATGGTGTCTTCTCAGAAATTTCATCCATCAAATAGCTTCCAAAGCAAAACTGAGCATTTCTATTTTTTTTTTATGTCCAGCCCCAAGATTCCCTTGATCTACTTATACTCACCTTCTTCTGAATAATTTTGTCTAAAGAATTTATCTGCCTGCAAAATACTGATTTCTCTTATCCTTAATTTATTTATTCTTCAATATTCCCCATTTAATTTTATCACCTACTTCCACTTTGCTTACAACATTCGCCAAACTTCTCTTTCTGTCACATTGTACATGTAGTCCATCAGCAAATCATTTTGTTTGCTAATGTTTAAATATCTATCTGTATTATATACAGATTGAATATATAGTATATATATAGTGTGTGTGTATATATATATATATATATATATATATATAGTAATCTCTTCTTTAGCGTGTTATTAAGAAAGAATGGCCGGCACTGCTGCTCACTAGGCTAATCTTCTGCCTGCGGCGCTGGCACCCCAGGTTCTAGTCCAGGTTGGGGCGCTGGATTCTCTCCTGGTTGCTCCTCTTCCAGTCCAGCTCTCTGCTGTGGCCCAGGAGGGCAGTGGATGATGGCCCAAGTGCTTGGGCCCTGAACCCGCATGGGAGACCCAGGAAGAAGCACCTGGCTCCTGGCTTCAGATCAGTGCAGTGCGCTGGCCGTGGCAGCCATTGGAGGGTGAACCAATGGAAAAGGAAGACCTTTCTCTCTGTCTCTCTTTCTCTCTCTCTGTCCAACTCTGCCTGTCAAAAAAAAAAAAAAAAAAAACAATTTTAGGAGACCAGGTGTTTGGGACATCAGATAAAACACTTTTTAGGAGTACCTGCATCTCATATTAAAGTGCTTGAATTTGATACCTGGCTGCATTCCATATTGCATCTTCCTCATAACTCAGATGCTGAGAGGCAATAGTTGATAAATCAAGTAATCGATTCCCTGTCAGTCTCATGGATTGAATTCCTGTCTCTTAAGTTCAGCCAGACACAGCCCCAGTGTGGCATGCACTAGTAGAAAGATCCAGAAAATAGAGTTCTCTATCCATATCTGGCTCCCTGTCCCTGCCACACTCTCTCTAAGTCTTTCAAATGAAAATAAACAAATACTTGGAAAATAAGAGAATATGTTGAATAAAGAATCTCTTGCATCAGTTTTGTAATGAGGTTTTCATTGTGTATATAATTAGGATTAAGAGTGCAATAATTTATTCTGAAGTGTTATTAATTGCATAAAATACACTGAACTTAAAGTAGTAAAGAATTAAAGCAGAGTATATTAAAATATCCCACTTGTACAATAATAGATTGCTTTAAAATCTAATTTAATATAATTTTTACTAATTAATGTTTTGTTTCATGATATTAAATCACTTTCTTTAGTGATATTAATGTGTAACAGAATGAAATTTGCACTGATAGTCTGAAAATGAGAACTTTTAATTCCAAGATTTTCCTATAAATACTGTGTATAAATGACGTTCTCCTGCTCTTCTACTTCCAGTGTTTTTAGCTGGGAAATTATTGGCATATGGGTCATGAAATATTTTTAATGCCAAGCTTATTGACTGGACACTTTGTCACCTTGTCCCTCAGAGAACCTCCATTAGTATTACTGCCATTTTGATATTCAAAAGTATGCCTGAATATTTACAGATGGTATCATAGAAAGCTACTATTATCTGGCTTATACATAAAATAGACAAAATTCCTATTTATTAATATGATAATGACTGATTCCCACAAGAGTATTACATTATGTAAAGCATATTAAAATGGCTAATGTCAAGGAAAGTAGTGGGTTCATTATTAAGGTCTATGAAAATATACAGCAGACAAAATATATTGACTAGGATAACTTGGATCCTTCTTCCTCCATGAACACAAATAGAAAAAAAAAGACTGTCATGACATATGCAAAATTCAATTAAAATTTTTTTGCACCTCAGAGAATCATGAAATCCAGCAGGAAGTTCTGGATACTGTGTATTGTTTTGTTGGCATTCTTCCCACCGCTGGCGTAATGCTGAAATTTGGGAGGAAGCCCTCAAAGCCAAATATCTCCTTAATAAGGTAACTGAATAGAAAGTATACCAAACCCACATTAATATTGGCTATCCAAGTAACTGGTGTCTCTTGTCACTTTTTCCAAGTACTAACAGAAATGGGGTATTAGGGTAGAGATCTCTGAGAACAAAGATATCAGCCTTGCATTTAAGTGAAGATATCAGAGGTGAATACCAAGTAAAGATCTAGGGCTGTGATATAATACAGCAACAGAGAGGCAATGATATTGCACAGTGACAACAAGGTGGGGCGGGGGTGGACCAGTAAGAAACTTGAAAAATCTGTAAAAAAATATTATATGTAAGATTTCAGGGAGGACACAAGCCCACAAAGGCCTCAGAGGTGCCATCATCCCTTGTGTGTGTGTGGAGAAAGGCCTCTGCATGATACCAATCTGCAATGCCTGGTATAGTTGACTGTTTCCTCAATTGCTGAAATTCCAAAGTGAAAAATAAAAAAATAGCACAGAATCAGATAACTGAGATGCATGTGGGAAGCCAATTAAATATTCAAAAACTAGACCTAAGGAAAAGGAAAGCTATGAGCTGCCTGATAAGGAATTCTTTGAATTCACTTGTTGCTCAGTGAATTTAAAGAGAGCACAGATAGAAAACTAATTGAAATCAGGAACACAACACAAAAATGAAGTAAGAATATCAACAGATAAAAGTCATGAAAAGGAGCCAAACAAAATATTCTGAAATTGAAGAATACTCTAAATAAGTTGAAAAATTCAGAGGAGGTGTTCAATGGCAGACTAGGTCATAGAAAAAGAAAAAAATCAGTAAATTAAATGATAATAGTTTTGAAATTACTGAGACAGTGAAACAAAAACAAACAAAAGTATGAAGAAAAATAAAGATAGGCTAGCACATTAATGCAATACTGTTAAGCAGAACAACACACACAACACACTATGGGAATCACCACAGGAAAAGAAAGAAAAGTGCAGGAAAACTATTTTATGAAATAATGAATGACATTTTCCAAATTCCAAAGAGATAGACATATGAATTTAAGAAGCTCAAAGAACTACAATGAGGATAACTCCAAAAGAACTATACAGAGATACATCATAAGGAAACTATCAAAAGTCATAGATAGATAGAGAATCTTGAATGTGACTTGTCACATACAGGGGAGTGTCTATTAAATTATGACTGACTAACTTGGTAAAACTCTTAAAAGCTGAAAAGAAATGGGTAACACACTGAGGGAAAAAAAAGGGAGGGTTGAGAGGACAATCAGGAATAGTATATCCAGAAAGTCTAGCCTTTAAAATTAAACAAGAATTTAAAAGCTGACAGAGTTGGTAATTATTATGCCAGCTTTGCTTCCAACTGCAGACCTCTGCTAATGTGAAACCTGAGAGGCCGAAAGAGATTACTCAAGTAGTTGGGTTTCTGCCACTAAATGAGAGACTGGAATCACTTCCAGGGCTTGTATCTTGTCACAGTCTGGCCCAACCTTGGCTGTTGAAGGCATTTGGAGATAGAACTGGTTGACACAAAGTCTCCCTTTACTTCTTTCAAATAATAATAAATAAATAAAGCACTTAGATATATAATTGTTATTAAAGACTAAAATTAATTATAACCTATGCTAATAGATATTTGTGTCATCAATCATATAATGTTGGAGGGGGTAAGAAAGGTAATGAATAGTGTTTGTATATATATTGAAGTTCAAAACATGAGAGCACTTCAAAATATTATTGGAAAATTTGAGCTAAAATATCAGTTTCTTGTGCCTGTCATGATATTGTGTGGTGGGTTAAGCTGCCACCTGGGATACTAAAACCCATATAAGCACCAGTTCAAATCTTGATTGCTTCACTTTCAATCTGGCTCCCTGCCAATGCACCTGAGGAAGATCCTGTGAGTGCATGGGCCGCTATCACCTCTATGGGAGTCCAGGATGGAGGTCCAGGTTCTCAGCTTCACTCTGGCCTGTCCCTGACTGTTACAGCCATTTGGGGAGTGCACCAATGAATGGAAGATCTGTCTCTGTATCTCCTTCTCTCTCTCTCTTTCTTTCTGTAACTCTGCCTTTCAAACAAACAAATAAATAAAACCTTTTAAAAAGGTGTGTTTTTTTTGGGGGGGGGCAGAAATTTTAGAGATGCATGCATACATAGCTCTTTTTTCATTGATACACAATTTTCATGTTCATTTTGAGTATCCCTCATAAATTGTTATAACTTTAAGATGTATACTGTAATTGCAATGGAAAGCACAAAGAAAGCATATTTATTACATACAAAGGTAAAAGAAAAAGGATTCAAAACATATAACATTAAAGAAACATCAGTGAAACACAACAGAAGCAGTAACTGACAAGCAGAGAGAAAGAAAACTGCAGGAGAGAAAACAATTAACAATTCCTTCCCTATCAGTAATTACTTTAGTAAATTATATATAAATTGTCTAAATGGAGAAAATTGTTAATATTTGATTATTTTCTGTGAACACAAAATTCATTTCCTATCTAAGGATACACTTAAACTAAAGCTTAAAAGTTGGAATAAAGTATTTCATGGTAAATGGGGATGTAAAGAAAGAAAGAGTGACAAAATATATGCCATAGAAACACATTTTAAATGGAAGCTCTCTAAATACAAAGAAGTGAATTGTAGAGTAATAGAAGCATCAAATAAAGAGAAAATTTGGGGCTGGCATGCTGGCTTGCTAGGCTAATCCTCTGCCTGCGGCGCTGCACCCCAGGTTCTAGTCCAGGTTGGGGCGCTGAATTCTGTCCCGGTTTCTCCTCTTCCAGTCCAGCTCTCTGCTGTGGCCCGGGAAGGCAGTGGAGGATGGCCCAAGTGCTTGGGCCCTGAACCCACATGGGAGACTCAGGAAGAAGCACCTGGCTCCTGACTTTGGATCAGCGCAGCGCACTGGCCGTGGCAGCCATTGGAGGGTGAACCAACAGAAAAGGAAGATCTTTCTCTCTGCCTCTCTCTCTCTCTCACTGTGTAACTCTGCCTGTCCAAAAAAAAAAAAAAAAAAGAGAGAGAAAATATGACAATTATACATATATGTATGCATCTAACATTATGGTACCTATATATATTAAATATTGCCAAACTTAAGGGAAAACTAGAAAACAACCTCCAAATTGTAAGAGATTTCAATTTCCTACTTTTATTTGTAGAGAGAATAATTGGAGTACTGATAAGTCCAGGCCATTAACAACATACATACATACATACATAACATATATATACTAAACACTCAACCCAATGAATGGTACAAGACATTCTCAAATGCACATAAAATATTTTCCAAGATAGGCAATGTGTTAAGGAAAAAAACATTTACAAATTTAGGATTGGAATTATATAAAGTATCTTCTTTGATTATAATGAAATTAAACTAGAAATTAATAGCAGAAGGAAAGCAATTTACAAGTATGTGGAAATTAAACAGTACTTTTAAAACAGCAATGGGTCACTGAAGAAATCATCAAGAATTTTAGAATGTAAAGAAACATGAAAACAAAGGTGCTGCATGTCAAAACTTAGGAAGATGCAGCAACAGCCATACTAGTTTGGAAGTTTATGGTGAAGTGTTTATACTTGAAAAAGAAGAAAATTTTCACATCTTTAAACTAACCTTATACATTAACAAGCCTTAATAAGAATAAACTAAAGCCAAAATAAGCATAGAGAAGGAATAATAAATATTAGAGAAAAGATGATGGAATAGAAAATAAAAATGCAATAGAAAAAAAATCAACAAAATTGAGTTGATTTTTGAAAAACAAAATCCTTGCTCCATTAAGTAAAAAATGTGTAAGTTTAAAATTTTTAAAAAATCATAAATGAAAGAGTAGATTTATAACACATGTCAGAGAACTATCAAAAATTATATGGAATACTATGAATGATTGTACACCAACAAGTTGAGTAACTTTGAAGAGGTGGAAACATTCTTAGAAACACGGAATCTTCCATCAAAGAAAATCTCAGGTCCAAAAAGCTTCACTGAGGAATTATATCAAACATTTAAGAAAGAATTAATACTACTGTTTCTCAGACTTTTCCATAGATTTGAAGAGGAAGAACCATTCGAAAACTCATTCTATGATACGAGTATTACCTTGTTACCAGAAACAAAAACATAATAAAAAAAAATTATTGGTCACTATTGCTGACTTGTATTGATGCAAAATTTCTGAATGAAATACTAGCAAACTGATTTTACCATCACAATAAAAGTATCTTATATCAGAACCAGATGGAATTTTTATTTGTAATGCAAGGATAGTTCAAGTTATGAAAAACAATCAATATTTTTCATTAATAAAATGAAAAAAATGACCATCTCAATAGATGCAGAAAAAGCATTTGAAAAAAATCAAACATCCTTTTAAGATAAATGCACTCCAAAAACTAACAATAGAAGAAAACTGCCATGACATAGAGAGAAATGTTTTCCTCTAAGATTAACAAAAGAGGCAATGACAATTTTCTTTTCTTTTTAAAGATGTATTTATTTATTTGAAAGAGTTACACAGAGAGAGAAGAGACAGAGGGAGAGAGAAAGAGGTCTTCCATCCGCTGGTTCACTCACCAGATGGCTGCAATGGCCGGAGCTGTGCTGATCTGAAGCCAGAAGCCAGGAGCTTCCTCCGGGTCTCCCACATGGGTGCAGAGGCCCAAGGATTTGAGCCATCTTCTACTGCTTTCCCAGACCATAGCACAGAGCTGGATTGGAAGTAGAGCAGCCGGGGCTTGAACTGGTGCCCAAATGGGATGCTGGCACTGCAGGCGGCAGCTTTACATGCGACACCACAGCGCGGGCCCAAAGACAATGACTATTTTCATGACTGCTATTCAACTTTGCAAGAGGTTTAATACAAAACAATCAGACAAGAAAAATAAGTAAAGGACACATCAAAAGTAGGAAAGAATTAAGGAGCCGGTGTTATGGCATAATGAGTTAGGCCACTATCTGCGCTGCCAGCCTCCCATATGGGGACTCCTTCGTGTCCCAGCTGCTCCACTTCCAATCCAGCTCCCTGGTAATGGCCTAGGAAAAGAAGTCAAATATGACCTGAGTATTTTTGATCCTGCTACCCACACAGGAGGCCTGGTAAAAGTTCCTGGCTCCTGGATTTTTCCGGGCCCAGACAGCCATTAAGGCCATCTGTGGAATGAACCAGCAGGTGGAAGATATCTTCCCGTGTAACTCTGCCTTTCAAATAAACAAATAAATCTTTTTATAAAAGCAGATTAAAATTATCTCTGTTTGGAAATGAAGTGACCATATATAAAGACATTTTCAAAGCTTTCACAAAATCTGAACTAACAAATTCATATAAAAGACACAGCATACAAACTTTCATTTCAATGTGCTAACAATGACCAAGCTAAAAAGGTTAGTAAGGAAACCACCACATTTCCTATAGCACCCAATAGGATAAAATATTTGGGAAAACTTTAACCAAGAAGGTAAAGGATTTGACATTTAAAAATATAAAACATTGCTAAAAGAAATCATAGATTCTACAGCTAAGTGAAAGATGTACTGGGCTGTATGTTTGAAAAAAACACCTTTTAAAAATTGTTTATTTTATTTATTTGAAAGTGTGACATAGAGAAAACAGCAGGTACAGAGAGAAAAAGAAACCTTCCAATACACTGGTTCACTCCCCAAATGGCTATCACAACCCAGCCTGTGCCAGACCAAACCAGAAGCCCAGAACTCCATCCATATATCCCATGTGAGTGCCAGGGAGCCACATGCTTGATTCATCTTCTACTGCTTTCCCAAGCACATGAGCAAGGACCTAAAGTCAAAGTGAAGCAGCTGGTGTACCAGTATGGGGATTTAGTATAATAGGTGGTAGATTAGCTGTGCCAAAACAGTCGCCCCTGAAAACCAGTATTAAAAAGTCCATGTCTTCCAATGGGGACAGATTCACACTAGATCTTAGCCAAGGATTGAGAAGCAATAGATCGACAGAGTCAAATGTTGTCACTATCAAAAACACAATATTTTTTCAAGATACAGAAAAATTTGAAATTCTATACAATTTCAAAAGAAAAAAATATCCAAGAAAATTTTGGGAAAATTATGGGAGGATCCACATTCCTTGGTTTTGAAATATATTACAAAAAAACAGTAATTAAAATGATATGTTACTGGCATAAAGATAGAAAATTTGACCAATAGAATGTCAGAGCCCAGAATTACCTTGTTACCAAACTCAAAGACATAATTAAAAAAAATTTAGATCAATATAACTGATGCAAAATTTCATTTGTGACCAAATGATACATGAGAATTGTACCACTGTTGCATACTGAGGAAAAGATAATATCTTCAACAAATTATGTTGTGCAAACTTGATATTCACATTCCCAGTAATTTATTTGGAGCTTTACCTTACCAGTGTTCAGAAATTAAATATAAAGATTGAAATTCTAAACTTCCAGAGGAAAATACAGAGGCCAAGTCTCAATATATTGCATTTGCTAATGATTCTTGGATATGATAAGAAAATCCAGAAAACAAATTAAAAATAGACCCAAGGGACTATACCAAACTCTAAAACTTCTACATGTTGAATGAAACAATAGAATGAAAAGGCAGCTGATGGAATGTGGTGTGGAGGAAATTACGAGCCATGTATCTGGTAAGGGGTTTAAAACCACAGCATTTTAGGAACTGTTATAACACAACAACACGGGCAACAAGTACCTGATTAAAAACTGAGCAAGGAATTAAATAGACATTACTCAAAGAATGTATGTAAGTGTTGAGTAGGAACAAAAAAGATGAACAGCTTCAGCAATCGTTTGGGAAATGCGAATTAATCAATTACAGTGAGAGATCACTTAGCACACTATAATCAGTATGTAAAGGATGGAAATTGAGTGATGATAAGAATGCAGACAGGCTGAAACTCTGTGTACTGCTGATGGGAATGTAAAGTTGAGCAGTCATTATGGAATTTCCAAAAAATAAAAGTAGAATTACAATATGATCTAGCAATCCCACTTGTGGGTAATTACTTCTTCCATTTTCATTGCAAATCTGAGACATCCTGGAATGTGGTAGATTCTAAAGTATTATTGTCTTTGATGATTTTATAACTCATGAATGATAAGCAATATTGCTGCTTTGTAAGTTGATGGTACACACTATATGGGAAGTCAGGACATATTTAATACCAAATTGTAAAGATTGTTCATGCTGAAATTATATGGATAAAAATTTTCTTATAAACCTTATTCATCTGAAAGGTAGAGACAGACATAAAGAGGAATGAAAGGGGAGAAAGATTCTCTGTCTACTGATTAACTTCCAAAATGCCCAAAATAACCAGGGCTGGGTCAAACCAAAACCAGGAGATCAGAACTCAATCCAGGTCTGTGAAATGGGTGTCAGAGATCAAAGTAACTTAATTACCTGCTGCCTTCTAGAGTGCATATTTGCAGCAAAATGGAATCAGAGTGGATCCAGCAATCATAGCCAGACACTCTGACATGAGATGGGGTCATTTTATCTGCCATGCCACAGTTTCACCACAGAAATCAATCTTAAACAGAAGAATAAAAGAAATACTGTGTTAACACAAATAAATAGACCACAGGAATGGCTATATTAACATCAATGAAAGTAGATTTTAAAGCAAAGAGTAATAAACAGAGCAAATGAGGTATTTCATAAAGATGAACAGTTTTGCTTATCAACCGAATTTAATGCCTCTAATCAGTCAGGCATTTAATTGATAAAGATAAAAAATACATGACATAAAATCTTATAATAATGTAAGCAGAAATATAGAATTTCAAAATCATAGTTGGCTGTAGTAATTGATAAAGCAATTTAATCTGTAGGGTTACAGAATCATTGAGCAATAATAATCTTCTTGATTTTGCAAGTCTATGTAGACCAGACTACTCAATTATAGCAGACCACAAAAGATTTTAAAATAAACACAGAACATTAAAAATAATTGACCATATTCTAGGCCATAAAGCATACCTGATATATTTTAATAACAAAAAATATCTTATACAATCAAAATGGCATTAAATTAGAAACCAATAAGGAAATGTTGTATAGGAAATACGCAATTAAGCAAACATTTTGAAATTAAACAAAAATGCTTTTTATTACCTGTTAGTTTATGTTAGAGTTCTCTAGAGATACAAGATCTATAGAGATGCAAGTATGTGGAGTGGGATTTTTAAGGTAAATTGGAGGCTGAGATGTCTCACAACAGATCCTTTTCATGGTAGACTCCTAGTTGACCAACAAAGTCTGAGGGACTCAGAACCAAGAAGCCAAGGGTATAATTTTCAGTCGAAAGTCACAGTGAGGCAACAAGGCCACTGATGTAAGCCCTGAAGTCCAAAGACCACCAGCTGACATCCAAGGCAGGAGCTCATCATGCCTGAGCTTTCATAGCAAGATAAATTCACCCTCTGTATTTGGTCTTTCCAAACCGGCAGCCAACTGAGAGGACAGCCTACATTAAGAATGGGTCTTCCCATCAATCTACTCATACTTCCATGTTTAGCTCATTTGAAAACATCCTCACAGATGCCTCAGACAACACCATGAATAAGAAATCATGAGAAAAATTTAAGTGGAAAAAATTCATGAAGATTGAGACAAAGTTTTTTTTTTAATTTTTAATGTTTTTAACACATTTTTAAAAAATAAGAAAAAGCTTTAGAGTTCTTAGAAAGAAGTTTATATCAAAAATACTTATATTAAAAAGAATGAATGTGTAAATCAGTGACCAATGATTCCCTCCCCCTGCCCTTATGAAATTAAAACAAGAATGAACACAGTCTAAACAAGCAAAACAAATATAAAACAGAAAATAATGTAATTGAAAGCAGTAAAACAGTATAGAAAAATCAGAGAAAACAAGCTCTTTTTTGATACGATCAACAAAATGGGTAAGATTTTATTTAATAATATCAAGAAAAAAAAAGAAAAGGAAACAAATTCCTAATATAAGGAAAAGAAAGGAGACAATACTTATAAAAAATGGACAATGGGGAACATTATGAGAAATTACTTGCCAAAAATACTTTGATATAGATGTAATTAAAAATTCTTACTTAAATTACCAATTTTAAGCTGGTGCTGCAGCTCAATAGGCTAATCCTCCGCCTGTGGCACCAGCACACTGGGTTCTAGTCCCGGTAGGGGTGCTGGATTCTGTCCGGGTTGCCCCTCTTCCAGGCCAGCTCTCTGCTATGGCCCGGGAGTGCAGTGGAGGATGGCCCAAGCGCTTGGGCCCTGCATCCGCATGGGAGACCAGGAGAAGCACCTGGCTCCTGGTTTTAGATCAGCGGGATGCGCTGGCCAGGGCAGCCATTGGAGGGTTAACCAACGGCAAAAGGAAGACCTTTCTCTCTGTCTCTCTCTCTCTCACTGTCCACTCTGCCTGTTAAAAATTTTTTTTAAAAATTACCAATTTTATTTGAAGACTACATAAAAAACTCTTTTCTGCTGTGTATTTTTTATCAGTTAGTTCAAATTCTGACTTACTACTTTATCTATAAGACAGGGATATCAACACATCATAAATTAAAGAATTGTATGAAAGTGAAAGGAATTAATCCATGGAAGGTCCTTGCAATTCTTGTTGTCACATATCATGAATCATAGCAATGACTGTTATTATTTTTTTATTAGCTTACTTTGGCATTTTGTCAGTTAAGGTATCTTTTTTAAAAGTTGCATAAAATGTTTAATGTAACAATTTTATTTAAGGTTTTTTTTGCCAAAAAAGTGACCTTATATCATGTCATTTTTGAGAAAAAATGAAGTCATTGATTAAAGAGATCATCCACAAGATGATAGTGTTAACTTTATATAAATCATATTTCATTTTTAAAAAAATTTAAAAGATTTAATATTAAAGTAGTTTAACAAACATTATTTTTAATATTTTTACTTTTCGTACCAATGGTTTGGGAAAATACAGTGGTAGTAATACTCTGAATTTAGTAACCCAAAAAGTATTCTTGTCATAGTATATTTTACATACATTTGAAAAAAAATCAGTACATATGCATGTAGTTTTGATTTTCTGTGAAGGAAATAAATGAACTAAAATTATTGAAGTTTATCTTTGTACACACCCTTCAGTAAACATCAGTACCTTCTGAACCTTGTATAACAGAGACCAAAAAATGCTAATATTTTACATATGCAGTATACAAAGAAATATTTTATTATATTAAAGTTCAAATTAGTATGCATGATTTGGGGAATATGAAGAAATAGAGAACATAAAGTATATTCACTATATATTCTGACTAATAATTGCATTTGCAATAACCTTATTCATTTACAAAATATAAGAGGATACTAGAAATAATAAATTCATTTTTGGTTATGCTTAATAGATAGTATTTGCAAATTAAGTAATGCTTAAAGTCAATGTGCTCTATTCCATTAAATTAAGACCTTGGCCATCATTTAGTCTAATATGAAGTAATTTCATAAGAGATCCTTAAGTATTTATTGCATGTAAGTCAATATTTGAATGTTATTAGTGTCATTAGCTATGGATCATAACAAGATTACATACATCAGAATCGTTATAGAAAGCTTTTATATAATCCCCAAGATTTTATTTTTATTTGTTATGTATTTTCCTGTTAGAATCTCATTGTTAATCATTAGCAGAAAAAAATTATTTTTATTTTTACTTTATGTTTTAATCTATGAAGTTTCTGCTTAACCTGGCTTTCCCTTCATGAAGCTAAATTTTGGGGGTTATGCTTCAGCAGACTAAGCTGCAATTTGAGGCTTCATCCCATATTGGAGTACCTGATTGGAGTCTTGGAACATGGTTTATTTCCCATTTTTAAACTAATGTAAAGAGAACAGACTTCATATATTTTGTAGGAATAATTCTAAGAAGATAAGCATACATTCCTCCTTCAAACTCTCCCACCCTGAATCGCCCCCTTCATTTTTTTCTTTAAGGTTTGCAAAACCATAATTTCAATCCACTCTATAATCACAGGCTTAATGCACCACTAACTATAGCATTCAAGAAGTAGAAAGTGTAAAGACCACAGTTCCAATGTAGTATAAATAAGGGATAAAAACAACAATCAAATCACAAGATATCTGTTGCAATCCTATACTTTTTTTTTTTTTTTTTGGACAGGCAGAGTGGACAGTGAGAGAGAGAGAGACAGAGAAAAGTCTTCCTTTTGCCGTTGGTTCACCCTCCAATGGCCGCTGCAGCTGGCGCGCCGCGGCCAGCAGATCCGAAGCCAGGAGCCAGGTCTTCTCCTGGTTTCCCATACGGGTGCAGGGCCCAAGCACTTGGGCCATCCTCCACTGCACTCGTGGGCCATAGCAGAGAGCTGGCCTGGAAGAGGGGCAAGCGGGACAGAATCTGGCACCCCAAACCGGGACTAGAACCCGGTGTGTCAATCTTTATCATCTATATTAACTACCACATATTGGAGAAAACAGTTGAAATTTTTCTTTTTGAACTGGCTTATTTCACTAAGGATAATGATTATCAGTTGCATCCATTTTGTTGCAAAAGACAGGAGTGCATTCTTTTTTATGGCTGAGTAGCATGCCATAGTGTACATATACTGTTTTCTTTATCCAGTCATCAGGTAATGGTCATCTGGGTTGATTCCATATCTTAGCTATTGTGAATTGAGTTCAGTAAACATGGCGGTACAAATAATTCTTTCATATACTGGTTTCATTTCCTTTGGTTGAACTCCAAAGAGTCAGGACTGGTGCTTTGGTATAGTAGGTAAAGCCTCCACCTGTAGTGCCAGTATCCCATATGGGTGCTGATCTGTGCCCTGCCTGCTCCACTTCTGATCCAGCTATCTGATGTGGCCTGGGAAAGCAGTACAAAGATGATTCAAGTCCTTGGGCTCCTGCACTCATGTGGGAAAACTGGAAGAAGCTCCTGGCTCCTGGTTTCAGATCAGCTCCAGCCATTTTTGGCTATTTCAGGAGTGAACCAGCCAATGTAAAATTTCTACCTCTGCAACTATCTCACTCTCTCTGCTTCTCCTTCTCTGTAACTCTGCCTTTCAAATAAAATAAATAAATCTAAATCTTTAAAAAAAATTCCAAGTAGTTGGATGACAGAGTTATATGGGAGATCTACTTTCTGATATCTAAAAAAAATCACCACGCTGGCTTCCATAAAGATTGTACTAGTTTATTAGGGTATCGTTTTCCTCACATCCTCAACATCATTTATTATTATTTTTTATTTCATTAAGAGAGCCATTCTAACTGGGTAAAGTGAAACCTCATTGTGGTTTTTGTTTTTATTTCCCTGATGACTACGGGTCCTGAGCATTTTTTCTTGTGCTGTTGGCCATTTGAATTTCATCCTTTGAAAAATAGCCTGTTCATGTCCTTTCCCCATTTCTTAATTGGATGGCATGTTTTGTTGATGTTGAGTTTCTTGAGCTCTTTATATGTCCAGGATATTAATCCTTTATCAGTTGCATACTTTGCAATGATAATCTCCCATTCTGTTGGTTGTCTCTGCTCTCTTTGTTGAGTGTTTCTTTTGCAGTGCAGTAGCTTCTGTGCTTCATGTAATCCATTAAATCTATTAACATTTGTTGTAAATAGCAGGGTACTCTGGCATTGAGTGCATATACATTTTTTCAACTTTTTTTAATAAATATAAATTTCCAAAGTACAACTTTTGGATTATAGTAGCTTTCCCTCATAACCTCCCTCTCACCTGCAGCCATCTCATCTCCCACTCCATCTCCCATCCCATTCACATCACGATTCATTTTCAATTCTCTTTATATACTGAAGATCAACTTAGAATATACTAAAAAAGATTTCAACAGTTTGCACCACACAGAAACACAAAGTATAAAGTACTGTTTGAGTAGTAGTTTTACTATTAATTCCCATAGTGCAACACATTAAGGACAGAGATCCTACATGGGGAGTAGTTGCACAGTGTACCCTGTTGTTGATTTAACAATTGACACTCTTATTTATGACATCAGTAATCACCTGAGGCTCTTGTCATGAGCTGCCAATTCTATGAAAGCCTCCTGAGTTCACCAACTCCGATCTTATTTAGACAAGGTCATATTCAAAGTGGAAGTTCTCTCCTCCCTTCAGAAAAAGGTACCTCCTTCTTTGATGGCCCGTTGTTTCCGCTGGGATCTCACTCACAGAGAACTTTCATTTAAGTCATTTTTTTTGTCATAGTGTCTTGGATTTCCATGACTAAAATACTCTCATGGGCTTTTTAGCAGGATTTGAGTGCCTTAAGTGCTGATTCTGAGGCCAGAGTTCTGTTTAGGACATTTGTCATTCTATGAGCTGCTTCCCATGTTGGATTGTTCTCTCCTTTTTAATTCTATCAATTATTATTCACAGACACTAGTCTTGTTTATGTGATCCTTTTGACTCAATCTTATCATGATCAATTATGAACTCAAACTGATCACTTTGACTAGTGAGATGGCATTGGTACATGCCAACTTGATGGGACTGAATTGGAATACCCTGGCACATTTCTAGCTCTGCCATTAGGGGTAAGCCTGAGTGAGCATGTACTGAACTGTACATCTCCTCCCTCTCTTATTCCCACTCTTATATTTAACAGGGATCACTTTTCAGTTAAATTTAAACACCTAAGAATAATTGTGTCTTAATTAAAGTGTTCAACCAATGGTATTGAGTAGAACAAAAAATACTAAAAGAAATATAATAGTAAGTTATTCCTTGACAGTCAAGAGAAGGGCTGATCAAGTCACTGTTTCTCATATTTCGCTTCTACAGGTTTCTTTTCAGGTACTCAGTTAGTTGTCACAGATCAGGAAGATCATATGATATTTGTCCCTTTAGGATGGCTCATTTCACTCAGCATGATGTTTTCCAGATTCTTCCATTTTATTGCAAAGGCTGGATTTCATTTTTTTTTACTGCTGTATAGTATTCTATAGAGTATATATCCCATAATTTCTTTATCCAGTCTTCTGTTGATGAGCATTTAGGTTGATTACAGGTCTTAACTATTGTAAATTGAGCTGCAATAAACATTGAGGTGCAGATAGCTCTTTTATTTGCCAATTTAATTCCCTTTGGGTAAATTCCAAGGAGTGGGATGACTGGGTCATGTGGTAGGACTATATTCAGGTTTCTGAGGAATCTCCAGTCTGTCTTCCCTTCTGGCTTTACCAGTTTGCATTCCCACCAATAGTGGCTTAGTGTGCCTTTTTTCCCACATCCTCACCAGCATCTGATGTTAGTTGATTTCTGTATATAAGCCATTCTAACCGGGGTGAGGTGAAACTTATTCTGGTTTTGATTTGCATTTCCCTGATGGCTAGTGATCCTGAATATTTTTTCATGTGTCTGTTGGCTGTTTGAAAAATGTCTATTCAGGGTGTTGGCCCATCTTTTAAATGCATTGTTTGTTTTGTTGTTTTGGAGTTTCTTGATCTCTTTGTAGATTCTAGTTATTAATCCTTTATCAGTTGCATAATTTGCAAATATTTTTGCCCATGCTGTCGGTTGCCTCTTCACTTTCCTGACAGTGTATTTTGCAGTACAGAAACTTCTCAATTTGATGTAATCTCAATTGTTAGTTTTGGCTTTGGCTGCCTAGGCCTCTGGGGTCTCTTCCAAGAAATCTGTGGCTATGCCTATATCTTGCAGGGTTTCTCCTATGTTCTCTAATAATTTGATGGTGTTTGGTTATAGATTTAGATCTTTAATCCATATTGAGTGGATTTTTGTGTAAGGTTTAAGGTAGGGGTCTTGCTTCAAGCTTCTGCATGTGGTAATCCAGTTTTCCCAGCACCATTTATTGAATAGACTGTCATTGCTCCAGGAATTGGTTTTAGCTCCTTGATCAAATATAAATTGGCTGTAGACGTTTGGAGTGGATATACATTTATTATAGCCACTTGTTGAATTAATCCCTTTGTCATTACATAATACCCTTATTTGTCTCTTTTAACAGTTTTTGTGTTAAAGTGTTTTATCTGATAGTTTGGCTATGCCTGGTCACTTTTGCTTTCCATTATGTTGGAATTTTTTTTCCATCTTTCACTTTCATTCTATGTGTATCTTTGTTGGTGAGTTGTGTATCTCAATAGAAGCAAATAGATGAGTATTGTTTTTAATTCAATAAGCTAGTCTATATTTATTAATTGGGGAATTAGGCCATTTACATTAAAGGTTATTATTCATTTGTAATGACTCAGTCTTGGCAATTTTCCATAAATATTCCTAGTGTTTGCTTTGTAATTCCTTTGTAGTTTTCTTTGTTTTTTTTTTCTTTTTCCTTCACATTTTTTCATGATGCAGACTATCTTTCTCTGTTTCTGTGAGTAGCACATCCTTAAGTATCCTTTTTAAATCTGGATGAGTGGTCATAATTCTTTCACTTAATTTTCAGTTTGAAAGGTATTTAGGTCACCTTAAATTATAAATGAGAGCTTTGTTTATTACAGAATTCTCGCTTGACACTTTTATCTTTTAGGACTATGCCTCTCCATTCTCCTCTAGCTTATAGGGTTTCTGATGAAATATCAGATGTTAGTCTAATTGGGGACCCTCTGAATGTACTCTAGCATTTCTCTTGTGCACATTTTAGAATACTTTCATTTTTTTTAACTATTGACTTATTTATTTGAAAACCAGAGTTACACGGAGAGAAAGATAGGCAGAGAGAGTGGTCTTCCATCCGCTGGTTCACTCCCCAGATGTCTGCAATGGCAGGAGCTGTGCTGATCCGAAGCCAGGAGTTTCTTCCATGTCTCCCACAGGAGTGCAGGGGCCCAAGCACTTAGCCATTTTCTGCTGCTTTCCCAGAACATAGCAGATGCTGCATCAGAAGTGGAGTAGCCATGACTCAAACCAATGCCCATATGGGATGCAAGTGGCAGCTTTAACTGCTACACCACAGTACCAGGCCCTACAATCCTTTATGTTTTACTTGTAAAAATTTGACTGTTATGTTTCATTGTGAAGATCTTTTCTAATCATGTCTATTAAGAGTTCTGTAAGCTTCCTGTACATGAATGTTTCTGTCTTCCTCCAAGTTAAGAGAAGTTTTATTCTATTATTTCACTGAATAGATTTTCTGATCCATATTCAGTTTCTACTCCTTCAGGAACTCCTACGACACCTATTTTTGGCACTTGATAGTATCCTATAAATCTCAAACATTATTTTCAGTTTTTCTAATTTTTTTCTTTTTTTTCATTTTTTTCTGAATTAGTTCCAAAAATTTGTCTTCTTGCTCAGATATTCTTCGTTCTGCCTCACCAAGTCTGTTTCTAAACCTTTCCACTTTATTTTTATTTGAATTATTGAATTCTTCATTTCTAATGTTTCAGTTTGATTTCACTTCAATATCTCTATCTCCAATCAGAATTTTTCATCCATATTGTGTTTGAACTTCTCTATCATTTATTTGCTTCTCATTATTTTTGAATAATCTTATGATCATTCTGTAGAATTCCTATTCAGACGTTTCATCAGTCTCATTGTCTTCACATTCTAATATTAAAGTGTACTTGCATCCCTTTAGAGAAGCCATTTTGCCTTCCTTATTCATGCTTCTGGTATTGCTATGTGTATTTTTAGGCATTTGTGGTATCATTTTTTTTCCTGAGGGATTTTTGATCTGTGAAATATGCCTCAGGTGGCTTAATGAGGTATGTGTTACTTCATTGGATATCCAGAGGCATATGCTGGATTAGGCAAGGGAACTCAGGCTGTTACCCCATGTGGGGCAGGAGTCCAGATGACACCATGGTGGGTGCAGTATGAGTCCAGATGACACCATGGTGGGTGCAGTGTATCTCCTCTTTCTCTTTTTAGCCACCCTAGGTGGCTACACTCAGATAAAGTTTCTAGCCCCTGGCTTTGACCTGGTCCAGCACTACATCTCTAACCCCACCAGCTGTTGTAGGTATTTAGATGTGAACTAGCAGATGGAAGCATTCTCTCTCTCTCTCCCTCTCGCTCTCTTTCTCTCTCTCTCTCTTTCAAATAATTAATAAATAAAACTTTTTAAACAACAGTAAACTAGCTTAGCCTTATAGTCAGAGAAAACCATACCTATATAATCCAGCCAAAATGACTACATACACAAGTATAATTTATTTATGTATTTACTTGAGTGACAGAGAGACAGACATACACAGAGAGAGCTCCCATCAGTTGGTTCGCTACCCAGATGCCTGAAATGGCTGGATATGGGCTGGGACAAAAGCAGGAAGCCAGAAACTTATATCAGGTCTCCCACAGAATTGGTAGGGACCCATGTTTTTGAGTAATCACCACTGCTTCTTGTATTAGCAGGAAATTGGAATTAGGATCTGGAGCTAAACATCAAATTTTGGCACTCTGATATGAAATACAGGCATACCAATGAATGCTAAAAAGTAAACATATTAGTTCCGTATATATGTATGAAGTGCATAATGTGATATATATGTATATTTAGGCATATTTTAAATTGATGCCATGAAATATCTGTATGTAAAGATTTATACAATAGTAACACTATCCCACTTTTGCAAATCTACATTTGAATAGCCAGATTTTTCATCAGCTGATGAATAAATTTTATTCAATGAAACAGAAATAATAGCTAGATTACCTCATCAAAAGTATTTCCTTTATAGAGAATATTGTGAAACTTATGATAATAAATACTGTGTGTTATTGCCAATAATAAATAGTAACTTATCAAGAATGGGCATATTTGGCTATGTGCCATTTAATTAGTGTTTTTTATTTATGAAAATTTCAGCTCCAAGATTTAATGTTAGCTATAATACTAAATAAATGGCTTTAAAGAAAACACTGAAGTACTTTGGAAACCTTTATTGAATAGACAGTAATTGATACATATTCTAAAGTGAATGATAATAAAATCACTAAAAAGTGCAAATATTAAAATAAACCTATGCTATTGTTTTTCTATTTCTGTTGTAAAAAATAAATGTCACTTAGGTAGCATTTTCAATCTACTAGCCACAGTATACATGTTATTCAGGATGAATAATTGAAATGTTTGGAGACATTTATTATTCAAATCTTAACATGGCTTAATATCCACTGTACCAGTTTAAGCAAAGATGCATAATAACAAATGATTGATATTTTCGTGTTCAAATATCACATCTTCCAAAAAGCTTATGAAATTGTATCACGGTATTAGAATGAACACTAAATAGATATTAAAGTAAATAGGGTGTCTGGACTAGTGGTTAGGATGCCTGTTTTGACGCTTTCATCCCAGAGTGGAATGCCTGTGTTTTAGTCCTGGTTCTATTCCTCTTTCCAGCTTTCTGCTTAGGTACCCCCTAGGAGGCTGCCAGTGATGTCTTAACTGATTCTGTCCCTGCCACTCACAGTCAGCATTTGGGGAGTGAACCAGTGGATGGAAGCTCTTTCTCTCGCTCGCTCTCTCATTCTCTCACTCTCTGTCTCTCAAATAAATAAATAAATAAATATTTGAAAAACAAGGTAATGAAGTCAATTATTAAATTTTAAACCTTATTTTTAGTACCATTTCTTGGTTTGTTTTTAAATTTATTCATTTATTTGAAAATCAGAGTTACATATACTGAGGGGAAGAGAGAGAGAGAGAAAGGTGATAGAGAGAAGGTGAGAGAGAGAGAGAAAGAAATCTTCTATCCGCTATTTCACACTCCAGATGGCCACAGTGGCCTACTCCTGACCAGACTGAAGCCAAGAATCAGAAGCGTTTTCCAGGTTTCCCACATGAGTAGCACGGGCTCAAACACTTGGATTATCATCTGCTACTTTTTGCAGGCCATTAGCAGGGAGCTGGTTGAAAGTGGAGCAGGGTCCCTCACTGTGGCATAATGAACTAAGCCTCTGTGTCTGGTGAAGGCATCCTATGTGGGCACCTGTTCTAGTCATGGCTGCTCCTCTTCTGATCCAGCCCTCTGCTATGGCCTAGGAAAGGAGTGGAAGATGGACCAAGTCCTTGGGCCCTTGCACCAATGTGGGAAACCTGGAAGAAGCTCCTGGTTTTTGGCCTCGGATTAGCTCAGCCATTGTGGCCATTCAGGGAGTGAACCAGTAAATGGAAGACCTCTCTCTTTCTGTGTCTTGCTCTCTCTGTCTGTAACTCCACCTCTCAAATAAATAAATTAATCTAAAAAAAAAAAAATAAGTGGATCAGCCAGCACATAATCTTGCGCCAAAATGGAATGCTGGTGTCGCAGGCTGAACCTGCTATGAATCCTGGGCCCTAGGTATAATTTTGAATTATATTTGTTATCCAGTGAAAAGTAGACACCATGTTACACTTTTAGCACTATTTCATCTTGTTCAATTTAATATTCTTCCTATTTTTTAAAATGTATACTTTCTGTATTTTAGCACGTAACACCTACAAATTGTAAAGTAGTATTCATATTTGCTGTTTTACTTTATTTTGTTTGTAGTGCTCAAAGGGGAGAGCACTACAAACAAAATAATTTTTCCTACTATCAAATATTTGACTTTTTTTTCAAATGAGTGTGTATATATTCTGATTGAGATGGTATGTGTGTGTGCATGTGTACGTCACTATGGTCTTCCATTGCCTTTTAGTTGACTTTTTTTAGATGGAACATGTAAGTAATGTTTGGATAATATATTTGTACGTGTGTGTGTGTTTACACTTGCTGACACATATTAAGTCTCTGCATTCTTTATATTCACATTGTCTACCCTCCTGATTTTCTTCAATCTATATTTTTAAAGAAATATTTGCTAAAAGCCCATGTTTTATTTTTAAACAGCTTATCAAATTTATTTTTATTGGCAACAAATTTTGCATTACGTAATTAAGGTTCTAACGCCCAATTAATAAAATTTTCTCATTTATATTATTTGTAAAATTCTAATTTTCCATAGTTGAACATAAATTTTTTCCTGTGCAACTTTTTTTCCCTATGGGTCACTTCTAAATGCATGCAGGCTTAGTTAGATTCTTTCTTCAACTACAAACCATTATTCAGAAACCTGCTAGATATTTAATTTGGTTATTCTATTAAAGCTTAATCAACATTTTTAAATTAAGCCCATAATTTCTGCTTCCCAATTCCCCAAACGCCTCCCATCTAATATTTAATTTTTAACTAATTATTATTAAATCTAGCTTCTTTATTTCAATTTTTATTCCATCATGGATTGATAAGTGAAATTTAATAAAATAGATTGTTACAAAAATGTCTCGAGCTTCATATAAAATTCAAGCGTAGACTTCCATTTTAACTCTGAAAAGCAAGGATTCAGATATCCTCATCCTGTCCTCACAAGCAGACAAAGGCTGAACAACTTTAAAAAAAAAAAATGACTGTCCTTGGATGCAGCAGAAAATTGAGGTCACAGGGCAAATTGCTGCCCTGAAATCTGCAGAGTCAGTTAAATCCAGAGGCGTAACTGAGATTTGATTACCTAAAGCAAAAGCCACTATAGCTATAACCTAGGAAGAAGATGTAAATGGTAATTTTGATAAATTACTGGGGAGCATACATGGATAAGTATGAAAAAGCCCTAAGGGCCATTATCTTAGAGGGGGGTCCAAATTTTATGCATTTTTATTTCCAGGAACCCCACTGCGTTTTCACAAAGAAAAACTAAGATAAAACTTCTTTCCACTCAGGAAGATGTAGGAAAAGCTGAACCACTGTAAAACAGATACAGAACATTCTTTGTAATAGAGCTTGCCCTGCAGGTAAAAAGACTTTACCAGAGATATATACCAGATAGGGAACAACATCTCCTCAGTCTCAATCCACTCCAGACTTCTTGTTTCACCTTAGGGTGGTTTGGAGGAAAGCCAAGAAATACTCGTGAAGTTCACAGCCTAGAGACATAGTCCCATTCAGGGACTGATATTTAATCACAAGACTGCAGAATGCGTCTCCTGTACCATACCAACAGGGCTATGGATATAATAATAATTGTTGAAAATTGACAGAGCTGCAGAGGCAAAAGGAAATGTCATCTAAGAAGTCATCAATGGTGAAACCCAAAACAACAGGGATAGGAGAGACAAACAAGTGTACTACAAAAATTTGAAACTTTTGGTATTACCTACAAATAAACAAAAATGAAGTACAATCCAACTCCTAAAGAGATTAGCATAGAATCTTATATTAAGTGCTTATTCACTTCAGTACATGTTACTCCCCATGCCACAGTGCCAGCCTCATTTGAATCCTCTGTAATAATATCAATAATTAAAGGAAATGTTGAAGTCTGTTTTTATCTACTTGTTTCGAGTGAAAATAAAATTAGGTGGATGGAGGAATGGAGTTTTGAAGAGAAAAAAGTCTCTAAAATATATTTTCAGTGTTGTAGTTAAACATAAATCTGCCCTGCTACTGAAGAAAGGACATGATGTTAACAAAATAAATAATTAGTAATTATAACTGTCCCTTCTAGACAGCTGGTAATCACACCAAATCATAATACTATTTATCTTTTCAGTCTCAATTTCAAAGTATTCAAAAATAAGACTCCTTAAAATATACATTATTTTATACTTCGTGAAATAAGCCAATTCCCAAAAAGACAGATACCGTATGTTTTCCCTAATCTGTGGTAACTAATATTTTAGGTAACTAGCCTAAAATATAAGGTATAGGAATGAAATTGATATTTTGAGAATCTATGATTATTTACAGCCCTTGTCTCTACTGGTGAGAAACAGTGTGTTTTTCTTCTTACTATTTGTTGAACACTTTATTTAGTGTAGGGTTAATCTTTTGAGCATAAAATAAATTGAAAGTATACCATTGTAAAAAGTAAGAGACGGAATAAGAGAGGAAGGAGGAGAAAGGCTAGGGACATGGGCAGGAGGGAGGGAGGGGTGGAAAATATCACTATGTCCCTAAATCTGTATGTATGAAATATATGAAATTTGTGTAAGTTAAATAAAATCTTAAAAAAGTATACATTATACTGGAACTTTTGAACATATATACCCAATGTGTGAATCAAGCAATAACAATTTGCATTAGTTAGTGGCATTACATGAATCAAGTTAGTGTTTGGTCAGTTAAGGTTTTACAACAAGATAAGGCATTTGTTGCAGACATTAGGACTCTGTTTTGGATGCCTACAACCCATATCACAGTGCCTGTGTTTAAGTCCCAGCTCTGCTTCCAATTCCAGCTTCCTGTTGTTCAGCACCATAGGAGGTAGTGTTGATGAATCAAGTATTTTGTCTCTGCCATTCACCCTGAACAGACAGATTGAACTCCAGACTCCTGGTTTTTCGTTTGGTCCAGCCCTGGATGTTCAGGACAATTTCAGAGTGACTTATGATATGGAAGACAGCCTCTTTCTCTCCCTCTCTCTATCTCTGTTCTCACTCTCCACCCCTCCATCTTTTTCTGCCTTTTTATGTCTCTCTTCAAGTAACATGAAATTAACTATTTTTAAATGATTTAAAACACTGTTTTGCTGTTTATTTGTTAGAACAATTCAGTAAAATAGTGTTCCAGTTTACTGTTGGACAACATTATTTCACACATACATCAAACAGCACCCCCCCCCAAATTAATAAACAGCAACTTCATAGACAAAAGAAGGGGAATAAGACCTATTATCTTTGGTCTTTTAAACCATGTTGTACAAACCAAATACTTATAGTACTGCTAAGTATACACACACACACACACACACACACACACACAGAAAGTTACTGTAATGTTCCTAATAAGATTTTTTGTTGTTTTTCTTTTTGCTTTTTTATAAGGATTTTTTTCTCCTTTGAGATAATAATGAGCATGGTCACACCACAAGTGAAGCCAAATGCAGAACAGAGAAGATTCTGAAACCTGGTTTAGTCATCCCAAAATCATTAAAAATGGCTAACCGCTAACAATAACCACCATAACATAAATATAAATAAAAATTAAACTTTTTCCATTTTAAAGTATTATTAACAAAAAAACACCCGGGCTTAGAAGTTTTGGTTCATTATTCCTCCCCTGTTGCAAATTCACATTGATTTTCATTGCCTGAAGGAGAGGGTATGTCCTCTGCGGGTGATGCTGCCCGGGACTGGTGGGCAAGGTGAGCGACTTTAGATTCTGAGCTAGGAAATGGAGGGTGAATGATTCCTGGGGGCCTTCCTTTTTGAGTTTGTCATTTCCTTTTTGTGGTCGAGTCATTCTCATCCATCTTCTGCTTCTTGGTGTCAACATCATCATCCTCATCATCTTCAGCTGCCCGTTTGTCGCTTTCTTGGCCTCCTCATCTTCATCTCCACCATGGCCCTCTTCCTCCTCCTCCACTTGCTCCTCAACTTCCTCCTGTTCATTGACCTCATCGTGTGCTCCCTGCTCCCCATTTCCCTCACTGACAGGGCATGCCTTCCATTCTCCACTTCCTCCGCAACTTCCTTCTTCTACTTTAAGATCACCTCAGAGGTGATCTCAAAGCTCGTGTCCAGTTTCAAATGAGCTTTTTGATCAAAACTCCCATATAATTCAGAGAAAACAAAAGTATTTGAAAGACGAGTAAACATTCAGATCTAAGTTTTCTTTCTTTCTTTTTTTTAAGATTTATTTATTTATTTGAAAAGCAGAGTTACAGAGATGCAGAGAGAGAGAGAGAGAGAAAAGAGAGAGAGAGAGGAAGTCCTCCATCTACTGGTTCACTCCCCAGATGGTCGCAACAGGTGAAGCTGCACCCATCCGAAGCCAGGAGCTTCTTCCGGGTCTCCCATGTGGGTGCAGGGGCCCAAGGTCCTGGATCATCTTCTATTGCTTTCCCAGGCCATAGCAGAGAGCTGAATCAGAAGTGGAGCAGCCAGGTCTTGAACCGGCATCCATATGGGATGCCAGTGCTTCAGGCCAGGGCTTTAAACCACTATGCCATAGCACTGGCCCCTAAGTTTTATTTCAGTTTCATCAATTTTACCATGGTAGTCATTAAGCAATATGCTGAACTCTTACTGTGTGTCCATTTATGTTAAGGGCTTTGGTGGATTATCTCATTTAAGAAAGAAAATATATAAAAGAAGGTAGTACTTGAGGAAACTATCTGTAAAGCTGTATTTCTAGTTTGCAATAGATTTGAAATTTGAACCCAGATGTCTAAAATCTGAAAATTGAGTTTGTTTCTCAAAAAGAAAGCTATGAAAGGAAAGAACTAGGAAAATTTTTCAAGCATATGTAAGAGTAGAAATTAAATTTCACCTTCATTTTTTTTTTAGATTTTTTTTTTTAAATTTCAGCAGCCGAGTTACAGAGAGAGGATGCTCAATGACACTCTCTCACACACACACCACACACACACACACACAGAGAATCTTTTTCGACCCTCTGCTTCATTCCCGAAATGGCCACAACAGCTAGGGTGGGGCCAGGCCGGAGCCAGGAGCCTAGAGCTTCTTCCAGCTCTCCCATGTTGGCACAGGGGCCCGAGCACTTATGCCTCTTCTGCTGCATTAGCAGGGAGCTGGATTGGAAGTGGAGCAGCTGGATCTCAAACAGGTACCCATACGTGATCACAGGTGGAGGGTTAACTTTCTACACCACAATGGCAGCCCCTTCACCTTTCGAGTTAATTGTAATTGTGTTTTAAAAGAAATAAACTGATAGAATGCAGGATTGTTAAATCATTTTAGACATCATTTTGCTGCCAAGAGTAGAAGCTATTCCTTGCAAAAGAAGAAATATGAAGGTGCAATGATAGATAAATGGGAGGAAAGCAAATCCACTAGTTTGTGAACCTAGTTGGAGATTCTACTGAGAGTAAGTTTTCACACATGCTGTGTTTGCTCATGTCATAGCCAGTACCTTTCTTTGGATTCCTTTTCATGCGCATGCTCTCCTTTTCTCATTGTCGTGCTTTTTGAGAACTTTCAATATTCCAGTCACGTGCTATACACTGGGTATATGGAATCGGTGTGATGCAATCTGAGCACTAAAAAAATTATATACATTGTACTGAAGAAAATAAAACAATGGAAGAGCATATTGATATGAAGTACAATGATAAAGATATTAATAAGATTAAAATTTGACCTCAATGAATTGTAAATGGAATGGATCTCAGCATTATTAAGGTATTCATAAACAAAATGACAAAGAAATAAACAAAAATCTTTGATAATATCAAAAGTAGACATTGGGATTAGGTGTTTAACTAGCAGCTAAGACAGCTATATCCCAATTCAAAGAACCTGGGTTCAGTCTTCGGCTGCAGCTCTTGACTCTTGTGTTCCTGCTAATGCAGACTCTAGGTTATAGAGGTCATCATTGATTGCATTGATTGCCATCCATGTGGCAAGTCAGGATTGAATTCTGAGATCCTGGCTCCAGCGCCGGTTTAGCCTTGGCTGTTGTGGGTATTTGGGAAGTGAACCAGCAGATGGAAGATATCAGTCTGTTTCTCTGTGTGTGTGTCTTTCTGGATCTCCAATAAATTAAAAGAATAAGTTAATACAATTTTAAATATTTAATACTTCTGTTTAGTGAAGAATGCTTAAGCAGTGATAATAAATATGGGAGAATATGATGAAAGTACATGAATAAACAATCCCCTCCTCAACAAAACAATAATAAAAAGATAGTTTGATAGAAAAATTAGATTAAGGATATGATAAGATAGAATCTAGAAAGCAACTGGAATACTATCAAGCATGTAAAGTATCTTCAACCTCATTTATAATAAAGGAAATACAAAAAAATACCCCTTTAAATCAGATAGACAAAATTTGGGAACAAATTTACCAAGTATATAGGTTTCAAGGACTCCTAACAGACTGCTGTTATGACTATGGATGGTCAGTATACTGTGACTATGGATAATTAATCAAATTGGGTTCAAAACAAGGATAAAGTTAAGCATTTCAGGTCCAAGGTGTTTATTTCAAAGAATTATTGCAAATAAGGGATGGTATGTGAAGATGTTCACTTCAATAATATTACTTCAAATAATTTGTTGAGGTTGGTATTGTGGCAGAGCAGGTTAAGCCACTGCCTAGGATGCCCACATCCAATATGAGAGCCAATTTGAGTCAAGCTGCTCCATTTCTGATCCAGTTCCCTGCTAATATACCTGGAAAAGCAGCAAAAGATGGCCCAACTGCTTGGGTCCCTAACACATACTGCGGGGAGTCAATTATGACTCTGGGATTTTGCCTGGCCAAGTCCCAGCTCTTTGTGGCCTACTGGGGAGTGAGCCAAGTGTGTATGTGTGTCCTTCTATCTCTCTCTCTCTGAAACTCTTTAAAAATAAATACATAAATCCTAAATAAAAAATATATACCTGTTTTTTGTTAGTGCTTAAAATGAGAAAAGGTAATACTTGAAGGTACTGCAAAATACCCATGGAAAAATGCAATTGAAAGAAAATTTATTTTCACACAAAAATTTTGGAATACATACATGAGAGGTCTTCAAAAACTGGATGAAAATCAAAAATGTGAAAAGTGCACAAATTTGAAAATTTCACATCAAAATAATCAAATCTATTTAATTACATTTTCCATAAACATTTTGAAATACATTCATATAGTAAAGACCATAATTACTATGAAGTGCCAGAAGCAATATAACAGATGTCCACAGAGAAATGTAAATATAATTTATAAATATACAATTGTATAAAAAAATCCCCAGAATGATGTATGCAACTAAAAAAAGTTATATATATGTTAAAAGGAACATTAAATATATTATCATTTTCCAGGGTAGAGAAGAAGTAGAATGACAAACTGTGGTAAAAGGAAGGAAGGAAGAATGGTTCTTATGTTTCTTGAGCTGGGCGCATGATTACTGCAATTCACGGCTTCTAAAGTCCACATTGAGAAGAGCCAAACAAATTAAATTGGTGGCGGAATATGATAGAACAGGAATAGTTATAGTTCTTTACAGAATGCACTACATAATGCTAATAATAGTTATGCTGTCTCCAAAAAGTAAATATATGTATTCCTATATATATATATGCCTAAAATTATATATATACACACTTAAACATTAAGCTACCAATAAAAATTATGGTAGCTTGTGACATCTCACATAATAACAATGAAAATGTGTCAACTTTAGGATATAAACATCCCCAGACTTTGATCCACTGCATGATAATTCTGCCACAATGATTTCAAGAACCCAGAATTACATAATAAGATAATCTGTTATTTTCAGTTTCAGATTTCTTCTGTTTGTATTATATAAAAAATGGAGGACAGACACACTCTTTTTTAGAATATGTGTCAGTATTCATGGGGATAAGATGATTAGCTAACTTTGAAATAGAGTCAGTCCAAAGTGGAAATAAAAATTACTGTTTTATGGAGAACTGCCTGGTGAATTGTAATAGGTTAATCATTTTAGGAAAACTGCTTTCAAGTCATAAAATTATAAATTCTACCATGAATCAAAGACCATTGTGCCAGAATTCTGTAGTCATGAGTGACCCTGACCTGAGATTTCCAAACAGACTAAGTGCACATTAATTCAATGATTTTTTAGTATTATAGCAGAAATGAAAGTACATAGCTACAGTATTCCCATAGCTGATATATTATGCAGGCAGCACAGAAAGATGATTATAAATCTCTTTCCAGACATAGGAAAAACTGACCCTACAAATCTCTCTTTACTTTAGATAGCAGAGGGGTAAAGGATATGATAAGAGATTTTCTTAAATTACTTCCTAGTGACTTCATAAATGATGTCATCTGTCACCACTAATGTGAACTAACTAAATAGAATTAATTATTTTGCAATCATGATCTGGTTCAGGGATCAAGGTCATGTTATTACATCAGCAAAACGTTGACCAGTTGTGAATTACTTTTGGTGAGATATTCAGTTCTTAAATCTTGGGCTGGAAGTCACTGGTGGCCTATTAACAATTATAGATTATAAGACGTTTCATATATTTCAGTTACCCAAAGTTCCCACACACTGCCTCTGTGAACTATGAAAATACCTATGATTTAGGGAGCTAACCTCTAAGGAATATTAAGCAACTGGGTGTATGTTTAGCAACCAGGTAGCAGAATTTAAACAATACCTGTGTAATTATTTATATACATTTGAATATTTAAAATGAATTCTTTATAATTGATGATTCTGTAAACCATGTAATATCTAAACATATTCTATGCCTGCTGCTTTGTACTACAAGTGCAGTTGAACATTAGTTGATATAAAGACTACATTAAATTACTTTTAAAATTAGTTTTCAAACAGACATATGCAAAGTCAACTGGACCTCTTTTTCCCCTTGCAACTGATCATTTATGAAATTTTGAGGATCTAAGTATTTTTTAAAAAGTAAACAATTGGAAAAGCAATTTCCAGGTGAATAATGGTTTCAAGAAGCCAGTCAGTTATGAAGTGTTAGTCTTGACAGTTCTAGTTTTTGAAGTTTGAAAAAAATGTAAGCCTGATAATAATAAATATCTAATTTATCAATGAACTAGTGAAATGTGGATTCTTTAAATTTAGTGCCTACACTGCACATCCTTTAAAGACAAGGTATGTGTCTTTCCTTAGACAAACATACTAGCACTCTAATTGTGTTTAGTGTACATTGGGTAATCAATCCTTTCTTAGGAAATCGATTATTAAACAAGGATGTCTACTTTATAGGATATCTCTATGTAACACTGAGTAAAGGGACTTTCCTAGTTTCTTAGAGAAAACTATCTTCCTTTATTATTTCAGTAATATTTTTCCATAAAACTCAGGGTTCCTATTGGAGAAATTTTTTATGAATCCAATTAAACAGAGTTAAAATTTATACCATTTACAAACCACACTCAATTGTAGCAACTTTTAAATATGAAATTATATCAAATTGGAATACAACACACTCTGAAAACATTAAAAGAAATACATGCTACATAGGTGGCTCAAAAATTATCTTAGATGAATACCATTTATATAAAAGAATACCAGGTTATAAAAAATAAATCTAAAGAAAGACTATATATGATTATTGCATTATATGAGAAATAAGGGATAAGAAATAAACAAAGAGACTAGACTTGAGCTTTTGGAACCAGTAGCAATGTTGTTTCTCTAACTACTGGTAATACTATTGTTATAATCAACTGTCAGTAGATTCATAGGATGGCAGATGCCCTAAACAGCAGTCTGGCCTCAGAATCAGTCCTTAAAGCATTCAGATACAGCTAAAAGGCCCATGACTGTATTTCAGGCATGGAAAGCCAAGATACTCTGGCAAAATAAATGACCTAAATGAAAGATCTCTGTGAGTGAGATACAAGCAGAAAGAAAGGGCCGTCAAAGAAGGAGGTACCTTTCTCTGAAGGGAGGAGAGAACTTCCACTTTGACTATGACCTTGTCTGAATAAGATCGGAGTTGGCAAACTCAAGAGGCTTCCCTAGCCTTGGCAGCTCATGACAAGAGCCTTGGATGATTACTGATGACATAAATAAGAGTGTCAGTTGTTAAATCAACAACAGAATACACTGTGCACTTACTCCTCATGTAGGATCTCTGCTCTTAATCTGTTTTACTATGGGAATTAATGGTATAACTAGTACTCAAACAGTACTTTATGCTTTGTGTGTCTTTGTGGGTGCAGTCTGTTGAAATCTTTACTTAGTATATACTAAATTGATCTTCTGTATATAAAGATAATTGAAAATGAATCTTGATGTGAATGGGATGGGAGAGGGTGTGGGAGATGGGATGGTTGCAGGTGGGTGGGAGGTTATCGGGGGGAAAAAGCCGCTATAATCCAAAAGTTGTACTTTGGAAATTTTTATTTATTAAATGAAATTTTTTAAAAAATCAATTATTGTAATTTGTGTGTTTGTGTTTGTACTTACATATGTTGAAGTTCAAAATTAAAATGCTTTCTTTTAAAAAATCAACACTTGTATTAATTTTATATTGCTTCCACAAGAAATTATCATGTTTTATGGCTTAACACAACAGAGTGTATAACCTTATAGTTCTGTATGTTAAAATACTACATTGAGTTTTTTGGCTAAAATTAGTTTTTTGGATTGTATTTCCTTCTGGTAGCCGCCACAAAAAGTAAATAAAATAAATAATATTGTGCTTGCTTTTTCTTTTGTTATAGTCCATTCATGTTTTTTTGGGTCTTCTTCAAAGTTAACAATGTTGCATCTCTGACCATTCTTCCATATTCACATATATCTTTAACCTTCTCATCTGCCACCCTGTCACACTTCTATGAATACTTGTGATTGTATTGATCTCACCTGGATTATCCAGGAAAATTTCCTTAGACTAGGGCAAGCTGATTAGAAAACAATTCCGGGGGCGGAGCCAAGATGGCGGAATAGTGAGGACGCGCACTAGCAGTCCGCAAAAAGATAGTTTAATAAAAACAGAGTTACTGTAGCCTCAGGAAAAATCTCACGGAAAAAAATGCAGTGGAAATTCTTCCGGACCCAGTGAATGAGACGCAGAGGACCTAGAGGAAAGTAAGTTTGCGAACGGCAAATCGTGCCTTAGTGGCACGGGAGCTGCCGGGAGGGACGGGAACCGGACGGAACACAGTCGCCATTGGAATCGAGCGCTTAAACGGGAGCCGATACAGGGATCCCGAGACACTGGCGGGGGGAAGCAGACGCCACGGGGGAAACAGCACAATTGAGGCGAGCCCACACGGACACTAGCCTCTCTCGTCACCCACCCTGCTAATTCGAGCTAGATTAAACGCAGTGGGACAAGGCGCGCCCGCCCGCCCGCCCATCACTGAGGCAGACGGAACCAAAAACCCGAGGCTGTAGAAACCTGAAGGGGATCCAAAAACTGGGAACACACCGCGCACACAAACTCCATTACCTTGACAACCCAGAGAAAGAGTGTGGGGAAAAAAAAATGCCAAATAAAAACAGATTCCGAGGGAGCAAGATCAAGGAAGACGCTATGATGACCCCAAACGGAAAAGACACCCCAAGTCAGGATTATGAAGATAATGAGATAGAAGAAATGCAAGAAGCAGATCTCAAAGAATTGATAAGAACATTAAGAAGTTCTCAAAAACAAATTCTTGAACTACAGAAATCCTTAATGGATAAGATAGAAAATCTCTCTCGCGAGAATGAAGTACTACGGAGAAATCAAAACGAAATGAAACAACTAGTAGAACAAGAAGCTACGATAGTGACAAAAAATCTTAATGAATTGAAGAATTCAATAGATCAAGTGACAAGCAATCTTGAGGGCCTTAAAACCAGAATGGGTGAAGCAGAAGAGAGAATATCGGACCTAGAAGACAGAGAACAGGAGAGGAAACAGTCAAACCAAAGACAAGAAGAGGAAATTAAAAACTAAAAGATATTGTCGGGAATTTACAGGATACTATTAAAAAACCCAACATTCGGGTTCTAGGTGTTCCTGAAGGTATGGAGAGGGAGAAAGGATTAGAAGGCCTTTTTAGGGAGATACTAGCAGAAAATTTTCCAGGCTTGGAGAAAGACAGAGAAATCCTAATCCAGGAAGCTCATAGAACCCCTAATAAACATGACCAAAAGAGATCCTCTGCACGACATATTGTAATTAAACTCACCACAGTGAAGCAAAAAGAAAAGATCCTAAAATGTGCAAGAGAGAAACGTCAGATTACTCTCAGAGGATCTCCAATTAGACTTACAGCTGACTTCTCAACAGAAACCCTACATGCTAGAAGGGAATGGCGAGACATAGCCCAGGTACTTAGAGAGAAAAACTGCCAGCCCAGAATATTATACCCTGCAAAGCTCTCATTTGTGAATGAAGGTGACATAAAGACCTTTCATAACAAACAAAAATTGAAAGAATTTGTTGCCACTCGTCCAGCCCTGCAAAAGATACTTAAAGACGTGTTACACACAGAAACACAGAAACACGACCATCAACATGAAAGAAGGTAAACGAAGGGAACCTCACGGCAAAAGATCACAGGGAATTCAAAGCATACATTAGAAAATATCTGGCAAATGGCAGGGCAAACTTACCACTTATCAATAGTCACATTGAACGTTAAAGGTCTAAACTGTCCTGTTAAAAGACAGAGATTGGCTGATTGGGTTAAGGAACAAAAACCATCTATTTGCTGCCGATAAGAAACACATCTTTCCAACGAAGATCCATACAGACTGAAAATAAAAGGATGGAACAAGATATACCACGCCAACAGAAATGAAAAAAGAGCGGGTGTAACCATCTTAATATCGGACTACATAAACTTTAACACAAAAACTGTTAAGAGAGACAAAGAGGGGCACTATATAATGATTAAGGGATCAATACTACAGGAAGATATAACAATTCTCAATGTATATGCACCTAATTACAGGCCACAGGTTTATTTAAAAAATTTGTTAAGAAACTTAAAGGGAGACTTAGACCCCAACACAATAGTACTGGGGGACTTCAATACTTCACTCACAGATATTGACAGATCGACAGGACAGAAGATCAACAAGGAGACAGTAGATTTAAACAACACTATAGCCCAAATGGATCTAACAGATATCTACAGAACTTTTCATCCTACAAGTAATGCATTCACATTCTTCTCAGCAGTACATGGAACCTACTCTAGGATTGATCACATATTAGGCCATAAAGCAAGTCTCAGCAAATTCAAAAGAATTAGAATCATACCATGCAACTTCTCAGACCATGAGGGAGTGAAGTTGGAAATTAGCAACTCAGGAATCTCTAGAGCATATGCAAACACATGGAGATTGAACAACATGCTCCTGAATGAACAATGGGTCACTGAAGAAATCAAAAGAGAAATCAAAAATTTTCTGGAAGTAAATGAGGATAACAGCACAACATACCAAAACTTATGGGATACAGCAAAAGCAGTGTTAAGAGGAAAGTTTATATCAATAGGTGCCTACATCAAGAAATTGGAAAGGCTCCAAATAGATGAGCTTTCAATGCATCTCAAGGATCTAGAAAATTTGCAGCAAACTAGACCCAAATCTAGTAGAAAAAGAGAAATAATCAAAATCAGAGAAGAAATCAACAGGATTGAATCCAAAAAAACATTACAAAAAATCAGCCAAACGAGGAGCTGGTTTTTTGAAAAAATAAACAAGATTGACACCCCATTGGCCCAACTAACTAAAAAAAGAAGAGAAAAGACCCAAATCAGTAAAATCAGAGATGAAAAAGGAAATATAACAACAGACACCACAGAAATCAAAAGAATCATCAGAAATTACTACAAGGACTTGTATGCCAGCAAACAGGGAAACCTATCAGAAATGGATAGATTCCTGGACACATGCAACCTACCTAAATTGAACCAGGAAGACATAGAAAACCTAAACAGACCCATAAGTGAGTCAGAAATTGAATCAATAATAAAGGCCCTCCCAACAAAGAAAAGTCCAGGACCAGATGGATTCACTGCTGAATTCTACCAGACATTTAAAGAAGAACTAACCCCAATTCTTCTCAAACTATTCAGAACAATCGAAAAAGAGGGAATTCTCCCAAATTCCTTCTATGAAGCCAGCATCACCTTAATTCCTAAGCCAGAAAAAGATGCAGCATTGAAAGAGAATTACAGACCAATATCCCTCATGAACATAGATGCAAAAATCCTCAACAAAATTCTGGCCAATAGACTGCAACAACACATCAGAAAGATCATCCACCCAGACCAAGTGGGATTCATCCCTGGTATGCAGGAATGGTTCAATATGCACAAGACAATCAACGTGATACACCACATTAACAGACTGCAGAAGAAAAACCATATGATTATCTCACTAGACGCAGAGAAAGCATTCGATAAAATTCAACACCCTTTCATGATGAAAACCCTAAGCAAACTGGGTATAGAAGGCACATTCCTCAATACAATCAAAGCAATTTATGAAAAACCCACGGCCAATATCCTATTGAATGGGGAAAAGTTGGAAGCATTTCCACTGAGATCTGGTACCAGACAGGGATGCCCACTCTCACCACTGCTATTCAATATAGTGCTGGAAGTCTTAGCCAGAGCTATTAGGCAAGAAAAAGAAATTAAAGGGATACAAGTTGGGAAGGAAGAACTCAAACTATCCCTCTTTGCAGACGACATGATTCTTTATTTAGAGGACCCAAAGAACTCTACTAAGAGACTATTGGAACTCATACAAGAGTTTGGCAAAGTAGCAGGATATAAAATCAATGCACAAAAATCAACAGCCTTTGTATACACAGACAATGCCACGGCTGAGGAAGAACTGCTAAGATCCATCCCATTCACAATAGCTACAAAAACAATCAAATACCTTGGAATAAATTTAACTAAGGACATTAAAGATCTCTACAATGAAAATTACAAAACCTTAAAGAAAGAAATAGAAGAGGATACCAAAAAATGGAGAAATCTCCCATGCTCATGGATTGGAAGAATCAATATCATCAAAATGTCCATTCTCCCAAAAGCAATTTACAGATTCAACGCAATACCAATCAAGATACCGAGGACATTCTTCTCAGATCTGGAAAAAATGATGCTGAAATTCATATGGAGACACAGGAGACCTCGAATAGCTAAAGCAATCTTGTACAACAAAAACAAAGCCGGAGGCATCACAATACCAGATTTCAGGACATACTACAGGGCAGTTGTTATCAAAACAGCATGGTACTGGTACAGAAACAGATGGATAGACCAATGGAACAGAATAGAAACTCCAGAAATCAATCCAAACACCTACAGCCAACTTATATTTGATCAACGATCCAAAACCAGTCCCTGGAGTAAGGTCAGTCTGTTTAATAAATGGTGCTGGGAAAACTGGATTTCCACGTGCAGAACCATGAAGCAAGACCCCTACCTTTCACCTTACACAAAAATCCATTCAACATGGATTAAAAATTTAAACCTACGACCCGACACCATCAAATTACTAGAGAGCATAGGAGAAACCCTGCAAGACATAGGTACTGGCAAAGACTTCTTGGAAAAGACCCCAGAAGCACAGGCACTGAAAATCAAAATTAACTACTGGGATTGCATCAAATTGAAAAGTTTCTGTACTGCAAAAGAAACAGTCAGGAAAGTGAATAGGAAACCAACAGAATGGGAAAATATATTTGCAAACTATGCAACAGATAAAGGGTTGATAACCAGAATCTACAAAGAAATTAAGAAACTCCACAACATCAAAACAAACAACCCACTTAAGAGATGGGCCAAGGACCTCAATAGACATTTTTCAAAAGAGGAAATCCAAATGGCCAACAGACACATGAAAAAATGTTCAAGATCCCTAGCAATCAGGGAAATGCAAATCAAAACCACAATGAGGTTTCACCTCACCCCGGTGAGAATGGCTCACATTCAGAAATCCACCAACAATAGATGCTAGAGAGGATGTGGGGAAAAAGGGACACTAATCCACTGTTGGTGGGAATGCAAACTGGTGAAGCCACTATGGAAGTCAGTCTGGAGATTCCTCAGAAACCTGAATATAACCCTACCATTCAACCCAGCCATCCCACTCCTTGGAATTTACCCAAAGGAAATTAAATGGGCAAACAAAAAAGGCGTCTGCACAGTAATGTTTATTGCGGCGCAATTCACAATAGCTAAGACTTGGAACCAACCCAAATGCCCATCAACAGTAGACTGGATTAGGAAATTATGGGACATGTACTCTACAGAATACTATACAGCAGTCAAAAACAATGAAATCCGGTCACTTGCAACAAAATGGAGGAATCTGGAAAACATCATGCTGAGTGAATTAAGTCAGTCCCAAAGAGACAAATATCATTTGTTTCCCTTGATTGGCGATGACTAACTGAGCACCAAAGGGGAAACCTGTAGAAGTGAAATGGACACTATGAGAAACAGTGACTCGATCAGCTCTTGTGCTGACTGTTGTTGTACAATGTAATACTTTATCCATGGTAGTATTTTTTTTTTCTTTATCCTAGTACTAGTGGTTGAACTCTGTAATTAACACACAATTATTCTTAGGTGTTTAAATTTTAACTGAAAAGTGATCTCTGTGAAATATAAGAGTGGGAATAAGAGAGGGAGGAGATGTAAAACTTGGGACATGCTCAATCGGAACGGCCCCAAATGATGGAGTTAGAATTGTGCCAGGGGTTTCCAATACAATCCCATCAAGGTGGCATGTACCAAGGCCATCTCATTAGTCCAAGTGATCAATTTCAGCTCACAATTGATCACACTGATAGGTCTAAGAGTCAAAGGGATCACACAAACAAGACTAGTGTCTGCTAATACTAACTGATAGAATGAAAAAGGGAGAGAATGATCCAACATGGGAAGCAGGATACACAGCAGACTCATAGAATGGCAGATGTCCTAAATAGCACTCTGGCCTCAGAATCAGCCCTTAAGGCATTCGGATCTGGCTCAAGAGCCCATGAGAATATTTTAGGCATGGAAAGCTAAGACACTCTGGAAAAAACAGAAGACCTAAATGAAAGATCTCTGCGAGTGAGATCCCAGTGGAAAGAACGGGGCCATCAAAGAAGGAGGTACCTTTCTCTGAAGGGAGGAGAGAACTTCCACTTTGACTATGGCCCTGTGGGAATAAGATCGAAGTCGGCTAACCCTAAAGGCTTCCATAGCCTCGGCAACTCATGACCAGAGCCTAGGGAGATTACTGACGCCATAAACAAGAGTGTCAAATTGTTAAATTAACATCAGGAGTCACTGTGTACTTACGTCTCATGAGGGATCTGTCCTTAATGTGTTATCCAATGTGAAGTGATGCTATTACTAGTACTGAAACAGTATTTTTACACTTTGTGTTTCTGAGTGGGTGCAAACTGATGAAATCCTTACATAGTATATATTGAATCGATTTTCTTTATATAAAGATAATTGCAAATGATTAAAAAATCTTGGTGTTAAACTGGAAATTGCATAGACAATTAATCAATTTTTTTAAAAAAAAATCATGTAGGATCTCTGTCCTTAATGTGCTGTACATTGTGAATTAATACTGTAACTAGTACTCCAACAGTATTATCATTTTGTGTCTCTATGCGAGGGCAAACCGTTGAAATCTTTACGTAATATGTACTAAATTGATCTTCTGTGTATAAAGAGAATTGAAAATGAATCTTGATGTGAACAGAAGGGGAGAGGGAGCGGGAAAGGGGAGGGTGGGGGGAGGGAGGGAAGTTGTGGGGGGGGGAGCCATTGTGGTCCATGAGCTGTTCTTTGGAAATTTATATTCTTTAAATAAAAGCTTTATATAAAAAAAAAAAAAGAAAAGAAAACAATTCCACCTGTAACATTAATTCCCCTTTGCCATGTAACTTAATACATTAAAACTTTCTGGAAGTTAAAATGTGGACATCCTTGGGGAGACATCATTCTGCCAACAATAACTCTAAACTTTTTTTTCCTAAAAAATTGTTTATATAAAGGAAACTGATGTTTCATATTTCATATACACAGTTTTATGAACATAATGATACTTTCCAGTCTCCTTTCCTCCTTCTCATGCTCCCATTCTCCCTCATTCCTTTCTTATTTTTCTTTTAATTTTTGCGATAACATGCTTTCAATTTACTTTAAAATAACAAGCTTAAACCTTCACTGAATAAATAAATCAATAAGTAGTAAGTAAAATACCATTGTTCCTCAGTGTATAGACAGGGCTATAAACAATAAGCAAATCTCAAGATGTCAATTTCACTCATTACATTATGTTTTTATAATTTATGTATTAGCTACTACAAATCAAATAAAATGGATGATACTTGTCCTTTTGAGACTGGTTATTTCACTAAACATAATGATCTCCAATAGCCTGGAGTGCATGTCATCTCTGGCATATGCTGCTGCTACCGCTGCTGCTGAGGCTCCTGGTAAACAGGCAGCTCTCCTGGATCGCTGTTCAAGGTTGATGAGTATACGTTGTCACTGAGACGACCTGTTATGCAGCCTCATGAGATCAGGCAAATCGCTGATCTTCTCCTCCTTTCCCCTTTCTTTAATTCTATGAAACCAAATAGAAGTTTACCAATTACATTTAAAAATAAAACTTACAAGTTATTTTTAACAAAATGATAATGATTACAACACATACGTTTAAAATGTTTTCCAAGATATGGAACTTCTTTATAAATTTTATTTTTTCTCTATGTCAAATTTAAACATTTCCTAAGATATCATTTTGTAAATGTCTCTTTTAATAACATATTATCCGGGCCGGCGCCGTGGCTCAACAGGCTAATCCTCCGCCTTGCGGCGCCGGCACACCAGGTTCTAGTCCCGGTCGGGGCACCGGATTCTGTCCCCGTTGCCCCTCTTCCAGGCCAGCCCTCTGCTGTGGCCCAGGAGTGCAGTGGAGGATGGCCCAGGTGCTTGGGCCCTGCACCCCATGGGGAGACCAGGAAAAGCACCTGGCTCCTGGCTCCTGCCATCGGACAAGCGCGGTGCGCCGGCCGCAGCGCGCCGACCGCGGCGGCCATTGGAGGGTGAACCAATGGCAAAGGAAGACCTTTCTCTCTGTCTCTCTCTCACTGTCCACTCTGCCTGTAAAAAAAAATAAATAAATAAAAAAAATAACATATTATCCTTCCTTTTTTGACCAAGAGATTGAAATTTTCAATAATTGACTTTACTAACTTTAAGAGCCTAAAATATTTGAAACAGCAGTACTATTAAAATGTTTTAATTTTCCATTTTTAATAAAAATTAAGTATATAGTTTAAATTTATTTGGGAAAGAATATTGTTAATATTTACTTTTTTATTTACCTTTTTAAAATATTTATTTTATTTGAAAGCAAGAGTTACACAGAGAGAGAAGGAGAGACAGAGAGAGTGAGAGGTCTTCCATCTGTTGGTTCATTCCCCAGTTGGCTGCAAAAGCTGGAGTTGCGCTGATCCAAAGCCAGGACTCAAGATCTTCTTCCAGGTCTCCCATGTGGGTGCAGGGGCCCAAGGATTTAAGTCATCCTCTACTGCTTTCTCAGGCCATAGCAGAGAGGTGGATTGGAAGTGGAGCAGCTGGGACTTGAACCAGCACCCATATGGGATGCTGACACTACAGGCAGTGGTTTTACCTGCCACACCATAGCGTCGGCCCCCAATATGTCTTTATATTCATATAATTTCTGTAAACACAAGTTATTATAAGCAGTTTTAGAGATTCTACCCGGAAATTCAAGTTGTTTATTCATTATTCCATATATTTGGAATTTACACATTATCACAAGTTCACTAATTCATAGAGTTGTTAAATATACTGTTGTCTTTTCTTGTTACATACATATGTCAGAAAATACTCTGATGCAATAATTCCATTTCCTTTTTCTTTTAATATTTACATGTACTTTCTGACTTATATTCCATAATCCAGCTATTTAAAGAATTACTGTACATGTATTGAGTTTTCTGCTTTTTCTATCTATGCATTTGTTAAAATCAATATAATTCTACAGTTCACTGCTGAGCCCCTTGATGCTCATTATAGTAAATTGTTCAAATGACCTCTGAAAACAAATTTCAGATGAGTATCCAAAATTTCTGATGCTTATGCAAATTTTAGCCTAATTATCCTAAAGTTTTTAGATCTGTGACCCCAGAAGTCTGACCTTCTCCATAAACATCTTCCAGTATTAATAGTCTCTGGAAGCTCTCTTTCTTCTTTCCTCTCATGTAAATAGAAAATGCTGAACTTCTATGCACTTTAATGTCATTAAAAACTAGAACCAGTGGGGAGTCTTAGCAGAGGCTTATGAATATTTCTAAACTGTTGAATAAGAGGAATTCCCAGAACTTTGTCACCTACATGTGTATTTCATAGAGAATTTTACCAAAAGAGAGGAAATTATACCACACTCGCTTTAAGGGATAATATGTTCCCTTTTCCTGATCCTGAAGATATTCATAAAAAAATGAGTTACTTTGCATCATTTCAGAGAAGACTTTATCTGGAATTTTGCTTTGTATTTCAAAACCATGATTGTTTTCAAAATACTTGAGAAATGAATATAAATATAATTAAAGCATATGTGCTTATAGCCAAAAAATTTATTTTCATTTAAAACCTTCATGTCTTTGATTTTTGAGACAAATTAATTTTAAATATATTCTACTTTTAATGAATATTCCACAACTATTTATGCAAAAGATTCCTTGTCATGTACATATACTTTTGTGAACCTGAAGATACAAATGGGAGATGTCTCTAACAACTTAAAAGTATAAATAAGAAAGCATTTCCCAAAGGAATTCTGAATTTTAATGTTAAATTAGTACTGAGTATATTTTATAAAGTTCTTAATAAGTGTATATATATTATTGTTTTTATCACTGCACTGGTATATTAGTTTTTTTTTTTAACTATAATCAAATACCTAAGGAAGCTACTATGCGAAGGAAAGAGGGATTAAACTTGAGCATGACATTCTTGCAGATCCTCAAGGCTACACATTTATCTCACAGAAAGAGGGAGTTCCTGTCTCTATAAAGCAATGGTGATTAGACCATGGAGGCTTCACTCTAACAGCCTCATTCAATTTAATCACTTTCCAAAGGAACCACCTCTAAATGCCAAAGTTGGATTAAATTTCCATCCTCTGGTTAATATAAGACTCTCTGGACCAAGCCTATAATACATAAGTCTTTGAGGAACATACAGACTAATTATGAAACCATAGCAACTAGCCAAATTCAATTAAAATATAGACATGAGCTTTATTGTCACTCAGCATTTTATTAAACAAAACCCAAAGGCTGAAATTGTCCATTATAGTGAATTTCTACCAGTTTACAGTTGAATTTGGAATAAAAATAGAAAACAACAATAAAACAGTAGTTTTGATCAATTATCAAAGTGAACCAAGTTTATAAACATTTGAATTGGATGACAGAGTAGAATGATCACTACCAAAACCATGTCTCTCAGTTGTTGCATTTAAAAACCATACATATGAAATAAATGTAAAAAGAATTCACTTTTACTGTCAATGAAATTATACTTTCTGAAGTCAAAATATAACAACCCATCTTTGAGTTTATCTTTACCAATTCAAACTTCATTAATTAGCATAAAAGTTTGCAGGTACCATAAAGTTGTTTCTCTAGCAGTAGAGATTTAAAAACCCTCTGTGGAAGTATAAGTTGGAAATTGCCTGTTCAAAGAAATTTATGATTTTATTACAGTTGCATATTGACTATTCCTCTAGTAACCCGCAGGCAGAAAGAAAGTAACAGCTTATTTTATTCAAACTGCAAATGAAATTGGGCAAGAAAAGTAATTAGCAAGCAACAACAAAAAAGGAAAAACACCATAAAAACAGTTTAGAATTTATATGAGTTGTCAAATTGTTAGAAAAATAACACTTTAATTTTAAAAAGTAGGCAATATAAATATATATTTGCACACACACATATATACATATATTTTTCTTCCAGAGACAATACTAAAATAACATCAATAATCCTTCTTAACTTTAAAAATATTTTAAATATTTCATAATATAATGTTAGATATTCTGTTTAAACAGATACTTTGTAGTGAATGATGCATTTTATTTTGGAGAGAGGGAATATTCAAGTATCCTATTTTTGAAACATCATTGATACATTTTTTATTATTGAATAAGACTAGCATGGCACATATAACCAAGCTAACATATACACTCCTATTTCACTAGAAAAAAATCCACACAAAAATCAATGTGTACATGCTTATTAATGCCAGCTGTAAGATAACAATGGCACTATAAAGAAATTTTCTCAATCTGCTGGGAAGAGTCACATATTTTTGTCAGACAGTTCTTTTCACAGTGATATGGTATTAGTAACTGAAGTATAGAACCCAAAACATTTAATTATGGGGCCTGGACCTCAAGACACAGTTAAAAGAACACAGGTTAGGCTTAATGCTTAGCACATTATTTACATAAGGTTGTCACATTTTAGAATAAGAAAATTTAATGATTCTCTGACTTCCAGGATTACAGGCAAGATAAATTTATAGTGCAATTAGCTCAGTTCTTAAAACCTAGCTTATCCCTTTCCTGTGACCTTCGAAATTTTTAATGACAATAGAAATTCCTAAGGCAGCCTTCAGAACAATGTCAGAACTTTTTTTTCTGGTCATCAGGCAATCCAAAGTGCCCAAACTTCATTTTCTTCAAAATGAAGAAAACAACAGTTACAACTCTATTAGAAAATGAAATGTTAATGCTAGTCTGTGTGTGAATTTAATTTAATGTGCACTATGTATCTCATACATCAGTATCTTTTCCTTTGCTGTTTTTCTTCCTTAGTTTATGTACATTGTTATTATCTTCTGCCTGAACATCATGTGAAACTCAGCCTATACTCCATATTCTTGTGGATTCAGAAATGTCTTCTTCATTAATTCAATGAATGCATTTTTTACATACATTGATTGGAGTTAGTTAAATAAAAAGGATTTGTTACCTACACATGATTGTAAATTATAGGGTAAGGGGCAGGCATGTAAAACCTAATTAAATTTATTAGCAGATGTGATGTAATAGAAGCATGAGAAAAACATTTTAGGGTCACAGAAGAGAAATAGAAACATAAGAAAAATGTTTTAGGGTCACAGAAGAAAAAAGTCTAATTGCTGGCAAATAAAAAGCTGTCTGCACCTCAATGTTTATTGCAGCTCAATTCACAATAGCTAAGACATGGAATCAACCTAAGTACCCATCAACAGAAGACTGGATGAAGAAATTATGGGATATGTATTCTATAGAATACTATACAGCAGTAAAAAAAAAGTGAAATCCGGTCATTTGCAACGAAATGGAGGAATCTGGAAAACATCATGCTGAGTGAAATAAGCCAGTCCCAAAGGGACAAATACCATATGTTCTCCTTGATCCATGGCAACTAACTGAGCACCTAAAAGAAAACCTGTGCAAGCAAAATGGACACTATGAGAAACAATGATTTGATCAGCCCTTGTCCTGACTGTTGAGGAACAACTTACTATTATATTCCTTTTAGTGTTCATTTTTTGTCCTATGTAATACCATTGGTTGAACTCTAATTACACAATTATTTTTAGATGTTTAGTTTTAACTGAAAAGTGATTCCTGTTAAATATAAGAGTGAGAATAAGAGAGGGAGGAGACGTACAGTTTGGCACATGTTCAATTGGACTTACTCCTAATGGTAGAGGTAGAACTGCCAGGAGATTCCAATTCAGTCCCATCAAGTTGGCATGTACCAATGCCATCTCACTAGTCCAAATGATCAGTTTAAGTTTATAATTGATCATGATGATAGGATTAAGTGTCAAGGGGATCACATAAACAAGACTAGTGTCTGCTAATACTAACTGATAGAGTTAAGGAGAGAAAAATCCAACATGGGAAGCAGGATACACAGCAGACTCATAGAATGGCAGATGTCCTAAACAGCACTCTGGCCTCAGAATGAGCCCTTAAGGCATTCAGATCTGGCTAAGAAGCCCATGACAGTATTTCAGGCATGGAAAGCCAAGATACTCTGGCAAAAAAACAAAAACAAAAACAAAAAAAAAAACACCTAAATGACAGATCTCTGTGAGTGAGATACCTGCGGAAAGATCAGGCCATCAAAGAAGGAGGTACCTTTCTCTGAAGGGAGGAGAGAACTTCCACTTTGAATATGGCCTTGTCAAAATAAGATCAGAGTTGGCGAACTCAAGAGGCTTCCATAGCCTTGGCAGCTCATGACAAGAGCCTTGGATGATTACTGATGACATAAATAAGAGTGTCAGTTGTTAAATCAACAACAGGATACACTGTGCACTTACTCCCCATGTAGGATCTCTGCTCTTAATCTGTTTTACTATGGGAATTAATGGTATAACTAGTACTCAAACAGTACTTTATGCTTTGTGTGTCTTTGTGGGTGCAGTCTGTTGAAATCTTTACTTAGTATATACTAAATTGATCTTCTGTATATAAAGATAATTGAAAATGAATCTTGATGTGAATGGGATGGGAGAGGGAGTGGGAGATGGGATGGTTGCGGGTGAGAGGGAGGTTATGGGGGGAAAGCCACTGTAATCCAAAAGTTGTACTTTGGAAATTTACATTCATTAAATAAAAGTGAAAAAGAGTCTAATTGCTTATGTGCAAATATGTGGGAGCTGATTTATATTTTTTTCAAGAGTGATTGATATATTTGAAAGGTGGAGTTACACATGGAGAGATGGAGAAAGAGTTTTTCCATCAGCTTATTCATTCCCCCAGATGATTACAAAAGCCAGAGCCAAACCCTGGAAGTAAGAATTCTATCTAGCCTCAGCAACTCATGACTACAGCCTAGGGAGATTGCTGACGCCATAAACAAGAGTGGCAAATTGTTAAATCAACAACAGTAGTCACTGTGTACTTACGGCCCATGTATGATCTGTCCTTAATGTGTTGTCCAAGGTGAAGTAATGCAATAACTAGGACTGAAACAGTATTTCTGCATTTTGTGTCTCTACGCGGATGCAAACTGACAAAATCTTTGCTTAATATATACTGAATCAATCTTCCGTATGGAAAGACAATTGGAAATGATAAAAAAAATTGGAAGTTACATAAAAATCAATCAATTAAAAAAATTATATCATGTAGGATCTCTGTCCCTAATGTGCTGTACAACGTGATTTAAAGCTACAACTAGTACTCAAAGAGTATGCTTCACTCCAGGATGCTATGTGAGGGCAAATGGTTTAAAATCTTTTCTTAACACATACTAAACTGAACTCCTGTATACAAAGAGAATTGAAAATGAATCTGAGTGGGAATGAAAGGGGAGAGGGAGTGGGTAAGGGGGAAGGGTAGGGGGGGGAGGGGAGGTAAGGATGGGGAAGTCATTGCAATCCACAAGTTGTACCTTGGAAATTTATATTCTAAATAAGAAAAAAAAAATAAAATAAAATAAAAAAATAAAAATAAAAAGAATTCTATCTAAGTCTACAAAGTGAGCATGATGGGCCCAATGACTTGGGCCATCACCTGCTGCTTTCTCAGACACAATAGCAGGGAACTGGATCAGAAGTGGGTCAGCTTGAAATAGAACCAGCACTCATATGGGATGCTGGAGTTGCAGAGGTTGCACAACATTCTGAAACACAATTCTGGTCCCAAGGGACATAATTTCCAAGAGAAGCTACTTGAGAAATAGATTCAAGAAATTAAGAAATGTTAATTGTTTGAACTCTTAAATGTTTAACCTGATAGGACATTAAATTACTTGGGCCTCTGCCACCTACATGGGAGATTCAAATGGATTTCCAGGCACCTGACTTTGGCCTGGCCTTGCTCTGGTCCTCGTGGCCATTTAAACAGGGAGCCATCAGATGGCAGATCACTCTCTACCCTCTTCTCTCTTTGTATATCTTCCTTTCAAATAAATCAATAACCCTTTTTATAAAAAAAAAATTCTTTAACATATTTTGATTTGTCTTGTATTCTAGCTAATTTTTTTTGAAATAAGCATCACTGGAAAAACATTATATGATCAATTTTTTTCATATGATAATATCACCACTCACGTGACAATTTATTTTCACTTTTCTTTAAGATAGGAATGTAGCATACTCCAAGTTTTTTCTATTTAAAACAATGATTATATTACAATTAAGTAGACATTCTTTCATAGTACAATGAAAATGCAATGAATAAATCAATGTCAAAAACAATTCATTAAATGTTATGTATATAAAAGTATAACCTTTAATATCAATAAATGAGATTTATAATTTAAGAAAAAAATTCAGGAATTCAAATAGTAAATGCTCATTTTTTAATCTAGAATCATATCTATGCAACCCTGTATTACTCATTTAAATATAATATACATTATTTTTTAACTTGGCTGTTATTCATAAAGTTTATTCAAATATAATTATCACAGAAAATAATCCTTTAAAAATTAAAATAGAAACTATTCTATACTATTACATTTTGTCTTCAAATTTGAACCATTTCCATTACGGTTTGTGTTTTTGCTACATTCATCTCCAAGTACCACTGTTAATTAAAAAATTGATTTTCGTGCCTTCACTCTCCATGATATTTACCTTTCATATTTTCGTCCCTGTTTAAGTGGACAGATAGAGCAATTTCTTTAAGTGGATACAAGTAAATATATGGATATAAATATATATGTGTGAATATATATGTGTGAATATATATTTACACACACACAAAAAAAAAAAACAGGTATTTAGAGCAGTAATCAAGTCATGGGGTCCAGTTTTGAGAACATTTAGGATACTGAAAATTTTATTACTGCTACAATTCTATTCATCAGTGGTTTTCTAATCAATGCTGATTTCCATTTTCATTATCTTTTTTTTTTTACTTTCATAGGTGGCTAATGGGGATTTTCTGTCTTTATCCTGACATATTAAATTATAATAACCTTTGTGTTTTGGTTAATTTAATGGTGTCAATTTGAACAGATTAAGGCTTACATGGAAACCTGGTAAAATACTGTTTTGTGTGTGTCTGTGAGATCAGCATGTGAATTTGAATGCACTATAGTGGTGGGAGTGTCTGGCCACCTTGGTGCAGGTGGGCATCATCAATGATGCCCTGAGGAAGAGACAGATGGGAAATGCTTGACTCATGTCTCGGATGTCAGTTGCTTGCCCTTCGACTCCAGGACTGCTCCTGCTATCCCCTTGCTGGCACACAGGCTTTTTGTTCTGGAACTGAGACTCCCATCGCTTGTTTCTGTGGTACTGAGGACCCTGATTTTGGACTGAGCCAACTTAGCATCCTGGGCCATCCAGCCTGCAGATGACCTGTGGGGGACTTCTCAGCTGCCACAATCCATAAGCCAAACTCCCTAATAAATTTTCCTTTACATACTTATATGCATATTATATCAATTTTTATATCTCTAGGTATTCTTGACTAATACATTCTATTTATGAAATCAGTTTACTGTTTTCCGCATTTCATTGGTGAAGAAGAATTAAAGAGTATGATATAAACCCCTCTGGATGTTGCTTCTTACTTTATTCTTGGTATGAGTATGATAAACCAACTTCTAAATACTTGCTATGTTCTAATCCAATATACCTTAGGCTCATTCATGTGTTTTTTCTCAGACTTGGAATAACTACAATTCTAATGACATGGAATTTTTATTATCTGATATAAACATCTCTCAAACCTACAAATTAATTTTAATTGAAAAAGTAATTGGTGGTTTTGTAGTTCGTGATCTTTAATAAACATATCACAAATGTAATAAATATTACAGAATTATAGTAAACATTATATAAGTGCAGGAATCCACCATTCAGAATTAATATTATTCATATCTTACTACAGTTTTAGAGGGGGCTCATAAGCTTTAATATTTTTGATGAGTAGATTAAAAACTTCCAGTGTATATAAAACCTGAGACTTGTGCTTCTGACATTGCCTTGTCTAAACTAAGCAGTGATACTGTTCTCTTCCTTTCTGCATGAATGTAAACTCTGCAACAGCTCAGAACATAAGTGATTAACAATGCCACATGTCCAGGACCTAGCAGGACCTGTGTAAAAGTTAAGGAATAGTCACTGGATAAACTCATAATGGAATAAGTAATTATTACACTTGTAAATTAAGAATGGATTTCTGATTAAACTTTCAGTGATATTTTTGGAGGAGAGATTTTGTCTTCCAATTCAAAATGCATGAAAGGTTAATAATTCACCTTTCAGCAGCTGCAACATCATGTATTGAGGAAGGAATTCCATGGGAGACCAGGATAAGCACCTAGCACCTGGCTCCTGCCATCAGATGAGCACGGTGTGCTGGCCGCAGAGCGCCGTCCGCGGCAGCCATTGGAGGGTGAACCAACGGCAAAGGAAGACCTTTCTCTCTGTCTCTCTCTCTCACTGTCCACTCTGCCTGTCAAAAAAAAAAAAAAAAAAGGAATTCCAATTGTCAAAATCAACTTCCACACAATATTGGGTTTGCATATATTTAGTTTTAGAGAATGAGAGAGGTACAATTGGGAATGTCTGGTCCCAAACTATATTCCCTGTGATCATCGAAATGCGCCATTTAATTTAGCTCATTACAAGAAAAATTGAGCCTGTGGAGTTTTTCAATTAACTGAAGATTCCATCTCAATGTGCTGGTCTGAAAACATATCAAGTAATATCAGCTGGAAAGTTTTCTCCAAATGATTTTACACTTTTTCAAAATCCAAGGTCACTGTTTTGAGCAGAACTAAGATAGCAAATGTGAAAACACAAAGCAGGGCGCTTTCAGTGTTTCCTTTGATTTTTGTGGTTTTGAGAAAGAAAAAGGTAACAGGTCAAAGGAAAGAAGAAATACCATCTTGAGGTAATTCTGGTTTTTAACATGAGATAAAACTAGCCATCTCCCAAATGACATAGACTTTTTACACTTAAATAAAATCTAAGCTGCTGAGGTCAGAGTTTAAAATGGTAAAAAAAAAAAAAAAAAAAAAAAGGAAAGGTTTGTCTAGTATTGCAAATACTACTGTATTAGATGAGGTAAGGTAATAACAGCTGAACTTTCAGTAACAATTTAAACAGATTTGTTAAAAAAAAGTTTGCTTGCATCTGTGTTTAATGTCTCTTGTGCACAACATTCCAGCCTATCTAATGTCACAGGAAAATTTCCTTGTTTCTAAGGAATTTGACCTTAGTACTCATCTGATTTATTTTCTAAAAAACAGGAACCAATGTTTTCTCCTTCATGGAAAAAAAATATGTTCTTTTAACTAAATCTGTCATTTTACTTTAATAGTCACATGCGTCTTTATATTGTTTTTCTAATATACACTTGTTTTTTTTTCACTATTCTCAGATTTTACAAATTTATCCCTCCTGTTCTCTTTCATTTTTCCTATCAAGTTTTCTTTTCCCCATTTTAAACTTTTGCAATTATTTTCCAAGTTTTATCATATTCATTTTCAGAAAACTCTGTTCCTTTACTGATGTCTCTTGCTATCTTTTGAATCTCAGAAGTACCAGTTCAACAGAAGCAAAGTATGTTGTATAAACTGTTGAATGAGGAAGTGGTTGAATTCAATAGTTAATTGATGAGGAATTGAAACTAGCTATTTGGGCTATATAATCTTATGGGTTGACTTGAGTAGGCTAAAGTATGCTCATATCACTGGTAAAATGTTACTTCTGGGTGTGTTTTTGAAAGTGTTTTTTGGAAGAGATTGACATTTGAATCGTTATCCTCTGTAAATTCCTACTCTCACAATTGTGAGCAAGCATCAGCCAGTTGTTGAGAAAATACATGGAATAAAAGGCGGAAAAATGTTAAATTCTTTCTCTCTCCTTGAGTTGGAACATCCTTCTTCTGCCCTCAGCCATCAGAGCTTCTGATCTTCAGGTTTCAGCTCAGCCCAAATCACACTTCAAGCTTTCTTGGTTCCCCAGCTTGCAGATAACAGACCATGCCACTTCTCAGCCTCCATAACTAAGTGAACCAATCCTCATAATAACTCTCTTGTCTGTCTTTTCTTTCATGCCTCTTTCCCTTCCTCTCTCCCTCCGTCCCTCCCTTCCTTCCTTCTTCCTCCCTTTGTATTTCCTCCTTCTACTCCTCCTCCTTATTCCTCCAGCTCCTCCTCCATCTTCTCCTCTGCCTCCTCCTCCTGCCCTTCCTCCTCCCCTCCTCCTCCTCCTTGTCCTCTTCTTCCTGCTCCTCCTCCTTTTTGTCACTCTCATTTATCCCTGTATCCTACTGGTTCTATTTCTCTGGAGAGCACTAATACAATAGTCAAACAGCGCAGGCCTTCCACATGGTGAGGCAGGAACCCAGTTGCTTGAGACATAACCACTACAAGCCAGGGTCTGTGTCGGTGGGAAGCTTGAATCAGAAGCTTGACCCAGAAATACAAAGAACCCAGACACGTAAACATGGGGAGTGGATGTGTTAACCACCAGGCTAAGTCCTCCTCCCTACTGATAATTTTTAAGTGTGTTTTTCTCTTCTCACATAGCCAGTAACTTTCCACATTCCCCTACTCCTCAGCACAGGTTACTCTATTAACAGTCCCTTTTTCTGTCAATTACAGTAGTTCCTCACTACCATTTGTTGCCCAGGCATACTCAATTACTTTATATTTTAGAATCAGAAATGAATAATCTAAAAGTATCTCATTTCCCTACTTGCTTAATTATAATTGCCTTTCTTATTATCTCTGGCATGCTGTATGCTCTGTCATCACTGTGTGTGTGTGTGTGTGTGTGTGTGTGAAAAAGACAAAGAGAGAGAGAGAGCGCCATCATAATATATGGGATTTATTATCCTTATTCTCCAGATAAAGAAAGGGAGCTATAATATGATAAAAGAGAATGATTTAAAGCCAGCATTATGTTGCCAGCACCGTGGCTCAATAGGCTAATCCTCCGCCTGCGGTGCCAGCACCCCAGGCTCTAGTCCTGGTTGGGGCGCCGGATTCTGTCCCGGTTGCCCCTCTTCCAGTCCAGCTCTCTGCTGTGGCCCGGGAGTGCAGCAGAGGAGGCCTAGGTCTTTGGGCCCTGCACCTGCATGGGAGACCAGGAGAAGCACCTGGCTCCTGGCTTCGGATCAGCACAGTGCACCAGCCACAGAGGCTATTGGAGGGTGAACCAACAGAAAAGGAAGACCTCTCTCTCTGTCTCTCTCTCTCACTGTCCACACTGCCTGTCAAAAAAAAAAAAAAGCCAGCATTATGTTGGTAATATTTTATTTTATTTATTTTTTATAAAGCTTTTATTTAAAAAAATATAAATTTCCGAAGTACAGCTTATGGATTACAATGGCTTCCCCCCGCATAACTTCCCTCCCTCCCGCTACCCTCCCCTCTCCCGCTCCCTCTCCCCTTCTGTTCACATCAAGATTCATTTTACCACCACTATTGAACTTCAAAAATTTCTTTAGCTCATAATAAAATAACACTTACACTATTACATAATGTTATTCTAAAGTGATATTATTGTAAGGTACTTTGTACATTGCAGAGATGTCATTCTATTTAAGCTTATAAAAATGAGCTAATAAAAATGTCCTTGAAAACTTCAGACACCACCGCAAAGCTCATTCAAAATATGAAAGGTCCTTTGAAGAAAATTTACAAAACTTAAGGAAAATAGTTAATTCTCTGGTTGCATAAACACAAAGCAGCTTTATCCAGACCATATGAGAAACTGAAATATAATTGGAAAATATTGTATTCTCATTCTTAACAGAGTATCTGTACTCCAAATTGTTAGACTATCTCACTGGCATTAATAGCATGATTTAGCAATAGAAGTTTCAGTTCACTTTCAAAATAAAATTTTTAGAAAATATATTTTTTTGTCAAAGTTTGCCTGAGCTGCCCTAACTTTAATATCAAAGGATCATTCATGAGATTTTAAAGTTATTACTTATTTCTACCAGAAAACATTCTAGAAAGAATAAACTAAAAATCTGGCACATAAAAAATGAATGGAACATTATTCCTGTTCCATGTTTTTCAGTTTCCTTGAATCAATGCCTATAGAATGTTTTTCAATTCTACTACCCTTAAAATGTAGCAGATATTTGAATATAATGTGGCTTAAATTTTAATCATTTTATTAGGAAGTGATATTCATCAAGAGTAAGGATTTTTGAATAAATGGTTAAATTTTGATCAATCATTTACTTTCTGTGGCAAGCAGTTAATAACTCTATTGAGAAGATAAATGAAACAGATTTTGTAGTATACATAGTTTGGTACAACTTCTTATTGATACATGAAGATAATAATATATTTGTCAATTTTAATGAACTTTCAATAGAGTTTATAATTCCTCTTTTCTGGCTTCAATGAAATCACATTTTAACAGTATTCTGTCTTTCTGAATCTTCCTTTTTATTTCCTTTTGTAATTGCTTTTCTCCATATTGTATTATAAATCTTGGAAACACATGAGTTCTTATTGTAGGTCCACTATTCTTCCTCTACTCTCTCTCCTCCAGTCATCACATGTACCTTTTAGATTTAAGCGTTCTTTCCAAAGCTGGACATCTGGCATACTACTCCCCTAAATTTTAAATATGTTTACCTGCTATGCATCATTGCTGACAGAGATACATTCTGTAAAATGTTTCACTGGGCAAGTCAGTCGTTGTGAGAGCATTACAGAGTGTGCTTCCACAGATCTGACTGTGTATTTAGATCTGGCTGATCTAATCTATGACATATCCAGGTTATATAGTAAATCTGTTTTAAATTATTGCTACTAAGGCTATTAAACACAAAACAATATGGCATTAAATCAGGCACAAGAGATAGTGATGAAATTCAGATGTGGTAAACAGGAGATGGAGGAGGCTGCTACCAGCATAAGATAGCATACTGTTTTTCCTGACCTTCAATTCAATCATAGTTCTTTTTTATTATTGTGTGTAGTTATACACCCAATTAAAATCTGCATTCTTTCTTTTTTTTTTTTTTTCTGACAGGCAGAGTTAGACCGTGAGAGAGAGAGAGACAGAGAAAGGTCTTCCTACCTTTGGTTCACCCCCCAAACGGCCACTACTGCTGGCACGCTGGGCTGATCCAAAGCCAGGAGCCGGGTGCAGGGCCCAAGCACTTGAGCCATCCTCCACTGCCTTCCCCAGCGACAGAAGTGAGTGGACTGGAAAAGGAGCAACCGGGACTAGTACCCGGCGCCTCAACCAGGAATAGAACATGGGGCAGCGGCACCGCAGGTGGAGAATTAGCCAAGTGAGCCACTGTGCTGGCCAAAATCTGCCTTCTTAACTAATGTACAATGCTCGCTGAAACAGTTTTTACATCTGTATTTCCAATGTCTCATACATAATTTAGTGCATATTAGATGCTACTAAATGTTAAATAGAAAATATACAATCTCATAATCCTTACATCAAAGCCATGACCCACCATATGACTACACTTTGAGATGAGGGTTATAAAGATGTAAAGTTAGGTGCTGAGGTGCCTGGGATGCTGGCTGCTCCACTTCTTATCCAGCTCCTTGCTAATGGTCCAGGGAAGGCAGCAGAAGATGGCCCAAGTGGTTGGGCCCTGCACCCATGTGTGGGACCTGGACAGAGTTTCAAGTTCTTGCACTGTGCCTGGCCCATCCCCAGCAGTTATGACCATTTGGGGAATGAAAAATCTCTCTCTCTCTCTCTCTCTCTCTCTCTGTGTGTGTGTGTGTATGTTTGTGTCCTTCTGTGACTATAATTTTGCCTTTCAAATAAATGAATAAATCCTTTTTTAAAAAAACAGGAGTAGAGTTAGTCAGAGGAGGTGGATGTGAGAGGTGCTTTCATGTATCAGGTGTGCTTATAAGAGGAAGAAACATTAGAGCTCACTGTCTCCCCTCAAGAGCACAGCGGGAAGGATATATCTACCAGGCAGGAAAAGAAGCTTGGCTAGAAATTGCATTTCCCTCACTTTGATCTGGAATATCCAGCCCTGTCTGTTATTGAGGCTACCTACTGTGTGGTCTTTTTTAATGGCAGCCTGAGCAGACTGGGTCAATGTATGAATGAATGAAGCTGTGAAAGTGATCCATCAATGCATGACAATGCATGATCCATCAATTTACTGTGGAAAAGTCAAACATAAAGCTAAATAGTATCTTTAAAGATCAGTATTTGATTTATTTATTTATTTAGAGGCAGAGTTAACAGACAGAGAGAGGGAGAGACAGAGAGAGAGAGGTCTTCCATCTGCTGGTTCAGTCCACAAATGGCAACAAAGGCTAGAGCTAGGTTGAGCCAAGGCCAAGAGTCAGGAGATTCTTCTAGGTCTCCCATGTGGGTGCAAGGACCAAAGCACTTGGGTCACCTTCTGCTGTTCTCCCAGGCAATTTGCAGAGAGCTGGATCTGAAATGGAGCATCCAGGACTCAACCAGTGCCCATATGGGATGCTGGCACTGCAGGTGGAGGCCCTACCCACTATGCCACAGTGCTGACCCCTAAATATAAGTTTTTGATTTTGGTATTTTCCAGACATTTTTTCTTTTATTAAAGCCACCAAAATAAAAAAGAAATCATTACAAGCTGCATTGTTTAACTACATGATAGGAAACTCTGAGAGTTGAATGAAGTATTTCAACAATATTCAAGGATTGTTGAAAAACGTGTAACAAAAACCTTTATTTCCTGATATATTAAAATAAATAACTTCCTGTAAAATATGTCAGCTTAACTCAGTAATCAGTAATCTTCCATCCAAAACGCAGTGATTTTAAGGTTCCTTTTGGAGAAAGCAATATTCTGATCTAAAATGACATAGCTACATTTAATAGTTTCTCATCAAACTGATAGTAATAGGCTCATCAAAATTTATTTTAAAAATGACAATATATAAAACACTTAGTTTAAATTCAAATGACAAACTTTGTAAAGTCATCACTTTCCCTATATGTGTTAATATGGTAAATTTACATAATCTCTTTGAGCTTAGGTTTTCTCATTGGTAAAATCAAGGTAATACCACCTTCACAGAATTTGGAAAATCGAATCAGCATTTGTGAGAGCAATTAGCATAAAATTAGACTCATGTAAGAAGAGCAGTACCTGATATTCTTCCAGAAAAATAATTACACTCTATTTTTGTTAGCTCTCTATGTTATTGTAACCTGTCAACATTTTGTGTTAGTTTCCTTTACATTTATTGGCTGCTCCTGAGAAGATATATTACTGAACATTTTTAAATTTTTTTAAAGATTTATTTATTTATTTGAAAGGCAGAGAGTGAAAGAGAAAGGTCTTCTATCCGCTGGCTCATTCTCCAAATGGCTACAATGGCTGGAGCTGGGCCCATCTGAAACCAAAACCCAGGAGTTTCTTTCAAGTCTCCCATGTGGTGCAGAAGCCCAAGGACTTGGGCCATCTTCCACTGCTTTCCCAGACCATAGTAGAGAGCTGGATTAGAAGTGGACTACCTGTGTCTTGAACCGGTACCCATATGGATTGCAGGCATCATAGGCTGTGGCTTTACCTGCTACTGCAGAGCACCAGCCCCATTACTGAACATTTTACAGAACTTTCAAAATGTATTATATATATATATGTAATTATTTTAATAAAACTTTGTAAATCATGAGTAAATATTACAATGTCTGGCATTTGTTCAGGAGTCAATGTAACTAAGAAACTAAATGCAGTGATGGAGTTCAATACTCAGGGGAGAAAAATAAAGTCCATAGGTAGGTCACTGCGTAAATGCTAAACTTAAAGTCGACAAGACTGCTGGGCTTAATTAAATCTGAAAGTCTCTCTTAGATCTAAAGTGCCCCATACAGACTGAGCAAGCTGATTGAATCAATCATGGCTTTTACTTTGATGGAATTTAACTTCTCTATAAAGATGCAACTGAAAGCAATCAATGCAGGTAAAAGAGGGGATATTTAACACATAGGTGACCAAAGTTCCATGTTCAAACTTACAAATACAATACTATTCACCTTGACGTTTAATTTAAGACTATACCTTACATTTGCATCATATATAGTTAAATAACAATAAGGAATATTCACTGTGGAAATGAATTTTTGTAGCAATAAGACTTAAAAAATCAGCCTAATGCCCTGAAATCCACTGTCATGGACACTCTACAAATCCATTCTAAACGTGGATCTTCCAATTGTTTCCTCTATGTTCAGTAATGGACAGCATTATATTCCTGGCATTGATGTGTAATAATGTACACTTGCATAGAGTATCTCCATTCAGGATAGCTTGTCTGAGCTTGGCATCCAGAACCTTTATTGAGTCTCTGTTCATAGATACAACAGATTTTCCATAACTGATCACAGCCTCCATTTCTTCTGGAAGTCATGGCAATACCATGTGACCACAATCCTATACTTTAAAACACATTGTTAGGTTATTCCATGTGCACACCTAAACCCTAACTCACACTGTTAGACTATATGGGTAATGGGAACCACATGGAAAACAAAAACACTCCAAAATTAAAAAAGCTTAGAGATTACTGCTTTCAGCCCAAAAACAGAGGTAAGACTTCATTTGCACAATGTTAAATTGTTGACTTCCAAGTATAGTTATGATAGTAAAAGAAGTGTGACATTTGAGCTTCTATTTAATATATATATATATATATATATATATATATTCTTGAATTGCAAATTTCTTCCTTCAGATTTTTCAGTTTGTCTTTTAAGTTTGCTATGCCATAATTTGTTAGATGTGCATATCCTAAGTTCAGTAATACATATCTTATCTGATCAACCAAGTTCACTAGTACATTCTACATAAACTTTCAAAAATGAAGTGGATTCTGTAATACCTAGCTTGAGTAATTCAAATACATGACATGCCACTCCAAAAAATAACAGAGAAAAAGACCATTTTGGTAAAGAATTCTAAGCACATGAAATAAACTAAAGAAAGCAAAACACTCTGATTCTGAGAAAGCTTTTAACATTCCAAGTAAGGAGAGAGGGAGAAAGTATGTAATCTTTTGTAAAAACATTTTCTATGATAGTAATTTTTATGAAATTACTTTATGTAAAATTTGCAACACCTCCAGATTTCCATGACCTTTATTTAACAGGAAAAAACTGATACTGTATAAAATATTGGTAACTCGTATAAGCCATTAAATAAATTTGCAAACAACACATATATATTTAAATAGCATTCTTATTGTCTAACAAATCCTACTAAATGGCTGTGTCAACTTGCTTTTACAGTGACAACTACTGGCTAGGCTGTGGTTTCATTTGAAATCTCTTTTCTCTCAAGATTATGAAGATGAAAATATTTTTAAAACAATTGTCTTTTGGCCAGCGCCACGGCTCACTTGGCTAATCCTCTACCTGCCACGCTGGTACCCCAGGTTCTAGTCCCAGTTGGGGCACCTGATTCTGTCCCAGTTGCTCCTCTTCCAGTCCAGCTCTCTGCTGTAGCCCAGGAAGGCAGTAGGGGAGGGTCCAGGTCCTTGGAACCCTGCACCCGCATGGGAGACCAAGAGGAAGTACCTGGATCCTGGCTTCGGATCGGCTCAGCGCGCCAGCTGTAGCGGCCATTTGGGGGTGAACCAACAGAAGGAAGACCTTTCTCTCTCTCTCTCTCTCTCTCTCTCTCTCTCTCTTTCTCTCTGTCTAACTTTGTCCAAAAAATTGTCTTTTAATTCCAGGTGTAATAATAGGATATTCAACTTAAAGTCAATGAAGTGTATTTAAAATTTAGTATGGTCATACATATTTAATAAGGTAGCATTAATTTCTTATGATCAACTATTAATTTGTATAATAGATTTATTTCTTATGTTAATATTATATATTTGTCTCTAAATATCTCATATTTATATAATGTGTTTATATAGTCTTCATATGTATATAATGAATAGAGTAATGTACAGTGTTATTTGAAAGATTAATTTATTTAAAATTTGTAAAAATATATAAAGCACTTAAGAAATTTCTCTGCATAGAGTGAAACATATTGGGATTTATCATGATATACATTATAATAATGATCTTAGCTATTCTCATTTTGTATAAATTTCTCAAAATTTTCAGCATATATAAAATTTTTTCTATTTTATATACAGCCTATTTTTTTACATTCTAAATTTATAAGTGAAGATTATTTTCCTGTCAATTGTTATGCACAAAGCAAGTAATATTTTGACCATGATGCTGAAGTAATCTCATAAAATCAACAGCATTTATATTTTAATTAACCATTTAAATTTTCTGCTACAAGTTTGATTTTACATTAAAATTATAATCCAGGGGAAAAAAGCAGTGAAATATAAAGTTATTAATAATAAAATAATAATAAAAGTAGTGTCTGAAATAAATAGATCAATTAAAGCATATATAAAGGTCAGCAATATTTGTCTTTGTTAAGCTCAGTCATTTTATAACATTTAATGGAACATTAAAAAATAGGAAGAAGTTTAATAACTTTTTAAAAATGAAGACAAAATCCATTAGGATAAAGTTCAAATTGTGTGAAGAGAGATTGGATAATAGACTTAATCATATGGTTGATTGAAATGTCATTAGAAGTTGACAATAAGAGGCAATATAATTTAAAAGTAAATTAAGCAAAATAAAGAAGTACTAATTTTTGATGATATGACCTCCCTTAAAAGACTAAAAAATAACAAATTTACAAAGTTTTTATCTTTTATTCATGGTTGGAAGGTATGACTTTGACACATTTTAATTTTTATAATGTATGATTTTATTTGAAAAACTAAGAAAATGTTAGAATATTTATATTAACCACTCATGCATTCTAAAGGGAAGCAAATAACTGCTTGTCATAATCACTAAGAATATATTAAAGCAAATTAGTTTTAGTTTGCATACTTATTTTTCATGCTATTATATACATTAAATAAAAATTTTGTATAGAAAATCTATTACAACCTTTCAACTAAGCTATCAAATTGCTGCTGAGTTTAACTCACCTGGGTGTTCTGGGGTAGGTTCACTGTTCAACAGTGATCACAGTTTGAATTAGTACAGCTAATCAGGATGAAAATCAAACTTCAGGAAACACTGAACCCCTAGGGGCTATAGGGCTTTTTCTTAAGAAAACACTGACTCCAGGGAAACATTGAGAAATAAGGAAAACAAGGGTTGAAAGAAATGGATTAGGAAAAGAAATATATAAACAAATAGTTAGAAAGAATGGTTTAGTCCAACATAATCTAAATAGACTGCAATTAGTCACACTGAGGTTATTTTGAGTGTGGAATTAATAAAGAGTAGATTCCTTTAAAAATCATGTCAAAGTACAATACTGACCAGTAGAAGTAGTATCATTAATAATTGCATATTTTCTTCTTCTTCTCTCAGGACTTAAGCTAATATTGAGACATTCAGTACTTCTATTACTTCCATGTTAACTTTAAGGAGATCAATTCCCAGGAAAAGTCTTGGTCTGCTGTGCTCTAATTTGGAATTTCTAAAGGCTCTGAAAGCCTATCCCTTCATTTCCAGCAGTTACTTGGAATGAGTCATTCATCTTTCTGCCAGATAGTGACTTTTGAAAGCCTATACAAATTTTAAGTAAAAAAGAAGGAAGGTAGAAGGGAAAACTTGCAGAAGGAAAAAGAAAAACTTAGTCACACCTTCTGGATTTTTATTTTTTAAAACAGGAGTTCAGAACTCATGATACTGATAGTATCTGTTAAGGAGGATTTGTACCCAACAAGTTAAATAGGCAAGGAGCATTAAATTAATGAATTGCAATAGGGATGAATAATATTGTAATAGGGGAGAGAGACTGAAATGAGCGATGAGGTGGGAGCTAGTGGAAAAGTACCGATGGTTGGACATTAGAGGGCAGATCAGTGTTTGCTAATCAGCATTTATGGAAGTTTGTTTTGTTCAATCAGAAAAAAAACTTGCCTGAAGCAATCTTTATACTTGAATTTTGTTCAAAGATATCTCAATGAATAATGAACTACCACCTGGCATGTTGTGTAAGATGAGTGTAACTTAACCTCAGACTGTAATCTTATAACATCTTGGTCTGGAATTCTGTCAAATTTGGGAACCCTTTTGGGGTCGGTGCTGTGGTGCAGCAGGTTAAAGTCATGGCCTGCAGTGCCAGCATCCCATTGGGCAGCTATTCAAGTCCCAGCTGCTCCACTTCTGATCTAGCTCTCTGCTAAAGCACCCAGGAGAGCAGCAGAGAATAACCCACATTCCTGGACCCCTCCCACTATGAGGGAGACCTGGTTCCTGGCTTCTGGCTTCAGACTGGTCCATCCTCAGCTTTTGCAGCTGTTTGAAGAGTCAGTAGATGGAAGATCTCTGTCTCTCCTTCTCTTGCTCTGTAATGCTGACTTTAAAATAAATAAATAAATCCTTTTAAAAAGGAATTCTTTTTATCTTGCTTAAATAAACATTGTTAAATAAATAGAGCTGGTCATGGTTTTTCTTGTAACAGGATCTTACTCTTCTAAAGAAATCTGGAGACAGGCAGGCACACTATCTTTCTTGATGATTACATTCCAAAGTCATGCTCTCAGGTCCCAGAGAAAAACCTTTACTAGGTTGTAAAACTGCAAGTAAGTTGGCAATAGATTTATTTCTCAAAGGAGTAGAAAGAATCTACAATTTCAAGTTTAAGTGCTCTGAGACAAGGAAGGGCAGTGGTCTATAGTTAAGCTGAGAAGAATGTTAGAATGATTTTGGTTAGATTTATAGGTTCTTAAATCTTGCCAATATGTCTCATTAAATGGCCTCACTCTTTTCTGTTAATGTTTTTTTTTTTTTCCTCCCTCTGTTTTTTCTCTTGCCCTCAAGATATTAGTTTCTACCATCCCTCACCCTGCTCTTTGTTCATCTCCCCCGAACATGTTTTCCCTTTCTGCTTGTGTTCCTTCATTCACTACCCAAAGTTAACTTCTATTAATCAAATAACATTAATGACTGCTTTTCATGATAAGTATCTAATTTGTTCATTGTTTGAATAAGAATGAATATTTTACTAAAGACTTTACATAAACAAATGTAAGACAAATGCATTGAAATAATCTGTAAAGACAAAGATATTAGGAACATCAATAAAAACAACTAAACACCAAAATGAAAATTATTAATGGATATTCTTAACTTTTTGTCAGACATCAGATATGTCATGTTGTGAGATATAATTTAATGTAATATTTTTCACTAGCATAACTTATCCTCAAGACTCCACACACAGATATTTAATTGTTTTTAAAATAAATTGTCTTATAGGCAAATTTTTTTAAAATTATTTATCTAGGCCGGCGCCGTGGCTCAACAGGCTAATTCTCCGCCTTGCGGCGCTGGCACACCGAGTTCTAGTCCCGGTCGGGGCGCAGGATTCTGTCCCGGTTGCCCCTCTTCCAGGCCAGCCCTCTGCTGTGGCCCAGGAGTGCAGTGGAGGATGGCCCAAGTGCTTGGGCCCTGCACCCCATGGGAGACCAGGTAAAAGCACCTAGCACCTGGCTCCTGCCATCGGATGAGCGCGGTGCGCCGGCCGCAGTGTGCCGTCCGCGGCAGCCATTGGAGGGTGAACCAACGGCAAAGGAAGACCTTTCTCTCTGTCTCTCTCTCTCACTGTCCACTCTGCCTGTCAAAAAAAAATATTTATTTATTCATTCATTCATTCAATCTTTCATTCGATTTGAGAGGCAGACACAGAGAGAGATGCATAGAGAGAACTCTCATTCAATGGTTCTCTCTCCAAATGCCTACAGCACCTGAGAGCTATGAACTCAATCCATGGAATGACAGGGACTCAACTCCTTAAGCCATCACATGCTGCTTCCTAGTTCTGAATTAGTAGTAATTTGGAAAGAGGAGTGAAGCTGGGTTTCAAACCCAGGAAATCTGTTGTAGGATATGTATGTCATCTGTAGTGGCTTAACTGTTAGATCAAACTCCTGCTTCAGAATTTTTAATACATATACCAAATAATAAATATAATACTGCTTTTATGTTTTCAATCATTTATGCATTAATGATAATAACTTGGCCAGCACTGTGGAGTAGCAGGTAAATCTGCTTCCTGCAGAGGTGGCATCCTCTATGGGCACTAAATGGAGACCTGGCTGCTCCACTTTTCATCCAACTCCCTACTAATTGGCCTGGGGGACCGGTAGAAGATGGCTCAAGTGCCTGGGCTCCTGCACCAACATGGAAGAGCCAGAAGAAGCTCCAGGCTCCTGGCTTCGGCCTGGCACAGCCCTGGCCATTGCAGGCACTTGGAGAGTAAATCAGCAGCTGGAAGACTCTCTCTCTCTCTCTCCCCCTCTCTCTCCCTCTCTCTCTCTCTCTCTGTGTGTCTCTGAGTCTTCCTCTCTCTGTATAATTCTGACTTTCAAGTAAATACATACGCAAACTTAGCATATATTTTGCAGTCCATACTTTTATGTTTCCATTAACTGATAAAGGAACATATATGTCTTTTTAAAGTACATGACTAGTTTGTTAACATACATTATATAAAATATTTAGTTCATTTATACAGCAACTTTATTCAGACAATTTAGACCATATCATACAGAGTACAATATGAGTATAGCATTTGAAATTCTGTTTTAAGTATTCAATACATAGGATAATCTATAAAGTAATTAGTGATGATGTAATAGAATATAAAACAATTTACGACTGAAAAAAATATATACCAAGGTGATGGTCTCTTGTCAGTTTCTAAAATACATTGTTTTATTTTCATTTCATTTGAAATGTAAATAGACAGAAAAGGGGAAGGGAGAGAATCTCCCATTAGCTATGTCATCCTAATAATGCCCACAACAGTCAGTGTTGTGCCAGACTGAAACTAGGGGCCGGGGACTCCCAGGTTGGTGGCAGGGACACAAGTGTATGAGCTGCTTCCAAGGGTGTGCATTAGAAGGAAGTTGAGATTGACAGCATAGCTGGGCCTCAAACTCAGATGCTCTGATATGAAATGCAGGCATCCCAAGCAGCATCTTAACTGGTGTATCAAATTCCTGCCCCCTTAGTTTGCTTTTTAAAATAATTGATGAAATAACTTGTATATGATTGGTAATGAGAAAAAAAAGCAGCAGGGAATTTAGAAGTGATTTCAAATCATGCTATCCAAAAATGTAAGCAAAACAATGCCACGTTTACTTTTATTTATTCAAAGCATGTTTGTAAGTTTATAAATATATAATCCTGTGTAAAACATTTAATTGTAAAAAACTTACCACTTACATGGAACAAATAATTTCTGTGTCTCTGCCATTGTATTTTTAGCAATGGAGATACACTGACATAGATTCAAAGTCTATTGTATATAAGTAATAGACTCAGTGAGATCTCCAAAGACTGCATTTTTACTTATTGAGCAGTGAGGGAGGGGGTCATCTTGTATGTCCATGTCTCCTGAGGCATCTCATAAAGGTTACAGTCTATTTCTGTTATTGAAATTTTGTGGAGATAAATACATGTGCTCCTTTCAAAGACCTACACAGATAAGTATGTCTGTCAAATTCCAGTCAGAATCTGGCAGAATAAAGCAGAGCATCCTCTTTCAATGTATTTTTTTCCCTTTAGTATTCGTGTGTGAAGTCTGACTGTAAAGTGTGTAGACACTGCACAGCTGATGACAGTCAGTAACAGAACAATGCAATTGTTTCTCACTCTCAAGTTTGCATACAATCAAGAAAGCAAATGCTTATTTATTCATCTTTAGTGCTGGGATGATATTTTAGAATGCTGTCTATGAACTACTTACATCATTATCAGCTGGGATTGGTGTTAAAAATATGGATGCTAGGAATCCATTGGAATGTCACTAAATCTCGGGGATTAGGCTCAAAAATTAGTATCTCTTTTTAAATAGTTCCATGTTGGTATTGTGTTTTTTATTTTAAAGTATTTGAAAATCAAATTTTGAATAAGCATAATTATACACATTTCTTAGGTCTGATTTCTCTAGATCATGTAATATGCTTTAATTTTTTCAGCTCTGTATGTGAAATGACTAAAGTGCTGATTGATAATATGTGCTAAATGATGCCAATTTCATTTATATAAATATACATTGGTTTAAAACTTTTTTCTTAAATTATTCTAGTTGAAAGAACTAAGATATTGAAACCCAGAGAATGAAATCAAATGTCATTTCTCCACATGTCAATTTCAAGTTGGTAAATCCACTGAAACTCTAAATCTCAATATTCTTCCTTTTGATATGGAAATTATATAACACAAATTGGATAGATATTAGCAAATTTAAATGAATAGCAGATAATTTAGTTCATGAAATACATACATTAACTAACTAATTTTATTTACTGAAGAGTGAAAATGGTCCTTGTTCTTCTAAATTTCACGGTTCCAGGTTGAATCAGGAGCCAGAGGGTGGCACAGCAGGTTAAGCTGCCTCATGTAATGCTTGCATTCCATATGAGTGCCAGTCCAGGTCTTGGCTGCTTTAATTCTAGTCCAACTCCTTGCTAATGTGCCTGGAGAAGAAGTAGAATATGGTCCAAGTGTTTGGGCCCCTGCACCCACATGAAATCTTTGATGAAGTCCCCAGCCCTGGTTTTCAGCCATGCCCTGTGCCAGCCATTGTAGTGATTAGGGAGTGCACCAGCAGATGAAAAATCTCTCCCTCTTTCACTGTAACTCTGCCTTTCAAATAAATAAAAATTGTATATATTATATATATATATTATATATATGGAGAATTACACATTGAACTATACTTCACAGACAAATGTTCTCCTGATGCAATAAAATGCCATGTGTGCTCAGAGTGGAAGTGGGATGATAACAGTATATTTTCTATAAGTGAGACACATATGACATTACAAACATTGATAGTTATGTTAGGCAGTAAGTGTTTTTATAGATATAAAGAAAGAATGATGAAGATGAAAAAGGGCAGGAGAAGCTAAGACACAAGGGCAAGCAAATACATAGGACCTAAGAGATTAGTCAAATAGTTCAATGTATTTACAGAAAAAGCCATAGGAGGGATTGGTAAAGAGCACTAAACAGGATTTATTGTCCTAGGGATTTTCAGCTCACCAGTGTAGAAAAAAATTGATGTTGTTTTAGCATGGAAGTTTCCAAATCATAGTGATATTTTGGAATAACAACTAAATGGCAGTTGAGGAAATGGTTTATAGTGGGAAAGAGTGGAGGCAGATATGCAGACGGAAATGAAATTCTAAGTACTTCCCCTTACCATTTCTACTATATCCATACCCAAATTCTGTTGATTTTGACATTCATTTAAATAAATAAAGAATTTTGACCATCTCTTCTTCCTAAAATACCCCCATCAAATTATTATAGCATTAGTTATTTGCACATAAGTCAATTGAACATAGACTAATTGATTTTAAATCTATTTTTATGCTTCTAATGGAAGTATCTTGATCCATTCTTCCTATTTCCAATTCATTTGTATCCTGTGATGGAATTTATCTTTTTGAACTATAAAATTAACCACGTTTCCCTCACACTTTCCTACAGATCAACAAAAAACACCAATTTGAAAATCATTTATGGCTTCTTGCTAGTCTTTTATAATGGGGTACAGAGTCTAAATGAACAAACCCCTATATAACTTTGCAGCTTCGTGCTTGAATTCAGTGCACTTCAACCTCTACTTGAGAAATTCTATCTTCTTCTATTTACTTCAAATTTACACCTTTATCTTCAAATTCTTAATTCTGTTCTTCCTCTCAACAGAAACACACCATGTCCACATTTCCAAGCACCATTTTCAGTAATCATAAGTGTTATTCTACTTCCACAATACCATAGATTAGGGAAAAAGACCATTCTGATGCCTAAAAGGTAAGTTGGAGTGCTTAAGAATATAGAACAATGATTGATAACATAATTCTGAGGAGCCAATATGGAAATTGTATAGTTGAGGTAGCTGGGATCCCAAGATATAAGGCAGAAAGAACAAGTCAGTAGCTATCACATCATTTAAAATATTTTTGTTTTCATTTTATTTGAAGGGAGAGTTGGGACAGAGAAGGAGTGGAGAGAGAGAGAGAGAGAGAGAGAGAGAGAGAGAGATCTTCTTTCTTTCTTGAATGACTGGAACTGTTGGGGCTAGGTCATCACTAAACCAGGAGTCTAGGACTCATTTGAGGTACCAAAGAAAGGGATTGGATCACTTAAGACAACCCCACTGCCTCCCAGATTATGCATTAGTTAGATGCTGGGATTGGAAACTGAGCTGTGACTGGAACCCAGGATCTCCTATGAGGGACTGAATGCTCCAAAGGGCATCTTAACTGCTGCTTCTACCCTCACCTTTGCATCTTATTTTTAGAGTAAAGGAGGTCTGAACCAATTAAGTGACTGATACAATAAAAGAAAGAGGATATGCAAATATTCTAAAACAAGTAGATTTTATGATCTGATGACATAAAATGATTACATACAAGGAGTGAATGTGAAGAAGGTGGAGATGATTTTGGAAGTCAGTGTTTCCTTCTGTTATGGCTGATTCAAACCTGGGAACTTGTTCTATCGATGACAAAAGTGTGACTGATTAAAGATTAGACAAAAGGAGATTTTAGCATGGTTTGTTGGAAAAAGTGAAGAGAGAAATTTCTAAACCTGATAGACTAGGAGGGTGTCTCAGTAAAGGGCTGAGAACCCAGTGTGCATACAGGCTGGGGTTTCTATGGACATGAGTATAGATTCCCCCATTTCTTCTCCCATCCTCCTTCCTCTGGGAAAGAATGGGTGGGAGATTTTTGGATGTGGAATTCCGCTAAATAAACCTCTCTGGACAATACTGGCATGACAAAGTGCTATTACTTTTGCTTGAAATATCCTCCTTACTTTTTCTTACTCTTTCTTACTCTATAAACTTAATATATTACCTTATTATGAAGAGTTTCCTGAATGTCTTTCTCATATAAATGTTACTACTCTACTTTTATAATATTTACTTTTGTCACCACTGCAATAGCACTTACTATATGCTAATCACTAGCATTTTTCTATGCTAACTTTAAGAAAGAAGTCTTTTTTTTACTACCTAATTTTGTCAATAAATAGCTAAATATTCAGCACATGGGAAACACAGAGTAAATGATTATTAAATAATTGAATAGCCTATAAATCATACAATGAACATGTTTAAGAATAAATACACAAAATGAGATATATATGTTTATTAATTCAAATATTTAGAAATGAATTTTAGATAAGCAATTGATGAATGAACCAATGGAAGTTAGTATTGAATATGAGCATGCATGCTTCTTTATAAAAAGGGATAACATTTAAAATGTTACCTATATCTATATTTTATGGATTATTCCAACAAAACTAGTTAAACTAATATTTCATGTTATAAGGTAAATCTATCTCTGAAAACAGAGAATTAAATTTGTTAGTGTACCTTTTCATTACATGATGACAGTGTACATGGCAGCTAAATAACTGGTAAATGGAATTAGAGTCTTTCTTGGTGATGAGTCAGACTTCAATCCAATAATTACAAAATCAAATATAAATAGACTGATGAACATTAAGAAGGAAGTGTATATGGTGCTATAAAATTATGTAACAAGATAACATCCACAAGAATCCTTAGTGATCCATAAGGGTAGGAGAAACTTCCTGAAAAGTGATAGTGGGCTGAGCTCTGTAAATGAATAAAATAGATCTTTATTAAAAACTAACAGGCAGGTCAATAGAGAAGCTTGATAATATCAAAAAAGAGAAATTACCTGATTATCTTATCTACAAGTTACAACTTGGCAATTTGTTACAGTGTGAAAATTCTAAGTTAAACATGTTTTTAGTTCTTTGTTTTCTGTGAGTTTTTTGTAGTTATTCAAAATTAATTTATAGTTTCTTTAATCAAGAGACCATACCAGTCCAAAGTCAGTTACAAAGACAAATGCCAGAGAATAATTAATACTTGAATACTTACCGTTATTCAAAACAATAAATGATATTTTATAATTTTGTAATTCTATTTCTCATAGAAAAGGTATACATTTCCAAGCTTTGCCTAATAATAAAAGTAAAATATTCTCTTGGGCTCCAGAGAAACATATAAAACTATAGAATTAATTTGCATCTGGATCTTTTAAATACATACCAAATATCTAGCCATATGCCAGTCGAAATAATATCAAATATCACATATCTAGCCATATGCCAGTCAAAATAATATCAAGTGCTAGGTATGACATTTTACAAATAACCACAAGTCTAGGAAAAACTCAATAAAAATTGCATGTAAAATAAAAAGGAAAGATACCATAAATACTCCTTTTTTAGTTTATTGTCAAAAAGCAATTTTCAAATTTTATTTATAAAATATCACAGCAGTCCGATGATGTGCCTTTTCATTGTGTATTTGATTTGATAGCATCATGCTTCAGAAAAGAAGCAAAAGGCCAATCCTTGCAGCTGAAGGTGACCTTTATTATATTTTTTTCTGAGTGCCTTTTCCAAGATTTCCAGGCCTACAAGAAAAAAAAATTAGGAGACAGAAAGTGGAAGAACTGAGCTCTTTTTCTTTGTTTTCCTACACTAAGTAATATTGATCTCTATGCATTCATCGAATTGATTTTTGTAATGATATGCAAAGAAAAGTAATTCTCAAGTGTTCCATCTGCCATGGTGACTAATCAGTTTTTCTGTGTCTTGTAGTTTACAGCCTGGGGAAAATGCTGTGTCAGTGATAATTTACATTAACACGTTCAACACATGTCAAATGTCCACACTACTGGTCAGATAGCCTTTACAAATGGGAAGAGTTCCCTTGAGTTGCTTAATAAGAAACAATAATCAGTGTGGAAAACATGACATGAGATGTATTTACTTTCATTAAATGAATTTCTCTGAGATAGGAAATGCAAGGATGAATATTTTGATTCCTGTAAGACTAATTTACCGAAGAACCACATATTTATGATCCTTTGCATTCATTTATATTAGTCACTTTATTGTGCTTGAAATGTGACTACAAAATCACAGCCTACAGAGTGATTATAACATTTTCCCTGGATAAAGGTAATAGAGACTTTTCTATAGCATGATATGAAAGTCAGTATGGAGGTACTGGAGCCTGTGCAGTCTGAAAGTGGTAATAAAAACATCCGGAGTCAGTTTTAGATGTGTGGTGAATGCTGATATAGATCATTACTTATTTTCAAAGTAAACTTTCTAGTTGCAGAGGTAGGTTTTAGGAAACTGAGCGAGCCACTCCAGGTGTTGAGAATTCTATTAATTGCATCTTGGAAATGTTGTGTTATCACCTGTACGCATGGAGTACATATGCTAGCTTACAGGAATTCAGTATTATTCTAAGTCTCCATCATACTTGTCTGAGTTATAGATGTTTGCTTTCTTCTCTATAGACTTGATCTATATCCCTATACCCAAGGGTGCCCTTTACAAATAAAATGTGTGAGGAACCATGAACCTCAATATATCAGTTTGCTTTTAGATATACCAGCTTACACAAACACAGAACAGTAATTGAAAATATGCAGAGAAAAGACAACTTCATTTATATAAAAAAGATCCCTAATTGATGTAGATCAAAAATACAAAACAAAGCAAACTATAATCATGGACCTTTATGGATTTAAGTCCTGAAAGAGGCAGACACACAAAAAAATTAGCATTTCTGAAAATGGGAACTATAGTTCTACCATTTTAGACCGGGAAAGTGATGCATCTTCTCTAGAATCCTATTAATGAGAAGAACAGAAGCATAGTTGCTTACAGACATGATTTGAAGAAACAATTTGAAACTAACTAGTTTTCTGTTTGTTCGGTGATTAGATGCCCCCAACTATCGTATCATAACACAGTAGTTTCAAATCAGCATTGCATATACTATTTCTGTATTGGTTCAAGTCTCAGCTGTGAGTCCTCAATCTAGCTTTGTGCTAATGCACACTTTGGGAAGCAGCAGGTGATAGCTCATGGGGAGCTCCTGAACTTGTCCTGGCCCAGCCTTTGCTGTTGCCATATTTGAGAAGAGAACCAGAAGACGGGAGCTATCTCATTCTGGGTCTCTGTCTCTGTCTTTCAAATAACCAAAACCATTTAAAAAGAAGAAAGAACTGTAACTTTCATTGTGTAAGAGTATAAAAGCATGGAACACTCTAGAAAAAGAACAAAGGATATTGAAACAAGCAAAAATGTTTTAAAAGAAAACTAGCAGAACTAATTCACTACTTTTAAATAATAGCTTGTATTTTAAATGAACTTAATTCTTCACTTAAAATATTTAGACTGAATGGATTTATAAAAAGAGACCCAAATATATCTTCTCTACATGAAATGGACTTCAGCAATAAATACACCTGGAGACTGAAAATGAAATTATGGAAAGATACCCCAAGAAAATGGAAACCAAAAGTGTATGGAGTTAGCTAAACTTCTCTTAGAAAAAATAGAATAAGAGATAAAATCTGTTGAAAGATACAGAGAAGGTCATCATGTAATCATACAGGATCACAATATTATCATATATGTTTAAGTAAATAGAAAAAATGAGTTTAAAAGCTCCTAACAATAATAACAATAAGTAAACATTAATTGCCCTGATTTGATTGACACTGTATACATTTATTGAAGCATCACAGTGCACTCCATGAACAACAATTATTGTAGATAAAAATTTTAAAAATCGAAAGTAACCATTTTATCATCACAAGTGAAACCTATGTATCAAATTTTCACATTGTACCTTATAAATGTGTACAATTAACCATAAAAAACCCTCTTCTGTATGTCTCAGGGAGATATGTGTCTATAGCAATATAATTAATTATGTATTTATTTATAATTCTATGTTATTCTTATTTAGGCCAAATAATTTTACACTGAAATAAAACAAAAATATTTTACCATTCATTAACCCCTCTCCTTTTTTTGATAGTGAATCGTTAAAAAAAATCTCTGTTTGATGTTAGCTTCACAGATGTAAATATGTACCTCAAACCTGAAAGAAAACTGATGAAGATAATACTGTAGGACATTTTGTTTCTGACAAAAAACAATGTAAACATCTCAAAGAAGATGCAGGTGTCAAATATTAATGATAAACAATGTACATCTCTATGGTCCAGTAGTTGTTGGTACTTAACAAAACCACACTCCTTCTACAACCTTTCTAGTTTTGCTGTGTAAACTTGACAGTAACTTTAAATCTTGTTGACAACGACATCCCTTACCTTTCAGCAGGTAGTCAATTGCAGTTCAAATGCCATCACACAGAAAGGTGGAGCAGCCACTTGGGGGTGAACCAACAGAAAAAGGAAGACCTTTCTCTCTGTCTCTCTCTCTCTCACTATCTAACGCTGCCTGTCAAAAAAAAAAAAAAAAAGAAAGAAAGAAAGAAAGAAACAGTTGAGTCACCTTTTGACTTATTTATTTATTCTCTTTTTCATATGGGGAAAATTTTTTATACAATTCTACATTAATTCTTTTGCTGGTCTAAGAAAGTAAGTTGTTCACATTAAGACAAGTCTATGTTCATGAACAGATTGAGTATTGTTGTAATAGTCCGGTTTTGTTTTGTTCCAAGTGCTCTTTTTAGCTAAAATAAAAGAAGTTCTAATGATCTCTTGTGACAACAGAAAAGCTTTGAATACATTTTTTATTTTTAAATTTGGTATCATATATATAACTAGTGTGAACCTATGCAATCACTGAATTTAATAAAGTATTATGATATTTTGAGCTTTGAAATTTCAAATGCAATTTGGTGGTTAATTTTCATCTTTTATTTTGCTACTGTCAATATTTTAATAAATCATTTATTGGCTATAATAAAATATTAATAGGCTATTCTCTTGATTTTAGAATAATATTTTACCTCCTTTAAAATACATGTACAAGGTATTTTTTAAAAAAAAATCAAATCTACCCTCTGTATGCTCCTCTTTCCTTTAATAACTCACACCTGCTGGGTTTTAACAGTCAGACCACGGAATCAGGTTTAGGCTATCACAGAATAAATGTCTATAAGCTGCTTTGGAGAGCGCAATTTCATTTAAAAAATTGGCACTTTCCTAATTACACTGCCTGTCCTGGCAAAAAATCCTGCTTTATATGAGAAATTTTGGCATTATTCACTGGAATTTCTTAAACTAAATCAAGAAATCAGCATTGGCAATTAGATTACAAGAACAGTTTACTCTTCCTAAATATGACAGTTTGTAAACTGAAGACCACATAAAACAAATAGATGAAGCAGGTGTGAAGCAGACTCAAAGTTGGAAGACTGCCAACTGATCAGCTCCACCAAGGTTTTATTATCTAACCAGAAACACATTTTGTTGATATTTAGATTTTCTCCCTCTGGATTAACTTCTGCCAACTGGATACAGTTCAGTGAGCATAGTGGTCATAACTATCCCAGACTCAGGTAACTGACTGGCATTATAATCTCTTCCATACCCCCAGGTTTTTCTCTGCTTGCATATAAAGATGTGAATACAAGCAGGCAATTTTACTATTTCTCTGACATTTTATACAGAGCAACCTAGAAATGTATGCCTATACTTTGTTTACAGCAGAACTTGTTTTATGTATGACTCCAGTAAGAATCAGAGAAGTTGCATATAATCATTAATTGCTTCTCCTGAAGTAATCACTCCAGAGTGACAAGCTTATAAATTTGAGCCTATGAAAATGTCACAGATTATAAAAGAGATGATAGATGTGGAATCAACATTTATATCCATATAAGAAGCTATGAAACTATGCTGTTTTTTTAAATTTTTACTTTATTAATATAAAGAGAACAGATTTAATGTATTGTGTAGTACAGTTCTAAGATGATAACCACACTAACCTCCCTCTCCATCTCTCCCCTCAATCCCCCCCTTCTTTCCCTTCTTTTATCCTTTGCTTTTTTCTTTTAATTTTGAATTAGCTTTTAACAGCTTCAATGTGATTTGTGGATACAATTTTAAAAACATGGCCGGTGCCGTGGCTCAACAGGCTAATCCTCCGCCTTGCGGCACCGGCACACGGGGTTCTAGTCCCGGTCGGGGTGCCGGATTCTGTCCCTGTTGCCCCTCTTCCAGGCCAGCTCTCTGCTGTGGCCCGGGAATGCAGTGGAGGATGTCCCAAGTGCTTGGGCCCTGCACCCCACAGGAGACCAGGAAAAGCACCTGGCACCTGGATCCTGCCATCGGATGAGTGCAGTGCGCCGCCACAGCGCGCAGGCCGCGGCGGCCATTGGAGGGTGAACCAACGGCAAAGGAAGACCTTTCTCTCTGTCTCTCTCTCTCACTGTCCACTCTGCCTGTCAAAAAAAAAAAAAAGAACAAACAAACAAACAAAGTATGATATTCCCTTCCTTCCTCCCTTCCTCTCTCTTTCCACCTTTCTCCCTCTCATCCTCTTTCTAGTATTTTTGTTTGTTTGTTTATTGTTGAGATAACATATTTTAAAGTTATATTACAGTGAAAAGGCTCAATATTTCACCCAGTAAGAAGTTTAATAACTAAAAACCAAAAAGACCCTCATTTAGTTGGAATGCAGACAATGGCTATATAAATTGATTGGATGGGAAAAAAATGACCATTTCACCCACATACAATAAATTTTAAAGTAATCACAGAAAATTATAACTCTGGTGAGGTAACATGCTTAATCACTGACTAGTATTCCATAGTGTATATATACCACATTTTATTTATCTAGTTATCAGTTGATGTATACTGGGTTGATTCTATATCTTAGCTAATGTGAATTGAGCTTCTATGAATATGGGGGTGCAGAAAACTCTTTTATATGTTGATTTCATTTTGTTTAAGCAAATTTCCAGAAGTGGAATGACTGCATTATACATAGATCTATTTTCAGATTTCTAAGGAGTCTCCATAACGTTTTGCATAATGTTTGTACTTGTTTACATTCACACTGCTAGTGTATTTAAGTTCCCTTTTTTCCACATCACCATAAGCATTTATTATTTTTGATTTTGGATGATAGCTTTCTAACAGGGGTGAGGTGAAACCTCGCTTTGATTTTATGTGCTTTTTCTTGACAGGTAGATATCCTCAGCATTTTTTCATGTATCTGTTACTTACTTGACATTCATCTGTTGAAAATTACCTGTTCAAGTCCTTTGCCTATTTCTTGACTTGGTTGTTTGTTTTGTTTTTGTTGAGTTTCTTGAGCTCTTCATAAATTCTGGATATTAATCCTTTATCAGTTTCAGAGTTTGCAAATATTTTCTCCCATTGTGTGGGCTGCCTCTTCACTTTGTTGAGTGTTTCCTTTGCAGTTCAGAAACTTCTTACCTTGATATACTCCCATATCGCTATTTTGGCTTTTATTGTCTGTGCTTCTGGGGTGTTTCCCAAGAAGTCTTTGCCTACTCCAGTGAATAGCAGAGTTTCCCCTATGTTTTCATCAAATAATTTTATGGTATCAGGTCATATATTTAGATCCTTCATCCATTTTTTATAACTGACCACTAGTATGTCTTGAAATCTGGTATTGTCAAGTCTCCAGCTTTATTTTTGTTGTTTAAATTTGCTTTAGCTATTCAGGGTCTCTTGTGTTTCCATATGGATTTCCCTGAATTCGATGTAAAAAATAAACTTTCATGGTGTTGTTTCTTGTTGTATATTCAGCAGATGTAGTTAAATATCCACAGTCATACATCTTTCACAGGTCATAATGAAACTTATGCTATCCTTCATATACAACAATCACCAAATTTATTCATAATGATGCAGCATTTTGACATGTTTCTCTTTCTCCACACTTTGTAACAGAAAAATAAATTTTAGTTGAGTGAAAATATAAAACATGGAAAATATTTTCCTATACATTGTAGGCAATAGGTTGACATGCCTCTAGACGATAATATTTTTTAGGTAACTATATTGGAAAAAAAGAATAGTAAGCCAGATGCACCTACTAAAAGTATAAGATTCACTGAGTTATGAGAGATTTATAAAACTCTGCATCATCTCACATATGGATATCAAAAATATTACTTTGTATTTGATTTAGAAAAAATCTAACCAATGCTTGTCCATACAATTATTTATTTGATTTTTGCCACAATTAATTATATTTCACTATTCCAGTTCTATGTAAAAATACAATAACAGAAAATGCATTCTTATGGTAATCTTTCACTATCTTCATATTTTCAAACCTATTGCTGTGTGATTATCAATAGGCTTTTAGGTTTTTGCTAAGAATATTTCTTGCATTTTACTTTTTATTTTATTTTTCCCACTTTTATTTTTATTTTAATTAACTTTTAACAGATTCAATATAGTTCATAGAAAATTTCTTAGAATATAATAATATTCCTTCCTCCTTCTCTCCCTCCCCCTGCCTTCCCCCCACTCCCTTCAACTCTTCTTCCTCTCCTTCCTTTTCTTTCTTTTTTTCTTATTTTCTTTCTTCCTTTCTTTCTCCTTCTCTGTTTCATATTTGAGATAACATATTTTTAACTTCCATCCCTTTCAAGGGCTTAATACTTATCCAACCAAGAAGATTTTGAAGTAAAAAGCAAAGAGTCCCTAATTTAACAAGAATATAGGCAAGGGCTATAAACCACAATGAAATGGAAAGACGACCAGTACACTTACAGTAAATTTTAAAGTAGTCCCAGGTAATAAAAACCATATTAATTTAACATTCTTAAACATTGCTTTGACAAAAAAACAACAAAGACTGACAATATATTTGCAGCAATACTGATAAACAGAGACATTTCTTTGGTTTTTAAATTTCATTTTAATTTTGTTATTTTAGCTCCCACATGTAAAAGGAAAAATGAGATAGTTTTCTGTGATCACCTTATTTCCTTTAATGTGATGTTCTTTAGTTGCATTATTTGGATACGAATGGTAGAAATTCATTCCTTTTTATAGCTGAGTAATATCCCATTATGTATATATACCACATTTTCGTTATTAATTCATTTTTAAAATATTTATTTTATTTATTTGAAGTAAAGAGTTACAGAGTGGTAGAGCTGGAGAGAGAGAGAGGTCTTCTATCTGCTGGTTCCCTCCTCAAATGACCACAATGGCCAGAACTGAGCTAATCCAAAGCCAGGAGCCACAAGCTTCTTCTGGGCCTCCCACATGGGTGCAGGTACCCAAGGACCTGGGCCATCTTCTGTTTTCCCAGGCCATAGCAGAGAGCTCAGTCAGAAGTGAGCCAGCTGAATCTAGAACTAGTGCCCATATGGGATGCGGGTGCTACAGGCCGAGGCTTTAACCCACTGTATCACAGTGCTAGCCCCATCCATTCATTTGATTATACACATCTTGGTTGATTCAATATTTTGGATATCATGAATAGTGAACCAAGTATTTTATGATTTGTGTGATTAAATAGTATTTTACGTATATGATATGATCCACTAATCTGTTGCTTGCACTTTCATTAAAAAAAAAGTTGAATTAATTTAATTTTCATTTTCATGCAGTGTCATTTATACACATTATATTTTATTATTACCCTTTTATATAAGAAACATCACCTACCAAAGACCATTAATATTTATTTTATATGTATCATTATAGAAATTTTCTAATGTCTTTTTTGTTTTGTTTTGTTTTTATAAAGCTTTTATTTAAAGAATAGAAATTTCCAAAGTACAGCTTATGTATTGCAATGGCTTCCCCCCCATAACTTCCCTCCCCTTTCCTTCTCCCTCTCCCCTTCCATTCACATAAAGACTCATTTTCAATTCTCTTTATACACAGAAGATCAGTTTAGTACATATTACCTAAAGATTTCAACATTTTGCTCTCACATAGGGACACAAAGTGAAAAATACTGTTGGAGTACTAGTTATAGTATTAATTCACAATGTACAGCACATTAAGGACAGAGATCCTACATGGTATTTTTTTAAAAAATTGGTTAATTATCTATGCAATTTCCAATTTAACACCACGTTTTTTAATCATTTTCAATTATCTTTATATACAGAAGATCGATTCAGTATATACTAAGTAAAGATTTCATCAGTTTCCATCCACACAGAAAAGCAAAGTGTAAAAATACTGTTTCAGTACTAGTTATTCTAATTTCTTTTTTTGACAGGCAGAGATAGTGAGAGAGAGAGAGAGAAAGGTCTTCCTTCCGTTGGTTCACTCCCCAAATGGCCGTAATGGCTGGCGTGCTGCGCTGATCCGTATCCAGGAGCCAGGTGCCTCCTCCCAGTCTCCCATGCTGGTGCAGGGCCCAAGCACCTGGGCCATCCTCCACTGCCTTCCTGGGCCACAGCAGAGAGCTGGACAGGAAGAGGAGCAACCGGGACAGAATCTGGCGCCCCAACTGGGACTAGAACTTCGGGTGCTGGCACTGTAGGTGGAGGACTAGCCAAGTGAGCCGTGGCACAGGCCAAAATTTTCTAATTTTTAAAAAGATTTATGTATCTACTTCAAAGGGTTAGAGAGAGAGAGAGAGAGATCTTGTAATCACTAGTTCATTGGTTCACTCCTCATATGGCCACAACAGCCAGGGCTGAGTCAGGTGGAAGCCAGGGTCCAGGATCATCTTCCAGGTTTTTGACCTGGTTGGTAGATGCCCAAACACTTGGGTCATATTCTGCTATTTTTCTCAGGCTATTAGCAGGGATCTGGACAGGAAGGCGAGCAGCTAGAACATGAGCTGGCACCAATATGTGATGCCAGTGTCATAAACAATGGCTTTATTTTTAGCACTACAGCACTACCAGACACTGTAATGTTGTTTTAGCATTTATTTCTTTGATCGTCTTAGTTGTTTGTTTGTTTTCAGTTTTTTTGTATTGTTTGGTAAAGGTATTACATTCATGTTTGTTTAAATACATATATTAAATTGTTAAGTAAATCTTTTTTGTATAGCCTATTTTTCTTTATTAATTACCTTGCCAACTTTTGTTAATTTATATCTGAACCTATAAGATGTTGTGTGAGTTTCTTTATGGTCCAATTTATATTTTATTTTTATGTCAATATATATTCTTTTGATTATTGTAACTTTATAACAAGTCTTGAAATCATATGGTAAATGCTTTCTAAACTTGCTTTCTTTTGAAAATTGATGTAACTATTCTAATCCATTTGTAATATGATACATCAATGAGAACCGATTTAGTAAGTTTTATTTATATGGGCTAGAATTTTCATTGTTATTTCATTAAACTATAGAATAATTTCATAGAGCTTCTATCTTAACATTATTGAGACTTCAAGCCCATGAACATAAGAGTATGTCTTTCTTTTAGGAATTTTTATACTTGCTCCAGCAATATTTGATAATATAGTTTACATGACTCACATTTTTGTTAAAATTTAAAATTTATTCTCATGTATATTTGGTGTTACTGTAAATAGTAATTGTATTGGTACAGCAGAATTTTTCTCCCAAAAACTCATTCTTCAAACAGAGTTCTTCAAACTCTGTTGTCTTGATGTTAAGGGTTGATGGCTAAAAGTAGAGACTTGGTCTGATTGTGGCATTTGAGAGGGATGTGCCATTATAAGACATTTCTCACAAAAAGACTGATTGTTTGGGCGGATGTTCTGCCTATGTGTTCTCCCTTTTTCCTGGCTCACCTTGTCAGCATTCCCCAGCATCTGCTAGGATCAGCCTCCAGACAGCAGATCACGCTGCCACCCTATCCTGAACTGTAACTCCAAAAGGGAAGCTGAAGTCAACTTTTTCCTTCCCAAGAAGCTCCTCTCAGGTAGTTTAGTTAAAGTAAAGAAGAATGAATGAATAGAGCGGCACTTTCTTTCTTTCCCTACTGCACCAGTTACTATCTCCAGTGGAATACTGAATAGATATGATGAGAGTAGATAACCTGACCTTGTTTATAATGATAGATACTTCAGTCTTTCACCACTAAGTTATTTTATTAACTGTAGAATATTAGACAATACTCTAAATTCCAGAGGACATCTATTCTATTATGAATGCTGACTTGTGTTTAAAATGTTCCAATGCTTCTATTGCAATCACCATATAATTTGACTTCTGTATTTTAAGATGAAATGTAGTTTTGAATATTAAAACAACTTTGCAAATGACCTATACCAACTGGATTGATGTGTCCTCTCTTCTATATGATGCTGATTTCAATTGATTAAATTTTGGTTGAGAATTTTCGCATAGATTCTCATGAAATATTTAGCGTTTGATTTATTTTTCATGTAACAGCTTTATTTATCACTGTTATCAGATAAGCTAGACATTATAAAATTAATTAGGAAGTGTACTTTCTTCTTTTCCTCAATAATTTGTATAACATTGATATTGTTTCTTTAAATATTTGATAGAGCTCTCCAGTGAAGCCATCTGTGCCTAAGATTTTCTTGTTGCAAGATATTAAATAAGTAAGTAAATATATAATTTCTCCTAAGCCCATTCAGATTTTCTATTTATATCCTTTGGTAACTTTAAAGTTTCATAAAAATTTTCCCTTTAGCCTAGGTTTCAGACTGTACTGGAATAAAATTTTGTGTGATAGTCTCTTGATGTCTTTACTTGCATTCCTGTTAGTAGTAATTTGAGTTTCTTCTATTTTTTCATGATTGATTAAGCTATATTTTAACCAATTCTATTGATTTTAATAGAAATCTATGGGCTTTTTTGTTCTATTGATTTTTTAAAAAGATTTATTTATTTATTTAAAAGGCAGAGTTACAGAGAGGCAGAAGCAGACGCAGAGGGAGAGAGATCTTCCATACACTAGTTCACTTCACAAATGACTGCAATAGTTGGAGCTTAACCAATCTGGAACCAGGAGCCAGGAGCTTCTTCTTGGTTTCCCACAGAGGTGCGGTGGCCCAAGGACTTGGGTCATCTTCCACTGCTTTCCCAAGAACATTATCAGGGAGCTAGATTAGAAGTGGAGCAGCCGGGACTCAAACTGTCACTCACATGGGATGCTGGCACTGCAGGTGATGGCTTTACCTGCTATGCCCCTGTTCTATTGATTTTATTTCTGTCTATTCTGTGTTCTAGATAAGCAGGTAGCAAAAATCTTCAATACAGTTATGCACCTAAATGACTAAGAATGTATCTTGTCAAATTATCCCTAGATCACACGATGTATTTATATGGACTGTGGATCAGTCATAGATAAGAAACTCATTATAATTTCTAGAGCAATGTCCCATGCATATGTGATAAACTAGTCTTCATTGCTCCTACCATCTAACAGGTTCTGTTGATCAAACATACAAGCTTGATTTTAAGTATTGGTCAGTTTCACCAGAAAAAGAGTCAGTATGATATATGGATAAGCACATTCCTTATTAGGAACTGACTCACATGACTACAATGGTTACTGAATCCAAAACCTGCACACTCAACATCTTAGTTCAACTCCAAAAGTGGTAAGCTTTTTTAGTTCCAGGAACACCTATGTCCCAGATGCGTATCTGGCAGGAACAGTTCTGTCTTACCTTGAAGAACATCAGTCTTCCATTCTATTCATTCCTTCAACCGACTGGATGAATCTCACCCACATTAGGAAGGTAACATAACTTTACTCACACCACCAGCTTCATTGTTAATTTCATCTAAAAACATTCTCACAGACACATCCTGAATTATTTTTGATCCCAATATTTGGACCCAGTAAAGTTGACATATAATTTGCCATTACAGAGGCTAAGGAGGGCAAGTAAAGATAATAGCATTATTAATTAGATATTTCCTTTAATTCAACAAACTATAGACACTAATCCTGGTATTTTCTGTACTTCATATTATACCAGCCAATTTCATTTGGAGAATACTGACTTAGAGTCTTAAAATTTGGAAGCATACTCAATCAATATTAAATAGTGCCCCCAAATATAATCTCTGTGGTTAGGGCACATTTTATAAATTCTCTGACTCTTCCATTAACTTCTTCAGTAATGCCCATTATGCAAGCGATGCGTAAGGGCTTCAGTGTGGTTGGTACAATATCTGACACTGTGTAGGACATGTGATAAACATGGGAAGAATTTGCTTCATGATTTTCCGCATTCATGCATAGATCTCATCAAGCAGAACCCCAAGCACCTTTCCCCAAGTACAAGCACAGCAGTCCCCGCGAGGTCACACATCGGATCACACCGTTCCTCTGATTCTCTACAATTACTTTATTAGGAAAAAATCAAACACTCGTCCTATATTGCAAAATCAATCTTATGCTAACTCCCTAGCCTCATACTGCTTTCCCTTTGGCCCACTATATTCCAGCCATCCTTGTCTTCTTTCTAGTTCTTGAAAAATTAAAGGTTTTTTTTTTTTTTTTCCCCAACAAAGGCTTTCAAAGTGCTGTTGTCTCTGATGATCATGTTCTTCTCTCAGTTCTGTGCAGATGCCTCTTTCTTGTCATTCAGATCTCACCACAAAAAAACTGTCTTATCTAAAAGGCTTTTCTTCACTATGATTCTATAGGAGCATGTATCACTGATGCTTATTCTTAATCATTTATCTATTTGTTTGTTATATAATTTCTACTCATTATAATAAGGTCTGACATGGAGATCCACACAGTAAATATTTTTTGAATGAAGGAATGAATTGCTTTAGATCCTCTAACTCCACCTTTCACATTTAACTTTCCTTCTCTATACAGCATTCACGTGTAGATAATCACAAAGTTCTATTGATTCGAACTACTGAATTCAAACAAGTGGTTTTTTGTTTGTTTGTTTTTTGTTTTGTTTTGTTTTTAATTCACTTGAGAGACAGCAAGAGAGCTCCCATATTCTGGTTCACTCTGCAGTAGTTGGAGTTGGACAAGGCCAAAGCTGTGATCTGGGGACTCAGTGCAGGTCTCCCACGTAGGTAGTTGATCTCGGCTACTTGTGCCGTCACCTGCTAGGCTTCCCTGGTCATCAGAAGCTTGAATGGGAAGCAGAGCTGGGGTGTTTGACAATCAGTGTCTTAACTGCCAACAAAATCCCCAACCCTATAAAACAAATTTACTTTTAAGGTTAAAATTATCCAATTTAAAGAATAAGTTATAGAACTAATTGGTCACTTTAATCTTAAGAGAAAGTAACTGCACTTGCTAGTATTGTAGCCCTAAATTATTGGTTTAACTCCCTGTAGCCATTTTGCTGAATTATAATGTTTTCTGTAGATTTTTTTCTTTACGCAGATGAATGGTTGAATGCATGTGTATCTTTACAACTTTCAGTTCAGGCCACTATAATCAATCAACTGTCACGCACTGTTACCTAAATGCTTCTTTTCTTACCTCAGTAGCTATTTAAATATCCATTAGAAATCAGGGGAGTAAAAAGCTAGCAAGTATTTTAGCAGTTTCAAGAGGTTACATGAATAATATTTTAATATTTTTAAAAGGTAGAATGAAGGTAAGATGGTTAACCAAAAAGTTACTTTTTGTGGTTTAAAACTTGGAACTTTGAAATTGGAAATGGAAAATAGCTTTTAAGCTAACATTCCTATTTTTCTTGCCCCCAGGAGAAAAGAGTTCAGTCCTATTTTAAATTAATTCTGTGATGCTATTTTCCCTTAGAAATTTCAAGTTTGACTTCTTCTAAGACTTTCTCTAAGCTATGTTGGTTATAGTTTCCTAATCATGATGAGAAAATTTTTAAAAATATATATTTCCATTATCTGTTTGAATGCATTAACTCAGGTCTTTAACAGAGAGCCTTTTTACAAACCAAAAATATTATGTCTGGTCACCAGGTGGTAGAATGGTAATAAACATTCTTATGTTAATTTCTCCTAATTATAAAAACATAAGACAAACCATATTGACAGTAAATTAAAAAATTGGTAATCATTGTATTTATGTCTGTGTTCCTAATCTTTAGTAATATAATCCTATACACTTTCATTTTAAATTTAGGTAGTAGTGGTCATCAGAATGATAACATTTGAGTAGTTATACACTGGAGAAACAGTACATTCAATTTAAACCACATTAACATAGCAGAATTGTTCACTGTCTCTCTCTGTACATAGTAATCAGATAACTCCTTCAAGCCTAATACATATGCAGGCTTTCATTCAGTCTCTTTTCTTCTTCTCCATGAATCATATCACTTCTAGTCATTATATACATGCCATTATATGACTAATTGTTTAGAAAACATGAAAACACATTTAAAATCACGAATACTTTTGCTACATGAGGATGAGAATGATTTATTTCTTCCTGTATTTCATGCCATTCCCTTCCATTTCAGAACTGTGCTGCCTCTGACCAACTGTATTTGTCCATGAGCATGTATATGGGACATTTTGCAGTTTCTAGAAAGATTTAACTGGAAATGTTGTTGAACAAAGAAGATTTCACAAATTTTAAAAGGGGAGAAAGAGTATAATTTTAGCATACTGTTCAACATACATTTAACATTTTTTTCCTACATTTTTCTGAGGGAGTAGATCCATGTTTCAAGTTTCAGATGTCTAAATGCAGCAGCATGTTGGCAACAACAACCTGTTTTCTTTGCTTTTTATGTTAGAAATTCTTCATCAATACAGGATTTCCTAAAGTTTATTATGTAAGAAGTTTAGATGGGATATTGATTTAGATTGTATGCTCAATGCTAGTATAACTTGGCAAACATTTATTTTTCATTTTGTAATAGTGAAGTGTTCTGATTATTGAGTAGGTACATATTATAGATATGTAAGATGGACCTGTATACTGAACTTGGAATTTTGTATATACTCCTATGCCGAAATTATGCAAACATTTTGTAAGATTCCTGTTTCATGAAACTAAGAGGACTCTGTCCTTCCAATATTAGACAATGATTTTGTCAAGTACTTTCACTGTGAATAACAAGGGTCTAAGGCTATCCAGACTGCTTTGTCAGTATTCTTATCATCTATTAACTGACTATTTGATTATTCTAACATATTTGTGTTCTGTTACAATACATTAAATATTCTGTTAATCATTATATCCTAAATTAAATTATAGTAAAAAACAGTGCAGCAGTAACAATGATCAAAACCTCAGTGAGTTAACATAATGAAAATGTATCACTTAAAGTCCTACTTGCTCTGTCGAAAAAATAAAAAATATATTTCAAAAAAGTCCTACTTGAGTTGGATGCTCTCCTTGACAATTTTCATCTGGGTGTTTTCTGGAGTGGTCTACTATGCCATTCTGTATCCCATGGTAAATCCACTCCATTCTATTTAGTTTCCAATATCTGAAGCTACTTACTTATTGAGATTCCCTCTTTTTAAGTGTTGAGCGAGACAGAGTTGTCATTTACTATTAAATACAAAAAATGATAAATAACTCATTTTTCCAGTCCTCTTTGACACCAGTGTATAAGGATACTTCAAAAATTTTGTGAAAAATTGAATTAAAAGACATTCATTTTGGTACAAATTTTTGAAAGTCATATATAGTTTTTTTCATAATATACATTTTAATTAGCATAGTTTTAAGTATTTCTAACATATATATTTCAAAATTAATTTGCACCAAAATAAACTCATATTTTATCTCCATTTTCCATGAACTTTTTGGAAAACCCTCATATATACATTTTACCTAGGGTCCAGCTATAAATATTATGCTAACTCATATAAAACTATTGAATCAGTATATTGGGAATGCAAATGGTATAATGGGGGGATGGTATTAGTTGTAAAAAAAAAGAGTTCAAAGACAGTAATGGCAGATTTACTGTCATTAAGGCTGTTCTACTAAAAGTATCAACTAGTCTACCAGCAGTTGTTACTGCTTTGAGTAAGACCCACCCAGTTGCTGCCTACAACAATTCTGAATATGGTGTGGGCATCTTTTCTTCCTGCTGTGACTTTTTTACACTCTTTTGGATATTTCAGTAAGCTATCCAATATTCTTTTATGCATTCCTTTTCTACTAAAATCATTTAGAGATTCCTTTTAACAAATAACTAAATTCTGACTGATATATGGCCTTACCAAGAATCAAATACCCAACTGCTTTTCATCTGAGAGGTGAAAAAAGTGAGTATCATCACATACAATTCTCACAGAAAATTAGGTGGCTAAATTCAGCTGTGATGGGAACAGTGGGTTATCAAAGTGACACTTTCTGATACCCAAACATCTTCTGGAAACATTCAAAAAGGCAATTACGAAGAGTTTCCTGAATTTAAACCAAGCTTGGGAAATGAGCATTTTGAGAAAAAAGGAAAGTCTACATCAAGTGTCATTTGTTATGTCTGCGGTAAATGACCAACTAATTAGGAGCATGGATTTCATGAATTCATAGCTTTATGGAGCCCCTGAGGTTTAAGAGTAAAATCAGAACATTTAGTCTATATTAACAAATTAACAGCATCTGAGACCATTTTCAAATATTTGTATAACTAAATATATAATTCATCAGATACTCAATGCAGTTAAATCTAAAATGTTAATATTAATATTTCTAGGAGTTAGACTTATGAAACAGTTTGAGTAGTAACAATAAAAATAACTGAATTTGACTCAAGACAATATGTAAAGCAGGACTCAAATTGTTGGGTAGGTATGTTACACTTTTGTCTAACAAAATATTTTTAAAGTAGAATCCTTTTTATATGTTGAATAAAACAAATATATGTTATTAACCAGTGTTATTAAAGATTCAGAAAGATAGGCTAAGAAGAGATTTTTAAAAGAAAATATTATATAAATTAGAGATAAAATAGTAGGAATTACAATGATACTAGAGAAACACATGTAATAATCAATGACTATGATGAATTGTATGCTAATAATTTGGAAAACCTTAAAAATATGGATGAATTCTGGAATACACATAATATGTAAGTTTAAATCAAGAAGAAGTAGAAAGTGTTAAGAAGCAATTAAAGTCTCCCATTAGCAAGAAACGTCTTCCTATTTTTGTGTCCTTGATGATCTTTCATCAATGTTTTATAATTTTTTTTTAAGATTTATTTGGAAGGCAGAGTTACGCAGAGTGAAGGAGAGCCAAAGAAAGACATATGTTCCATATGCTGGTTGACTCCCTAGATGGCTACAACAACCAGGGCGGGGCCATACTGAGGCCAGGAGATAGGAACTTCACCCAGGTTTCCCACGTGAGTGCAAAGGCCCAAACACTTGGGCCATCTTTCACTGCTTTTCCAGGCACATTATCAGGCAGCTGGATTGAAAGTGGACCAGCCAGGACATGAAAGGGCACCCATAAGTGATGTCATCATTGCAGGCAGCGGCTTTACCTACTAAGTCAAACCCTCGCCCCTATAACTTTCATTGTATTGTAGAGATCATTCACTTCTTTGGTTAAGTTTATTACTAAACAGTTGATTTATTTGTGGCTATTGTGAATGGGATTTCTTTCTTGATTTCTCTTTTGGCAAGTTCCTCATTAATGAATAAAAAATCTAACTTTTTTTGGCATGTATATTGTGTAACCTGCAACTTTACTGACTTGGTTTATCAGTTCTTACAGCTTTTTAGCGGAGTGTTTAGGTTTTTCCGTGTACAACATTGTGCCATCTGCAAACAAGGATATTTGACATCCTCCTTTCTATTTTGATTTTCTTTGTTTCTCTTTCTTCTCTACTTGTTCTTGCTAATACTTCCTGTTCTATATTGAGTAAGAGTAGTGAAAATGCACATGTGTATCTTGTTCCAAATCTGAGAGAAATGCTTTCAGCTTTTCCCAATGCAGTATGATACTGTCTGTTTATTTTTCCTTTATTAGCCTTATAATTTTGTGGTATTTTCCTTTTATACCTAATTTATGGAGAGTTTTTATCATGAAGGGGTATTTAAGCTTATCAAATGTTTTCTCTGCGTTTTTTGAGATGAACATATGGTCTTTGTACTCCATTCTATTAATGTGATTTATTATGTATATTGGTTTGCAAATGTTGAACCACCCTTGTATTTCTGGCATAAATCCTACTTGATGGAGATGTATGATATTTTTAATCCGGTTTTGGAGTTAGATTGCAAGTATTTTGCCGAGAGTATTTGTGTCTATAATCATCAAGAATATGTCTTTTTTTTTCTTTTTTTTGTTGCGTCTTTGTTTGTTTTTGGTATCATTGTGATTCTGGTCTCACAAAAAGAGTTTGGCAGAGTTATCCTGCTCAATATTTTGGAAGTTTGAAAGTAATGTAGTTACTTCCTTTTATAAAATGTTTTGTAGAATTTAGTAGTGAAACCATGAAGTACTGGATTTTTTCCTTGATAGAAGACTTTATATATATATATATATATATATATATATATATATATATAGCTTTTATTTAAAGAATATAAATTTCCAAAGTACAGCTTATGGATTACAATGCCCCCCCATAACTTCCCTCCCACCTGCAACCCTCCCCTTTCCCACTCCCTCTCCCCTTGCATTCACATCAAGATTCATTTTCAATTCTCTTTATAGATAGAAAACTTTTAATTACCACTTGAATCTCTGCTTGTTATGGATCTGTTCAGCTTTTAGTGTATTTTGATTTAATCATGGTAGGTTATAAGTTTCCAGGAATTTATGAATTTCTTTGAAGTCCCAGTTTGTTAGCATATAGTTTTCATTGTAGTTTCTTATGATCATTTGTATTTCAGTGGTGTCAATTGTGAGGTCTCTTTTTTCATCTCTAATTTTATTTATATGAGTTTTTCTCTCTTTTTCTTTACTTTCTAGTCTGACTAAAGGTTTTTGCATTTTGCTTATCTTCAAAAACTCAGCAGTTTGTTTTGTTCATCTGTATTTTTTATTTCATGTATTTCCACTCAGATCTTATTATTTCTATCCTGATAATTCGGGATTTGATTTATTGTTTCTCTAACTTTAAGATGCATCACTAGATCATTTATTTGAGACATTTCTCTTTTTTAATGTAAACACTTAATGCTATAAACTTTTCTCTTAATACTTCTGTTGCTGTATCTCACAAATTTGTGTTTCCATTTTCATTTATTTTAACAAATTTTTATTTAACTTTGAATTCCATCAATGACCCATTAAATTCTGCAGTGTGTTGTTTAATGCCCATGTATTTGTTCTGTTGTTTTTCATCTTGATTTCTAGTTCTATTTCTTAGTGGTCTGAGAGGATACGTGGTATGATTTCATTCTTCTTAAATTTATTGAGACATTATTCGTGACCAATATGTGGTCTCTCTTACAAAATATTCCATGTGCTGATAAGAGGAATGTATATTCTCTACCTGTCAGGTGAAATGTTCTGTAGATGTTATTTAGGTTGATACACTCAATAGTATGCTTCAACTATGATGTATCATAGATTTTCTGTCTGGAAAACCTGTCTCCCCACTAATGAGAATAATGAAGTACCCCCAACTATTATTGCATTGGAATCTATCTCTTCCTTTAGGTCTAAATAGTATTGGCTCTATATCTAGACACTCTTGTATTGGGTTCATATATGTTTATGATAGTTATATCTTCTTGTTTAATCAATTCTTTCATCAATACATGATATAATATGCTCCTTTGTCCCTTTTCTATGGATTTTAATTTAAAGTCTGCTTTCTTTTATATAAGGGTAGGTACTCCTGCTCATTTTTGGTTTCCATTTGCTAGTGCATCTTTTTCCAGCTCATGTGTATATATATATATACACACATATATCTGTATTTGTGAAGTGAATTTCTTGTAGGCAGGATCTTCCTTTTTAATCCATTCAGCCAACCTAAACCTTTTTTTTTTTTTTTTATAAAGCTTTTATTTAAAGAATATAAATTTCCAAAGAACAGCTCATGGACCACAATGGCTCCCCCCACACACAACTTCCCTCCCTCCCCCCACCCTCCCCTTTTCCCGCTCCCTCTCCCCTTCCATTCACATCAAGATTCATTTTCAATTCTTTTTATACACAGGAGATCAATTTAGTACGTATTACGTAAAGATTTCAACGGTTTGCCCTCGCATAGAGACACAAAATGATAATACTGTTGGAGTACTAGTTATAGTATTAATTCACAATGTACAGCACATTAAGGACAGAGATCCTACATGATTTTTTTTTTTAAAAAATTGATTAATTGTCTATGCAATTTCCAGTTTAACACCAAGATTTTTTTTTTCATTTGCAATTATCTTTATATAAAGAAGATCGATTCAATATATACTATGTAAGGATTTCATCAGTTTGCACCCACACAGAAACACAAAGTGTAAAAATACTGTTTCAGTACTAGTAATAGCATCACTTCACATTGGATAACACACTAAGGACAGATCCCCCATGAGACGCAAGTACACAGTGACTCCTGATGTTGATTTAACAATTTGACACTCTTGTTTATGGCGTCAGTAATCTCCCTAGGCTCTGGTCATGAGTTGCCGAGGCTATGGAAGCCTTTAGGGTTAGCCGACTTCGATCTTATTCCCACAGGGCCATAGTCAAAGTGGAAGTTCTCTCCTCCCTTCAGAGAAAGGTACCTCCTTCTTTGATGGCCCCGTTCTTTCCACTGGGATCTCACTCGCAGAGATCTTTCATTTAGGTCTTCTGTTTTTTCCAGAGTGTCTTAGCTTTCCATGCCTAAAATATTCTCATGGGCTCTTGAGCCAGATCCGAATGCCTTAAGGGCTGATTCTGAGGCCAGAGTGCTATTTAGGACATCTGCCATTCTATGAGTCTGCTGTGTATCCTGCTTCCCATGTTGGATCATTCTCTCCCTTTTTCATTCTATCAGTTAGTATTAGCAGACACTAGTCTTGTTTGTGTGATCCCTTTGGCTCTTAGACCTATCAGTGTGATCAATTGTGAGCTGAAATTGATCACTTGGACTAATGAGATGGCCTTGGTACATGCCACCTTGATGGGGTTGTATTGGAAACCCCTGGCACAATTCTAACTCCATCATTTGGGGCCGTTCCGATTGAGCCTGTCCCAAGTTTTACATCTCCTCCCTCTCTTATTCCCACTCTTATATTTCACAGAGATCACTTTTCAGTTAAAATTTAAACACCTAAGAATAATTCTGTGTTAATTACAGAGTTCAACCTCTAGTACTAGGATAAAGAAAAAAAAAATACTACCATGGATAAAGTATTACATTGTACAACAACAGTCAGCACAAGATCTGATCGAGTCACTGTTTCTCATAGTGTCCATTTCACTTCAACAGGTTTCCCCTTTGGTGCTCAGTTAGTCATCGCCAATCAAGGGAAACAAATGATATTTGTCTCTTTGGGACTGATTTAATTCACTCAGCATGATGTTTTCCAGACGCAGAGAAAGCATTCGATAAAATTCAACACCCTTTCATGATGAAAACCCTAAGCAAACTGGGAATAGAAGGCACATTCCTCAATACAATCAAAGCAATTTATGAAAAACCCACGGCCAATATCCTATTGAATGGGGAAAAGTTGGAAGCATTTCCACTGAGATCTGGTACCAGACAGGGATGCCCACTCTCACCACTGCTATTCAATATAGTGCTGGAAGTCTTAGCCAGAGCTATTAGGCAAGAAAAAGAAATTAAAGGGATACAAGTTGGGAAGGAAGAACTCAAACTATCCCTCTTTGCAGACGACATGATTCTTTATTTAGGGGACCCAAAGAACTCTACTAAGAGATTATTGGAACTCATAGAAGAGTTTGGCAAAGTAGCAGGATATAAAATCAATGCACAAAAATCAACAGCCTTTGTATACACAGACAATGCCACGGCTGAGGAAGAACTGCTAAGATCAATCCCATTCACAATAGCTACAAAAACAATCAAATACCTTGGAATAAATTTAACTAAGGACATTAAAGATCTCTACAATGAAAATTACAAAACCTTAAAGAAAGAAATAGAAGAGGATACCAAAAAATGGAGAAATCTTCCATGCTCATGGATTGGAAGAATCAATATCATCAAAATGTCCATTCTCCCAAAAGCAATTTACAGATTCAACGCAATACCAATCAAGATACCGAGGACATTCTTCTCAGATCTGGAAAAAATGATGCTGAAATTCATATGGAGACACAGGAGACCTCGAATAGCTAAAGCAATCTTGTACAACAAAAACAAAGCCGGAGGCATCACAATACCAGATTTCAGGACATACTACAGGGCAGTTGTTATCAAAACAGCATGGTACTGGTACAGAAACAGATGGATAGACCAATGGAACAGAATAGAAACTCCAGAAATCAATCCAAACACCTACAACCAACTTATATTTGATCAACGATCCAAAACCAGTCCCTGGAGTAAGGTCAGTCTGTTTAATAAATGGTGCTGGGAAAACTGGATTTCCACGTGCAGAACCATGAAGCAAGACCCCTACCTTTCACCTTACACAAAAATCCATTCAACATGGATTAAAAATTTAAACCTACGACCCGACACCATCAAATTACTAGAGAGCATAGGAGAAACCCTGCAAGACATAGGTACTGGCAAAGACTTCTTGGAAAAGACCCCAGAAGCACAGGCACTGAAAACCAAAATTAACTACTGGGATTGCATCAAATTGAAAAGTTTCTGTACTGCAAAAGAAACAGTCAGGAAAGTGAATAGGAAACCGACAGAATGCGAAAATATATTTGCAAACTATGCAACAGATAAAGGGTTGATAACCAGAATCTACAAAGAAATTAAGAAACTCCACAACATCAAAACAAACAACCCACTTAAGAGATGGGCCAAGGACCTCAATAGACATTTTTCAAAAGAGGAAATCCAAATGGCCAACAGACACATGAAAAAATGTTCAAGATCCCTAGCAATCAGGGAAATGCAAATCAAAACCACAATGAGGTTTCACCTCACCCCGGTGAGAATGGCTCACATTCAGAAATCCACCAACAATAGATGCTGGAGAGGATGTGGGGAAAAAGGGACACTAATCCACTGTTGGTGGGAATGCAAACTGGTGAAGCCACTATGGAAGTCAGTCTGGAGATTCCTCAGAAACATGAATATAACCCTACCATTCAACCCAGCCATCCCACTCCTTGGAATTTACCCAAAGGAAATTAAATTGGCAAACAAAAAAGCCGTCTGCACAGCAATGTTTATTGCGGCTCAATTCACAATAGCTAAGACTTGGAACCAACCCAAATGCCCATCAACAGTAGACTGGATTAGGAAATTATGGGACATGTACTCTACAGAATACTATACAGCAACCTAAACCTTTTGACTGTGTAATTTAACCTGTTTATTTTAAAAGTTATTATTAATATATAAGAACTAATGCAAGTCATTGTGTTAATTGATTACTGAATATAACTGTTCTGTTAGTGAATTTGGTAGCATCATGTATTTGCATGATATTTACTTCTGATGCAGAACTCCCGTCAGTATTCCTTGTAAGTCTAGTTTAGTGGTGGTGAATGCTTGTTCATGGATAGGAAGACAGTATCATATAAATGTGTCCACTTCCTGAAACAATTTACAGAATCAATGCAATCCCCATCAAAATATTGTTGCATTTTTTAGAGAATTAGAGAAAATCATCTTAAAACTGATATTTTTTTCAGTAAATAGTGACAGCAAAACTGGAGGCATATATGTATAAAAATGAAATGAGATCTCTACTTCTCACTGTATATACACATCAATTCAAGACAAATCATAGACCTAGAGGTAAAAACTGAAATTTTGAAATTTCTAATATGAGACATAGAAGAAATATTTCAATCCTCAAATGCTCATGACAGTCAGGGCTAGACCAGGCCAAACTGGGAGCCAGGAATTCAGTCCAGATCACTCAAGTAGTGACAGGGCCTCAACCACTAATGCCATCACATGCTGCCTCACAAGGAACCAAATTAGCAGGAAGCTGATATTAGCAGTAGAGCTGAGACTTGAACCCATATACTCTGATATGGTATATAAACACTCCAACTGCATGTTTAAGCATTAGGCCAAATGCCTGATGCTGTTTACTTTTTATGTCTATGAATAAAAAATATATTTACCTGAAAATGTTATGTTTTTGAGGATAAATAAAGAAATATAAGTAACTATAAGCTCAGTTAATAAACATGATCATCCTCTTAAACTACTTTAAAGCATACAGGGAATTTTTCCTTAACATTATTTGGATTTAAATAAACTTCCTTTAGAAGATAATATGCATTTTACAGGTAGGAAGATTGAGACCAAAAGACACTCAGTAACTCTGAAAATTAATAATAGAGTTAAGGGTACAATAAAAATCTTTCATTTCTCCATTCAATGATGTTTTAGCATGATTATTTATATTGGAAGAAATTAAATAGTATATAATCAAAAATTAAGAATGTGGAATAGAATAGTGAAATTCAAAAAGCTGTCAGGATGGCTGTGTCCTGCACAGGAACACCTGGGGTCGACTCCTGGGCCTTGACCTTGACTCCAGCTAATGCAGACCTTAGGAGGCAGTGATGATGGCTCAAAAACTGAATGTCTGCTGTCCATGTGAGAAACATGGATTGCAGTTCATACTCCTGCCTCCAAATTCAGATTGATTCTAGCCGAGATGGGCATTTTGGGAAGTCAGTCATTATGTAGGAACTTTCTCTGCTTGACTATTTCTACATCTTAAAAAGTACATGCATAGTGAAAGAACAGAATAGAATAGAAGAACTGTTTTTTGAGATGTGACATTTGACATTAAAAAAACAGAAACAAGGACATTATCCTAGCACAAATGCTGGGTATTTTTAGTATGCTTGCAGTGGTTTCTATTTTGCTTAAAACATTAGCGCATTATTTTTTGAGATCTTAAGATATGTGACACATAAAAAGAACACTGATGCTTATTAATCTGATATGCACATGGTGTCATTTGGCTTAAAAATAAATTAGAAAATGCTATTATCCTATTGCTATGTAAGTACTCAGATATACTCACATTTTAAATATTACATAAAGCTAAATTCTGAAATTGCATATCCTGCGTTGTAAACCATAAGATTATTCCTTATCTTTTATTTTACTTCTAAGTATTTATATAATCCTTACATAAGAATTTTATTCTAATGTATTTAAAATATTTTGTCAATTAGAAATATTAGCTCTATAATAATCATCGATTGTGAAAGGATATAAGTCCAAAATAATGACTTCATAAGCTTAATATGCATGCCTACATATATTCTTTTTTGTAAACTCATCAAGGATCTTTAAGATCTGAATTACATTATTTTTATTTTTTTATTATTTTTTATTTTATTTTTTGACAGGCAGAGTTAGACAGTGAGAGAGAGAGACAGAGAGAAAGGTCTTCCTTACGTTGGTTCACTCTCAAATGGCTGCCAAGGCCAGCGTGCTGTGCTGATCCTAAGCCAGGAGCCAGGTACTTTCTCCTGGTCTCCCTTTTGGGTACAGGGCCCAAGCACTTGGGCCATCCTTCACTGCCCTTCCGAGCCACAGCAGAGGGCTGAACTGGAAGAGGAGCAACTGGGACAGGATCCAGTGCCCCGACCAGGACCAGAATCCAGGGTTCCAGCGCCACAGGCAGAGGATTAACCTAGTGAGCCACGGTGCCAGCTTTATATATTCAGTAACATTTTAAACACAGATATCCTTTAATCACATTACCAGAGGTAAAAACAACAAATTTAAAGACACTATATTCTTCTTAAAATAGAACTGAAATGTTTAGACACTCTTGTGATTTTGTAAACATTTTAAAATGTAGATTTTTTTATAATATAGCAATTTTCCGATGTAGAATACATTATTTTTCAAGAGTAATTTTAAAATGCTATTTGATAGATTTTTATGATCATTTAAATATCATGTAATAAATTAGCAAAGTGTGTGGTACTGTATTTGCTTAATGACTCAGAAGAGATTAAATCATCTCTTTCTCGCTTCCTTCTCCAGACACCCACAGAAACACACACACATTCACCTAAACACACACACACAGTTACACATACACTCACACACACATTCACCCAAGAGAGAAATAACAGGTAACCAAGACAAAAATGCACAATTTTTCTTTTTTCATGGTTTCTGAAAAAATATAGAACACAAGGAAACAAACATGAATGATATTTTTGCACTTTAATTTCAACTTTAATTGATTTAGAGTATCATAATAAACTGATCAAAAATAAAATGTCACATTTCTAAACTGTAAGATTCTGTGTTCAAACATAAAAAAGTCTAAGAATCTAAAAATCTAAGAAACAAAAAGATGCACAAACAAAATATTGAAAAATATGGAAAATACATCACAAGAAAAAAACTAGTAATTTTGTTTAAAATAGAAATTCAACATTTAACTGAATAAGGACTTGATAGTTCTAAATATTGTCCTTTGTAATTACAAACGTAACACATTTGCCATCTGCAGAAATAAAGCTAAAGGATTTTAAGTATGGAACATTTAGAATTTAGTATGTGAGCCAGCAGATGTCACTCTTGTTAAGACTGTCTAGGCAATCTTTTATGAAGGATAATTGTCTGCAATGGTTGTGGGCAGAATTTCAACATGTGAAGGATTTATCCCTGACCCCTTTTCACCTTACCACCTACTTTACACTAATGACAACAGGATGGGTAAATTAAAAGTGTCAGCTGCCCTACCATCAGTTTCCAAAGCTGTTCGGTCTAACTGTAATTTATAGTCAATGGTTATATAAGCAGCATTGCCAAATCTCTATAATTATTACAGAGATGTAACCAGGCACAGAGAATAAATGTTGCTGCAAGCTAAACTGAGCCCTGACATTACTATAATTAGGCGGGTGATTCATGCCATTTGTTCCTGTTAGAAGATATCTGGAATAGCCAGAAAATTAAGCTTCAGTATTTGAAAGTGGAAATTTTTGTTTCCTTTTATAATACTAGAGTTTAGTTATTCACAATGGACAAGGTCTCTTAATCCAACTCTATTAAAATCTCCATATCATAGTTTGTGACATTTTGGAAATATTGCTAGTGTGATATATTTATAAGTGGCAAACAAATAATTTTAAAAATAAATTGTGGATATTTAATCTAGTAGTTAAGCCATTCTCAGCCTACTTGGTGTACCCAGGTGTAAATCATGGTTCCAATTCTAAACTCCATTTTCCCGACAATGCTGACCCTGAGAGGCAGTAATGATGACTCAGGTAGCCAGATTCTTGCCATCCACATGTGAAATCTGGATTATGTGCCTAGCTCCTTGCTTTGGCTTAATCCAGGCCAGCCACTGAGGGCTTTGTGAAGTGAACCAGCAGGTGGAAGTACTTATCTCTCCCTCTAGCTCATAAATCAATAAATAAATACAAATATTAAAGTAATTTTTCAGATATAAAGTTGAGTAACTGGAGAGTGTGTGTATAATGTTTTCAAAAAAGTACAATTAGAAATGGTATGTGTGTGCACATATATACTCTTGTGTGTGGGATACTTTACCAGAAAATAATAGATACTTGTTACTCCTTTGTATCTATTAGCTGCCATGCACTGACTTAGTAAGATTCTAATAGAACTCTTCAGGCAAAGTTATTATTGTGATAAACAGTTTCTCACATTAATGATATTGTCATGACTCCTTTGGCCATCACTGTGATTAACGTTAAAATAGCTTGACAATGCCCGGATTTAAATACAAATTCAATCAATCATTAGGTTTGTAGGTTAGGATAAATTATATTACTGCTCTTATTTGTAGTTTCAAAATAAGATAAGACCACTAGCTTAAAACTATTGTAGTGGCTAAATAGAATAACTTCTAAAGCCATTGGTTCTTTGAAGATTTCAAAACACTCATCGACTCTCATATTAATTAACAGGAACGTCTCAGTGAGAAAAGTGATACAATCAACATACGGTAGCCTATCATTTGAATCATATATAACATGAAATTTTCTTATTGGAGGATATCTGAAAAGGTGTTTTTCTATAACTCACCTGATATAGCATTATTTCCTTGTTCATATGCTTTAATATTTTAGGGAAATGGAATTCAAATACATTTCCAGCTCACTGCCTCACAAACCTACTCATTCCATTTTTAACAAGGTACATGTCTCCCGTAACATTAACTTAAAATCTGCTTTTCAGTTACTACTTCAATTTGGCCCCAGACCAGGACTTAATACATAGACCAAATATGTTTTTCCCCAAAATACGGTAACGTTTTTATGACAGGAAATATTTCATAGTAATAGGTTCCTAGTTCTTTCAATATTTACCTGTATTAATATTATCATGCTTTTATTACCTACATTATAATTTTGCTTTTATGTAATAAGATGTCCCTGAAAAAAATTAACTCAGTTCTTTGCATATAAGCATACCATAAATCTGAATTATGTTGTTATAATCATTATGTTATGTGCTAGCTCCTAAAGAAAACACCACAGTTCATCACTCAATATCTTACAATAGAATGATTACACCAGGCTATACTATCTTAGATATGGTATTATTACCCTTCATGTTTACTAATTAATTTTCCAATTCCTTATTGTTTTAGAAGCTTTATAGCATTATGTCAGGATGAGTTACCTTGAACAAAACCTCTTACAGAATTTAGAACTAGTTTAATTTCAATTAGCAGAAGACCCCAATGTCTTAAAGAAAATAAGTTTCATTTACTCCATTAACAAGAAGTTGAGTATTGGTTCTGACATGTAATTTTTAAAAATATATTATTAATTGGCCGGCGCCGTGGCTCAACAGGCTAATCCTCCGCTTTGCGGCGCCGGCACACCGGGTTCTAGTCCCGGTCGGGGCACCGGATTCTGTCCCGGTTGCTCCTCTTCCAGGCCAGCCCTCTGCTGTGGCCCGGGAGTGCAGTGGAGGATGGCCCATGTGCTTGGGCCCTGCACCCCATGGGAGACCAGGTAAAAAGCACCTAGCACCTGGCTCCTGCCATCGGATGAGCGCGGTGCGCCGGCCGCAGCGCGCCATCCGCGGCAGCCATTGGAGGGTGAACCAACGGCAAAGGAAGACCTTTCTCTCTGTCTCTCTCTCTCACTGTCCACTCTGCCTGTCAAAAAAAAAAATATATATATATATTATTAACAAGTCAAATGATGCTACCGAGACCTGGGCTTGATTTTTCCCTCTCACCTTTTGTTTCCACCACACAGGTTTAAAATTTAATTATATATGACAATCTTTTCCATCTTCATATGGTGAATGTCTACTTTATAATGGAATCAAGTGAATAAGAATGTATGTATAAGTATGATGTGTGTGTGTGTGTGCACATGTAACAGAGAGAGAGAGAGCTATATTAGTGTATATTTTAATGTGCTATTGAAATTCCCAAAGCCATTCTGGTTATAGATCTGTTTCTGCATCCTAATCCTTCCCACTTTCTAGAACTTGATAATGCCTTTAGTTTTCTTCTGATTTCTTTTCTTTTCTTTTCTTTTTTTTTTTTTTTTTACAGGCAGAGTGGGCAGTGAGAGAGAGAAAGAGACAGAGAGAAAGGTCTTCCTTTTGCCATTAGTTCACCCTCCAATGGCTGCCGTGGCCAGCGCACCACGCTGATCCGATGGCAGGAGCCGGGTGCTTCTCCTGGTCTCCCATGCAGGTGCAGGGCCCAAGGACCTGGGCTATCCTCCACTGCACTCCCGGGCCATAGCAGAGAGCTGGCCTGGAAGAGGGGCAACCTGGACAGAATCCGGCGCCGCGACCAGGACTAGAACCTGGTGTGCCGGCACCACAAGGCGGAGGATTAGCCTGTTGAGCCAAGGCGCCGGCCTTCTTCTTCTGATTTCAATTTCACAATAATTTATTATTTATTAAATAATGTTTTAATAAATTGTGACAATACTTGACTAAACCTTCTTGATTCTATTTATGAACTTACATCCCCAAGTCGCATAAAAAAAAAAAAACTTAGAAGAAAATTTCTTTCTTTAGTTATTACCTTACTTTGATTTTTTTTCCTCTGTTGCTGAAATATTAGTCCTGTTGAAGTATCCCCGTAAATTTTCTATTTTCCCTTAATATTTTCCCTTAGCTATTATTTGCTTTACTTTTATAAACACATTCTCAATTTTACCTTGTAACATTTCAGGAAAAAGGAGCAAAAGCACTTTAAAAGGTTTGTTGGGTATATCAATAAGAGGGACTAAGACAGAGTATGTTTATATTTCAGAATGTTTACTTCTAGCTAATAATTCAAATAAGTTTTCAATAAACTATTGCACCAAGTTATCATAGAGATTTGTTAGTTCTTTATAATAAAATACATGAAAAAGCAATGATTCCTTTGTAAGCCAACTCTAAGTGGCATGAACACTTCTGTGATTTTTATTTCACTAAAATCAATACCTTACAGGACATCACAATGTTGTCTATGGTGGACGATGCTTGGAAGGTAATCTATCTGCAGGTGAAATGCTTTTTTCAGTTGTGATAAATCATGAACTACAATGGAATAGACCCATGTGTCTCCTATCAAGTGAATGTCTAATTGTCCCAGAAAATAAAGTCATATTTTGACAAAAAAATAAAATAAAATTGTTCTGCACTGTTGACAGAACGAAAACTCAGCAACCATGGCAACCAGGCCACCTGAGCGAGATGTTCATGCACAGGTTTCATCATCATTATACACTGGCCAGTAGGTAAGTATGAGCTCTTTTCTCCTTGCTTTGGGTAACATTTATAACAGGGCTTAAGTGTTGTCTGTAGTCAACTTGTCACAAGACAATCTTGTGCCCTCTATAAGGAGCGCCAACTAGGAGCACTTTGTCTTATCTACAGATTCAGATTCCATTGTGTAGCATTAAATCCGGGCTACCAGTAATACTATATTGCCCTTTTTATCTCCAGAACATAGTAAATGGAGGTTTGCTTATGCTTATTTGTAGGTTTCTGTAATATTTTCTGTTGTCCTCTCTGTTCTCTCCAAGCCTGCATTTTGACCCATAACTACATGGACTGCACTCAACTCTCTGAATTGTATCATCACAATAACCTGTTAACATTACTTCATTGATCTGAATGCTTAGAGTGGGCAATAAGAGAATATATACATGTCTGCATTGTTGTTCTGAATTATGGATTTCATTTCAAGCAACAGATATTTATTTATCTTGATGTGCTTCCTGTTTTGTTATGGCTAATTTTAATTTTGTAAAATTTCTCAAATTTGTCTTACTTTCAAATATTGTTTAATCTATTTCTTTTGGAAAAAAACAGAGAACCAAAATATTTTCAGCTTACATATGATAAGTTCTATTATTTCTGTTGCTAAAATTATTCTCTCCCTTCTATTTTAAAGAATTCATTTCTATAAACTTATTTAAACACATTCCTCTAAATAATAATTTTGTCTGCTCTTACTTAATAATTTCTTTGCACCTTGTACGTTTTTGTACTTTTCTCTATAATATGTTTTTTTTTAAGATTTATTTACTTTACTTGAAAGGCAGAGTTACAGAGAGGCAGAGACAGAGACAGAGACAGAGAGAGAGGTCTTCCATCCGTTGGATCACTCCCCAGATGGCTGAAATGGCTGGAACTGTGCCAGTCCGAAGCCAGGAGCCAGGAGCTTCTTCTGGGTCTCCCAAGTGGGTGCAGGCAGGGGCCCAAGTACTTGAGTCATCTTTCACTACTTCCCCAGGAGATAGCAGAGAGCAGGATAGAAAGAGGTGCAGCCGGGACTCAAACTCACACCCATATGGGATGCCGGTATTACAGGCAGCAGCTTTACCCACCCAGCCCAGCTCAAGCCCTTCTTTATGATACAATATTAATAATAACACTTTCATTTTATAATTTTTACTATAAAAATTATCTGCCTCAATCTTTCCCTTTATTCCATTACTTCCTCTTCATGTGCTTCAATATACTGCAAATAGAAATAATATTGATCATCATTAATGTATATGTTCTATTTTTTAATCCCATGACTTCAGTATTGGAATATTCCAATAGATATTTTACAAGTATTCTTATTATGTACTGTTCGTACAGAGACATATTTTGCTAACAATAAAATATACTCTTTATTGATGTACAGTTTGAAGAACTTTTACAAACACATGTTTTTTTTATAACCCACAGTAAGTCAGGATATTTTTAATGCTCCAGTTTCCATTTTCATTTTATAGTCAATCATCAAATATTTGGTTCCAGGAAAGCAATAATTTCCTTTCTGCCATTATAGGTTAGATTTACCTTTCCTAGAGTTTCATTACTTTGAGTACTAGATGTCTCCTTTTTTTACTACATCTTTTTTTTTTTTTTTTCAGGAAGGAATTTTTTAGTGTAATGTATACTTTTATTAGTATCAACAAGCCATTTTATGCTAGTAAATAATATTCCATTGTATGAATATGCTCTAGGTTTATTTATTTATTAACACATTTACAGACATTCCAGTCTTTGGCTATTATAAAAATGGTGACCATGAATATTCCTGTACATACTTATGCAAATTTTACACTTCTCTAAGGTGAAAATGTAGGAGTGCAATTACTTTGTGATATGTTAAATGCATATGTACATATATTAGAAACAGCCAAATAAATTTAAAAATTATTATGACATTTTACATGCCCACAGTATATATCCATTTTATTTGTTCCACATTTCTTTATACCTCTGATATTTTAAACATTATAATTTGTGCGTAATGGTATCTAATTGTGTTTTTGTTTGTTTGTTTGTTTAAAGGTTTTTTTATTTATGTGAAAGGCAGAGTCACAGAGAGGCAGAGGCAGAGACAGAGAGACACAGAGAGAGAGAGACAGAGAGATCCACCATCTGCCTGTTCACTCCCCAGATGACTGCAATGGCCAGAGCTGCACCAATCCTAAGTAAGGAGCTAGGAGCTTCCTCCGGGTCTCCCACATGGGCACAGGGGCTAATAGATGGGGGCCATCCTCCCCTGCTTTCCCAGGCCATAGCAGAAAGCTGGATCAGAAGTGGAGCAGCCGGGACCTGAACTGACTCCCATATGGGATGTTGGCACTGCAGGTGGCAACTTTACCTGCTACACCACAATGCTGGCCTGTAACTAGGTTTTAATGTACATTTTCCTGATGACTAAAGAAGTAGCCCTTTTAATATTGATTTTATTATCTATCTGTCCTCTTTTGTTAATTCTAATATTTTGTCTATTTTTTAGAAATTTTTTCTTCTAATTATTGAGTTATAGAACTATCACGTATTATGGACATTGGTTCCAGTTTTCCTTGTCATTTTTAAAGTAGTCAAGGCAATATTTTAAGCACGACATCAAGTATTAATCTTATATAGCTAATCAGTAAACATTATACACTACATCAACAGAACAAGGACAAAACCACCTCAATATATACAAAAATATATGTAGGAAAGTTTTATTTAATGATAAAACTGCACAAATTAGATACAGAAAGAACATAACTTAATATAATAAAGGTCAGTCACATATAAAAGCCAATGGCTGATGCCTCACTGAATGGGGACAAGCTGGAGGCAATCTGGAATGAGAGCAGGATGTCATTCTTATCACTTTTATTCAGTATTCTATTACTCTATGTCCAAACCAGAGCCATCAAGCAGGAAAAAGCCTTTAAAGGGCATTCAAATTGTAAAGCAGAAACTAAATTGTCACTGTTTATAGATGACATGATTTTATATATAGTAAACTAAAAGACTCCACCAAAAGAAAAAAATGTCATAACTAATAAATTCCATAGAGTTGTAGGATATAAAGTCAGGGTAGAAAAATCTGTACAGTGTATACCAATGTGAAAAATAGATCACATAAACAACCCCATTTTTAGTTGCTGCAAAAATATCAATACCTAGTAGTATATTTAAGCAAACTGATGAAAGAATGCTAAATGAAAACTGGAAAATATTTATGAAAGAATCTGTAGGGGACACAAATTAAAAGAAAGACATGCCATATTTATAGATTAGAAGATTTAATATTGTGAAAATTTGCCTAAAACGTATAAGTATTTACAGTTTCAATGAAATTCTCATAAAAATATCAATATTACACCTCACAGAACTAAATAAAACACTGCTAAGATTTTGTAGAATTACAAAAGAACTCAAATAGCTAAAGAAGTCTTGGTCAAAAAGAACAAAGCAGGAAGTATTACACTATCTAACTTTAAGATATGTTACAAAATTACAATATCAAATAAACTAAAAACACACATAGGCACATAAAAATAGATACATGAAACAAAATAGAGAGCCTACAAGTAAACCTATGCTTCTAGAGGCAGCCGATCTTTGATAAGATGCTGATAATATATATTGGGGAAAAGGCAGTGTTTTCAGGAAATGATGTTGGGGAACTTGAATATCCATATGTCTAAAATTGAAAATGGACACCTTTTCTCACCTTGCACAAACAAATCAACTTAAAATGGTTCAAAGATCTGACATTGTGACCTGAAACTTGGAAACTGCTTGAACAAAACATAGGGGAAATGTTTCAGGCCATTGAAATGGGATAGGGTTTTGTTTTCTTTTGTTTTGCTTTTGAGCGCACTCCAAAATTGAAGGAAATGAAACCAATAATAGAAAAGATTCTATCAGGGTCTAGCACTGTGGCTCAGTGGGTTAAAGCTTGGACCTGAGGCACTGGCATCCCATATGGGCACTGGTTTTAGTCCTGGCTGCTCCACTTCCAATTTAGCTCCCTGCTAGTATGCATAGAAAAGCAGCAGAGAATGGCCAAGTGCTTGGGCCCTCATTGTTGGGAGGCTCAGGAGAAGCTCCTGGTTCCTGCCTTTGGCCTGGAGGCTGTTGTGATCATTTGGGGAGAAAACCAGTTTATGGCAGCTTTCTCTCTCTCTCTTTGGCTTTGCTTCTCTCTTTATGTAGCTCTGTCTTTCAAATAAATAAATAAATCTTAACAAAAAAATTTCATCAAACTAGATACCTCTACACAACAAAAGAAACAATCAACATAGTGAAGAGATGGCCCACAGAATGCAAGAAAATATCAGAAGCAGTTAAGAACTAGAATATGCAAGAGCTCAAACAACTGAATAACAAAAAAAAAAACTTAAAGAAATAAGTTGTACATCTAAACAGACTTTTCTCAAAGAAGACATACATAGCCAAAAGTAAATGAAAAAAGAAACTGAAAAACAAAACTCAGCCTCACTATCAAGTAAATTCACTTCAAAACCATTATGAGATAGTATGTCAATCCAGTTAGATCAGCTATTTTCAAAAAGATGAAAGATAAATGTTGGCAAATGTGTGGAGAGATAGGAAACCTTGAATACTATTTTGTGTAAGTAAACTAGTGCAGTCATTGTAGGAAACCTATGTATGTTCCTCCAAAAACTAAAAATAGAAGGACCATATGAGCCTTGATTCCAGTATTTGGTATGTATCCAAAGGAAATGGAGTTAAGTCTGTCCAAAAGACACCCACACTCTTGTGTTTATTGAAGCAGTATTCCTAATAGGCAAGGAATATAAACAACATAAGTGCCCCTAAATTGATGATTGAACAAAGAAAGCAAGGTGCTTATACGCAATGAAATACTGCTTAACCATTAAAAAATCTTTTCTATTGCAACCTTATGGATTGCACTGCAGAAATTGACTTAAGTGAAATCAACCATGCACAGAAAGACAATACTATAAGATTTCACCCATATATGGAATCAGTTAGTTTGATCTCATAGAAGGTGAGTATAGAATGATAACTACCAGGTTGGAGAATGTAGTAGGAAGGAGGTATGAGCAAAGATTGATTAAAAAGTAGAAAGTTATAGTCAGGGAGGAGTAAAGAATCCTAGTGTTCTCTGCACAGTATGAGCACTACAAATAATGTATTGGATATATCTCTAACAAGAAACAAAGATATTAGAAAAAAGGATTTTGAGTGTTTGCAACATAAAAAAATGCTAGGATGAGAACACATATGTCTATCCTGATGGAACATTATACATTGTATAAAATGTCCTCAAACACATAACATCCTATACATGCACAAATACATATAAATAATTATTTTGTGATGGGAAATGTTTAAAATTTTTATTATTTTTAAGTATTTATTTCATTTACCAAATGGCCACAACATCCCAGGTTGGGCCGACCTGAAGACAGGAGCTTCATTCTTTAGGAAAAAAAAAAAAAAAAAAGAGGCATGCACGCTTAGAGAAGACATACAATGCAAAGTAGGAATTTACCAGTTACGCATTGGAGTTTATTTTAGGAAACAAAGTATGGGAGGCTTTAAAACAAGCAGGTGTTGTAATCACGTTTATATTTTAAGTTATTGTTATGGCTCCGGCAACGATCACAGCCTGCAGGAAAGCAGAAATGTTTGTAGGTGGATAAATGTAAAACAGTTGTTGAAGTTCATTTTGGATAAAGGTGATTTTGATGTATTTATGAGGCAAATAAAATATGCTGTGGTAATAGACTGAATAGAACCCTTTCTATTATTCAAGCTTGTCTGAGATCCAATTCAGCAACATATTATTGAATATTTACCCCGGGCCAGAGTTGAATTGTTGAGTGAGGTATTGCTTTATTTTCAAAGACCTAATAATCTAAGAGACTGGACAGACAAAAATGGCTAGCATGTTTTTAAATATAGCTTAATCAGCTTTTCTCTTAAATAGTTTGGTAGTTTCAAACTAGCAATTAATTCTGTTAACATCAAACCATGTAGTTTTTTTATAAAGACTAATTTTAAAAACAAACCCATATGTATCCAACGTAGTAGTTTAGTTGTTAATGGGCCTTGTTTTCCAGCGAAACTCTGGAACATCAGCTAACGTTTCTTACTTAGCCAAGGTGATCAAGAATTACGGGACCAAATGCATGAAACCTGTAGATACTGCTTCAATATTTGCAAAAATAATATTTTATTCTTATAACAAACACTTCCCAATGACTAGATAAAAACTCAAAAAGCACTCTGCAACTATTATCCCCTCTCCTTCTGTTTCATCAAACTGATTTTTATAGTTTGGGAACCTAGCCAGAAGCCTGCAGATTGTGTTTAGCATCTTTACGACTTTGTAAATCAGGCATTTAACATGAGACACATTATTGTCATAACATTCTAAGTTGCTGTTGAGGGCAAGCAGAGTCAATCACTTTAGAATTACTGATTACAAGAAACAGAAATGAAGTCAGAATAACTTTATTTTTTTTAAAGATTTATTTATTGAAGGCAGAGTTGCAGAGAGGCCAAGGCAGAGGCGGGGAGAGAGAGAGAGAGAGAGAGAGAGAGAGAGAGAGAGGTTTTCCATCTGCTAGTTCACACCCCAGATGGCTGCAATGGCTGAGGCTGGGCCAATCCGAAGCCAGGAGCTTCTTTCTGGTCTCCCAGGCAGGTTCAGGGGCCCAAGGATTTGTGCCATCTTCCACTGCTTCCCCAGGCCACAGCAGAGCACTGAATCAGAAGTGGAGTAGCCAGGATTCGAACTGGTGCTCATATGGGATGTGGCCCCAGATTAACTTTAAAAGTGAATTTATTGGAAGGCTTTTGGAACTCACAGTATACTGACCTAGTGATAGCAAGAACAACATAATTTCCATAGCGTCACAAAGCAGGAGCAAGAAATGAAGCATTTGCCTATTGAGAAGTGCTACATTTTAGTATCCCAGTTGCTTAATATATGGCAAGGACACACCTCTAAATTCATTTCCTGTTTTATAAAATGTTAATAAGATAATATTGGTGCATATATTCTATGGTCTGAATCTTTGTGTTTTACCCTAAATTCATGTGTTGACAATCTCCAAAATGTTGATTTTAGGAGAACAGGGTCTTTGGGACATAATTAGGTAATAAGGGAAAGTCTTAGTGAAGGGAGTTAAGTACCCTTAGCAGCTTGTTTGTCCTTTTCACCACATGAAGATACAGAAAGAAGGCATCATCTGTGAGAAAGTGGGCCCTCAGCAGACAATGAATCTGCCAGAGCCTTGAATTTAGATTTGTGAGCCTCCAGAACTATGGAAAAGCAAATTTCTGTTGTTTAGAAGCTGCCCTGTCTATAATGTTTATTATAACAACACTAATGGATAAAAACAATATTTCATAGTCCCTTGTTATAGTTAAATTAAATGAGATACAATAGGTAGCTGAAGTGAACAAAAAGTAATAGGTATGAATGTGTATAATTTACCTCTTGTAAGTATAATTATTGTATAAATGTGAACATAGGTGTCTCAGGAACCCTTAATTATCTGTCGCAATAGAGTTCAATGGTTCTCAGTCTTTCATGCATCTCAAACTTATCTGTGAATCCTTAAAAGTGATTCAGGTGTCAGGACACTAGCTGAGTTTTCAGAATCATGAATTCTAGTTCAGGCATGGGCGTATGAATGTGCATTTTTATTAAGACTTACTTAACATATATAATATAAGCATTATTTTAGAGCACCTATTTTGTTAAGTAATTAACATGTTCAAGTAACTTCTGAATAGTTTTGTTTAGATTTGCTGTACTTGGAAACTTTCTTTCTAGGGAAAACATGTAAAATCATTTTGCTATTACAAATATTTATAATGTCGGCCAGCTCCACTGCTCAATAGGCTAATTCTCCACCTGCAGCGCTGGCACACGGGGTTCTAGTCCCAGTCAGGGCACCAGATTCTGTCCCGGTTGCCCCTCTTCCAGGCCAGCTCTCTGGTATGTCCAGGGAGTGCAGTGGAGGATGGCCAAGGTCCTTGGGCCCTGCACCCCATGGGAGACCAGGAGAAGCACCTGGCTCCTGCCTTCGGATCAGCACAGTGTGCAGGCCACATTGAGGGTGAACCAATGGCAAAAGGAAGACCTTTCTCTCTGTCTCTCTCTAACTCACTGTCCACTCTGCCTGTCAAAAAAAAAATATTTATAATGTCAGTGAAATATCTGTAATTCTGTGTTAATACAGCTTATTGCCATTATATTGAATACCTGAATTTTATAAGTGTGAGCTGAACTTTATATTTGAAAGAGCACATTGTTTGGGATTCAGACTTGGAGCTTCTCTCCATTGCTAGCTGTGCTGGTAGAGAAGTTACTTAATCATTAAAATGTTCTGTTTCTATTTCACCTAAATATTTAAAATTTAAATATTCAAAATATATAAAAATATATATATTCAGAATATATATAGAATATATATTCAGAATATATTTTATTTTATATATAATATATAAATATATGAAAATAATATATAAAATATATATAAATATAATGTATGAAATATGAAATATAAAAATATAATATATAATATATATAAAAATTTAAAGATTTAAAAATACCTAAAATTTAGGTGAAATATTCATTAAATTCATTAAGTGGAATAATGCAGAAGGGACGTTTGACAAAATGATGGTTAATAAATAGTATTTTTGTAAGGAATATTTTACTTTTCATTGGAGAAAGTATCAACATCAAATTGGCATTAATTCCAATATTAACACTAGAATTAATTTTACTGAATAAAATCCCTCTAATGTCTTAGTTTGTCTGAAATCATTTTCTATGACATTAGTATAAACAAAGACTTTTTGGATATGATTCCCAGATCACGGATAACACACAGTAAAAATATACAAATCAGATTATATGAAACTAAAAATTGTTTCTGCAGCAAAGACAATGAACAAAGTAACATGTATTTGAAGAAAATATTTGCAAAACACATATTTGATAATGAATTAGCATCCCGATTATATAAGGTACTGACCCAAATAAATATTAAGAAAATGAATAGGACTGTAAGGAGTTAACAGTTATTTCTGAAAAGAAGACATCTTAATGTCCAATAGTTATGTGCCAGGAATCCTCAGAAATTGCCAATTGAAATGATGACGAGTAATCCTCTCACATCTATTGGAATGGTTATTCTCAAAAAGGTGAAATAACTGAGTGGGATGTAGAGAAAAAGGAACTCATATAATGTTGATAGAAATGTAAATCATAGAAAAGATTATGGACTTTTATTCAAAAATTAACAAGATGGAATTGCCATATGAATCAGCATTCCCGATACTGGTTATACAAAGGATCCTCAAAACCCTCACAGATTAACAGTTCTAATAGATTTCGGGGGAGTGTGTAGGTTTCTCCAGATACAATATTAGGTCATCTGCAAACAGGAATATTTTGACTTCCTCCTTTCCAATTTTGATGCCCTTTAGTTCTTCCTCCTCCCTAACTGCTCTTGCTAATGCTTCCAATACTATATTGGATAAGAGTGGTGTAAGTTGACATCCTTATCTTGCTTTAGAAAAGATGGGAAATGCTTTCAGCTTTTCTCCATTCAGTATGATATCGACACTTCATTCTATAAAGTCAAATGTTTGAAAAACAACATGCAAAAAACAAAAGTTTTTATACCAATACAGAAATCCTATTCACAGTAGCCAAAACATACGTATGTTTAATAATAAATTTAGCCGGCACTATGGCTCAATAGGCTAATCCTCCGCCTTGCAGCACCAGCACACCGGGCTCTAGTCCCGGTCGGGGCACCGGACTCTATCCTGGTTGCCCCTCTTCAAAGGCCAGCTCTCTGCTATGGGCCGGGAGTGCAGTGGAGGATGGCCCAAGTGCTTGGGCCCTGCACCCCATGGGAGACCAGGAGAAACACCTGGTTTCTGGCTTCGGATCAGCATGGTGCGCTGGCCACAGCACGCCGCCTGCGGCGGCCATTGGAGGGTGAACCAATGGCAAAAGGAAGACCTTTCTCTCTGTCTCTCTCACTGTCCACTCTGCCTGTCAAAATAAATAAATAAATAAATAAATAAATAAATAAATAAATAAAATAAAAAATAATAAATTTAACCAGAGAAGTAAAAGATCTCTATAATAAAAATGATAAATCATTGGTAAAAGAGATCATCAAGGACCCAATAAAGTAGGAAAGTATACCTTACTCAAGGACTGTAAGAACTGATATTGTTAAAATCCTTATACCACCTAAAGAAATTTACAGATTCAATGCAATATGTATCAAAATACTAATGGTAGTATTTACAAATTTGGGAAAAAAAAAAACTAAAAGATACACCAAATCGCAAAACACCCAGAATAGATAAAGCCTCACGTAGATACATATTTAGAAAAGAAAGAAGTATGTTAGAAGTTCTAGTAACTCTTAGTATTTTCCAATGATAGCCATTCTCATAGAAAACATAGTTTAGTTTTTTTTTTTTTTTGTAAGATTTATTTATTTATTTGAAAGGCAGAATCACAGGGATAGGGGGAAGAGAGGTGATTTTCTATCTTCTGGTTCATTCCCAAAATGGTCACAATGACCAGAGCTGAAGCCAGGAGCCAAGAGCTTTTTTCTGGTATCCCATGCGGGTGCAGGGGCCCAATGACTTGGGCCATCTTCCACTGCTTTCCCAGGCCATAAACACAGAGCTGGATCTGAAAAGGAGTAGCCAGGACTAGAACCAGTTCGCATATAGGATGCTGGCACCACAGGCTGAGGCCCAGCTTACTATATAATAGCACTGGCCCTAACATTGTTTTCTTTTTATTTTTTATTCTAATTCTAAATTGAGAAAAACAAACCAAAAAAAGTATATGACTAAAAAAGATGTATAAAATATGGATTTTTGAGACAGGATCCCTAAAATTTCAAGGAAATGGAATAGTCTTCCACCTTGTTATTCATTTATTAATTTTATTTAGTGATTAACTAATCCCTTTCTGTAGAACAACATTTCAACTTGAAATATAGTAATGCTAAAGTATCAATGAAGCCCTGTTTTAAAGTAGGAAATTTCAAAAAGGAAAAATACAGCCTTTGTGCCTAATAATGTAAGTTGTTAGGACTAAAAGTATTCTCTAGGAAATAAGTTGACCTAACCAATAGGTTTAAGCAGTAATGGGATATGAAAATATTTACTTTCACTTAGCCTAAACAGACTGGAGTAGTTATCAGATGCTAGGATGTTCAGATATGGTCACAATAGGGAGAAATATTTAATGATAAATATCATGCAAAAATGTAATATATAGACCTTGGTAAAATACAGTATGTTATAGCAGGTGGGAATGCTTGCTGTCACAACTAGATTTTTGAAAAGCTAGATTAATGACAAAAATTATCTTATGAAGGGCATCAGGGACTTGTAAACAAGGAAGGGCAGATGATCAAAACTTCTAAAAGGAAAGAAATCTTTTGATGTAAACTAATAATATCTAGCTGGTTTTTATTTGTTTAATTGTGTTTTTGTATGCAGTTTTTTTTTCTGACTATATGCTGTTTTTCCCAAAGAACATTTTTTGAGTTCAGAGTCAGTTCAGAAAAGAGAGGAGACAATCAAAAAAATATGAAAAAGACATTTGAAAACCATCTTGAGCCTTGTGGTAATTAGGAGCAAAGATTGCTGGGGGAGGTGCCACCTCAAAAATATGACATGTTCCCAGTTTAAGGCATTTGTCAAATTCTGGTTAATATCAGAATTGAATTTTCCATAATCCAAGCCAAAGTTCAAAGGCCAAACCCTAGAAATAAGAAGCAAATGAGAAAAAGACTTGCTAAAATTGCCCTGATGTACCTCGTTTTCAAGGTTGAGAATTGTCCATCACACATCATTTCTGTCTGGGCAAGTGAAAATTTCTTTCTAGAATCTGGATGCAGTGTTAACGTATAATAAATCATATGTTTTATAAATGTGACTGTGTAATTAAAAATTACTATGCAAAAGCTTACACAACTAACAAGAAAGAAAATAAAGCAGAAGAAACAATTTTAGAATCCTTTTTTGGGATTAATGTACATTTAAGAAAAGAAAACAGAGTAGCAAAATATAGGAAAGAACTAGAAAGCTCATTATTTATTTTCTTTTTAGAAAATCTTATTTAGTGAGTACAAATTGTAAGTACAACTGTAGGAATATAGTGATTGTTCCCACCATATCTGCCCTCCCCACTACTTCCTTCCCATTTCCTCCTTCTTCTCCCATTCCCGGTGCCATTCTTCATTAAGATTGATTTTCCATTAATTTTATACACAGAAGACTAATTCTATATTAAGTAAAGATATCAATAATTCTCACACACACACACACAATATACTGTTTGAGAACAAGTTTTACAGTGGCCATCATGAAGGAGGTACTTTTCTCTGAAAGGAGGAGAGAACTTCCATTTTGCTTATGGCTTAGTCTAAATACTGACAGAGACTGTGGACTCAAAAGGCTTCCATAGCCTAGGCAACTCATGTCAAGAGCCTTGGGTGATCACTGCTGTCATACATAAGAGTATTGTTAAATTGTTAAATTTACAGCAGTAGTCACTATGCACTTACTATGCAGGTAGGACCTCTATCCTCAATGAGTTGTAGTATGAAAACTAACTGTGTTAATTTCCAGTTTGTGTTTGTTGTAGAAGATCTTTATTTCTCCTTCATTCATAAGGAGAGCTTTGCAGGGTACAGTATTCTGCATTGACAGTTTTTCTTCTTAAGACTTAGATTATATCTTACCATTCTCTCCTTACATGTAGGGTTTCTGATGAGATGTCTCCAGTGAGTCTAATTGGGTTTCCTCTGAATGTGATTTGCATTTCTCTCATGCACATTTTAAGATTTTTTCTTTATGTTTTACTGTGGAGTTTTACTATGGTGTGTCATGATGAAGATCTTTTCAGTTTGTTTCTATTGGGAATTCTGTGTACTTCTTGTTCCTTGATGTCTCTTTATTTTTCCAGATTGGGGAAGTTTTCTATTGTTATTTCATTAAGAAGGCATTCTAATCCTTTCTCTCTTTCCATGCCTTCTGGGACTTCTAAGATCTGTTTGTTAGGTCATTTGATAGTATATTGTAGATCTCTAACTGTGTTTTACAGTTTTAGAATTTCCTTTTTTTTTTTTTTTGATCTGACTGTAATATTTTCAGAAATTTGTCTTTTAGTTCTGATACTCTTTCTTCTGTTTCACCTGTTCTGTTGTTAAGGCTATCCACAGCATTTTTATTGGATCAGTTGAATTCTTCATTTCTAGTATTTCATTCTGACTTCTCTTTAATATCAATTTCTTGGGAGCATTTTTTCATTTAGATCGTAAATTTGCTTCTGTTTGCTTCTTTGTGATCTGATGATTTTTTCCTGAATTCCATTTCTGGAATATCCTCTTTCTCTATCTACATCTTCAGCTTCTATTATTGAAGAGCTGTGGTATTTTTGGGGGTGCTAATAGTGTCATCCTTATTCTTATTTAGGGTTTTTCTTTTGCTTTTTGGCATTTATGTTTTTTTTTTTTTTTTTGTCTGTAGAGATTCTCTTGTGAGTTTTCTCTCCATTATGAGCTGCGGTATGTTTGTGCATTGCAAGTGGAAGCACAGAGCTCCATGTACGGGAGCTGTGCTCACTTCTCAATCATGGTGGAAGTGAGTACAAGCTCTGATGCACTTAGCACACCTACTGGGACCTGGCTTACTTCTCAGTGGTTGATGGAATGGGCTCTAGTTTTCTCTATTCAGGACTTACATGGTGGAGAAGAAATTCTTCTGAAATATTGTGGACCTCATTCCTGGGTGTGGGGTATTTTGAGGTGGCCCCCACAATTGATGGGAATGTGCTTGAGAGGTTAAGGCTGCAGTCCCTTACTTGCATTTGAGAATGTAAACAGTTAAGTTGGCTTCTCTCAACCAGTTATAGATCCAGGTGGGGAAAGGGAGGCAATGGAGATGCGATAGGGAGTGCCTGACCTCTGTTTGCTTTTCTATACCATTTCTTTTTTTCTAACATGGATCTTCAAAAGTTCGCCAAGCTCTCACTCCAACTTCTATTTGCTGCTCAGTGGACTCGCTATCTTCTGACTAACCTGATTCACTGGAGGCCAGCACCAGCCACCCCAATCCACACATCAGCTGTGGCTCCACTGCTTCCTTTTCTTATTTGTTCTTTCAGCATAGACCTGCCCAGTCTGTGTTAGCCTCCTTACTTCCCATCATGAATTTCCCATAGCTCTATCTCCAGTGTGTATCTTTTCTCTTTTTATCTATCTATTTTGCCTGCAGATGACTCAGATAATCCTGTTGCTATACCACCATCTTAGGACACCAAAGCCTGTTGATTTATAATTTATTAAAATCAATATCTGCTCAATCAGACTAGCCCTGAACAGTAGAGTTAGAAAAATGCAAAGGGAATTCCAATTCAATCCCATCAAGGTGGCATGCACCAATGCCATCTCACTAGTCAAAGTGATCAATTTCATCTCATAATTGATCATAATGATAGGATTAAGAGTTAAAGGGACCACATAAACAAGACTAATGTCTGCTAATAGTAACTGATAGAATTAAAAAGGAGAGAATGATCCAACATGGAAAGCGGGATACACAGCAGACTCATAGAACAGCAGATGCCCTAAACAGCACTCTGGCCTCAGAATCAGCCCTAAAGGCATTTGGATTGGGCTAAAAAGCCCATGAGAGTATTTCAGGCATGGAATGCCAAGACACTCTGGCAAAACAAAACAAAACAAAACAAAACAAAACAAAACATCTCTGCAAGATCCCAGTAGAAAGAACGGGCCATCAAGGATGGAGGTACCTTTCTCTGAAGGGAGGAGAGAACTTCCACTTTGAATATGGTCCTGTCTAAATATGATCAGAGTTGGCGAACTCAAAAGGTTTCCATAGCCTTGGCAGCTCATGACAAGAGCCTCAGGTGAATACTGATGCCATAAACAAGAGTGTCAATTGTCAAATCAACAACAGGAGTCACTGTGCACTTACTCCCCATGTAGGATCTCTGTCCTTAATATGTTGTACTATGGGAATTAATGGTATAGCTAGTACTCAAACTCAAACAGTACTTTATACTTAGTGTTTCTGTGTGGTTGCAAACTGTTGAAATCTTTACTTAGTATATTCTAAGTTGATCTTCTGTATATGAAGATAATTGAAAATGAATCTTGATGTGAATGGGATGGGAGAGGGAGCGGGAGATGGGATTATTGTGGGTCAGAGAGAAGTTATGGGGGGGCACTTTAATCCAAAAGCTATACTTTGGAAATTTATATTTATTAAATAAAAGTTAAGAAAAGAAAACACTAAAAAAATAAAATCAATGATCAATCTAGAATTTAAAGAAGTATGTTAAAATAAGTGTTTTATTTAAAACTAAGCATCTAATGGAACTATTTAACACATAGCAACCACAGAAAAATCTAAGATAATGAAAAGGAAGCAAGAATAGTAATAAACTAATAGAAGTTACAGAAAGAAATAACTAAAATTATAGACAGGTAAGAAAGTATGAGGCACACAGAATATAAATTTTCACTATATATATTATGGTAATATTGTTAAGTATTTTACTTCTTTATTTTTCATAATGGCTTTTAACCTAATTGAATTGTCTATAAATTAATTTATAGAGGATAGTCATTTATAAAAATCTATTGCTACATTTACTGCATCATAACATTCATTTTTTAAAATTTTCCTGTTACTTTAATATTTTCATTATTCTGCTCCTGAAGAGCTCTTACTGAGTTTCATTTTGAATGATTTTACTAATTCTTGTGAATATTTTAATGAATATTTCTTTTGCTTCCTCAAAAGGTTTCTGTGTTATTTATGAATGCTAATTGATCAAAATTTACTTATCTCACTTCCTTATTCTCTATTCCACATACAATAGTTGGGTAATATGCACATCTTAGTATATATCTGCCATTTTTAATACATATAGCATCTATATAATGGATAATTTTATCTAGGTATAAATATTAAATATTAACAATATTAAAAATAGTTTCATCATTTTAATGCTTTTCCAATAAAACATCTTAAATACAACTCATTTTTCCATTTCCTGTCCTTCTAAAAGAAACTCATCTTCCCCAATATTTAACATTTCAGTAATTTGTAATAATCAAAAGAACATATTGAAAATTTAATAGGAAGTGAGTGAAGCTTTCTATATTGTAAAAAAATGGACTAATTAAGGCCTGGCTATCATATAGTATTATGATTGTTTCCTTCATCTTTCCTTTGCTAGGTACATAGTGACCTAGAGCAGTTTTTTTGTCTGGTAACACAACATAATAATGTGCCAGCAACATTGTCAGATGTGTCCTAGATCAGAAGATAAAATAAATATTCACTGTGTTTATTTGGAAAGTTATAGGAATGGGAGTGGAGTCAGCTCAGAGGAGCTTGCAGAAAGTATTTAAGGTTAGACATCCAGAAGTCTTTCAAAATATACTTCATAGAATTAGATTTGAATGGGGGAGGATATACTTGGCTCTCCTGTGCGCAGTAAGAGAATCACAGTCAATATTACCTGCCTAAATGTTATGAATGAAAAAAGGACGAGAGTTATTCATTATCTCATGACTCTAGAGTCACCTTGGTAACTTAGATCCTGCAATAACTACAGTGGAGTTAAAAATATTCGTCTGTGGCTGACATCACAGCTCAATAGGCTAATCCTCCACCTGTGGTGCTGATACACAGGGTTCTAGTCCCGGTCGGGGCACCGAATTCTGTCCCAGTTGCCCCTCTGCCAGGCCAGCTCTCTGCTGTGGCCTGGGAAGGCAGTGGAGGATGGCCCGAGTGCTTGGGTCCTGCACCTGCATGGGAGACCAGGAGAAGCACCTGGCTCCTGGCTTCAGATCAGCACGGTGCGCCAGCCACAGTGCGCTGGCCACAGTGGCCATTGCGGGGTGAACCAACGGCAAAGGAAGACCTTTTTCTCTTTCTCTTTCTCTCACTGTCCACTCTGCCTGTCAAAAAAAATCCCTTTGTATCATCAATATAATATTTATTAATAAATTTAAGTTGAATTGAATAATGTTAACATACAATCACTTGAAGATTTCCAATAATTATTCAGTTATAAACAGATTGCCATAACCTGCTACAGAACAGAACCAGTGAATGAGGATGAACTCGTTTAAAAGAGATGAGATGACTGAGATTTTGATTTTATAAGTATAGAAAGGATATTCAGAATACTGTCTTAATAGACTAAAAAAAGAAAAAATCCTTTCTACAAATAATAGTACTTTTTCATGTTAAGAAACTGTACTAATTCACTTTGCAATAGTATTTATTAAAAGGCTTTTCACAAGAGAAACTCTGGCACTTGGCAAAGGCTTTGGTGTAGTTTGGAAAGCAGACAAAAAACAAATAAACAAATAGTTAAATGAAGATCCAGAAGTTGTTTATATGGTTCCCAAGAAAGGAAGTGATTTTGTTTCATAATGGACAGCTTCAACCTCATGGATATGTGAGTATTAAAATGTGACAAGAACAGGTTTTTGGCTTAGAATTATCAAATAGATTTCTATCCTCTAGCCAATGGTAATCCTTTTAACAATGGACATATTATTTGAAAACGAAAACCACTAGCCTGTCTTGAAAACTTTCAATGGTTTTTGAGAAAGTAGTGCTGCCTTTTCTTTGGAATCACTACTTTCTAGCCTGCCTAAACCTAGATCTACCAGTAGCCATTATGTCACCAGGAAAAGCCTTCCTGAGAAAGTTGCTACTACAAAAGAAGGTGATGGTTGCAGATAGAGAAACAGAGTTTTAATGTTATAGCAGTAACTATATATGTTTATCTTTAAATATTGCTGACCTTGAACTCAATCAACTATGAACAGATAATGGAAAACTTGTTAATTTCAACTATTAAATATAAACTCATAAGCAATCCCACATTAATGTAACTGCCCAAAGCAAAGTAAAATACTATAGAGTGATCACTAACTGACAAAAACTGGGGGACTGTTTGCTGCTATTTGCTATTCTAATCTGCCTGCATAAATCCCAGATAATGTTTTCTTTGTACTGCTCTCCTAAATAAAGTGATTGCAGATTGCTATCTGACACATGGTGGGTTTTGAGCTTTTTTCTTTTTCCAAATTCTGGCCAAGATGATTATGAAATTTTTTGCCAAAATAACACAAGAGCTTCCTGCTGTGGACACTCCTGAAAAACCAACTTCTCACTTAATAGAAAGCATAGCTACATTTTTTTGAATTCTTAGATTGTACTAGACTCACTTATAATATTTATCTTATTAAGCATATCTATACACATATGTGATAGAGAATAATTATTACCATTATTAAAATTATGATATGAAATCACAGAGAAAAAATTTGTTAAGAATAGTATTTTGAATTATTAGTTCCCAAAATTTGTTCTAATAAATTATCACAGAGTGAGAAAAAAAGAGAAGTTGATTGTTTTAGAGTTGTAGAAGTAAGAAAATTAAAATCAAGTTGATGGCAAGATTAACCCACCCTCATGCCTGTCTGCCAACCTGTTGTGTCTGCTGGCAATGGAAGTCCCTTGGCTTTACTAATGGACAATATTTGCCCCTAAATTCACATGGTCTTTCTTTGGTGTCCTCCATATCAAATTCCCATATATTTCTTTTTTCTCTTACGGGAATAAGCATCTTTGGAGTCAGGACTTACCTCTTCGTAATTTATTCTACTCCTCTTAACTCATTAGTTGGGGTTTAACCCTAATTCCAGGATGATCTCCAGGCTATAATTCTAACCTTAATTACATCTGTAAGACTCTAATTTTGAGTAAGTTTCCATGCTGAGGGTCAAGGTAAACACGGTTTCTGGAATCCACAATTCAAGCCTCTACAGGTATTAAAGAGGTTAGGTAGTCTGGCATCAGAAGTTGTCTTTTAATTACACTGTTCATCAGCCATTAAAATAACATTTAGATTCCTTTTGTAATCTCTAATGGATTAGTGCATTAGATTTCAGAAGTCTATCTCCTGTAGTGTGTCTCAACAAAGCTAAAACATGGCACTGGATCTTTGGAAAGTGCTTATGCAGGAGCAAAAAAAAAAAAAAAAAAAAAAAAAAAAGAGAGATCCAGGTATGAAGCTATTAAATACGTTGGCTTAATCCAAGAGAAGATAGTAAAATGATGTAAGAAGACAGGTAGTGGGGCCGGTGTCATGGCTAACTTGGTTAAACTCTGCCTGCGGTGCTGGCATCCCATGTGCGTGCCAGGTTCAAGTTCCGGTTGCTCCTCTTCCAGTCCAACTCTCTGCTGTGGCCTGGGAAGGCAGTGGAGGATGGCCCAAGTGCTTGGGCCCTGCACCCCATGGGAGACCAGGAAGAAGCACCTGGCTCCTGGCTTCGGATCAGCACAGTGCAGGCTGTAGCGACCATTTGAAGGGGGGGGGGTGAACCGGCAGAAGGAAGACATTTCTGTCTCTCTCTGTCTCTCTGTCTATAACTCTACCTGTCAATAAAAAAAAAAAAAAAAAAAAAAAAGACAGGTAGTGTTAGCTGGCAGAAAAAAAAAAAATCAAAACTATGTATGACAGCTACAGACAGCACAGGGCAGTGTGGGTCACTGATTCGCAGCCCCAGTTGATCCCGTGTAGTGATAGGGACCACTGTTTACAGCTCCAGCTGACTCACATGGCAGTGTGTGTTAAAGGAAACCTCCAGGCAGTTCATGATTTGACTGTAGAATAGCTGTAGCCTGCCCGTATGTGACAGCCTGCACTAACCTACTTAACAAACCCACATTTCTGCGCCCCATCCAAACTCCTTTCTCTCTCTGTGCAGCACTCAAGCTTCCTTAGCTGTGTACTACCCAGGTCTGCGTTCATTGTCTCACCTGACCCTAACTCCCAGTAAGTGCCACAGAAACCACAAGTCCCACAGTGCTAGGCACTTAGACCAGCACTAGCTAGAAACAGGCAATATGGCTTCAGCATGTGTGCCAACGATGACGTTTGTATCAAAAAATGTCACTGTAAGAAATTACCATGGGTTGCACTACCACTCCCATCACACACCTGATGCTCTAACACTTCCAGTATTTCCAAAGAAGGGCACAGATATAGGTAGTATTCAAGCCCACCCCAGACTCTGTCTCCTTCTGCATATTTAACTAAGTTTCACCCCAGACATCACTCCCAATGCCTCTGTATGATTTAAGGGGAAGGCCTGACCTTGGGGGATAGTAGTTCTTTGTGGAGGGATTTATGTTTTTTTGTTTTGACCTTGTTTGTGATATTCTTGTGCTTTCACTGTTTCTTTATTCTTTTTTTTCCTCTTGAACTCCCCTGCACTTTTCCTTTGCTTTGGGTAAATCTTGTTTACCTGTACATCTTGATGCTTCCACTTTCAACGTCTGAGGTGTCTGTATTGTGGTGAAGTGGTTCAATGAGCCACCTGTGACAACAGCATCCTGTATGAGTCCCAGTTTCAGTCCCAGTTCGAGTTAGCTGCTCTGCTTCTAATCTAGCTGCTTGCTAATGCACCTGGGAAAGCAGAAGATGCCGCACATATTTAGGCCTCTCTCACTCATGTGGGAGACCTGGAAGGAATTCCTGACTCCTGGTTGCAGCCAGGTTCAGCCCTGGCTTCTGCAGCCATTTTGTAGGGGGAAGGGGTGAACCAGCTAATGGAAGAGATCATTCATTCTCTGTCTCTCCTCCACCCACCCACTCTAACTTTCAAAGAAATAAAGCAAATCCTGTTAAAATATGTAGATGAATTCCTTCATTTATGGAGGAAATACACTGGAATAAAATCTAGCTTTGGACTCTGCTTGCCACAACAAAAGTTCAGGTTTAGAATGTTTATGCATTCTTTTTACAAACAGTCATAATTTATTCTTCCCTCATCTAGAATTAAGAAAAGTTTGACTTATCACTTGTTTATGTTTCATATTTAATGAAAAGCTAATTGTGTGTTTTATTTTTTAATTTATACAATGTATTTCTTATTACTTTAATAATTTCTTAAAATAAAATTTAAATACATTACATTATTAAATTCCCTTTTCATTTATATCTAGCTACATAATCTTTTTCATCTTGTTCAAAAGTATATAGATTTTTTCTTTCAATATTTCTGAAATTTTGGTTTTACATTTAAATATTTGTACAAATTCTGTGAAACTATTTTTTCTATGTTATCATAAATGATTTCCTCCCATTGAGCACCATGTCTATGAAACATTACACTTAAAAACTGAATGTAGTACAGAATTTATATAACTCTACAGTAGGTGTATGGATTAAATCACTGCTTGGGAAACACTTATTCCATATCAGAGTATCAGTGAAAGTCTTGACTCCTATGCTATCAATCCAGCTTCCTGGAAATGCATCCTGGGAGACAGCAGATCATTACAGCAATACTTCATCCCTGCTACTTTGTAGGAGAATCTGATAGAGTTCTGGGATCCTGGCTTCAGGCTTACCTAGCCCCTGATAATTTAGGACCTTCCTCTCTCTCTGTATCTCTCTCTCTCTCTCTCTCTCTCTCTCTCTTCTCAAGTAAATGAAAAAAAAATAATTTAAAAACAAATTTTATGGGCCAGCGCTGTAGCACAGTAGGTTAATCCTCCGCCTGCGATGAACTGGCATCCAATGTTGGCGCCAGTTCTAGTCCTGGCTGCTCCTCTTCCCGTCCAGCTCTCTGCAATGGCCTGGGAGGGCAGTGGAGGATGGCCCAGGTGCTTGGGCCCATGCATCTGCATGGGAGTCCTGGAAGAGGCACCTGGCTCCTGGCTCCGGATGACTGCAGCTCCAGCCGTTGCGGCCATTTGGAGAGTGAACCAATGGAAGGAAAACATTTTTCTCTTCTCTCTCTCTCACTGTAACTCTACCAGTCAAATAAATAAATAAAATCTTAAAAAAAAAAATTGTATAACTTTAATGAGTTCACATTATAATACCCATTCTAAGCCCTTTGTCCATGGCCCTGTGTATCTACATTCAAGGAGGTTTATCCATAGTTCACAAAAAATTACCAAGGATATATTATTATTTGAAAGTGGCATATTTGTACTGGAAATCATCACATGATTATTTTTCTAGATAAAATTTGTAATTTTTTTTGTTTAGATTCAAGTAAACATCATCCAAAAATGTGAATTGCAACTTTAATTTTATTCTATTTTCAACTGAATTTTTGTCAACATTAGAGCTTATTAAGTAATAAATATATGTATGTCTTCCTAAAGAAGATGCTATGTCATTCAATTTATTTTTGTTCTATTTTCATACATATATGCAATGCATTAACAGTTCATAATAATATAAATAATATGCCCTACTGAAGATAATGCTTGATAGTTCCTGATTTTGTTGTTACTGTAAATGGGACTTTCCATAATATTACTAATGACTCCATTAATGATTCTGTAGCTAATTGCTAAATAGAATATTTTACCATTAGTAGTCCATTTACACAAATGGTTATAATTGCCTAACTAAATTCACTAGCATTATAGTATATAATATTAATAATAATGAAAATAAGCATCTTTGCCTTTTTTATTTTAATAGGGACCCCTTTTAATACTTATCCAAAAATCTGATGATAAATGGGTAAAAGGTTTTGTAGTTGCTTTTATGTTTGGTTAATAAAACAATTAAATAACATTGCTAAACAATTTAAAAATTCTGTAATATATTATTAATATGCTGGAGTTTTTATTTTGTAGAGAAACTTATTTCTGAGATTCTGTTGTTTTTTTCTTCCATTTTTATATCTTGAAGGATTTGTAAAAAAAACCCTGTAAAACTTTGCTTTATTGAAGTAATATTTAATAAAATTTAAGTATACAGTACAGTATTATTAACCACATATATAGTGTATAGTAGAGCAATACTTTCTATACTTATCAGATAGGGTTTCCTCTTTTCTGTCTCCTCTAGGCACTGGCTACCAGGATTCTACTCTCTGCTTCTTTAAGTTTCATATCTTTGGACACCTCAAATAACAACAGTGACATAGTGTCTGTCCTTTTGTAACTGAATCGTTTCCACTTACCATAATGTTTTCAAGTTCCATTCATTCTGTTGCCTGTAAGACTTATATTTTAATGCTGTACAACTCTTAATTGTATGTGTATACCACATTTTCTTTACTCATCTACCAGTGAACTTTTAGGTTGTTTCCATTCTGATATTGTAAATAATGCTGAAATAATATTGGGAGTCCAAAAAGCTCTTTGATATCCTAATTGCAATTATTATTGATGCACAAACAGATTTGATAATATTTGAGGATAGATGTGTCACATGACAGCCATGACTTCATTGTTTGAAGAATTTCATACTTTTAAAAACAGTATGAGAGCTGCACCATATTATCTTCCCAGCAGCAGAATACAAACATCCCATTTTCTCCATATTCTCAAAATTTAATGTTTTTGTTTTGATTTGCCTTAATATAGACATTCTAACAGGACTCAGGTGACATCTCTTTGTGATTCTGATTTGCATTAATTTGATGACTGATGCCCTTATACATGCTGGCTATTTGTGTATCTACTTGGTAGAAACGTCTATTCAAGTCTTTTGCTTGTTTATTAATTAGGATATTTGGATTTTAAATTGTTTTTATTTGCTTTTTGCTTCAAAGTTATGTGATTTCTTTATATATTTTATATAATAACTGTTTATCAGATATATGGTGTACAAATATTTTCTCAACTGTTTAACTTGCCTGTTCAATTAATTAATTTGCTGTGCAAATCCTTTAATTTGATATAGTTCATTTTTACTTATGCTACTTGTGTATTTATGGTATCACATTCAAGAAATCTTTGCTAATAGCCATGTCATAACATTTTTCCATATACCTTCTTCTAGGAGTGTTACAGTTTCATATCTTAATGCTTGAGTCTTTAATCTATTTTGAGTTGACTTCTGTTCATGATGTAAGATATGTGTCCAATTTCCTTCTTCTGCATGTGAGTACACAAGATTTTGAAAACACTGATTGCCTATTGTGTATTTTGACTCCCTTGTGGATATTTGTTGACCATATATGTATGGATTTACTTTGAAGCTCTCAGTCCTGTTCATTTGGCTCAAGTGTTTATTTTTAAAGACAAGGTAAATATTATTTTAACTATGCAGCTTTGCAATATATTTTGAAACTGGCAAGTTTTGATTTTTTTAGGTTATTCTTGGACTTTGTAGTTTCATATAAACTTCAGGATTTATTAATTTATTTATTTAAAAGGCAGAGTTACAAAGGTTGGGAGAGAAAAGACCTTCCATCCACTGGTTTACTCCCCAGATATCACAGCAGACAGATGGGGTTAGGACAAACCCAGGAGTCTGGAACTCTGTCCTGGAGTACCACATGGGTGACAGGGGCCCAAGCACTTAGGCCATCTTCTGCTGCTTTTCCTAGGCCATTACCAGGGAGCTGGATTAAAAGTAGAGTCACTGAGGCTTGAATCACTGCCTTAATGAGAAGCCAGATTGCAGGAGGGAACTTAAGCCACTGAACCACAATGTCTGACCCTAGGATTGCTTTAAACAGATGAATAAAATGTAGTATATTTAATTAAATTTTAGCTACAAAAAGGATAAACTGTTATTTTCCACACATGAATGAAACTGAAAAACAGCGAGCTCTATTAATGATACCCATTGCAAACCAACATAAATTGTGTGATTACGTTCATATAAATTTCCAGAAAGTCTTTAGATACAAAAGTATGCTAGTGAATTCCTCCAAGATATCTGCTTGGTACTCTCCTCACCACACTACACCTAGTTTCTCTTGTGTCACTGAAATTGTCACTTTGCTTATTGATTGGTCTGATCTTGTTGAGTATCCTTGATGTTTATGTTGCATAATCTGGAAGTTAAACCACATATCTCTATTGGAGTTGGGATAGTTTAACAAATATATTTTGTTCTCTTGATTGGGATCACATTCTCTTCATTTTTATGTTTTTGAATTGGTTTCACTGTATTAAAAAATAAGATCTTTGTCTCCCTATGTTGATTCTTACAAGAGTTTCACCAGTCAGTCTACCCAGATTCTAGAGACTCCAAAACTTTCATGCCAATTTGAATTATTGTGTAAATTCTCAGCAGCTCTCAAACATCCAGAATATCCTGTGTCCCTTTAGCACTTCCAGACAATGGGAAAGGGCCAGTTCCATGGGCAGCTTTTGGAAAAATTGGAAAGTTGGATATTTAGTTCCTTATGTAAAGCTGAGGTCTGGGTTGAGCAATGGAAAGGAGCTGGGGTAAGTTTTCTCTTGATAGTTCAAGCCACTGCCAACATTCTCACTGGACTCAGGCGTCCACTGTAAATCAGATCCAGTAAGTGCTCTCAGATAAGCTAGACAGAAGACAGTATAGTGAGCAGCCTACAGAGATGTCGGAATATCTGTTGTATGGTCAAATTTTCTCCATGCCCAGGGAAAGTTCCAACTGTTTAGGAAAAGAGATTATGAATATAGAGCTTCTAGAGTTTCCTTATCAAGTCCAATACAGCTGACTTTAGACTCACTGATATAGGAGGAGGAGGAGTCTTTCAGTTTCTGTATTTTATCAGTAGGGAAAATAATCCATGTATTGCTGTTGAATCTACAGGTCTTTGTGGAGATGGAAGTATAGGACTTCCAATTCCACCATTTGCTGGCATTTGTTTATATCATCCTTATAATTTGTTTCAGGTTTTAATTATTAACACTCCATCTCATTTTTATATATATTTTCAATAACATCAGTATTCAGAGGTTTTTAGTTGATATTGTAGCTTTTTCCTATGAAATTTGTGTTACTATTCTCAAGTAGAAGAGATTTTACTTCAATATGCATTGGAACAATTAGACTAGCATAGAAAATATTAACTTTCTTAATATTCCTATAAACTTGCTTGCGTAGCTGACTGGACCCAGCAAGCTTCAGTGAGCTTAAATGCTTGAAATACTTATTATTAATACATCATTATTCATTTATTTAAGGACCCCTGCAAAATTTATATCAATTTCCAAGTTCATTAACATGTGTGTTTAAAAGATCATTATCACTTATTGCGATTTTTTATTTCTGTGATTATGTTTTTTCAGACAATTTCTGATATGATGATTTTTGTCATTCTTAACAATGTAATCTTTTTATTTTTAAAGATATATTTATTATTTATTTGTCAGAGTTGCAGAACATGAGGGACAGACAGAGAGAGTGAGAGCAAGAGCTAAAGGCAGAGAAAGAGAGAGAGAGATTTTCCACTTACTGATTCACTCCCCATATGATCACAACAGCCACAGCGGGGCCAAGCTGAAGTCAGGAGCTAGATGCTTCATCCAGGTCTCCCACATGGGTGGCAGAGCCCAAGCACTTGGATCAACTTCCGTGTCTATTCCCAGGTGCATTAGCAGGGACCTGGATTGGAAATGGAGCAGCTGGGACTCAAACCAGCATGCATATGAGATGCCAGTGTTGCGAGTGGAGGCCTTATCTGCTTTGCCACAATGCCAGCTCCATGATGTCAGCTTTCCTAAAAATAATTAAAATTTATAATTACTAAATATTCATAACATGACTGTATATTAATGTCATTATTTCTTACCTCTTTAAAGATATTTTCAGTAGATCTTGAATTAGCAAACAAGTTATTCTTAGACATACTGCATTCTGTGTATTTGTTTTATATATATCTATAGATATATTAATTTAAATTTATTAATTTAAATTTAAACCCATTAATTTAAATTTAAAGAAATTTTATATTTAGAAACATTTTAGTAAACATAAGTCCTAAAATAATTTATTTGTATTTCATTATGACTTTTAAATAGGTATGTGTTTTGAATTTAATTGCTTTTAGTTTTTTATAGTTATAGTATTATTAACATCTCCTTTAATATTTTCATTCCCCTTAGTTTTGTTTTGATCTGTTTAAATAAATTGCTTTCAAACATATTTGCAATACCCATGAACCTCTTGGCTCCTGGTTTCTGCCTGTCGCGGGCATTTGGGGAATAATCAAGCAGATGAAAGATTTCTCTCTTTGTCCCTACATATTTAAGTGTGTGAAGGTATTGGAACTATTATACACTCCTGCTAGGTATCTAAAGTGAATAGTTTTGGAAAATAGTCTGGTGGTTTTTCAAGTTTAGACAGAGCTCCCACTCCTTGGTATACTTATAAATGCAAGAGAAAAATCTATACACACAAATACTTGTACACCAATGTTCATAGCAGTTATTCATAATAAAAAAAGTCAAAACAAGCCCCAAATGTCAGTCAGTTGATGGTTATTTAAATAAAATGTGATATGTCTTTTCAGTGGAGTTTATTCAGCTGTAAAAAGAGATACTGGTACATGTTACAACTTTGGTGATGCTTGAAAACATGCTAAGTGGAAGAAGTCAGTGGAAACCACATATATAAATAAACAAAAGACCATAAAAAACAAACAAACAAACAAAAAAAAGAAACAGAAATTTTCCACCTTCTGGTTCACTCCCTAAATGGCCTCAGTGCCTGGGGTTGTGTGAGGCCTGTGTTAAGAGTCTGGAACTCCATCTGGGTCTACCACATGGGTTCAAGAAGATCAAGCACTTGAGGCATCTTCTGCTGCTTTCTCAGGCACCTCTCAGGGAGGTAGATTGAATGTAGAGTATCCCAGAACAGAAACTGTGCCTAAAAGGGATGATGGCGTCACAGGAAGTAGCTTAACTCACTACAACATTGGTCCCCACATTTTGAATGTTTGATGTCCCACTTCACATATTTCTATATTGTTTGTCCCTTATCATATTAATGTGGCTACTATTTTGCTTTCAGTCTGCCAATAAAGATGATTTGTTTAAATATCTTGTGTCCAATTTTGATGCAGTCTGAATCTTTTCTGTAGAATAACTACTTTTTTTGTAGAATAACCCTTATTAGAGAGTTTTTTGCCTTCTGATGTTTTCTTCTTACCTCTTAGTGCCTATTTCAGTTTGATTTTTTTTTAATTTATTTGAGAGAGAGAGTTAGTGAGAGAGACAGAGAGAAATGTCTTCCTTCCGTTGGTTCACCCCCCAAATGGCCGTACGGCTGGAGCTATGCCTATCCGAAGCCAGGAGCCAGATGCTTCCTCCTGGTCTGCCATGCGGATGCAGGGGCCCAAGGACTTGGGCCATCTTCCACTGCCCTCCCGGGCCACATCAGAGAGCTGAACTGGAAGAGGAGCAACTGGGACTAGAACCCTGTGCCCATATGGGATGCCAGTGCCGCAGGCAGAAGATGAACCAAATGAGCCACGGTGCCGGCCCCAGTTTGAAATCTTTTATTTCTTTTAGCATTTCTAGAAAGATATGTCTGATGGTGATAAATACTTTCAGTTCTTTGTCTAGAAATGTATTCATCACTCCTATCAAAGGGCAGCTTAGCTTGGGATAGTGTTCATGGCTGACAGTTTTCTTCCTTTTGTACTTCGGAAGTTGAATCCCACTCCCTATTGGCCTGTAATGTTTCTGCATAGTCTTCATTCAGATGAATTGTGATCACTTTATGTGCCTAAAAAGTGCTAGTCTGTTCCTACAAGCATTCCCCTAAGTCCGAGATGGGTATAGACATCTAGTTGTATGTTCCACAAGCCACCTTGTGGCTTACTCTCAGAAACTGTCACCTGCCTAGACCAGTGCAGCATGGATGTAGGACGACAGCTCGAACTACAGTGTTCTAGCTGCTGCTGAGATACAAGACTAATCAACAGGACTGTTGGGTAGCACTAGAGTGAGCAGTTCTGGATATTGCCTGTGCAACCTGACCTGAGATGGTGACTGTTGGGATCCGCTCCCTGTTTAGTTTTACCAGTCTGTATCCCAAGACAAACTCATGAGTCCTTGCTATCTGACCAAGATAAAAGAAATAATGATTAAAGAAAACCTATAGCTATCCAGTCAGTCACTAGCTACTCACACCATGGTGTTGCAAAAAATCAGACCCTGTGTTTATGGAGGTATATGCCAAACTAACATGAGTCTTAGCATGATACATGCCAAAACCAGTCCATGCCTCTGAGGCACAGGTCTCAATCTGATGCTGTGTAAGATTTGGACTTATTGAGATATACCTAGTACTGGGTTTTACCAGCCTGGTTGTAAGTATCTATACACAGTCCTGTGATTCCTTGCTGTGTGCCTAAGGCTGTGGATGGGTGATAAAGGGAGCTGTTTGGCCACCCAAACTGGCACTATGCTAGTTCACAGCTGAGGCACCAGATCCTGCACTACCTTGGAGATGCAAGAGAAGTCCATGTGAGGTTGGTGGTGTTACACATCAAAATAAGTCCATCTCACAAGAGGACGAGTCTCTAACTGATGCCAGAGAAAATCTATAAGCTTAGTCTGTGAGTACTGTGTGGATGTACAGCCTTAGGTCTTCATCCTGTGCTGTATCTCACACTGTGGGGCCTGGCTGTAAACTCCAAGGTAAAGCAACAAGCTTCCTGTCCTAACCTACAACAGCTGGATGCTTCCTCTGCTCTCTGCCAAAGGCTCTAGTATTTATTATACCTGGTAGTGGAATTCAAATCTGGACTTAATTCTCTTTCCCTTTCCCAAGTAGGAGACAAATCAGCTCTCCTCATCTGTGCTACTTGGAGCTGTGGCAAGGGTCACATGGGCAACTCTTCCCTTCCTGATTCTTCACTGTATCTCTTCTCACTACTATAAAAGTGCTAGACATTGTGATCGCCCATTTGGCTTCTGCAGCTCTTAAAAAGATGACTGTATGAGTAGTTTCTCAACTGCTGTCTCTCAGGGGAGATAACCACCGGAGCATTTTTTTTTCAACCTTTGTCTTGCTCCATGCACACTGTTTTGCTTTCTTTGTGCCTCAAAACATTGTAAATCCTAGGCACAGGACTAACAGGGTTTGCTTGGACTTGAACCCCTTGTCTTATCCTCATCCATGCTGTAGGTGATCTCAAACATTCCTCTGCCTTTAAATATCCGTGACAAGCATATAACCATATATATATATATATATATATATATATATATATATATAAAATATAGTTGTAGGGCTTGTAGTTATCCATGTGTCTCAATAGAAAATACATTTCAGAACCACAACAGACACAAAAATCTGCAGGTGCTCGAATTGCTTATATAAAATTATAAATAGTGTCAACATGTTTAGCCAATAATGACCAAAAATTGTGTTCAGTGTAAACACACTTTTTTTTCTCCAAATATTTTCGATCTGTGGTTGGCTGAATCCTTGGATACGGAACCTGCAATGTGATGTGAAGGACTGACTGTTTTTCAGGAGTGCTGCATTTTGTTTGTCTTTGTTTCCCAGCATGTAGTGGAGTTCTAAACACATAGTAGTGCATAACTTATCTTTGTTGATTAGGTAAATAAACTAAAAATTATTGGTTCTTTATTTCTAGTCAAATACAGAGAACACAGATATATTTCAAATAAATACGTGTTAGCCTGCTTGTGAGAAGCTCTTCCTTTTCTCAGCTCTGTTTATTAAGAAAGCAAGCACTTGTCACCTTTTCCACCTTCACTTACCTGGTTTTCTAACTTGGGCCTGGCGTTTTTGGTTAATTATTTAGTTTTAAAGATTATCCTGTGTATGTATGTTTCCAAGCTATTTTTCTTAAATTTAGTTTTATATCAAAACTACTTTAATGCTCATGCCTACTATATATTCATAAAGATAGACTTTATCAAGGGCTTTCATTTATTTATTATCTATGGTTTTGCAAAAACATATCTTCTAACACAGAGATTTTATTGTTGTTATGTCATTTAAAAGTGTTTTATTTTCCTTTTCAGATAAGCAGATTATAATATCTGTATTGCCTGAATCCCATATCTCTCACCCCTGATTATCTTTATTTCTAATAATATTTTTTCAGAAAACTATAAGATTTTCTTGAAATTATAGTTTACAAGAACACTAATCAGATGTTTGACAGGATTGATTCTCTTCTTTGATGAATCTAATTTTACTTAATATTTTTGTTTCCTTACACTCTTTTCTTTAACAAATTGATTTTTACCTAATCTGTGATCAATGCTGAAAATTATTTTTTTCATTAACAGCTCTCTTCCACACAATACAGGTAACGCATTTACCATTTCCCAAAATAAACACACATATTTGTCAACTTTCTTAAGGGATATTTTTGTGCTAATTAATCACAACCCTGTCGTTTCTCTATTTTGAGTATCTATCTATTTATCTATCTATATCTATCTATCTATCTATCTATCTATCTATATAATCTCTCTGCTCTAATAAACATAGTGAATGAACTGTAATCAATGAGAAATAATAATCACTCTCGGTGTTAGGGAGTTAATAGTTTATAAGCCAAAGAATGAGTACCCAATACCAGAGACACATGATTGATTTCCCTTTTTAATACAACAAACAAATATTCCTCTTCATGTAAATTTCCCATTCTTTGGCATTAGCTTGATTGATTTGAAAAGTTTTAATTTACACTTGGCTGCTGGGACATCAATTTTTACCCTTACATTAACACACGAGTAAAGGCTGTTTGGCCAAACAAGGTTTTGTTGTTGTTGTTGTTGTTGTTGTTGTTGTTGTTTTTGGTGAAGAAATATCAGGAGTTACTGTATTTGAGGAGTTATAACTCAAGATCCTTATTAATCTTATTTATAAAAGTGAGTTCTGATGTAGAATGATTTCTGAACTCTTTGCAGATACCAATTCTCAAGTCTCTTTTATAAGATGGCATTGTACTTGAACATAATCTTCCCATATCTTCCTAGATGCTTTAAATGATCTCTAGGATGCTACCACCTCCAATATAAATGCTTCGCAAATAATTGTTCAGGGAATAATGACAAGAAGAGAAGAAGTCAGTGAATGTTCTGTATACATGTGTTTTTTTTCCCCAATTATTTGCTATTAAAAGTTGTTTGAATCTATAGCTACAAAACCTGGGGTTACAGAGGACCAACTACACATGTGCTATAAAAGTATATACTCCCTTTAATGTTTGAATTGTTTAAGAGATACTTAAATCTTCCTTGTTGAGACTTATACATTATCAACAATATCTAAAACACCACCCACAAAAATAATCCACTTGTGGGCTGGTGCTGTGGTATAGTAGCATAAGCCTCAGCCAGTGGCACTGGCATCCCATATGGGCACCCATTCGTTTCCCATGCATCCAGGTCTCTGCTTATGGCCTGGGAAAGCAGTGGAAGATGTCCCAAATGTTTGGGCCCCTACCACCAATTTGGAAGACCCAGATGAAGCTCCTGGCTCTTGACTTTGAATCAGTCCAGCTCTGGCCTTGCTGTTACTAGGGGATTGAACCAGCAGATGGACAACCTTTCTTTTTGTCTCTCTCTATCTCTGTAACTCTACTTCTCTAATAAATAAAGAAGTCTTTTTAAAAGTAATCCACTAGGATGGCCCAAGTGCTTGGGCCCCTGCACCCACATGGGAAACCAGGAAGAAGCACCTGGCTCCTGGCTTTGGATTAGCATAGCGCTGGCTGTGGTGGCCATTTGGGGAGTGAACCAACAGAAGGGAGACCTTTCTCTCTGTCTCTCTCTCCCACTGTCTATAACTATCTGTCAAATAAGTTTAAAAAATGTTTTATAAAAATAAAAGTAATGCACTTGAATGTAATCCTTTTCCCTCTGTAGTTTAGAATACTGAGTGCTCAATTACATGAAACCATCTACAGACAGTTCTATCTAGCCGTTCCTTGTGCTTCTGTTGCATGAAACAAAGCATTTTTCTTACACACACACACACACACACACACACACAAATTAAAAATTTATTTGTTTATTTATTTCAAAGGTAGAAAGAGAGAGAGAGAGAGCATGTTAGAAACCCTTCATCCGTTGATATATCCTCCATATTTCAGAAGGAGCCAGGAACTCAATCCATTTTACCCACATTACTGTCATGGACCTAACCACTTAGCCATTATTGCTGCCTTCCAGGGCCTGCATCAGCAGGAATCTGGAATGCAGATCACTGCTGGGACCTGAAAACAGACACACTGAAAGAAGATGCAACCAGCTTAACCTCTGTGTGCCAAACACCCACTCTTTTTTTTTTAAAACCACCTTAAAAAAAGATAAACTATATCACTAATTCTCAGTTTTATCAGTACAAATATTAGGTGTAACTGCTTACATCTCAGATATGATAATGCCTGGATAGGGTTGTACTTTTAAAAATGTGTATACTCCCTTGAAGATGCTTTCTATAATAAAAATAGTATTTTGACTAATAAGAAATCAGTTGCCATGGTAACTTTTTTAGGAAATACAGTCCCTGTTTTAACAGCATGAAACAAACGTGGGTGCTTTTAAAATGTAGGTCATGTGAAACTGATGATGTCAGACCTCTTTATATCCACCCTTTTGTACAAGATTTCTTTGATGTATGCAGTTCACTCTGGTATGGTGACTACTTTTGCACATTGAATCCCTTAAGCTTTCATAAGTGCCTTTCACTGTTAAATCCTACACTGTACAAAGAAGACATCAGACTGAAAAACTAGTAGGCAGATTTATATTAAAAGAAATAAATGACCATTAGAAATAGCTTTTGAAGTGAAATAAGCTATAAAATAACCATTAAATATGAGTTGGGTAAGCAATGCTTTTCTCAATTTTTGATCTAATTTAAATGTGTAAGTATAATATTTTTATTTCTGTATACATGTAAGAGATTCAACAGAGCGATAGTCATGCTTTTTTCTTATCAAAAGGATTAAAGATCTTATAAATGACAGTTACTCTGCAACAAACAAAGTAGTGTTCTTACTTTGTAAATCTTTTCTATAGATAAGAGTAGGGAATAAATGAAATGTTCTTATTCAAAAAAAAATTAGGACACCCAGATTGTTGCCACTTAGAACATATTTATTCTTTCTTTTTTTTTTAATTTTTTATAATGCTTTTATTTAAAGAATATAAATTTCCAAAATACAGCTTATAGATTACAATGGATCCCCCCCCCCATAACTTCCCTCCCACCCGCAACCCTCCCCTTTCCCACTCCCTCTCCCCTTGCATTCACATCAAGGTTCATTTTCAATTCTCTTTATGTACAGAAGATCAGTTTAGTATATATTAAGTAAAGATTTCAACAGTTTGCCCTCACATAGCAACACAAAGTGAAAAATACTGTTGGAGTACTAGTTATAGTATTAATTCACAATGTATAGCACATTAAGGACAGAGATTCTACATGATATATATTTTTTTAAGTTGATTAATTTTCTATGCAATTTCCAGTTTAACACCAAGATTTTTTTTCATTTTTAATTATATTTATATACAGAAGATTGATTCAGTATATACTAAGTAAAGATTTCATCACTTTGCACCCACACAGAAACACAAAGTGTAAAAATACTGTTTCAGTACTAGTTATAGCATTACTTCACATTGGACAACACATTAAGGACAGATCCCACATGAGACGTAAGTACACAGTGACTCCTGAAGTTGATTTAACAATTTGACACTCTTGTTTATGGCGTCAGTAATCTCCCTAGGCTCTAGTCATGAGTTGCCGAGGCTATGGAAGCCTTTAGGGTTTGCTGACTTCAATCTTATTCCAACAGGGTCATAGTCAAAGTGGAGGTTCTCTCCTCCCTTCAGAGAAAGGTACCTCCTTCTTTGATGGCCCCATTCGTTCCACTGGGATCTCACTCGCAGAGATCTTTCATTTAGGTCTTCTTTTTTTTTGCCACAGTGTCTTGGCTTTCCATGCATAAAATATTCTCATGGGCTCTTTCAAAACATAAGTTATTAATACCTATGTGACAGGCCTCCTTCTGTGTAGTACAGATATGATATAATCAAAGCATAGCATAGAAGCACACAAAAGATTAGAGTAAAAGAAAATTTCAAGACAGAGTAAGTATAATACTGATAAAGATATTGAGACTTTTGAAAGCAGCATAGGAAAATCTCCTGATTGATTTTCTAATAGAGATGTCATCTGGAAAATTTTCCCTGCTATAATGAGTAAGGGACATAAATGAAGGATTACAGAGTTATTATTTACCTGATTTTTTAAGAGGAACAGGGAGTATCATATAGGTTTTAGGGTAAAGGAAGGAGAAGTCATTCCAGGAAGAAACAAAAACATGAACAAATGCTAAATAGTAAGGGAAGTAACAATAGCATATAAAAAGGACAGTTTTTCATTGTTGAATTTAGCTCATAAACATTTATTTTGGGAAAGAAGGTCAGAGATTAAATCCTATTTTTCATGCCAAATTCTTGATTTGAAACATATTATCAGTACCATAATTTTTTATTTATTCTGGGAGTTTATGAATTACATATTTTTAATCTTTTATTTAATAAATGTAAATTTCCAAAGTACAGCTTTTGGATTACAGTGGTCTTTTCCCCTGCATAACTTCCCTGCCACCTGCAACCCTCCCATCTCCCACTCCTTTTCCCATCCCATTCACAGCAAGATTCATTTTCAATTATCTTCATATACAGAAGATCAAATTAGAATATATTAAGTAAAGATTTAAACAGTTTACACCCACATAGAAACACAAAAGTGTAAAGTACTGTTTGAGTACTAGTTATAGCATTAATTCCCATTGTACAACACATTAAGGACAGAGATCCTACATGGGGAGTAAGTGCACAGTGATTCCTGTTGTTGATTTAACAATTGACACTCTTGTTTATGGCGTCAGTAATCAGCCTAGGCACTTGTCATGAGTTGCCAAGGCTATGGAAGCCTTTTGAGTTCTCCAACTCCAATCTTAAAAATGAACAAGACAAAGAGATTTCGTTACATTCTCCCATCTGAACAGATTTGAAGATTTACCAACTAAAGGCAAATAAAAGAGCTGTCTGCACCTTGATTTTATTGCAGTTCAATTCACAATAGCTAAGACCTGGAATCAACCTAAATGCCTATCAACAGAAGACTAGATGAAGGAATTATAGGATATGTACTCTTTAGAATATTATACAGCAGTAAAAAATGAAATCCGGTCATTTACAACAAAATGGAGGAATCTGGATAACATCATACTGAGTGAAATAAGCCAGTCCCAAAGGGACAAATATCATATGTTCTCCCTGATCAGTGATGACTAACTGAGCACCAAAAAGGAAACCTGTTGAAGTGAAATGGACACTATGAGAAACAATGACTTGATCAGCCTTGTCCTGACTGTCAAGGAACAACTTAATACTTTATCCATTTTAGTATTTTTTTTTGTTCTACTTAATAATATTGTTGAACTCTGTAATTAACACACAACTACTCTTAGGTGTTTAAATTTAACTGAAAAGTGATCTCTGTTAAATATAAGTGGGAATAAGAGAGGGAGGATATATACAGTTCAGCACATGCTCAATCAGACTTTCCCCCAGTGGTAGAGTTAGAAACGTGCCCGGGAATTCCAATTCAATCCCATCAAGGCGGCATGTACCAATGTCATCTCACTAGTCAAATTTATCAGTTTCAGTTCACAACTGATCACAGTGATAGGATTAAGAGTCAAAGGGATCACATAAACAAGACTAGTGTCTGTTAATAATAATTGATAAAATTAAAAAGGAGAGAATGATCCAACTTGGGAAGTGGGATACATAGCAGACTCGTAGAATGGCAGATGTCCTAAACAGAACTCTGGCCTTGGAATCAGCCTTTAAGGCTTTCGGATCTGGCTAAAAAGCCCATGAGAGTATTTCAGGCATGGAAAGCCAAGACACTGTGGCAAACAAACAAACAAACAAAAAACCACAACAAAACACCACCTAAATGAAAGATCTTAGTGAGATACCTGAGGAAAGAACAGGCCATCAAAGAAGGAGGTACCTTTCTCTGAAGGGAGGGAAGAGAGGAGAGAACTTTCACTTTGAATTACATATTTTGATCATAGTTGTGATTATTTGTTTCTGTTTATTCAAGTACCTTTCAACTGGAGTTCCACATTACTTGGTGGTATTCATAGATCTGAAACACAACACTGCCTTCATCACTGCATGAATTTTCATTTTTTAAATTTATTTGAGAGGTAGAGTTACAGACAGAGAGAGGTAGAATAAGAGAGAAAGGTCTTCCATCCTCTGGTTCACTTCCCAAATGGCTGCAGTGGTCAGAGCTGAGCCTATCCAAAACCAGGAGCCATGAGTTTCCTCCAGGTCGCCCACATGGGTGCAGGGGCTCAAGTGCTTGGGCCATTTTCCACTGCTTTCCCAGGCCATAGCAGAGAGCTGGAAGAGCAGTCAGGTCTAGAACTGGCGCCCATATGGGATACTCGAACTGCAGACAGAGGATTAACCTACTGTGCCACAGTGCCAGCCCCTCATGTATCTTCTTGTCTAGAAAGAGGAATTGCAATTTCCTTACAAAAATCTGTAAAAGGTCTTTTTCTTACAATGAAATACATCCGACCATTCCTGTTGTTATTCTTTATTTTTGTATGCGTTCATATATGTGAGTATTCTTCCTCTGTTCCAGAAGAAATTTGTTGCAGCAGGCAACAAATTAAAAGCCATTTTGCAGAAAGAAATGCCAAACAATTAGGGACACAAATATCCCATTCCTGTCTCCTCACCAAGAGTTTGGAGGGGCATATATAGAGTGAAAGAGATTAGTGATTACCTATGACAGTGGAACATTAATATGTCCACAATGAAATCCCAAAACTGAAAAAGCGTTGATTTGCCCTTAGCCAATCATATTGCATTTAATAGGGATCTAGTAATGATATCTAAGAATATTGTAATCAAATTGGCTTTATACTCATGATATTATGAAGAGGAAATTGCATTGTTGAACAAAGTTATTATTTGCAGAATGTGAGTGTTAATTTTAAAGATGTAAAATATACACTCTATTTTATATCTTCTCAGATATTGTAATGACTGCTACACATTTTCAGTGTTATGTTATCTTTTGCCTATGTTATTAACTTGTTTGATTATGAAATGTGACAAGAACAAGCTTCTACTTTGAAACTAAAAGTGCTATTGACTACACAACTTATTACATTTTTCAAAATTTGAACAATTTATTATTCTTTAAATATTGATCATCTTTCATATAATCCTGCTAATCCCTTTGAAACACATTATATTTGGCTTCCAGAAAGTTTATTAATATGATAAATAATATAGAAACTGAATTTTCTGTGTTTTAAATACCACAAAACATAGTGTCATGTCCACAAATTTTAAGTGAAAGTTTATATAAATAATATTTCATATACTTATGAAATGAATGAAATAATAATTTTCAACTATAAAATAAACATTTTTCTATCCATAAAACATTGCCAGATAACCAGCAGGGATTAAGCACCATATTGGAATTAAAATAGACCAGAGCTACACTTTCAAAGCTGAGCACCTGCTGTAACATAACCATCTGTGATTTACCATAATTTAATTATGGATTCATTCCTTTTGTGTACACTGGAAGGATCTCATAGGTCTTTCCCAGTTGGTCGACAATCAACTTCTGGCATTTTGTAATGGAAACCTGCATATTCTCTTAATAGCACCTGCTAACTGTAACTCATTGCAAATTTTGTAAAGAGCTACTGGGATTTTATAGTGGCATTGATAGGCAAATAAATTATTAAACAGGAATCAAAGCTGCATTAATTAATCATCTGCCTTAGGAAGCTGATGCCTCCACTGTAGAATAAGTTTGTGTTTACTTATAACAAATCATATGATAACTTTATGTATTTAATGGAGTCATTTAGGTAACTGAACTTTTGTGACCACCATAATATTTTATAAAGAGGACGTGCATCATTTTATCCCCAGTTACTGTCTAAATATCCTCTGCTCTTACAGAAACTAAATTTTAATAAAATCAAGGCTTTTCATTTTAATCTTTGCATTGTAAGTTATTTTATTACCCTTTAATTAGATACTTTTTAAAAATCTTATATTCTTTTAATAGTTTCCAAAAAATATTGCTAACTCAAAATATTCCATATTTATTACAGATATATGACAAAATGAACTTCCTCAAAGCAGAGTGATTTCTAAAATGGCAAAATGAGGGCATCAGTTATCTCCATCTAAACAAGTTGAGATTTGCAAGGCTAGATTAATTTTTCTCAAAATTTATGTGGATATCCTACGAATCCAGACACACAAAATGATCTTGAAAAATAAAAAGCAAACTTGCAGTATTCACACAACATGATTGATACTACAAAGATATTGTAACTAAGATAGCGTTGTTCTGGTGAAGGACACACTCTAGATCAAGTAAAGGGGCAGGGCTTGTGGCACAGCAGGTTCAGCTGTAACTTCAAATGCCCACAACCTGTATCAGAGTGCCTGGTATCGCCTTGTACCTTTACTTCCATCTAGCTTCCTGCTAACATGCCTGGGGGCAGCAGATAAGGGCCCAAGTATTTGTGCTCCCTCTACCCATGTGGGAGACCTGGATGGAATTCCTGACTCCTGGCTTCAGCTTAGCCCATTTCTAGTTGTTATAGGCATTTTGGGAATGAACAATTAATAGAAGATCTCTCTCTGTATGTCTTTCTCTTTGCCTTGCAAATTAATAAGTAAATGAATAAGCAATAAAAACTCTTAAAAAGTAAACTAATTATAAAGAAGAAATACAGTTATCTAGGCAGAGGTCAACTTATGGATGTATGCAAGATCCAGGATTAGTAGGAATAAGCAATCTGCTACACAACCAGAATTTTATCAGAAAGAAAAGGGAAAGAGGCAGGAATAGCACTAATGGAATCATCGTCAACTCTCGTGGTCAGTAAGACTGCACACAAACTCCAGGTTGCAATCACTCAGGAACGACCAGAGCAAGCAAGATGCGGAACAGACCTGACAACATTCCCCAAGACACACTCAGCACCATCAGTAAAGTTCAGAAGCCCCACTGGCACCAGGGACATCACAAAACCTCTGGCTAAAAATTAAGTGACAAACTATAAAGCATTCCACACAACCAGAAAATATACATTTTTCTCAGCTGTACATGGAACAGTTTCCAGGACAGACTGTGCTCAAGGCTTAAAACAAGCCCCAGGAAATTTAAAGGTATTGAAATCCTGTAATGCATATTTCCCTAATAAATTACAATGAAATTAGTCAATAAGGGAAGAAATTTAGAAAATTGTAATTTTGATGCTGGCGTTGTGGCACAGTGGGAAAAGCCACCTCCTGTGATGCTGGCATCCCACGTGAGTGGAAGACGTCACAAGTACCAACAACTGCAGGCCCAGATGGTCTTATTGAAAAACCTCACCAAACAATTAAAAGCAATTAAGAGTGTTTTTAAAAATTATATATTTATTTGAAAGTCATAGTTAGAAACAGAGGGAGAGACAAAGAGAGAGTGAGAGAATCTTCCATCCTCTGGCTCACTCCCCAAATGGTCACAAAGGCCAGAGCTGGTCCAGGCTGAAGCCAGGATCCAGGAGCCTCTTCCTGGGCTCCCACATGAGTGGCATGGGCCCATAAATTTGGGGCATCTGCTGCTGCTTTCCTAGGCACATTAGTAGGAAGCAGGATTGGAAATGGAGCAGCAAGGATTTGAACCTGTGCCCATTATGGAATGCCAGCACTGCAAGCTATGTTAACCCACTGCACCACAACATCAGCCTCTAAGACCATTTTTTTTAAAGATTTATTAATCTATTGTGAAATCAGAGTTACACATGGAGAAGGAGAGAGAGAAAGAGAGAGAGAGAGAGAGAGAGAGAGAGAGAGAGAGAGAGAGAGAGAAAGGCCCTCCATCTTCTGTTTCATTCCCCAAAGGGACACTATGGTCAGTGCTGGGCCAGGCAGAAGCCAGGAATCAGAAGCCTCATCCAGTTCTCCTATGTGGGTGGCTTAAACCCAAAAATTTAGGCCATCTTCTGCTGCTTTACCCACGTCATTAGCAGGAAGTGGCATTGGAACTGCAGCAACTGTGACGCGAACTAGCCCCCATAGGGGATGCCAACATCACAGATGGCAGCTTAACCCACTTGACCACAATGCTGGCCCCTACTATTTCTTCACAAGTAGAAGAGGAGGAAAAATATTCTAACTCATCCTATGAATTTACCTGACAGCAAAATCAAAGATATCAAATCAATATCCCTTATAAATACAGATATTAAATTATTTTTTAAAAAGAGTTATTTATTTATTTGAAAGAAAGGGTTACAGAGAGGCAGAGGCAGAGGCAGAAAGAGGCCTTCCATCCACTGGTTTATTCCTCAGATAGCTGCAATGATGGGAGCTGGGCCGACCTGAAGCCAGGAGCCAGGAGCTTCTTCTAGGTCCCCCACACAGGTGCAAGGGCCCAAGGACTTGGGCCATCTTCCACTGCTTTCCCAGGCCATGGAAGATAGCTAGATCAGAAGTGGAGCAGCCGGGTCTCAAACTGATGCCACTATGGGTTGCCAGCATTGCAGGTGGTGGCTTTACCCACTATGCCACAGTGTAAGTCCCAATAATACTTAATAAAGTCTAGCAAACTGAATTTAACCATATATAAAAAAATTGTACACTATGTATGGCTAAGTGGGATTTATCCCAGAAGTGATATGAAAATCAATTAATACAATATATTATATAAAAAACTTAGGGAGAAAAATTATTTCATAGATTCTAGGTACAAAAAAAAAGTGTTATACAAAAATCTTAAACATTTCATATCAAAAGTGCTTCAAAAGTAGTAATTCCAGGAACTTCTTTGACCAGTAAAGGACATTGGTGAAACCTCATGGCTAACATCATAATTACTTATATAAGACTAATTCTCATCATTCTAGATTAGAGAAAATATAAAAGTTTTTGCCTCACTATTTCAATTTGAAATTGAATTTCCTAGTCATGTCTGTTAGGGAAGAAAAAGAAACAAAAAGTAATCAAATTGGAAAGGCAAAAGTAAAATTATTTTTAGTGATAGTGATGATAATCTTGATTATAGAAAATACTCAATAATTCACTAAAAAACATTAAGAATTTCAGCAAGAGTTTAGTATAAAAGATACATATATCAGAATCAATAGTATGAATAGCTGTTGGTAATGAACGATGTGAAAATGACATTGAAAACAATTCCAATTACAATACTTTTCAAAAACAGATGCACATGAACAGTTCTAACACTATTCATACAATGTCAATATATCTAATATAAAACATTGCTAAAATAAGTAAAAGAATGGAACAACATCCCATATTTCATGGATTGAAAGTCTTAGTAGTTTAAGATTTCAATATTCCCCAAATTAATGTGCAGTTTTAATAGAATACCTATCAAAATCCCAATTTCTGTTTTTGTAAAACTTCACAAATAAATCCCAAGTGATCTTTAAAAAGAAGAAAGCTGCGGACCTTATACTCCCCAATTTGAAAAATCACTACACTGCAAAATTAAGCTAGAGTGTGTGATAGTCATAATTTAGACAGATATTTCTTTTTTTTTTGGTTTAATTTCATATATATATATATATATATATATATATAAAGCTTTTATTTAAAGAATATAAATTTCCAAAGTACAGCTTATGAATTACAATGGCTTCCACCCCCCCATAACTTCCCTCCCACCCGCTACCCTCCCCTTTCCTGCTCCCTCTCCCCTTGCATTCACATCAAGATTCATTTTCAATTCTCTTTATACACAGAAGATCAGTTTAGTACATATTACGTAAAGATTTCAACAGTTTGCCCTCACATAGAGACACAAAGTGAAAATACTGTTGGAGTACTAGTTATAGTATTCATTCACAATGTATAGCACATTAAGGACAGAGATCCTACATGATTTTTTTTAAAAGAATTGATTAATTTTCTATACAATTTCCAATTTAACACCAAGATTTTTTAATCATTTGCAATTATCTTTATATACAGAAGATCGATTCAGTATATACTAAGTAAAGATTTCATCACTTTGCACCCACACAGAAACACAAAGTGTAAAAATACTGTTTCAGTACTAGTTATAGCATTACTTCACATTGGATAACACATTAAGGACAGATCCCTCATGAGACATAAGTACACAGTGACTCCTGATGTTGATTTAACAATTTGACACTCTTGTTTTTTGGCGTCAGTAATCTCCCTAGGGTCTAGTCATGAGTTGCCAAGGCTATGGAAGCCTTTAGGGTTTGCCGACTTCAATCTTATTCCAACAGGGTCATAGTCAAAGTGGAAGTTCTCTCCTCCCTTCAGAGAAAGGTACCTCCTTCTTTGATGGCCCCATTCGTTCCACTGGGATCTCACTCGCAGAGATCTTTCATTTAGGTCTTCTTTTTTTTCCAGAGTGTCTTGGTTTTCCATGCCTAAAATAGTCTCATGGGCTCTTGAGCCAGATCCAAATGCCTTAAGGGCTGATTCTGAGGCCAGAGTGCTTTAGGACATCTGTCATTCTATGACTCTGCTGTGTATCTCGCTTCCCATATTGTATCATTCTCTCCCTTTTTCATTCTGTCAGTTAGTATTAGTATTAGTATTAGTATTTTCATTCTGTCAGTTAGTACTAGTCTTATTTGTGTGATCCCTTTGACTCTTAGACCTATCAGTGTGATCAATTGTGAACTGAAATTGATCACTTGGACTAGTGAGATGGCCTTGCCAGCGCCATGGCTCACTAGGCTAATCCTCCACCCTGTGGCGCCAGCACACCAGGTTCTAATCCCGGTAGGGGTGCCGGATTCTGTCCCAGTTGCCCCTCCTCCAGGCCAGCTCTCTGCTGTGCCCAGGGAGTGCAGTGGAGGATGGCCCAAGTCCTTGGGCCCTGCACCCACACGGCAGACCAGGAGAAGCACCTGGCTCCTGCCATCGGATCAGCGTGGTTCACTGGCCGCAGCGGCCATTGGAGGGTGAACCAACAGCAAAGGAAGACCTTTTCTCTGTCTCTCTCTCTCACTGTCCACTCTGCCTGTCAAAAATAAAATAATTTAGACAGATATTTCAATGGCATAGAAGTGAGAGTTCAGAAGTAAGCTCTCACATTGAGAGTACGTTGATTTTTTATATGAATGCAATACAATTTAATAGTGAATGAATTTTTCATCCTGGTAATATTCATTATCTTTAGGTTCAAATTGAAAATTGCCCTGGAACAACTGGATATCTACATGTCAAAGAATGAGTTTGGCCCCAGTACCTCAAACCATATACCAGAGTAAGCTCACAATAAATTCTAGATATAAATTTCAGAAATAAACTCCAAAACTTTGAGGAGGAAACATAGAAGTAAGTTTTCTCATCCTCGGATTTGGCAATGGTTTCTTACATACAGTACTGAGAACAACATATCAATAAGAAGGAACAACATATCAATAAGAAGGGAAAAGAGAAATATCAGAACAAAAACTTTTAGATTTTCGTGGATATATCAAGAAAATGAAAATTCACACCCTACAGAATGGGAAAATCTTTATAAGTTGTATTATCCATATAAGTACTAGATTCCGAATATACAAAAATGTTTATAATTAAATAATAAGACAAAAAACTCAATAATAAATAGACAAATAATATGGATGAACATATCCCCAGTGAAATATATAAATGACCAAAAGAGCACCTGAAAAGTTGCTCAAAATTTGCTTGAAAGTTATTATAAGAAGTTACTATCATAATATGGAAATGCAAATCAAACAAAATTATAATAAAATTTCAACTCACATCCACCGTGATGACTAATATCAAACACAAACAATAAAAGATGTTAGTGAAGCTGAACATTAGGTGTTATTTCATTAACATTAAGTTTCCATAATAAGAAAATAGAGGATTTTTTTTTGTGGCAGCAGATGAGGAGTGACTACTAATTCACATGAGATTTCTTTGAAGCAATGACAAAGAAGATGTTTTAAACCTATGTTGTGGTAGTGATGATTGTACAACCCCGTGAACATAAAAAGGTTGAAGTTTACATATTAACTGAGTAAATTTTCTAATATGTTAGCTGCATCTCAATAAAGTTTGTAAAAAAATTACATTGAAAGTCCTTAGACGGCTGGCACCGTGGCTCAATAGACTAATCCTCCACCTGTGGTGCCAACACACCTGGTTCTAGTCCCGGTCGGGGCGCCGGATTCTGTCCTGGTTGCCCCTCTTCCAGGCCAGCTCTCTGCTGTGGCCAGGGAGTGCAGTGGAGGATGGCCCAAGTCCTTGGGCCCTGCACCCACACGGGAGACCAGGAGAAGCACCTGGCTCCTGGCTTCAGATCAGCGTGATGCGTGGGCTGCAGTGCACTGGCCACGGGAGCCGTTGGAGGGTGAACCAATGGCAAAAGGATGACCTTTCTCTCTGTCTCTCTCTCTCACTGTCCACTCTGCCTGTCAAAAAAATAAAAGTCCTCAGATATATTGTATTTTGAAAGGAAACAAATTCAAATATACTGGGGTACTACTATGTACCAGAGTTCAAAACATGAGGAAAACACACACACACACACACACACACACACAGATGAATAAGGGAAGCTAAAAAGTGGAAAGAAATCCAGGGAGTCTTCTGTCCAGAAAGTTAAGGTGAAAGTGATGAAATGTTTACCGTTATTGATCATGCAAATAATAATAAGGAAAGAGTCTTTCCATTAACTAGTAATACAGAGCTTATTAAATACCATTTACAAAATGCAGTTTGGGAGTAATGATTGTCAAAACTAAACTCTAGTGAATTCAAGAAACAATGAATGAAAGGTATTTGATACAGATGTCATAGATAATTATTTCAGAGACTTACTCTAAGGCAAGAATAACAAAGTTGTGCCTGAAAAATAAAGTGCAAACTCAAGAGAGCAATTAAGTGGAGAGGAAAAATACAGTGCAGGAGAGAAATAACAAATGTGTTACCTTAAACACAGGTGGGGGTTCTCTGCTTTGCGGGACACACATTCATATCGTTCATAGGAAAGAAGAGAAGGTTGGGTGTTTGGTACATTTATGAGTACATTTAAATTGGAGTACACTCTCTACAGTTATGTTGATGAAGTGATTTTAATGTACTTGAGTCTTCACAAAGATATCTGTCCTCTAATTCTGAGATTCTGCTCTCCTTTTAAGGGCCTTCAATTTGGCTACAATCCAGTTTGATCATTGAAATCATTTTGTGTACTGGGAAACAAGATGCTCACCTGCCAGTGTCATATGTACAGCAGGTGTTTGACAGTTGAGGAAAATATGATATGGTCCTTCAGGGTTTGCAGAAAAAAAGAAGTCAACCATATATAGAGGCAACTCTACATATACTACATAATTCAAATGTGAAAGTACTTCCAATTTTTTTTGAAAATGGAATTGAAAGATAAGTTTATTTGGCAGCAAAAAATTTTGAAATCCACACCTAGATTTTTCATAATATACATTTTTCATGAAGTTTTTCAAGACCCTTAAATCATATATTTCAATTATTTTGCACAAAAATAAATTTCTCTTTTAATTTCATTTCTACAAACTTCTTGAAGTCATACCTTATTATTTTTATTTGCAGTGAGGTTCAAATACTATATATTTAAATAAATCATGTTAGCTCTATAACCATCATTTCTTTTTTGAAGATAATAATGAATCTTGCGCTTGAAATACATTCTTAGAATTCTTGATCCTTTTCCTCCTTATCTTATATATGTGTATTTTATTTTTCAAGTATTATTTACTCAAAATTATTTCCTCCCAGGGCCTTATGCTCTACTAGTATCACATCATTGAATTACTTCATGTGATGTTTCAGGTTCTCTTTCCATAGCCCACATTTTTTAAGATTATAATTATTACTATTATACTGTTCACTGTTTTCACAGTAGATACATAGATTCTCTTGCTGTTTCCTATCTCTTCTCATTATTAAAAGCTCCATAGCGAAAAATATACTTTACTACATTCTTGGGCATGTTAATTTAGAGTATCAGTGACTACTGTGGATCCTTCATTCCTCTAACCTTTACTGCTAGTTTGAGGTGCTGTCTTTTCCAGTGACATATACATGTATTACTGTTTCATTTTTGCAGATGGTACCTCCTTTAACCTCGTAGTTCATATAGTCACATTTTGTTTATGTGAAAAATACTATAGTATTATAAATAACAAAAAATAGATTATTTGTTCTCTATGGAAATCTTAAAATCATCTGACTGTGTAATTTTATATATGAAAGTATTCACAACAGATAAGATAATGTCTTTCCCAAAGTTGGAGAGTTGTTAACAATTATGCTATATATAAATGTTCTTCCATGTTAAAGTTGACTTAAAATCAAAATATCATCTTCTTACTACAACAGTCAATTATGTCATGTCCATAGGTCTGCATGTTAGGTGGAGTTTGTGAATCTTGGCTGGGCCTCTCTGATGTTGGCTGGGCTATACATGACTCCAAGTTTCAGGTGAGTTCACATCTGTCACACCTAGACTGAAAAAGCAATGATTGTAAGACAAGGCTGACCCAGAACCTATACTGAGACAGCACTATCATATTGAGATATGCTTGCAATATTTTAGACAGTGGAAGCTCTGATCATAAAAAAATTGTCTATATATTTTAAAACCTCATGTAGAAAGACACATATTGCAAACACATTCAAGCACTCTATCAAACAAAGTATATCACAGAAGCAAGACGAAGGCTCTGGTACCAAGAAGTAAATGTTGCCTATAAAGAATTCATAACAAATGTGGAGAAGGAAAGAAGGAATGACAAATAATATTCTCTACAACAAATGGCATAGTGGTGATAACGCAAAAATTGGTTAAACTTAGTTACAAAGTCTGATGCTTTCTTTCAGTGCAACTTTGATAAATTAAAATTCAGATTTATTGTCTCTAAATTGGATAATATTGCTCTTTGGAAGGGATATCATACCATAAAACAAAGTGAAAGTTTAAGATAATTATTATCATAAACAATAAGGAAATAATAGAGAATGAGCGTGTTAAATTAATCTTGCTTTTAATAACTGACATAAGAGATTCTTAACTAGAGATAATAATGTTCCCCAGTGGACACTTGAAAATACCTGCAGATATTTGTGGTTGTTAACCTCTGCATTGAAGTGCAGTGATAGTGAGTAGATGTCAGCAATGTATAAAACATGCTGTTTTGCTTCCAGCCTTGTGGTGTAGCAGGTTAAACCACTCCCTGCAATGCCAGCACCCCTTATCGACACCAAGTTTTAGGGCTGTTGTCCATATGTACCTTTACCTGTGCATGTATTCCAATAGCATGCAACACTCATTGATCAAATTATACATTAGGAAATTATCTCACAATATAGTGGTAGACACTGTTTCTTTAAAAAAAAAAAAAGAAAAGAAACTGTCTCTTTAAATATATCTGTACAAACATGCCAAGATTGGGTTATTTGGAGAGGGGACTGTATAGCAATTTCAACAGATATATGAAATAATATTGATGATAATAATAACTTTCAATGATTATAATACTTAGATGTTTGATGAAACAATTGAATATTTGAGAGCACAGGGAAGCAAATGTGGCTAATTCACTGATAATTAGTAGCAGTTTGGTATTTCCTATTTAATGTAATTTTAAAACATGTAAAATATTATATTAATATATCATAAAAATACAAACATATCTTGACATTTGATTTATAATTGAAGTGTCTTATTTTATAATTTAGTGGAATCTACATATTTATGCTAAACCATTTTTTTAAAAATACAACTGTCTTGCTATTGATCACCACTAGAGATTGAACACCTGAGAATATGACATACTATATTTCCTTATAACTCTGAGCTCCCCATAATCAAATAGAGGCTATATAATCAAAAAGATATCAAGGTAAGTGTATGCATTATCGAACATCTTGTGTATGGCGTGGATATTAGATAAGATTCAGCTGGTTCTAAAGGCATGCTTATTATGCATAGATTGCTCATATACTACCCTTGTTGTAGGTGTTATCACTAAGTTCCCCTCATCCATGTCTCAGGTCTCTTACGGCCAATTGACCAAGGAAGAACATATCTGAATGTACAACCACACATTATATTAGCATTCACCTAGTGCATTTTGGAACATCATTCCTTGTCCATTCAAGAGGATAGTCTTTCCATGAAGAAGTCTTCAAGTTGTACATGTAGAAAATCCAGCTTGATGGGAAGGAAAGATGGATTAAAGGCTGGCGCCATGGCTCAATAGGCTAATCCTCCGCCTGCGGCGCCAGCACCCCGGGTTCTAGTTCCGGTCAAGGCACCGGATTCTGTCCTGGTTGCTCCTCTTCCAGTCCAGCTCTCTGCTGTGGCCCAGGAAGGCAGTGGAGGATGGCCCAAGCCCTTGGGCCCTGCACCCGCATGGGAGGCCAGGAGAAGCACCTGGCTCCTGGCTTTGGATCAGCACAGTGCCCTGGCTGCAGCACGCCAGCAGCAACGGCCATTGAGGGGTAAACCAACGGAAAAGGAAGACCTTTCTCTGTCTCTCTCTCACTGTCCACTCTGCCTGTCAAAAAGAAAAAAAAGAAAGAAAGAAAGACGGACTAAGGCCACTGATGCTTTGCTAGGTTATTGTGGCCAGATGGTAGGCCACGTAGAAAAAAGACCAGTTGTCCTTTTTCTTATATATCTGTATTTAAGCCAATTTCATTTTACCAGTCGATGCTTCTGTTATCACTTCAGAGAGTGGTGCTGACAGTAACATGAGTTAGCCTCAGTTTGAAGATTGTCAAGAAGAAATTATTACTAAACTGTAAGGGGAGCGAATCTCACCCAGGAATGAAATAATTAGTTGATACCTGTATAAGTTTTTCCATTTTGAAGAGGGTATTAATCTTTGGATTGCTAAGAGGTACATTTGTTCATATGAGTTAAACGAATGAAGCTGCCTGGAAATAGATACTGAGAAACTGAAGAGAGGAACATTTTTTGGGTGTCATCAGTTGGAACTTAGCATCTATTATCCACTATGGCTAGGATTCTAGTGAGCCCAGGAAGCTGAAAACTACTTTCCAACTAATTGTTTAGCTTGTGATCAGAATTGTGTTCTGATGAGTATATTGGCATTCATTATCAAGTTAGAGGTATTTTGGCTTCCTCATGTTTCAATTCAGCTGACGCCAAGTCATGATGCTTTGACGGTGAGAGGAAGGATAAGCCAGAGTATTTCTCCCTGTCTCTTTATGCCTTAGACTCCATCTCTAGCACTTAATATTCCTTGCCCATGCCTCCTGATCCAACCTGGCAGGCTTATTATGCTTTCTTCTCTACAGTGCTTAGTAATTGTCTCTGAACTCTGCTAACATTTCTTTTTCACTTTTTGTGTCCTTAGTATAAATTATTTCCCTTAATAATACTAGGAATGGGGGAAGTGGTAACTATTCACCTTTGACTTCTAAGAGAACAAATTTCTTTCATTAAATTCCAATTGATTTAAGTTCTTCAACTGGTTTTTATGTTCATGGTTACTCTGATTAAAACATCGTTATCAAAAAGTCAAGCAAACCTGCTGAACTCAACATTCCAGGGTATACTCATCATTTTATTTATTTTTTTATTGTTGAGCTACAATTGTGGCTATGGCTTCTTGGTTACAGTTCTCATATGCACTGTGAATACTTAAGGCAATTTATCCTCAAATTTAGTATTTCCAGCAGAGAATTCTGGTTTTGTAAGCACTTTCCCTTTTTGCTAAAACAAAACAAACACAACACAGAGTAAACTCTCTTCCTGTAGAGAACCCTAATTGATATAACATGAGTGTTTAAAAATTTAAAATTAAATGTAAGTTATGCCACAGTATATTCCAGTTTGTATTATATTTTAAATTATATTTTAACCTTATTTGGGGGGGCCTATAATTTGTAAGAGAATTATTGCTAAAATTTCATGGAACTTATGAAAAACATCATCTTCTGACCTTATTATTTTCGCTTCTCTAAAAGTTTCCAATTATTTATAGCCTTCTAAGAGTTTCAAAAGACTTAATTGATTAAGCAAACACAAACTAAATCTCTACTTGAAAGGCAATTTCAAGTAGTTATGTTGTCATGAATTTAAATATATATATTATATATAAATAAATGTCATTTCAGAGTCATAAGAGTCATTTCAATATTTAAATGACTCTTTCAAGTGTATCCAATATTCTCTGATATCTAACATGCAAACTTTAAAGAAAAAAATCCTGTTTTTCTAAGAAAACACTTTTTGCTGTGATGTAGAATCCTAGAATTAAAATGTTAGTATATATTATATTTTCACTTCTATTTTAATCCCACAAACATTTCTTTTAATCAGTAGTACTATGTGATCTGCAAAATTAGGCTGTGTTGTCAAGCTGAATTAAAACACTTTATGCTAATTTTTATTCTACTACAGCAAACTACAAAGACCAGAGTATACATTAGTGCAGAGAAACAAGGTTACAATGCATACACAATAAAATTGAGGCATAAATTTGTAATAAGTGGTTTCTGTTCTAAGATTAAGTTCTACAATGTTTTTATGTGATTGTACCTGTGCCATTATATGATGTGGTGCATTTCCTTGAACATTTTGGAAACCCCCATCATGTATGGGTATGTAGGGGTGTGTGTATATGTATGTATCTATATGGGTACAGGGATACCCTTTCATGTTCTTGAAATGTATATTATTATGTAAATGTAGCATATATTCCCTCAATATATTCATCAGTTGGCATTTTCACAAATATTGGTTAATTTTAATTGCTATAGCAGTTAAGAGGCTCTTAGAAAATACTTACAATGAGCTGTAGTCATATGTTTTTGCTGTCACCCTGGAGCTTTAAGGCACCTACCATATGTTGTCTTTAGTAATTGCTACAGTTCCCTTCTCTATGCAACATAGGTATTATTAAGTTATAGTGGTTTACACAATATTTTCAATTGTAGCTAATATACTTTCTGGAAAAATGCCATCAGGGTTTTTCTTCTCATTTCATTTGAAGGTACCCTCCACCAAATAAAAAGGAAGAAAAAATCAAAAGGATAGTCAAGGAAAATCATATGGGAAAAAAGATGAGTGAATAAACACAACTGCACCAAAAAGCAGGGCAGAAGGCTTGGATATTAAGAAACCTTTATTTCTGTAGCTTGTGATTTTGGAAATGATGTTTAACCAGTCCTATACTGTTCCTACCATTCAAATAGATCAGTTGAGATGAATTATTCTTATGTGCATGACTGCCCCACTGTAATGAAAAAGTGAAGACATAAATAAGACTGTGCATATGAAAATATTTTGTAACGTAAAAACTGATTAAAAACTGAGATTAAAACATTTTATTTCTTTTCTCTCAAGACATCTTTGAAAGCAAAGAGGCATTAACAAATTTCACGTTGTCTCTGATTTTGGGGAGAAATTCCAAGAACTTTCTAGAGAAATTTTTGAGAAGAAAAAGGTGGTGCAGGCTATTTCTTTTGCCTTTCATATCCTTTTGCCTAGGATATGCAGAAAGGGCACCTGTTTTCTCACCTTTTTGCTTTCTCACGAATCCCAGGTCTTAGATGCTAACAAATGAATCGGGAGATAGTGGATCCCTTTAGCACCATGTCTGACAGAAAGGAGCCTAATTACAATTTGTAATTTTCTAGCAAGGCATTGTATAGGACTAAAATTTAAAAGCATAACAATATGGGATGGCATCTGACTTAATTTGTTTCTTCTATCTGACTGTATCCCTACACCCACCACCACCAAAGATGACTAAACCAGAATTTTCTCCTGAAACTTTGATGCAACTTTGCCGTCTTTCTGCTTTTAAAACCTGAGGAAAAACAATCCTGACTTATTTCTTCTTTTTTATGGGTCAAATGCATTAAAATATTTCTCTATATTTCAGGGTAGATTTTAATAGGTCAGCTACAAGATTTAGTTTTTCTGGTTCACTATAGATTAGCAACAAGAGAATACACACACTCTAAATTCGTGCTGCAGTTTTACTCTTATTACTAATCAAATATTGGGATAAGTGAAAGATAGCCACAAAGAACAAAAGCATTTGCAGCTGGGACCAGAACCGGCGCCCATATGGGATGCCGGCATCACAGACAAAGGATTAACCTAGTGCGCCATGGCGCCAGCCCTTGCAGTATCATTATTGCAGATGTCTTTATCCCCCAGGGTCTGCTAAGGCAGATACGTCTATCAGTGACAATATACACAGAGTTTACATCTTTTATATTTCTTAGAACATCTCATGTTTCTGAACTATCGTAATCGTCAGTAAGATCATTTTCACATCTGATAGGGAGCAGGGGAATAGGGTCTTCACATATAAATTTCTTCATCAGTTTCTAGAATTTTAAAATGTGGAGAAGTCTCTTGCCCAGAGGACATATCCAGTTTGCGAAGTAATTTCCTCTTATTTAGATGTTTCAGATGTCAAATGTGATCCGAAGGTGACATTCACAGAAGTATTGCCCTAGAATGCAACCTTTGTTGCTGGTCAACAATTTTTATCCCATGGATGTGGGGTATCAGGCTACAATAATATCAGTTATATTGTAATAAATAAGTTTTGCCTGATATATTATATATAAATATGTAAATATATATGTACATATATGACCTTTTTAACATCATCTTGGATTTTATTCTTAGAAAAACAACTGCTTTCTAAAATTCTACATTATATAATATACTTGTCATATTACCACAGGTTTATTAGTGGAGGTCAGTTGAAATAATCTTCATCACACACATGCATACAAGCACGCACACACACACAAATACACACATGTATTTGAGTTGAGTTTCTGTAACTATACATGTAATCAAATGTTTTTATGTATTTAACTATGTAACACTTTTTATTGTTAGATCTAATACATTTATGAGATGCTCAAGGCCTACTTCCAACATGGAAGCCAGAATTAATTCTTTGTGAGGGTTCAGCCAGTGTACAGAAATGCAAAGTATGTATTGTTGCCAAGAATACTAGAATTAGAGGAGCAAGGCCACTACACACTTAAATTAAGCAGAAAGAAGAAAAGCCTGATTTAATTTTGCATTGATCTTTAAAAATCAGCCTCTAGTATTGTTAGTAAATCCTTTTGGCAATTGTTAAGTAAGAATTTCTTTGTCTTTTATTAATTGTGCTTTTTCCATTTATTTCATTTTGTTATGCTTTATCATTCCAAATGTGATTATATTAGTTTATCTCCAAATTAGAAAGTATTTAATTACTGTTTTTAACCCATTTCTTCAGCAATTCTGAAGTCTCTCAAAATTATCTCCAAAGGGTTACAAGATTTAGATAGCATTTTTACCATCATGACAGGAGTCACTTATTGGAAATGCCAAATACACTCTGCCTTACCAACAAAAACACTAAAGAAAAGAAATCACAGGCACAACAAATAGGTAGGTCATCCAGTGTCTCAGATAAGAATCTCATTCTATTAGATATATGAAAATAGTGAAAGAGTAAATACAGACATTGTGGAGCTTGTCTATTCTTTGTCAAAATTAGCTCTAAAATTTTCCCAAACTACTAATTTTATAAAACTATTACAGGCAATTTTAGAACCAGTATTCTTAAAGTGATATCCCTCAGTCATTAAACGGATCAACTTTCAAAGCCAGTTATACAAAATTGAAGTCAATGTTTATCAGATTTTACATCTTTACATTAATTCTTAATGAAAGTTCCAAAAAATTTATATAATTTGTTCTAGTATTTGAAATTTTAGTAATATGTATAAAGATTTGCATGATGACATATATCACTTTAAATGTTATCATTATATTTTACAAGCATGCACCCATCCCTACACTTTGAGCAAATTCAGTAAGTGGATTCGTTTACAAGCCCTTCCTATATTAGTTTTTCTTTTTTTTCAAAACAACGTAATACAGATATATGGCTTTGCAGCCATTTTAATGCAGAAATCCAAATATTTCATCAATTAAGGGTTCCTTGGCTGTCCTTCCAATCTTGCTTTCTTTGGCAATTGTATTTATCACAGAAGAAAATGTAGAAGCATCCCGTGGCTTGATGGTTTATTTCATTGGATCCCAAATATGTTACAGAGTTTCTGGAAAATCTAAGTAAGCCAAGCAAGGATAGGGCTCCCTGTCTGTGCACGCTGTGGTTCATAGGTAGTAATTTATTCTTCCTCCACAAAATAAATTTGCCTGTGACTCCACTGCTACTCATAATCTGCCCCATAATCTGTTTGAGATTTTATTCACAGGGGGCTGATAATTTTAGAGTCCTTTTAAAATCTTCCAAGTCACAACTATATTAAGGAAAAAGAATTGTCCCCACCTGATTCTAGTGAAAGAGTGGGTTAAAGCCCTGGCCTGAAGCGCCAGCATCCCATAATGGTGCTGGTTCTAGTCCCGGCTGCTCCATTTCCACTCCAGCTCTCTGCTATGGCCTGGGAAAGCAGTAGAGAATGGCCCATGTCCTTGAGCTCCTGCACTCATGTGGGAGACCCAGAAGCAGCTCCTGGCTCCTGGCTTTGGATCGACGCAGCTCTGGCCATTACGGCCCATTGGGAAGTGAAACAGTGGATGGAAGACTTCTCTCTCTGCCTCTCCTCTCTCTGTGTACTTTCAAATGAATAAATAGATCTTTTTTTAAGAGAGTTCCTCTTTTCTTACTTTCAGCTCATTTTTTAGATTTTAGTTTGACCCATGCAGTATCTACCAATGGCAAGGAAGTGTGCTAGCAATTTTTATTTATGTAAGAAAATGATTACAATTCCTTGCTTTCAGAGACCATAAGTAGATGTAGTTAATGATTTCACTTTTGAGGACATGATGTTTTTACCAGTTCTTGTTTAAGCCCATCTCTCTCTCTCTCTTTTCTGTGGATCTCCAATGGTCTGAGAGTTAAAGAGGGCATATTCTTCTTTATCTGGATTTTTTAACTTTCTTTACATTATCATGATAGTTTCCATTGGTTCTTCTAGGTTCCACTTTTCTTTGTGAACCTACAATGATACATTTTTCCCACAAGATAATATATATTTTTTCACTTTCCATTTCTAGATTTACTCTTGCCCTTGATTGTGTTTTTAATCTTCTACAGATTTCCTCTCATTTGATTACATTAAAGAAAGAAGACCTTCTAATTCTGTGACAACATATTGCAAGATCTAATAGTAAGATCTTAAAACTACTCAAAAATTTGTTGGGAAGTGGGGAAATAAGAAACAGTCCCTGTTACCTTTGAGGAACTAGTTCTATGAAAGATTTTATTTAATTTCAAGTTAGTTACCTCTCCTAAAATTTTTATATTTTTATTTTTATTTTTTATTTTATTTATTTTTTAATTTATTTTTTATTTATATTTTATTTTTGGCAGGCAGAGTGGATAGTGAGAGAGAGAGAGAGACAGAGGGAAAGGTCTTCATTTGCCATTGGTTCACCCTCCAATGGCCGCTGCGGCCGGCACCCGCGCTGATCCGAAGGCAGGGGCCAGATGCTTATCCTGGTCTCCCATGGGGTGCAGGGCCCAAGTGCTTGGGCCATCCTCCACTGCACTCCCTGGCCACAGCAGAGAGCTGGCCTGGAAGAGGGGCAACCAGAACAGAATCCAGAGACTTGACCGGGACTAGAACCTGGTGTGCCGGTGCCACAAGGCGGAGGATTAGCCTGTTGAGCCACGGCGCTGGCCCTAAAATTATTATTTTTAAAACTAATATATTAGCTATTTGCCTTTTTTTAGTTGAACCATCACATGTCTACCATCACATGGCTTATTCTGGAAGTGATAAAATACAATTTGTTTTGCTTTTTCATATCCTCAGAATACTCACTTAGCTATTTCACACAAATATCTCATAAAGAAATGCCTTAGTATTTGGTTTTAATGTGTCTCCATATTATACATGTTTTAAGTTTAATTTGTTATGGCAATATTAACAGGAAGGGGCATTTGAGAGGTGATGAAATCATGAAAACCCCTAGCATTCATCGCCTTTTAAAAGTGGTTGAAGGAAGCTGCTTTGCCCCCTCTGTAAACAAGTTATTAGGTTGTTTCTAGTGATAAACATGGAGTGAGTTGGCAGACAAAGAAGAAAGTACAAAATGAAAGTACAATAAAAGAAAACAAAGTGAATATTCTTCTGTCCCTTGCAAATAATTGCAGGATTAAAATCAAATGTAACAGAGTTATAGAAATAGTTTACAATGGGAATCTCAACACTGCTGTCATTCAAGAGTCTTTGTATATGCAGCCAGTGAAACTTTATAGAGGTGAACTTATGACATAGATGAAAAATGTGATTGTGATGAAAAGAATGGAGATGCCCCAGAAGAAGTGATAAAGCCAGCAAAAATATTTCACATTAAAGGAACTGTCGGAGACATTTCACAATGTTAAAAGCACAAAGCATAAAATGTTATAAGTGTATCCCAAGTTAGAAAAAGTTTGGTAATTTTCTATGACATAGAAAAAAATGTCTATAAAGTAAAAAGGTAAATTCTCTTTAAACTACTCTTAATAACTTTTGCTTTTACAAAATCTTATCAGTGTTTCTTAAGTTGTAATCTACTAAATAAGTATTATCTTTATCTATTTTTCTGATTTCCCTTTATATTTACAACAAAAATAAGAGTCTATAGTATTTTAACAAAAAATGTAATTTTAATTTTCCCTATTGATGATTAAGATCATGTTACATGGTTTCAAATTGCACATTTTTATGGTTCCTGATTATCATCCAAAGTGAGGACTGTCTGTATTTTTGAAGGTGCAGAATTTGGGGTAAGTAGTTACATACAAATACGAGGAATAGGGGCCGGCCTTGTGGTGTAGCAGTTTAAGTCCATACGACACTGGTTCATGTCCTGGATGCTCCACTTCTGATCCAGCTCCCTCGGGAAAGCACCAAAAGATGGTAAGGTGATTGGGGCCCTGTCATCCATCTACGAGACCCAGAAGAAGCTATTGACTCGTGGCTTCAGCCTGGCCCAGCCCTGGCTGTTGCAGCCATTTGGGGAGAGAACCAGCAGATGGAAGACTCTCTCACTGTCTGTCTCTGTTTCTCTCTTTCTTTCTTCCAGTCTCTCTCTCTCTCTCTCTCTCTCTCTCTCTCTCTCTCTCTCTCTCTCCCTCCCTGTCTCTCATTCTGTAAAGTAGCTGAGGAATAAACTAGGTTCCATACTACTTACTAGATAAGTTAAACATTTGAGTCCATTTACCTGAGCTTGTCAAGTCTTTAGATAGATTATTATAACTTTTTGGCCTTCATTGTGAGTCTTTCTCTAGAGCTAGGAAAAATGCATTTTGCTTTTAGTATAATCATCGATAACCAGAATCCAATATCTTTTCTTTATTTCATCCCTTTCAGCGACTGCCTAAAATGAACAATACCATAGAAGACTAGCATCACAATTGATAGATAATTTAGTGTTTTTGAATCATGAAGAACATCTGTCAAGATCAGAAGCATGGGTATAGCAAGAAGAAAGTAATACTATTTGAAATTTATTCAGCTGCAAATTAACACTGTACTTGGTTTTTGATACCAGTAATGTTTTTATGGTCAATGTTCAGTTTCCTTGAATTATTTATTCAAATGGAGCAATTCAAGTGAAATTTTATCTTTGATGACTAACAAATCTTTCTCTCCAACACAAATCATTCTCAGGAGCTCCAGATGTATACAAAGAATAAACAAGTGCAAACTGGGCAGAGTTCCAAATTAATGATTCAAAGTATAAAAAGGCTCAAACACAAAAGACACAAAGGACCCCACTGGATCTGCCACTTCCTTCCCCAAATTCTTCGGCTCAACTCAGAACTCAGTCTCTGAAAGATTTTTGCTTCTGACAATTTATCCATACAACAAAGACAAGAAGCAAAGAGAACAGAAGTTTGTGTTTTTCAGGAAATCTGAGGAAGTTGACTACAGGTGTTTTGTAGAGAAGCCCGATTTTTCAAATACTAAAGCAGTTCTGGATTCTCATAAAGTCATCCTCAGGGTTGAGACAGAAAAATTATGCAGCTTTCAAAATGAGCATACATTTCAAGTCCAACGTCCCATATAAGTAGAAAGCTCCTTGCAGAGGTCAGATCCTCATGGAAAACAGAATGTGAGTTCCTTGTCAGAGGTCAGAATCAAACACCAAGTAGAGTCCTTAAAATTCTTGTGTGTAGTGATTTCAAATCTTCTTTGAATCGAAGTCTGTCATATATTCCCAGTGCTTCCCTATTGTGCATGATAGTTTTTTTTTTTATTGTAGGAAGTTTGTTTCTAATCTAGCAATTTTTGTATTCCTTATTGTATGTGTAAATCGTGGAAGGGTGCTAACTATGTTTTATTTTGTAATTTGCCAAATTCCAAGAGCCGTACCTAAACTGGAATGGCTATCACTCTGTCACTGAGCTGTAGATAGTAAGTTAGGTGAGTGCTGGATAATTTCTTTCAGGTGAATATATGGTAACTGCAATTCAATTGTCATTTTAGATGTAAAGTTTTTGACTTACATCACTGCCTTCCTGTGATTTCCCAATTACCAATTCATGGAAGTAGAAAAATTTCCAACTTTACTTATGGATAGATCTAGCCAGAATGGCACACACTATTTAGAGAGTCACTGAAGTCTCAAAATGTGGCCCAGAAAAAGAATTGAAGATAAATCTCATTCTCAGATTTAAACTCTGTGTGGTTTATCTGATTATTCAGTTAGCATATAAAGAAATACCTAAAATAAGAACATATGTTGATTCTAAAAAAAGTATTTTGATGCACTAAACAGCCAGTCAGTATTTGATCTTTTTTTAAAAAAAAAGAATTAGCAGCAAGGATATTTAATTCTTCTGATTGATTAAAGAGTTAAAAATATTCTTGTTACACACAAAAAAAATCAGAAGATTTCTATTTCAAATAGGCTATCACAATCAGATGAGAATGTAACCCACAGATAACAGCCAGTGTGTCTCTATAGTCATCCAGAGCCATAACAGGCCCATATATAAAATACTAACAGTCATAGTGATGAAATATTATATATATATTTACTCAACAATATGGCTCTCTCTTCTGTAAAGCTGTTTAACACTATGTTTACAGAATATTTCAGTAATCATGTTCATAAGACCACTGCCCATGGAGATTGAGTCACTGTAACAAAATAGGGGAAAGGAGCGTAGATCGAAGAGATTTGCCAAGACTCTTGTTTTTAATTTTCCTTTATTTTTATTTACTTGAGTGGCAGAGAGACAGAGACAGAAAGAGATCTCCCATCCACTGTTTCACTCCTCAGATTTCACAATAAGTGGAGCCAAAGCCTGAAGCTGGAACTCAATCTGGATCTCTCATGAGTAGCAGAGACCCAACCACCTGAGCCATCACCTGCTACCTCCCAAGAAATGTTTTAGCAGTGAGTCAGAATGAAGAGCAGAGCTGGGATTCAAACCCAGGCACTCTGATATAGGATACTGATATCCCAAGAGGCATCTTGTCTATGGAGTGAAATACTTGTTCTACCAAAGCTTTTATTCAAAGTAATTTTCCAAATATTTCTGATGGCTATATAATAGCAGAAACCCAGTGAATACTTGATTTCCATTCTTATATAAATTTCTTATAATAATGAATACTTGAATCTCCCACTAAGAAGGGCAAAGCATAAGCAGAAGGCATAAGCAATGATTATCTACTTAGGTAATAGAAAAGCTACGTGAACAAAGTCAGTAAAGTTTTGTTAATTAATTTCTCCTCTCCCTTAAGAATTTTTTTCTTCAGCAAAAAATTAGTGATGACAGCAATTTCAAGATTCACTTGAAGAATAACAGTACATTGATTATGCACTATAATAACAAAATAGATTTTGAGCTGTGTCCTCTTCTCTGGGAAAATAATATTTTGATTGGATTATAGGTAGCTGGTGATGAAGATCGAAATGGGTGGAACATGCTAGAAATTTTTCTTCTTTTTCTCCGTATTTACTCTTCATCATTTCTCTTTCCTTGACAGTAAAACACACACACTATATATGTATGTGTATGTGTATATATATGTATATGTATATGTACGAGAGAGGCAGACTGACCCACAAGGTTCTCCTATTTCTGATTTTGAAGATGGTTCAGTCATTAGTATTCCTGGCAGCTAATTAGAACTGAGTAGAATGCAGCCTATATGTTTTTCCCTGACCCCATGCTTGTGTGGTGGGAATGTGGGTGGTCATTTTGGGCTAGTTATATTCATTGACCCAAGATCAGAAACTCATGTTAAGAATGCTCTCCATCAACCCTTCTTCCTCCCCCTTAGCCTTCTGAACTGGTGTGCTAACCCAGCTGAGGGTTTGTTCTCACCCTCCAGCTGTGGGTTATTACATTATCCTCTAAGATTTTCCTACAACTTCCCCAAATCAAGGTTGATTATCTAGTCCCGAAGTCTATGTAAATCATTATTTCTGTTTCATACAAATTTCCTAATGTGGATAAATCATGTGGGAAGGAACTGTGCTCCTCACAGTCATTCAAGCACTCAGGTTTGCTTTAACTTCCTTGTTCTTCATCACTTAAGCCTTATCTTCACTAGCATGTGCAAGTTTGTGTCAGTCTAGTTTGCCTTATTGCACCCTGAAAAGAGCAAAGAGTGTTATGGAAGTGAGCCAGAAGTCTGAAGACTTAGGCTAAAGTGACAATTCCACCTCCATTCACATTCCTTTATTGAGTAAAAGAGCAGTTACATGGGCATGCAAACTCTGCAGTCACATAGGGCTGCACACTTAGAATGACTCTATACTTGGTTTAATGATAGTTTCAGTCTGTTTTTTGTTATAAAAATACTAGAAAGTAGGTAATTTATAAATAAAATAGGCTATTGAGTTCAGTGTTCTGGAGGCTGGGAATATTAAGAAAATATGACAGCTGGGATCATATAGTGGGTGCACATGTAAAGGTTATGATTCAGTTTGTGTAAAAAGAGACAAAAATTGGAGATGGCCTGAACTTACAATAACCAATTTTCACAGTAACTAATGCAGTTCTCAAGAACAAGGAACTACTCACTCTCCTTGGAGTGGATATAATGGCATAGTAGTTAAAGTCACTGCTTGGAATGTCCATATCCCATACTGTAGTGCCTGAAGCAGTCCTAACTTTGCTTCTGCTTCAGTTTTCCTGTTAATGTACTTGGAGGCAGCTGCTGATGGTTCAAGTACTAGAATTTCTACCACTCCAGTGAAACACTCAAATGGAGTTGTTGGTTCCAGGTCTTTGCAGACATTCAGACAGTGAATCAGTGGATGGAAGAATTCAATGTCTCTGTCTCTCTCCCTTGTAGCTGTTCCTTTTAAATAAATAAACATATAAAAAAAGAACTCACTGCCTGTATGAGAGCAGATTCCTCAAGATCCAAATATTTCTATAAAATCCTACTACGGTTAAATGCTGTTACATTTAGGACATAACATTCATAGGGGACAAGTGGATTTAAATCACAGCAATGCCTGTTTGTCATTGTTTTGAAATTCTGATTACTCTTTTTCTTTATACTTTTGTTAATGAAGACTTATGGGACAATTGAGAACATATGTGGGCACAGATGAACACAATATGTGTATCTATCATTTCCTGCTGTGTCATCCATAAATAGCCTTTGCAAGGTTCTATCAGCATATAGTTGAGTTGGACCTTCGATGTAAGAGAGTTTGGCAAGACTCAAAACAAGTTCAAGGTAGGCATGTATTTCTGGAAATGAGCAAGTGGGGGTTATAATAGCTCCTAGATGTCATACTTCACTTTGGAAATGGGACACTCTATGAATGCAGAATGAAGCAATGATGTGTAAGACACAGGAATTCAGGAACTCCATCTTGTCCTTTTACCATGGTGCTTCCTTGTATTTACTTATATTGAAAATAATGACAAACAACGGAGAGAGAAGAAAGGGTGATACATTATATATGTTCATTCATTCCTCCATACTCATCTGTAAGTCAAAGATAAAGAATATAGGCCGGCGCCGTGGCTCAACAGGCTAATCCTCCGCCTTGCGGTGCTGGCACACCGGGTTCTAGTCCCAGTCGGGGCGCCGGATTCTGTCCCGGTTGCCGTTCTTCCAGGCCAGCCCTCTGCTGTGGCCCGGGAGTGCAGTGGAGGATGGCCCAAGTGCTTGGGCCCTGCACCCCATGGGAGACCAGGAAAAAGCACCTAGCACCTGGCTCCTGCCATCGGATGAGCGCGATGTGCTGGCTGCAGCGCACCGGCCACGGCAGCCATTGGAGGGTGAACCAACAGCAAAGGAAGACCTTTCTCTCTGTCTCTCTCTCTCACTGTCCACTCTGCCTGTCAAAAAAAAAAACCAAAAACAAAAAACAAAGGTAAAGAGTACAACAGAATGTGTGAATATTAAGAAGTGAAATACACTTCGGAGGAACAGGCATTTGACCTAGAGGTAAAATGCAGGTAAAAATGTTCATCTCCCACATCAGAGTTCATGGATTTGATACTCATTTCAGCTCCTGGCTCCAGCTTCCAGCAAATGCAGCCTGACTTCAGCCCAGCCCAGTCCAGGCCATTGTGGGCATTTTAGGAGTGCACCAGCATGTGCAAGAGCTAGTTTCTTTCTCTATTTCTCCCTTTCTCCCTTCCTTCCTCCCTTCCTTCCTTCCTTCTCTCCCTCCCTCCTTCCCTTCCTTCCTGCCTTCCTTTGTTCCTTTCTCTCTCTCTCTCTCTCTCTCTCTCTCTTTCTTTCTTTCTTTGTTTCTTTTCTCTCCTCTCTCTATGTCATAAATAAATAAAGGTTTTTTAAAAATTAATTTTGTGAAATCTTTTCACTATTTTAGGTCAGGCATAGTGATTAGGACATTGGTTGAAATGCCTACATCCTATTTCAGAGTGTTTGATCCCAGCTTCTGGTTCCAATTTCCTGATAATGCAGACGTTGGGTGGCAGCAATGGTGGCTCAAATAATTGATTCGTGAGTTTCTGGCATTCTGGTTTCTGGTTTCTGGCCTGGCCCAGTCCCAGCCATGTGGGCCTTTGGAGAGTGAACCAGAAAAAAGTTAAAACACAAGAATGAAATAAATATATATTTAGTAAATATATATTTGCACTATGAAATATGAATTGGGTAATTTCATTATTTCCTGTAAGCTTTGATTTCCCTTATTTTTCATTGAAAGCTGATATTCAACAACATAAATGTCAAAAATAAGATTCATATTAATTATTATTAATTATTATTCAATTTTGTTCATTTCAGACACACTAATTAGTAAATGTGAAAAACAATTTAATTAGATCAGAGAGACAGAATATCAAGAAAGAGAAAATCTTTATATATTGGTACCTTTAAAGGAGGTTTTGTCCCTGTTCTTTGAACACACTCAGAACTCTATCCTGATTCTCTCGTATTTTCATTTTATTCCAGTCTTCAAAATTTGTAGGTAGCCCTGAGGGAGGACATAGTCATATCACTAACAAATGAAATGAAGTTTAGGAAATACCAAATATTTGGATATGCCTAGGTTCTAGATAAAACTGGAAACCAAATTTTCATTAAGAAATAGTGTTCATTTCTACAGTTTGTCATTAAAAAGAGTTTCATAAATACATTATAAAAAGTCATAGACTCTCCACAAGATTTCTCTTTTTTCTGAGATGTAAACTATTAAAATTTCATAATTTCACAGGGTAACAATCAGGTTTTAGAATGCTTATCACAATCTGTCAAATGAATGTGTCCTATATTTTACTTTGCTAGAAAATGTAAAATGAAACAGGTTGTGATAAATCTCCAGGCAAGAGGGGTACATGGAGTGTACATAGACTTCTGCACATCCTCTCATTAGCACAGTTTTGAGTATGGGCTGTATGCTGAAGAATCTTAGAAACTGCATCATTCTAAGTAATTGATAATGATTTTCAAACCTACATTGACATACTAAATCCAGGCAAGTAACAAAGTCATCCATTGTAAGGCAAGTGTCATGCTTTCCTTCTTCTATCTTTTTTTCTTTTAAAAAACCAGTTTCTGAACATTGCATATTTTCAAAGTCACCAAATACTTACTGTCAAGGTGCTATTTTCTCAGTGTCTTGGTTTCTAAATGATCTCCTCTGGAAAAAAAAGAAAATACTCAAATAAATGAATGTCTTATGTCAGTATTCACATATACACATGTGCATTAGGTGCAAAAGTATCACATTTTATTAAAGATGAAGAATTTTATCTCCTTATACTATCGTGAGATTAAATTATTCTTCTAGTCTGATATTATAAGACATTCCAATTCCCAAAGCTTTGACATCTGTGCTCTTTGCAAACCTTTGCCCAATGTTTTTATTAACTCAATTTAATGGAACCTTTTTTTATGGTGACCTTAAGAATTTAATAACTCCTCAATGCAAGGACAATACAACCTGCAGGCTCCACTGGGATTAAACTGCGGTCGTTCGATATGTCTGCTGGAACACATTAAAGAAAAGAAAGGGTGAGGGGAGAAATAGTCACACACATCAGTCACCTCCCTATAACCAACAAGCGCTGCTACTATTTATGATGGTCAATCTCAGACACATGTAGAAATTTTGTGGTAGCTAAGCTACTATGCAGCTCACTTGCAGCTCCTTAATATTATTAATCTAAGTTTGATCATGTCAGATATGCTTGCAATCTTCAATTCTAAAATGTCTCTCCCCTGACAGACATTGTGCATATCTTACAGATGCGATCAATATGTTATTAGTCAACAACCTGACATTAGCTCATGAATTAATCCCTTTCTGTCAACCTAGCAGTTTCTAGTCTTTTGTAAACTCATTCCCTTCGTGTGGATGGGACCTGGCTTAATCCAATTAAGATAAAATTAACTTTTTTTCCTTGTGGTACTCTCTATCTATGTTAATTTAAATCTCCAAAGACAGCTGCTCCAAGCGAATAATTTTATGCTTGACCTTTTATGTGCAAGATTAAAGTGGTATAGCTATATGCATGGGAAGTCAATGAGCTGTCTCTCTATTTTCATCCTCTTTTAACTGCTTAGTAGTGCTGGAAAAAAATTCAACTGAACACAGATGATTGCCAAATGACAGTGATATATTTATTTGGATTGCAAAAAGGATTCTGCCACTTTAACTTTGTATTTAGTACATATAGTGCCTTTGTCTTTTAAAGGTAAATTAATAATAAATGACAACAGGACTATGAGCGTTATTGTAGATTTGACAAGCAAAGGATGATTAACAGTCTGTAATATGCAAAACTAATCATTTATAATCCTAGTACTTATGTGATACAATGTCATTACCTGCTAAGAAAAGCAATAACACCAATTGGAAATATTAGTTTTATTTGAGTAAAGACATTAAAGCAAGACTTTCTATGTAATATGATCATTACAAAAATATATTAGGATAATACAGCAAGGTTCGTACTTAAGAACACAGCATGCAGTGGTTTGAGATTCAGTAGCGACCATGTTTTACATGATTGCAGATCTAGTAATCTCTAGGCCAATAATTGAAAGGAGTTTGTCTTCTAGGCAAAATTACCTCCAATGTGTATCTTGCCATTCCTCTTCTAGCCTACCTCTATGATCACACTTTACCTGTCTTTGATCACTAGACTTTAACACACGATTGGGAAATCCTACTTTTTCTTTCCTTATCAAACTTCCTCTGAGAAAAAATAAAATACAAATCATTTCCATTTCTGAATGGACTTTAAAAATATATTGTCTCTTCACAGCTTTAGGATAATGGCCAGCAATGGGAAAGCAAAACATCACTGAATCAACAGTAGAAACACTCTTACTTCAACAAACCCCCTTTTTTTGCCTTTGTTAATAAATGGTAGATGCAAGGCATAACAACAGGAAGCAAATTTTCTACAAATGGGGATAGCACAAATGATCAGTTAAGCCTAAATAAATGCATTATTTTCATATCATATTTTGTTTACTTATTTATCTTTATTTTACTGGAAACTCAAATAGGCAGTGTAAGTTCCTATCTGTTGTTTCATTCCCCGAATGCCCACAATTATCTGAACTGATCTGAAGCTGGAAGCTGGAAACTCAATTCAGGTGTTCCAAATGAGTGACAGGAATCCAATTAATTATTTAAGTCATCATTTCTGCTTCCCATACTGTGCATTGCCTGGAAGCTGTTGTCTGGATCAGGAGACAGATGTGGGATGCAGACATCTGAAACTAGTGTCTCTATATTAGACTAATCATCAACTCTGTTACATATAGTTTATTCAGCTGTGCAGTTGTTTATTTATTTTATTTATTTATTTATTTATTTATTTATTGGACAGGCAGAGTTAGACAGTAAGAGAGATTGATTCAACCTCTGGCCGATCCGAAGCTAGGAGCCAGGTGCCTCCTCCTGGTCTCCCATGAGGGTGCAGGGCCCAAGCACTTGGGCCATCCTCCACTGCCTTCCCGGGCCACAGCAGAGAGCTGGCCTGGAAGAGGAGCCACTGGGACAGAATCCAGCGCCCCAACTGGGACTAGAATCTTGGGTGCCGGCGCCGCGGGTGGAAGATTAACCTAGTGAGCCTCGGCGCAGACCAGCTATGCAGTTCTAATATGTAGAAAATCAATGTGTTCATTATAAGTTGCTTTAATAAAATAGCATCTATATATACATATATATGTATATATGTATATATATATATATATACACATACACCATCTAGACTTTAGTAATAAAGAAAAAAAATGGTTTCTGCACAAATCCTTGAACTAACCTCCCTTTAAATTTCCTCAACTAAAATGTGCCATTATCAAGTATTTTAGTTTAATCTTTTTTGAACTCCAAATTTGATTAATGAATTTTGTTAAGTTTATATTTTGAGTGGACAACATATTTATTGTTATTTAAAGTAGCTTTTCTTCCTTGCACCTCATCTCTTCTATCTGAATATTTGCTTTTTTTTCTCTACAATCTATTCTTCGGCATATCTTATACAGACTATGTAGGGCTAACAAAGGTTTTTCAATTTTTATTTTTCTGAGTGGTAAAATATCAACTCCTTTTATTTAGAACAGCTAGTATACAGATCTATGTCAGAAGTCTTTTTCTCTAGTTTACAAAAATATTTGTATGCTTTTATTTTGATTTTCATTATTTTAGATGAAACATTAGGTTTAACAATGTCTTTTCTTTCCCTCATGCATAGCCAATATTCTCTCTCTAACATTTTGCAAACTGTTTTGCCTTTGACTATCTTCACTTCGATAAGGCAGATTTATTTTTATTTCTTATTTGGAATGTGTTAAGATATCACATATTTGATGCTTTATTTTTAAATTTTTTAATATAAAGGAAAGATTTCATGTATTTCGTAGGTAGAATTTTAAGCAGTTAGCCATAATAAGTTCCCTTCCACTTTCCCTCACTCTATTCCTCTCTTTCTTTCCTTTATTTAATTTTTTAATTATTTCTGAAGAAAATTTTTGTTTAATGAGTACAAATTTCATGAGCACAGCTTTAGGAATATAGTGGTTCTTCTCATTCCTGCTCTCCCACCTCCACTTCGATTCTGCCTTCTTCTCCTTCTCCCATTCCCAGTCCCATTCTCCATTAAGATTCATTTTCAATTAATTTTATACACAGAAAACCAACTCTATACCAAGTAAAGATTTCAAAAATTTGCACCCACACACACATAATATAAAAAACTGTCTGATAACGAGTTTTACAGTTAATTCTCATAGTATAATTCATTAAGAACAGAGGTCCTGCATGGCGAGTCAGTGCACAGTGAATTCTGCTATTAATTTAACAATTCACACTCTTATATATGACATCAGTGATTACCCAAAGCTCTTTACATGAGCTGCCAAGGCTATGGAAGCCTTTTGAGTCCACAGTCTCTCCATCAGTGTGTAGACAAAGCTATGTGGGCAAAGTAAAAGTTCTCTCCTTCCTTTCTGAGAAAAGTAGATCCTTCTTTGATGGCCCCTTCATTCCTCTGGAGTCTCATAGAGATCCTTCATGTATTACTTTTTCTGCCACAGTTTCTTGACTTTCCCTGCCTGAAATGCTCTCATGAGCTTTTCAGCTAGACCAGAATGCTTTCAGGACTGATTCTGAGGTCAGAGTGCTATTTAGGGCATTTGTCATTCTATGAGAATGCTGTGTGGCCTGCTTCCCATGCTGGAACATTCTCTGATTCTTAATTCTATCTATTGTTATTACCAGACATTTGATCTTACTTATATGATCCCTTTAATACTTAATCCTATCTATATGTTCAATTAAACACTTAATATTCTTTAACACATAAGATGGCATTATTATCACCCAGCTTAATGGAATTTGGAGTCCCATATATAGTTTTAGCTTTATCCTTAGAAGTAAGTCCAGAAGAATGCATGCAGAACTATACAGCTCTTCTCTCTCTTAGTCCCACTCTTATTTTACTGAGATCTATTTTCAATTGACATATATATATATATACATATATATATACATATATATACACATATAATTAATTCTGTGTTAAGTAAAGATTTCAACCAATAGTTTTAAGAAGGGAAAAAAAAGCTGTTCCTCAACAGTCAAGCCAAGGGCTGTTCAAGTCATTTCTTCTCCTAGTGTCAATTTCACTTCTACAGATTTCCTTTGCTCTGTTAGTTTCCACAGATCAGGGAGAACATATAGTATTTGTCCTTTTGGGACTGGCTTATTTGACTAAAAATTATGTTTTCCAGATTCATCCAATTTGTTACAAGTGACCAGATTTCATTTTTTACTGCTGTATAGTATTCCATAGAGTATATATATCCCATAATTTCTTTATCCAATCTTCAGTTAATGGGCATTTAGGTTGATTTCATGTTTTACCTATTGTAAACTGAGCTGCAGTAAACATGGGGATATAGATATCTCTTTTATTTGCTAATTTCATTTCCCATGGCTAAATACCCAGGAGGGAGATGGCTGTGTCCTATGATAGGACTATATTCAGATTTCTGACATGTCTCCAAACTGTCTTCCATAGTGGTTTTACCAGTTTACATTCCCACCAATAGTGAGTTAGGGTACCTTTTCCCCACATCCTCACTAGCATTTGTTATTTCTTGATTTCTGTATGAAAACCAGTCTAACCTGGGTGAGGCTAAACCACACTGTGGTTTTTATTTGCATTTCCCTGGTGGCTAGTGGTTCTGAGACTTTTTTCCTGAGTCTGTTGGCTATTTGAATTTCCTCTTTTGAAAAATGCCTGTTTAAGTCCTTTGCCCATTTCTTTTTTCTTAATTAATTATTTAATCATTTTAGAAATACAAATTTTATAAGAACAACTTTAGGAATATAGTTATTTTCCTACCATACCTGTCATCCCACCCATACTCTCACCCCTCTACTTCATCCCTCTCCTCCCAATCCCATTCTCCATTAAGATTCATTTCCAATTAGCTTTGTACACAGAAGAGCAATTCTATACTAAGTAAAGATTTTAACAATTTGTACACACATGAACACACACACACAAAAACTGTTTGAGAACTAGTTTTACAATTAACTCTCATAATACAACTCATTGTGAACAGAGGTCTTGCATGAGAATTAGTGTACAGTGACTCCTGTTGTTAATTTAACAATTAACACTCTATGTATGATGTCGGTGACTACCTGAGGCTCTTGAGTTGAGCTGCCTAGGCTATGGAAGTCTTTTGAATCCACAAACTCCATCAGTATTTAGACAAGGTCATAGGCAAAGTGGAATTTCTCTCTTCCCTTTAGAGAAAAGTACATCCTTCTTTGATGGCCACTTTTTTCCACTGGGGTCTTACAGAAATCCTTCATGTAGAACATTTTTTGTGATACTGTCTTGGCTTTACATGCCTGAAATGCTCTCATGAGCTTTTCAGTCTTACCAGGAAGACTTATGGGATGATTCTGAGAGCAGAATATTACTTCAAGCGATTGTCATTCTATGAGTCTACTGTGTAGATTGCTTTGCATGTTGAAATATTCTCTGCTTTTTAATTCCAGCTATTATAATTATCAGATACTTAATCCTATTTATATGATCACTTTAACACTTAATCCTATCTTTATGCTCACTTTACCATTTAATATGATCACTTTAACACTTGAGATGGCATTTTTACCACCCAGCTTAATAGGATTTGAGGTCCCATAACAAGTTTTTAAACTGTACCCTTAGAAGTAAGTCCATAGGATTGTATGTAAAACTATACAGTTTTATAGTTACAAACTTCCTCCTCCCTCTCATTCCTGCTTTTATTTTTTACTGAGATCCAACCTCAATTGACTTTCTATACATATGATTAACTTGATGTTAAATAAAGAGTACAACAAATTGTATGAAGGAAAAAAATGAAATAAGAAAATAAATAAAACTGTTCCTTTACAGATAAGACAAGGGCAGCTCAAGTCATCTCTTCTCAAACTATAAATTTCACATCTACAGATTTTCCCAGTTGTTGGCATATAGATCTTTGTAGTAATTTCTGATGATTCTTTTTTGTTTCTGTGGTATCTGTTGTTACATTTACACGTTCGTGTCTAATTTTTTTATTTCGCTCTTCTCTATCCTTTTTTTTTTTTTGGTTAGTTGGGCCAATGGTGTGTCAATTTATTTATTTTTGCAAAAAAAAGCTCTTAACTTTGCTGACATTTTTTGCTTCAATTTTGTTGATTTCTTCTCTAATTTTAATTAGTTATTTTTTCTTACTAGTGTTGGGATTCTTTTGCTGTTGTTTTTCTAAATCCTCGAGGTGCATTGATAGTCTATTTATTTGGTGGCTGTTCAATTTCTTGATGTAGGAAGCGATTGCTGTAAACTTTCTTTAACACTGCTTTCGCTGTGTCATAAGTTTTGATATGTTGTATTGTCATCTTTATTTGTTCTCAGAAATTTTTCAATGTCTTTTTTGATTTCTTCTGACCCACTGTTCATTCAGGAGCATGTTGTTCAGTCTCCATGTGTTTTCATGTGTTCTAGAGATTTCTGAGTTGCTGACTTCCAGTTTCATAGCATCACGGTGCAAGAAGATGCATGCTACAATTTATTTATTTATTTATTTATTTATTGACAGGCAGAGTTAGACAGTGAGAGAGAGAGAGACAGAGAGAAATGTCTTCCTTCCATTGGTTCACTGCCCTAATGGCAGCCACAGCTGGCGCTATGCTGATCTGAAGCCAGGAGCCAACTACCTCCTCCTGGTCTCCCTATGTAGGTTCAGGGACCCAAGCACTTGGGCCATCCTTCACTGCCCTTCCAGACCACAGCAGAGAGCTGGACTGGAAGAGGAGTAACTGGGACAGAATCTGGTGCCCCAACTGGGACTAGAATCTGTTTGTGCCTGCGCCGAAGGTGGAGGATTAGCCTAGTGAGCAGTGGCGCCAGCCTCATCGTATGATTTTGATTTTGTTAAATTTGCTGAGACTTGCTTTATGGACGAGGGTGTGGTCAATCCTAGAGAAAGTTCAATGCACTTGTGAGAAAAATACATGTTTTGTGGATGTAGGGTGGAAGACTCGTAGACATATGCTAGGTCTATTTAGTCTGTAGGTCTATTAATCTGTAGTGTCAATTAACTCTTGTTTTCTTGATGATTTTCTGTCTGGTTGATCTGTCCATTGCTGACAGTGGGGTGTTGAAGTCCCCATTACTTTTGTATTTGATTCTATCTCTCTCATTAGATCCATTAACATTTCTTTTAAATAGCCAGGTGCCCTGTAATTAGGTGCATATTCATTTATAATAGTCACATCTTCTAATTGAATTGATCCTTTAATCATTATGTAGTGTCCTTCTTTGTCTCTTTTAATAGTTTTTGTGTTAAATTCTATTTTGTCTGATATTAGGATGGCCATACCAGCTCTTTTTTGGTTTCTGTTAGCATAGATTATCTTTTTTCGTACTTTCACTTTCAGTTTGCATGCATCTTTTTTGGTAAGATATCTTACTATATATTTCTATTCATCCAGTCTATGTCTTTTAACTAGGAGTTGAGACCATTTATATTCAGGGTGACTGCTATTAAGTATCAATTTTGTGCTGCCATGTTTCCATAAATAGTCTTAATTTCGTATTTTGTGTTCACTTTTACTGGGTCATTTTCGGCTGTCATCTTGTTTCATGGTGATGTAACTGTTTCTTTTTCTGTGTATAGCAAATCCTTGATCATCTTTTGTAGGTTTGGGTGAGTAGTTACAAACTCTTTTAATTTCTTTTCATTGTGGAAGATCCTTATTTCCCCTTCATTCATAAATGAGAGCTTTGCAAGGTACAGTATTCTGGATTGACAGTTTTTTTTTTTTTTTTTTTTTTTCTCTTAGGGATTGGAGCCTATCTTGCCATTCTCTTCTTGCCTGTAAAGTTTCTAATGAGATGTCTGCAGTGAGTCTAATTGGATTTCCTCTGAAAGTGATTTGGCATTTATCTCATGTACATTTTAAAATCTTTTCTTTATGTTTTACTGTGGAGAGTTTTACTACAAAGTGTCATGGTGAAGATCTTTTCTGTTTGTGTCTATTGGGGCTTCTATGTACTTCCTGTACTAGGATATCTCTTTTGTTCTCCAGATTGAGGAAGTTTTCTACTTTTATTTCATTAAGAAGACCTTCTAATTCTTTCTCTCTTTACATGCCTTCCAGAATTCCTAGGATCCAAATTTTGTGTCATTTGATATAATCTTGTAGATCTCCAATCATATTTTTAGTTTCCTATTTCTTCTTTTATTTGGTCTGACTATAATATTTCCCAGAAATTTGTCTTCTAGTTCTGATATTCTTTCTTCTGTATCATCTATTATGTTGTTAAGGTTTTTCACTGTATTTTTTATTTGATCTATTGAATTCTTTATTTCTAGTACTTAATTCTGAGTTCTCATTAATATCTTAATTTCCTGGAAGTGCTTTTCATTTAGATCATGAATTTGCTTCTGATTGTTTCTAAATAATCTGATGATTAATTTTTTTCTGAATTCCATTTCTGGCATATCTTGAGCTCTTCATCTTCACCTTCTATTAATGAAGAGTTGTTGTGTTCCTTTGGGGGGCTCATAGTGTCTTCCTTACTCTTATTTAGGGCTTTTCTCTCATTTTTCATAATCTGTTTTTTTTCTTTTTTTGTCTGGTTAGTTTTCTCTTTAATTTGTGTGTTTGGGCTTGTGGTGAGGTTTCCCTCTGATATGAGCTGCTATGTATCTGTGTATTGCAAATGGAAGTATGCAGTCCCACCTCCCGGAACCCAGCTCACTTCTCAATCATGGTGGGGAAAGGTATGAACTCCAATGTACTGGGCCCTGCCTATTCAGGCCTGGCTCACTTCTCACTGGTGCATGGAACGAGCTTGAGCTTGCAATAGTCAGGACTTCTCCTTGTTGTTCATCTTGGGTAGCAGGGAAGAAATTACTCTTATATGTTGTGGTCCTTGTTCCTGGATGAGAGGTGTTGTGAGGTGGCCCCAAAACTGATGGGAATGTGGACATGAGGCAAAGGCAGCAGCCCCAGGCTTATGTTTGAGCATATAAACAATCCATATGGCTTCTCCCAGCCAGCTTCAGGTCTGGTTGCCAGGATGGAGGGATGTATATGGGCAGGGGTTGCCCAACTTCTTTGTTTGTTCCTCTATGCCTTCTCTGTTTTCCTATGTGGAACTTCAAAAGCAGTTCAGCAAACTCCTCTTCCCACAGCTGTCAGCCGCTCTGTGGACTCATGATTTCATGTATAACCTGGTCTGCTGGGGGCTGGCATCAACCTCCATGTTCCTCATCTCTGCCTTGTCTCCTTCCTTTATTTAATTTTTGCAAAAACATAATTTCAGCTCACTGTATAATCACAGGCTTAAGGCACCACTAATCATAATATTTAACTAGCAAAAGCAGAAAGGCCAAAGTTCCACAGGAGCATACACAAGGACTAAAAACAACAATCAATTCTCAAGGGTTTTTTGTACATTATTTTACATTAACTACTATGAATCAGAGAAAACATATGACATTTGTCTTTTGGGCACTGGCTTATTTCACTAAGCATGATGATTTCCAGTTGCATTCAACTGTTACAAAAAGACATGATCTCATAATTTTTACGACTCTGTAGTATTCCATAGTGTACGTATACCACTTTGTCTTTAACTAATCATTAGTTGATGGACATCTGAGTTGATTGCATATCTTAGCTACTGGGAATATTTTCTCTTCATCCTTGCCCCAGCATTTATTTTTTTTTTTTTATCTGTATGAGATACATTCTAATTGGGGTGGAGTGAAACCTCATCATCGTGGTTTCTATTTGCATTTCTTTGATGGTTCATGATCCTGAGCATTTTTTTTAATGTGTCTGTTGACCATTTGATTTTCATCTGTTGAAAATTACCTGTTCAAGTCCTTTGCCTATTTCTTGACTGGATTGTATGCTTTGTTGTTGAATTTCTTGGGCTCTGGATTTTAGTCCTTTATGAGTTGCATAGTTTGCAAATATTTTCTCCCATTTTATTAGTTGCCTCTTCACCTTGTGCAGTGTTTCCTTTGAAATTCATAAGCTTCGATTTATTTTAAAAAAGACTTATTTATTTATATTAAAGGCAGAGTTATAGAGAGGTCAGAGGCAGAGAGAAAGGGGGGGGGGGGGCTTCCATTGGCTGATTCACTCCCCAGATGGCTGTAATGGCTGGAGCTGGGCTGATCCAAAGTCAGGGACCAGGAGCTTCTTCCTGGTGTCCCACATGGGTTCAGGGACCCAAGGACTTGTGCTGTCTTCTACTGCTTTTCCAGGCCATAACAGAGAGCTGGATTTTGTTTTTCAAGTCTACTCAGACAATATGTTATGATATTTTTCCTTCTTTTATCTTTAAGCAAACAACTCTATTTTATTTCTTTAAATAGAATTTAATGGTTTTTTTTTTATTATTATTTTTGACAGGCAGAGTGGACAGTGAGAGAGAGAGACAGAGAGAAAGGTCTTCCTTTGCCGTTGGTTCACCCTCCAATGGCCGCCGCGGCCGGCGCGATGCGGCCAGCGCACCGCGCTCATCCGATGGCAGGAGCCAGGAGCCAGGTGCTTTTCCTGGTCTCCCCATGGGGTGCAGGGCCCAAGCACCTGGGCCATCCTCCACTGCACTCCTGGGCCACAGCAGAGGGCTGGCCTGGAAGAGGGGCAACCGGGACAGAATCCGGCGCCCCGACCGGGACTAGAACCCGGTGTGCCGGCGCCGCAAGGCGGAGGATTAGCCTGTTGAGCCACAGCGCTGGCCTTCTTTAAATAGAATTTGAGAGACAAGTTTACTTCATGTCTGGGGCTTGATAAATATCATTATCTTAATATTTTTGTGTCTGTTGGCATTTTCTTGCTAACTCATATTCAGTTTGTTCCCTTGTGTCTTTTGATTTTTTAGTCCATGAATTATGTGATTTATTTTTGATTATTGCATTGAATAAAGGGTTACTTCTCTCCTTTAGCAATAATTTTTGTTTTATCTTATTTATACTACAGATTTAATGTGGGTCTTATAATTATGAGTTCACAACAAAGACATTTTCTTCCCGCAGGCATGGTGGCTGGGGAAGAATTTTTATTTGTAAATGTCAGGTGTATTTTTATTTACTCCTTAATATGAAGATGTAGTATCTTTAATCCCACTAAATACAAATTCCTCAATAAATTCCCTGCCATGTTTGCAAAATCCAAGACTTTAAATATATTTCTTTATTTTTAAAGATATATCTTATTTATTTAAAAGGCAGAGTGACAGAGAGTGTGCAAAAGACATGAAACGGAGATCTTTGATGTGCTGATTCACTCTCAAAATGGCCCAAATGGCCAACCTGAGCAAGGCTGTAGCCAAGAACCCTGAATTCCATCACCGTCTCCCATCTTCTACTGCTTTCCCAGGTGCATTAGCAGGAAGCTGGATCAGAAGTGGAGCAAGTGGGACTGGAACTAGGACTCTAATATGGGATGCTACCATCATAGGTAGTGGCTTACTCTTCTGTGCCACAACACTGTCCCCAAGATTTTGTCTTCTATATCTTCAAACCCATAGTTCCCTGAAAACTTGTAATTTGTGTAAATCTGTGATTAATCTCAACTAACCTGTAGCAACCCTATGCTTACATTTGGAGTTTTCTAGAGAGTTTGGGGACCCTTGTTCACACCTGAATAAACTGTTCTGACTAAGGTTGTATGTAGCACTGAGCTAAAATTTGAGAGAGACAGGAAGCAGCTTGTATAAGATTATCAGTATTATCTACAGAAAATGAATAGATGGTTGGCACTTGGCTACTGCTTTATTCTCTTTATATCTGCAATGGAGCACACTAATGCAGAATGTTCTCAGTTGCAATTACAGTGCAATATGAAAAAATCTCCTTCAATGAGGAAAATGTTCCTTTGAGACCAAACTAGCTATTCGTGGTAATAATTAACAATCTGAAACAAAGTATATTTGCAACTAAAAAAGGACCCTGGTGGCTGTGTCTGTAAGTCTTGGACCTCTCTGATGTTAGCCTGTGTTTCTTTCTCCTACTGCACCATACATTTTTACCTTATTAAAGTCTCCTGTGGAATACTCTATGGAGTATTGTGTGCACTTTCCATTATCTGACCCTATGTAATCGCTGCAAAAGCATTAGGCAGACAGCCTCAGGGCATCAGCCACCTTCAGAACATGCTTGCCTCCTCCTCACCTTCCGAGCTTCCTATTTTCTTCTTTTTTTTTTAATCTCAGACTTTTTGATTTCTTGCCAATTCAGGTTTCCATTTAAAAATATTTTTAAAATATTTTATTGAGTATTTTTTTTTCTTTTTGACAGGCAGAGTGGACAGTGAGAGAGAAGGACAGAGAGAAAGGTTTTCCTTTTTGCCAGTGGTTCACCCTCCAATGGCTGCCACGGCCGGCGCGCTGCGACCTGTGTACTGCACCAATCCAAAGGCAGGAGCCAGGTGCTTCCTCCTGGTCTCCCTTGGGGTGCAGGGCCCAAGCACTTGGGCCATCTTCCACTGCACTCCCTGGCCACAGCAGAGAGCTGGCCTGGAAGAGGGGCAAGCGGGACAGAATCCGGCGCCCAGACCGGGACTAGAACCCGGTGTGCCGGCGCCGCAAGGCAGAGGATTAGCCTGTTGAAGCTCAGCGACCGCTTATTGCATATTTTTAGGTACTTTCAGTGGGACAGTGAAAGTTAATATAGAAAGAAATTTGTAACTACAGGTGATACTACTTTTTTATTTTCTCTTCGGTGCTAAGAATTATTTTTGATGAAGCGATTACCCAATACTCATTTTTCATACAACTACAAGTATCAGTACTCATACAACTACTGCTACTACTTCAACACACACGCATATGCACACACACACACACACACACTTTGCACCATGTATAAGTAAGTTAATGTATCTGACTTATGTAAAGAGGAAATTACTCATGTTTGAACATTTAGAACATTTCCAAAACATTCTCACTTTTGTTGCTGCAGTCAAATGGGCCATCATTTAAATATGCTTTACTTTGGACTTAGATTCCATCCCATAGAGAACAGTAAATAACCATGACATAGATCTACAATTCTCATCCTAAAGTGAATGACTTAATATATCATCTTTTTTAACACTAACTGGTTGTAATGAAAAAGGAAGGAAAAAATGATGAGTGGGTTGGAAAGTTGCATGCCAATTCAGAAAGGGTGAAATAAGAAAAATCCAGAGAACCAAAGGGAAAGTTAACCACTTGTGTTTAGTTTTCACCAATATCCCATGACGTTCTGTGAAAAGAAGCACCATCGTTTGATCTGACATGTTTCGTTGGCTGGACTGTGTCTACTTGGCAAACAAAAAAGGATGGATAACTTGTTATCCATGTGACACTACCGGCTTGGCTTCTTTTTAATTGGCACCTCGCCCTGTTCAGGTAGTGGGTGGCAGAGCCTCAGTATGTGCTTTTCAGCTGGTTTCCTTCAAAAAGATTCTAAGCTTCATTTCTGAGTTTAGGAGATTTTAGTTGGTTTCATTTGTAGAAAACCTACAAGTAAACCTTTCACCTGAAACAAGATGAAAGACTGCTTCACATAGAGAAATCATCCAGGGGCCCAAACAAGGAGACAGTTGGAGATGTACTATTTAAAAACCTGTTCTCCTGGTTCTGAGAACTTAAAAGAAGGATAAAAATTTCTATGTGGAGTTCAGAAAGGGTGAAATAAGGGCACACAATCTAGCAACTTCTTTCCTTTGGTCCTGTGCCCTTGGAGTGAGTTGAAGAGACTATTTAATTCCCTAAGAAGCACATTGCTGTGAACTAAACTAACTGAATGTAGAAATAATGTTTCAAGAGCAAGATTTTTAAAATAGGAAATGCCTTAATTGAATGTCTTTAAGAGAAAAATCTGCCAAAATACTTTGGAGGATTGAGTAAAATTCAGACATTTTAATTAAAAATAAAATACAGTTGATATGCCTCTGTTTCAAGTTTGAGTTTAGTGGTAAAATTGGCAATGAGAAATGACTGCTGTTAGATTCACAAATAATAGTTATTTCTGAGCTATTTTATAGTCTCATTAAAGAAGTGTCAATAGGCATAATATAGATGTAAATTCATCTTCATACATAGAGACAATTTGACTAAATATAACCTAAAGTGTTTTCTATTTATTACACCCATTCGAAGAATTGCCTTGTAAGTTAAAAGTTGAAAGATCTCTTTTGATGGCATTTGTCCCTGTTCCTTTCACCTTTAACATTATGTAAGACCCCCTTATATAAGACACACATACACACACACACACACACACCCCAATAGGAATGGATTGTTCAAATGGCCCCTTATTTCTTGTTCAGTTCTTTTGATAGTGGGAGAATTACTGGAAATAGAACATTGTTATTTCATGCTTAAATATATAAAATACATGCCCCTTGTAACAATTTTATGTATCAGTAAAGTGCAAACAATTTGAAAGCAAATTATCTAGATTAATTCTCTGCTAGCTCTGCAATGACAAGTCAAGCAAGGTTCATGATTGTCACAGACATTGGTTCTTTTTCTGCAAAATAGCAGTGATTGTATCTAATTCACACAACTGAAACTGTTATATTTAACACTCATTAAAAATACATACACAAATCAATAAATATGATAGATCACATTAACAAACGAAGAACAAAAACATATGATTATATCAATAGATGCAGAGAAAGCATTAGATAAAATTCAACATCCTTTCATGATAAATGCCTTAAGCCTATTGGGTATGGCAGAAATATACCTTAACGCAATCTAGGCAATATTTGAAAACACACAGCCAGCATCACATTGAATGGGGAAAATCTGGAAGCATTTCTATTAACATTCAGAACAAGCTCTGGAAATTTTAGACAGAGCCAATGGGGGAAAAAAAAAGAAGAAATCAAAGAGATACAAATGGGAAGGGAAGGAGTTAAATTACCCCCTTTTGCAGTTTACAGTTGATATGATCACATACATAGGGGAACCAAATAAAAGTTGCAGTACATAAATTCAACACACAAAAAACAATAGCCTTTGTATATAGAAATAATGCCAAGGCCAAGAAAGAACTTTTTGGGTCAGTGCATCCACAATAATTTTGAACAAATTTAAATATATTGTGACAAATATAATAAAAGCTGTCAAAAATATCTGCAAAAAGAATTAGTAAAATTAAGGAAAGAAATAGAATAAAACAAAAAAATCAAAAAATCTTCCACATTCTTGGATTAGCAGAATTAACATAATCAAAATGTTCATACTACCCAAAGTGATTTGCAAATTCAATGTGATCTTAATCAAAATACCAAAGATATTCTTCTCAAATCTATAAGAAAAGACAATAAAATTCATATGGAACAGCAAGAGGCCATGAGAATTTTAAATAATCCTAAACAATGAAAATAAAGCTGGAGGCATCATAATATCAGATTTCAAAAAAATATTACAAGGCAGTTACAATCAAAACAGCCTGGCACTGGTAAAAATAGATATCTGGACCAATAGAACAGATGAGAAATCCCAGAAATTGATCCACTCATTGACAAATGAGATAAAATCATTCCCTGGAGAAAGGATAATTTCTTCAACAAATGATATTGGAAAAATTGGATCCCTGGTTGCAGAAGTTTGAAACAAGACCCCTACCTACCGAAAAGTCAACACATAATGAATCAGGGATCTAAATCTAAGACTTGAAACCATCAAATTATTAGAGGAAAAAATAGTGAAAACACTGCCAAACATTGGCAATGGCAAGGACTTCTAGGATAAGATTCCAGAAGCACAGGTAATAAAAATAAAAAATAGATAAATGAAATTACATCAAGTTAAGAAGTTTCTGCACAGAAAAGGGAACACTCAACAAAGAGATAACTGACAGAATGGGAGAAAATATTTGCAAACTATACAACTGATAAAGGATTAATATCCAGAATATATAAGGAGCTCAAGAATCTCAACAACAGAATATACAGTCAAGGAATGGTCTAAGGATATAAACAGGCATTTTTCAAAAGGTAAAAGACAAATGGTCAATAGATACATGAAAAGATGCTCCAGATCACTAGCCATCAGGGAAATGTAAACGAAAAGCACAATGAAGTTTCACTTCACTCCTGTGAGAATGGCTGTCACTCACAAAATAAAAAATTAACAAATGCTGGAGAGGATGAGGGGGAAAAGGTTCCCTAATACACCTTTGGCTGGTATGTAAACTAGTAAAACCATTATATGGAAGACAGCATGAAGATTCCTCAGAAATCTAACAGATTTACCATATGAAATGAAATCAGCATATGCAAGAGTTATCTCTATCCCCTTGTTTAATAGCAACTCAACTAGAAATATCTAAGATATGTAATCAATTCAGGTGCCCATCAACTGATGACTAGATAAAAAAAAATGTGGTATATATACATTACCCAACATGAAAATCCTGCTTTGAGCTTGTCCACATGTTTAAGACATGCACTTCCTTCAAAATATGTGTAATTGTTTCCTCTCCTTTCATACCAGTAGCTCCACATACATCAAATAGAGGTTAATTAGAGGCTGCATACTTTGAGTAGCAAGTGTCCTGCCTCATTCCTCTTGCACCACAAAATCACATCTTGTTTAAAGCAACACTATTCACAATAGCCAAAATATGGAATCAGCCAAGGTGTCCATCACCAGAAGAATGGATAAGGAAAATGTTATTCAGTAGCGCATGTTGTCAGCCAGTTCACAAAGTAGTCTAAACCTTCCAATCCAAAAGTAACATATGTGGAGTAGAATAAAGTTCACAGGGTAGTGGTCTTTGAATCTAAAACCTTGGAATCAACGTTCCTAGGATCGTATTTTATATCTGTGTTGACGTGGGAAAATTCCCAAGGATTTTATTGGGGTGTAAGAACATGTGAAAATTGCATAAGATGACTATCTGTCAATATTAATGAACAGTAATTTCATATTTATGCAATAGAAAAATACCATCAGAATGGAACCCAGACAGAAATTTTCTAGTTTAACAAATTTATTTTATCTAACAGTAATTAGATAAGCAGAGTGGCTTAGAAAGGTTATGATGAGTAACCATTTTGTCACTCTGGTTCAATTAATTTATTTTAAGCATCTGCTAGTTCTCATATATCTCTAAAAAGAATAAGCCAATAAAAAGATATAATCCTGGCAACTTTCTCTGAAATTTTTGAGCTTTTATGTATACATGATATAAATGAAGATATCCTGAAGGAACTTTTAAATTAATAATAAATTGAAAATAAATTATATGTATTATTTAAAATTTTAATTATAGAATATAATCATCATTTTCACAGAATTTCACTCATCCTACCATTGGAAATTCATTATATAGCTCATTTGAAATTATAATGCATTCACACTAGAATTATAGAGACACAAGCATATACATGCATAATAGTTATTTTGTTGCTGTGTTAACTTTATATTGATTTTGTGTATACATATGAATATATGAGCATATGCAAAATTGTTTCTGAAAGTAAAATATCAAACCTATTGTTGACGTTAAAAGTCATAAGACATCAATGAAGAAAGTCTATATAGTGGATAAGAAGAAATTCTTTCTTCCCTTTATCATATGGACTCTTGAGGAAGCTGATTGTCAGGCTGATATGTGATATGTGTTGTTTAAAATTGTACAGTCTGTTTTTTCTCTTAAATTGTTTAATCCCAGATGTTGCATAATACTAATAGTTTGTTTTGGCAAATTCTTTTATACAGATTATAAATCCAGGAGAGTTTCTAAAGTTTTGACAGATAAAATTATTTTTATTTATCATATGAAACGTGTTTCAAGTATTCATGCTATGATGTGATTAAATCAAGCTAATTTATGTGTGTGTTATCTCACCTAGTTATCTTTTTTGTGGCGAAAATATTTACCGTTAAGCTTAACACTTAAGCACAGTTTTCAAGAGCACAATACGTTGTCATTAAGTTGAGACACTATGACATAGAAAGTTCATTTGTATTTATTATAGCTGTATTTGTTTAAAGAGAGTTTTTAAAACAATAATGAACACAACTAACTATTCTGAATAATATATTACTATAGAAATATTGCATGCTAATAACTGCCCAACTCATTTTTATTTAAATACCTGAAATGACAAAAACTATTTACTGCTTTTTTTTTTTTTTTGGACAGGCAGATTTAGACAGTGAGAGAGAGAGAGACAGAGAGAAAGGTCTTCCTTTTTCCATTGGTTCACCCCCCAAGTGGCCGCTATGGCTGGCACGCTGATCCAAAGCCAGGAGCCAGTGCTTCCTTCTGGTCTCCCATGTGGGTGCAGGGCCCAAGGACCTGGGCCATCCTCCACTGCACTCCCGGGCCACAGCAGAGAGCTGGACTGGAAGAGGAGCAACTGGGACAGAATCTGGCGCCTCAACCGGGACTAGAACCCGGGGTGCTGCGCCGCAGGCGGAGGATTAGCCTAGTGAGCCGCGGCGAAAGGTAGAGTCACAGAGAGAAGTACACACACAGCCATATATATGTGTGTGTGTGTGTGTGTGTGTACAATAGAGAGAGAGAGAAAATTTTCATCAGCTATTTCACGCCTCAAATATTTGCAACAGCTGGAGCTGTGCCAGGCTGAAGCCAGCATCCTGGAACTCCTTCCTGGTCTTCTACATGAATGTCAGGAACCCAAGTTCTTGGATCATCATCCACTTCCTTCCAGCCATATTAGCCGGAAGCTGGATCAGAAGTGTTACAACAACTCGCTGCAATATACTGATTATAACTAAAAAATAATGTTTGTAAATGTCAGGGAAAGAACTGTGTAATCAAATGCCAGCTACTTCCTAGAACCAATAGCAAAATCTAGCACATCAATGAGCGTTCTTTGTGTTTAAATTACCACACAGCACAATGAATACGGGCTTTTATAATAGGAGACATTTATTGACTTGCATTATTAGATGGTTCAGACATAAAGATTTCCAGGTTGTTTTTATTCAGTGAATCATCATTGAACCAGTAGTTGGCATTCCACGTTTTCATCTTCCTCAAGGTAAAATGGCCAGAGAAATCCATTAAAAAGGACAGATTAGCCTAGCTTCAAAGAAGTATTAGAAAGGGAAAAGAAGTGTTCTTTTCTGAAACTTATAATGCACTCCTGCTCTTTTTCTAATTATATCAATTTAGAGTGGCATATCCTTTCTTGAGCAATTCCAATTGGCTGGAGGAATACCCTAAAATAGCTTATTTAGGTTTGATTCCCAAGATCATTTAGGTGACAAGGGAAACTAAACTTGGGTTTCCAACTTAAAATTTTAACTGATATCAAAATGCTTTGATATTCATATTTTCAAATATTTTCCTATCACTCCCCTCCTCTGCCTCAGGAAAAACTTAGGGAAATACATGCTTCTCTGCTCAGAAAGTAACCCAAAACAGAGAAAACAAGGGATCTGGAGTACAGATGACCCACAATGCAGAAAGATGCTGGCAATTTCTAGGATGTTCATGAAAGCTATCTTTGGTTATCATTGTTAAAGATAAAAAACAATTCTTTTAAAGAAAAAAATGTGCAAAACAACATCTCATTACAGAAAAAATATTACTAACACTCATTTAACATGAAATGATGTTCAAATTTAATGGTTAGAAAATGTTTTTAACAGTCTGTACTCTAATTTTATCCACTGCATTTACCATTGTTATGCATTTTCCTACAGCTCAGTAAGTTCAAAATTTGTATTTTATTTAACATTCAATTTTTTAAAACTTTTTATTGACTAATATACAATCTCTCTGTTCCACAAATGATTGCCTTGACATGCTAATTTTCATCATTTTTATTCTATTTTTCCTAAGACACAAATTTAAAGATTTATTTATTTATTTGAAAGGTAGAGTTAAAGAAAGGCAGAGGAAGAGAGAGGTCTTCCATCTGCTGGTTCACTCTCCAATTGGCCGCAACAGCCAGTGCTTCACTGATCCGAAGCCAGAGGCCAGGGGCTTTTTCCAGGTTTCCCATGTGGGTGCTGGGGCCTGAGGACTTGGGCCATCTTCTACTGCCTTCCCAGACCATAGCAGAGAGCTGGATTGGAAGTGGAGTAGCTGGGACTGGAACCAGCATTCCTGTGGGATACTGGCATTGCAGGCGGTGTCTTTACCTGCTATACCACAATGCTGGCTCCTAGGAGCCAATTAAAAAAAAATCCCTCCTAAATATTTTGGAATTTGCTTAATATATCATTCATAGGAAACTGTATTTCATCTATCACATCTGTGAATATGTACTTAAAATGCCATCTCATATTTTACTAAATCTCCTGTGGTGTAGGCTGAAATATTGGGTAGATAAGCCTATCATTATGTTTTGTTTAGAAAGTTATATCATGTCAATTAAAGCTGCCAAGGATACATTTTGTAACACATTTTTATACTTTTGTTATAAATTGAAAGCTGAGTATTCGCTAGTATAAACTCTGTAGACTAAATTTTCAATGTGTGCCAAGAATAGACTAAAAATTCAATGAACTGTCACCTGTCAGCTATTTTACAAAGTAAAACATAACCCTTGAAGCCCCATGCAGGCTCCTTTTTGATTCTATCCCTGTCCCTCAATGCTCAGAAAATTGCTCTACAGAACTTTAAATTTATTATTCATTTATGGATGAGAATCTCAGCTCACTACTTCCCATTTCATTGACCTTCGGCAAAGATCATTCTCTTTTACTATCTCATATCATGTTAGAATTTTTAACAAGAAGACTTTAAATAGTACGTGACATATTTATTATAGAACTATTTATATACTATGTGATCTACCCATGTTAATTGGCAATATGGCAGTATTACTAATAGTATGAGAAGTGTACCATGAATAGAAAAAAGAATTTTCATGAATTTTCTGAAAGAACACTGATTTCACAAAATCATGAATTTTAAATCACATTTTTCTTCATTGTCAGTAGGAGGTTAACTAGAATTAAGGTATAGATACTTGATGTAGTATTTATGATGCCTCCATCTCATATCAAGGAACATGAATTCACATCTAGTTTTGTTTCTGACTCCAGCTTCCTGAAGATGCAGACCCTGGGAGGCAGCAGTGAGTGTTCAAGTGTTGTGATTCTGACACCTAAGTGGGAGAAGAATTAATTTCCTTGGTCCCCGTTTCAGCTCCTTGGCCATTGCAGGCCTTTGGAGTATGAAAGAGCAGTTGATTCTCTCTCTCTCTCTCTCTCTTTCTCTCTCTCTTTCTCTTTCTCTCTCTCTTTCTCTTTCTCTCTCTCTGTCCTTCTGCCTTTAAAATAAATATATAAAACATAAGAATAAAAATAAAAAAACAGGTGATTAGTTTTTATTTGAGATTCTATCACAGAATCTGAATACGCAAACTCACTCACTGTCTCATACAGGTATAATAAGATAACAGTTATGAGAACGTGTACCCTTGACACGTAGGGTTTAGTAGCAGGTAGGAATAGGCAGGATGTAAGCCAAATAGGCAAGATACCATTGGAATCACAGATTTCCAGAAGGGTGAAGTTAGGAACAGCAGAAGCAGACATAATTTAAAATTGACTTACTGATAAATGTATGAATTATGTTTTCACATTTTACAAGTGAAACTGATGAAAATAATGTTCATGTATCCAACTATAAGGAATGCTAGTATCATGGCACTGTGAGCAAAGAAAATGATAGAGAGCTTGGAAATTGAGTGACTATGGAGTAAAAAAAGCAATTGAACTATGTACCAGCTCTGTGGAAATGTGCTGATATCTAGATTTCCATTTGAGAAAGGATGTTGAAAATTATAATTCAGGGGGCTAGCGCTGTGGCACAGTGGGTTAAAGCCGTGGACTGAAGTGCCGGCATCCCATATGGGCACTGGTTCTAGTCCTGGCTACTCCTCTCCTGATCCAGCTCTCTGCTATGGCCTGGGATGGCAGTAGAAGATGGTCCAAGTCCTTGGGTCCCTGCACCCACGTGGGAGACCCGGAAGAAGCTTCTGGTCTCTGGCTTCAGATCAGCACAGTTCCAGCCATTGTGGCCTTCTGGGGAGAGAACCAGCGGATGGAAGGTCTCTCTCTGTTTCTTCCTCTCTCTGTAACTCTGTCTTTCAAATAAATAAAATAAATCTTTAAAAAAATGTATAATTCAGCTGAAACAGAGGATATTTCTGTTAATTTTCTTTGTTAACCATTAGGTTGTTAACAATTTCAAACAGAATAGTTGCAAGAATTAAAAAAATACCATTACTCTTCATGCAGATTCAAATTTTAAGTTTGATATTCTTGCTTTACTGTTTGCATTGTCTATCTCTAACTTTCTATGTACATGTGTATGTATGGTTGCATATGTATCTATTTATCTGTAGATGTGTATACATATATATATATATATATTCTGATATCAGGAAATCTAATATTTATTATAATATTATACAATATATTATATTCAAACTTTGCCAATTTCTTAATTAAAATGTTTTTGGCAATTTTCTCCTATTTTAGGATATAATTCAGGATCTCTCCTTGCTTGCAATTATTTGTCTTATATTTTATTTCATTTGCTAATTTTTACCAGAGACTTTTTAGAAATCTATTTAGGTTTTTAATTTATTTCACTATGTTTTGTCATTTTCAACATTAAGCCAATTTTATGACTTCATTGATAGATAAAAACTATTCAATTTTCTGTTGTATAGTGTGATGTGTTGGATCATTTAACATTGTATATTGATAAATCAAGATACTTGAGTTATATATCATCTCAAATGGTTAATGATTTTTGAATGCTAATTTTCTATGCTGTAACTTATTTATTTATTAATTATAGCAGTTTTCTTATAAAGCCTATGATCATGTCATCTGCAAATAGGAAAGATTTTATTTCTTCCTTTCCTATTCAGATGTGTTTTATTTCATTCTCGTGCTAGATTGCTTGGACTAGGACTTTTAGTCCCATGTTGACAGGAAAGATATTTTGATACTGGATTACATCTGGAGTTTGATGTATAGCATCACACTATACACAGTTCTTTTAGAGCAAATCTGAGACAAAATGTGAAGTATGTCAACCATAAAGCATAAGATTTAATATGCGTTTAACCCTAATTTATTTCCCAATAATTTAATTGAGATGTTGAAGACTAGTATTTACTATGGTTCTTTTGTGCATTAGTAGCAGATCTCTGAACAAGATTCACTAGGGTTGAAATCATGTGTAATTTAATGTCAACACTACAGACTAAGAAAGAAATTACAATGTAATCTTGATTAACAGGGTGATTTGTAAGTGTATGACAGGGTACTTACCAACAGATCATTTGGGTTGTAAATTACTGAATATGAAACCAAGGTAGAATCTCACGAATTAGATGCAGTGTTAATTTTAGCATAGATGCACATCTGCAGATCCTTAGGTTTCCAAATCTCTGTCCAAGTGCATAGATACCAGGTATGAAGAATTAGATTAATTTCAGATTCCATTGACAATCAAGTAACATTATTTCTTTGTTTATGTAACTGAATATGTCTTTGAAGGGAATAAAAATGTAATTAAAATGTGTGGAATTAAAAAAAGAAGAGATTAACAAAGCCACAGGTCACCAGAAAGCATCAACAAAATTCCATATCTTAGAAGGTAAAGGATAAATTATAGAAATAAGTGCCTTAGTGGTAAAACCAGTGTACACTATCTAGATCCCAATTTTAAAGTTAAACCGAATTCAAGTTATCCTAATTTGCAGAAATTATAGCAAGCATTAATCAGAAGAGGGCAGCAAAGAGCTATTAAACCCAGAGAAATCATCCAATTTGCAAAGTGAAGAAAGGGGATTACCATGGATTAATTTACATGGAAAATGCCCTTCTACATGGGTTTCAGACTGTGTCAGAGTTGTACACCTAAGGAGACCTCTGATATCCTACATGTTATTTCCCCCCCCCACCCCCACCCCCCGGTTTTCTTTCTATCTCTCCAAATGTTTCTTCTTAGTTTTCTTATCTGAACTGTTGCTTTGTCCTGCACATACCTTATTTTTGCTCTCTGTACTCTCCGTCTTTGTATTTTAATCTGCACTATGGTTTGGATATGGCTTGAGTGTATCTCCCAATGGTTCATTTGCAGGAATCTTATTCTGCAGTAAGCTAATGTTGAGGCGATCATTCTGTTAGGAGATGGGACCTAGTAGAAGCTGATTAAGACATTGGAGGCACCACCATCAAAATGAATTAGTGTGATTTTTACAGGACTTCATTTATCTTTACTCATAGCAAGCTGTATAAAAGAAGGTCTCACCCTTGAATTGCTCTTGCTTCCTGTCTCACAATGTGATCATTCTTGCATGTACTTCTGTCATTGTAATGCCATCTGCCATGAGGTTCTCCTCAAAGGCAAGCAGATGGGACTACCAGATATTGGACTTTAATACAAAGAACTGGTAAGTAAGTAAGTGGTAGGCAAGTGGGCCTCTTTACTTTACATAGTATCCAGCTTCAGGAATTTTGTTCCAGCAACATAAAACAGATTTACATGCTCTCTTTTCCATTTCCATGTAAGAATTATCATTATGCCAACAGAAATCTCTGCTAGCATATACAGGTTGAAGTCATTTAGAAAAACCATGCCATCTTTTGATTGATGTTTTGAAGTAGTTAACACTGTGTTCACTTAAAAAGCCTCCTTTGCTTCCAAGCGGATTCAATTTCTAATACAGTCAGCAATCTCTTGGTCAGAATAATGGCTGTTTCACTAAAGGTCTCATCTCTTAATTGTACCATCACCTTTTGAAATCACTACACTGGAAAATAAGCTTTCAGCATGTGACCCTTTGGCCAAATGCATACAAGCCACATCCAAATCATAGAGAAGGAAATAAATTAAAATAAAAAGATGGGGGTCGGCACTATGGCGTAGTGAGTAAAGATACCACCTACAGTGTCAACATCCCATAAGTGCATTGGTTTGAGTTCCGCTGCTCCACTTCTGATCCAGCTCTTTTTTATGGTCTGGGAAAGCAGTAGAAGCAGTAGAAGATGGCCCAAGTCCTTGGGCCCCTGCACCCACATAGGAGACCTAGAAGAAGCTCCTGGCTCCTGATTTCAGATCAACTTAGCTCTGATCATTGTGGCCATCTGGGGAGTGAGTCAAGAGATGAAAGACTTCTCTCTCTCTCTCTCTGCCTCTGCCTCTCAGTAACTCTACTTTCAAATAAATAAATAAGTATTAAAAAATACAATACAATAAAAACTATCCTCTCTGAAAGAAGTAAAATTGTAAAAATAAAAGATGGAGGTTACTAAAAGCAAGAATCAAGTAGACTTAGTCCAGCACCATTGAAAACAAGCATGTAAATGAATAGAAAAAAAATGATCCAGGGAAAAGCAAAATCAAAACCAAAAAACTGAGAAGAATTTTCAGAGAAGTAGAGAGGCATCTGTGCATTGTATTTTTTGTAATATATGCTTCAATGAACTTCTTCCCAGTCTCCCACATGGGGCAGGGGCCCAAGTACTTGAAACATTCTCTACTGTTTTCCCAGGTCATTTGCAGAGAGCTGGATGGGAAGTGGAGCAGCTAGGACACAAACATTTAACCATAGAGGATGCTGGTGCCACAGGCTGCAGCTTAACCTGCTGTGCCACAACTCAAGCCCCAGGGACCACTATTTAATACACTTATTGATCTTCTCAGTATTTGGAAATATTCACCCTATCTTGCTCAGAATGCACTCTTTTATTAAAAGATGTTTATGATTCTGTTTTATTCCTTCTATTGTTTCCTGTTAATTAGTGTGTGTGTGTGTGTGTGTGTGTGCGCACGCGCATGCGCACGATTTCTATTTCTTCTAGCTATAAACAAAAACTGATATTTAGGATAGGTCATCTATCAATATTTCTATTCTTCTCTCTACATCTTTTTTTGTAGGTGCTCTGTTTACAACCATTTTTAGCTGTTATGTACCTACTGAAGACTCCCAGAATCCCTATTTTTTTTTCCAGATATAAAAAGACTTCTAAGAATTTGTGGGGAAATAGACTGTAAAGCTAATTTTGTCTTGGTACAAAATAATTTTGAGAGACTTGTATTGTAGTGTAGCAGATAATCAGATAGCTAAATTTTTTTTAAAAAATTTAGAAATTCATGCGTAGTTTTTTTTTTCTGTAACACTTTTTTTGTGAATTTCTTGAAGACCCCTTGTATCCAGCTAACATTTTTTTTTCTTTTTACTTAAAAGGCACCTTGGTAACTCAAACATGTTCAAAATTCAGTGCTGAAACATCTTCTCTAATCCTGATATTTCTGTTTTACACAGATCTGTCAGTTTTTGGAAACATTACTGAACATATACAAGCCTGAATGCTGGAATTAGTCATGACTCCTCCCTCTACCTTTCCTTTCATTGTTCACAATAAGCCAATCCTATTTCTTCATTTTCTCAAAAAATATTTAACTCTTCTTCTCATTGTCTGTTAGCATTTATTTTCCTCTTATATTGTTATAATAAAATTCTAGTAATCTTTCATATTCTACTTTTATCTTATCATCCATAGCCTTCTGAAATTTTCCTTTTAACATTCACTATCTATACATTTCTCTGCAGTTTATCCACTGAAACTATACAAATGTTGAATGATTTTAAAAGTCTATTATTGTCCCACTTCTATTATTCTTCTTGCCAGAGGTCTTCCTTCTCTGCCTCTCATTTGCTTCTCGCCAACTATAGAAACAAAAATAATTTTATAAAAATAAAATAATAATAATGGGGAGCACTTAATCAGTATTTACTATGTTGCCAATTATGGACATTTCTTGAATCTATGACTCTCCTGCCTCATTGTGTTGGCTATTGTTTCTCTTGCATACCTTTGAATATTGTTCATTTACCAAATCCTGTTCTTCAAATCAAATGTCAATTCTGTCCAGATTTGGTGACCCTTGTTTCTGTTCCCATACAAGTTCTGCATTTCCGAGTCTGAAAACCACAAAAAAGCCACTGGGTAGAATTCTATAATCACAGCAAACTTAAGGCTTAACATTTTTCTGTCTACCAATTACCATTGGGTATACAACACAACATCAATGAAGGTTGACATACATATGTACATAATTTAAGGGTTTCTAAACATAGTTGAAATCCAGGTGCCTACATAACCAAGAAAAAAATAGTGTACTAGTTTAATCATCTTTATACTTCTTTTAGCAATGTAACACTAAGTTCAACATTTGAAACTGTGATAAAATTAGTTTCACATTTTCTTTATGTTATCTTTTGATGTTTATTGGCATCTTGTTATCAAAAATTATTAGAATCAAGATATAATTTTTGTGGGCCTTCAAGTTGTCCTGATTAGGTATTTTCACTAGGTATTTTTTTTTAAACATTTGTTTATTTATTTGAAAGGCAGAGTTACAGAGAGGCTGAGGCTGGTGGTAGTGGGAGGGTGGTCTTCCATTCACTGGTTCACTCCCCAAATGGTTGCGACCACCAGAGCTGGGCTGATCTGAAGCCCAGTGCCAGGAGCTTCTTCCAGGTCTCCTACGCAGGAACAGGGTCCCAAGGACTTGTGCAATACTTTATTGCTTTCCCAGGCCAAAGCAGTGAGCTAGATCAGAAGTGGAACAGCTGAGACTTGAATCGGCACCCGTATGGGATGCTGGCACTGCAGGCAGCGGCCTTACCCATTGCGCCACAGTGCCTAACCCTTTACCAGGGATTTTTTTAAATGAAGTGTGTCTTAGCTATTTTCCTCTAAGATCATCTCTAAAATTAAATTATATTTAGAATAATAAGCCCAAATCTCAAGCACGTAACTGAGTTATCATGCTAGCATATAATGTCTTAGACAAATCTTTCCAGCTTTGGAGCAAAAATAAGTGGAACCCCATTGTCTTGAATTTGTTCCAGCATCTTACCAGGCAGGAACTAAAATCATGGCCAGATGTTATTAATTATGTGTATTTTGAAATAAAGCTTTATATATGGAAAAGTCTCTATTTATATATGCAAAACTTGGATCAGATGACACAATTCATTTTTATACAAATGTAATCTAATTTTCTGTTGAGAGACAAAGTAAGTCAACAGTGGTCCAAAAAAAGAAAAGAGAAATCTATTCTCTAGCAATGATTTTTTTAAAAAAATTAAAATTTTTGGCTGGCACCGTGACTCACTTGGCTAATCCTCTGCCTGCAGTGCCGGCACCCCGGGTTCTAGTCCCGGTCGCTCCTCTTCCAGTCCAGCTCTCTGCTGTAGCCCAGGAGGGCAGCAGAGGTTGGCCCAAGTGCTTGGTCCCTGCACCTGCATGGGAGACTGGGAGGAAGCACTCGGCTCCTGGCTTCAGACTGGCGCAGCGCTGGCCGTAGTAGCCATTAAAACCAATGGAAGGAAGACCTTTCTCTCTGTTTCTCTCTCACTGTCTGTAACTCTACCTGTCAAATAAAAAAAATTAAATTTTTTAAAGATTTATTTATTTTATTTGAAAGGCAGAGTTACAGAGAAGAGGGAGGAGACAGAGCAAGAGAGAGATCTTCCATCCACTGGTTCACTCCACAAATCGTAGCAACGGCAGGAGCTGTGCCAGGCCTAAGCCCTCAGGAACCAGGAGCTTCTTCTAGGTCTCACCCTTGGATATAGAGGCCAAGCACTTGGGCCATCTTCCTCTGTTATCCCAGGCATATTAGCAGAGAGCTGGACAGGACATGGAGCAGCCTGAACTCATATGGAATGCTAGTGCTGCAGGCAGTGCTACACTCAGCTCCAGCCCCTCTATTAATAATTCTTAAGCTCCTACTTAAATCATGATTTTAGGTATATCCTATTCAATGAATCCTATTTGGCTATTTTTCTTGGATGTTTCTCTGACAGATATATGTCAAGTCTTCCTTCCTTGTTTTGATTCATATTTCTGCTACTACCTTTAACTTGTACTGACATCATTTTATATAAAATTTATGTTAAAGGAATTACAATTTATAAATGAAAGGAATGCTCTCTGAGATCATATTTTCTTAAACTAGGATTAAATATAACTTTTCTTAACAAGATTTATTAAGAATGTATCTGCATTCATTTTGTAAGAGATAATATTAAAATAAAAATCATGCTAAATATATGAGTAGATTCAATTTGCTTATCCTAATAGCACGGTGTGTCTTGAGAAAACATTTTCACATTTTCTCTCCTTTACAAAGGGAGATTTAATAAGAGAATGGATAAAGACAATATAATCTGCTTAGCATGGCAGAAGCATTGACTGTTATACACAGCTAGGAAGTATAATTGTTTGAGCTTCTCTGGCCAACACATTGAGACATTTTTCTAGGGGTCACTCATGGGGGTATGTTTAAGCAGTGTTATTTTTTATTTCAGAAAATAATTTGATGGCCCCTTCCTTTTATTTCCAAAATATACTGTGTCTTTAATACTCGTGAACAGATACATGATTCATGGGCTAGCATGTGATAGATTCAGAGTAAGTAACCAACAGCACAGAATAGGCATGGAATGAGCACAACAGGTTAAACACCTCCATTAGATGGAATGCATGTCAGCCTGGTAACCGGTTCAGTACAGATTTTGAGCATAAGTTTATGTGACATTTCATAATTAATGTCATGGTTTCATTTCACATTAACCTGCACAAGCAGTAACAAGATAAATGACTAATATTATTGTATTTGCTGTCAAATATTTCTATTTGGTTTATACTGAATTTAGAAAATTACCATAACATTCTCTGACTTAAACATATAAATAAAACTGTTATGAAATTCCAATTCCACATTTTTAGGTATAATATTTGTTGTAGATAAGAGAGAAACAGAAAAATTGAATAAGAAATTATTAATCGGGGGGGCGGAGCCAAGATGGCGGAATAGTGAGGACGCGCACTAGCAGTCCGCAAAAAGATAGTTTAATAAAAACAGAGTTACTGTAGCCTCAGGAAAAATCTCACGGAAAAAATGCAGTGGAAATTCTTCCGGACCCAGTGAATGAGACGCAGAGGACCTAGGGGAAAGTAAGTTTGCGAACGGCAAATCGTGCCTTAGTGGCACGGGAGCTGCCGGGAGGGACGGGAACCGGACGGAACACAGTCGCCATTGGAATCGAGCGCTTAAACGGGAGCCGATACAGGGATCCCGAGTCACTGGCGGGGGGAAGCAGACGCCAGGGGGGAAACAGCACAATTGAGGCGAGCCCACACGGACACTAGCCTCTTTCGTTGCCCACCCTGCTAATTCTAGCTGGACTGAACGCAGTGGGACGGCGCGCCCGCCGGCTGAACCGGAAGCCGGGCGGAACACAGTCGCCATTGGAACAGAGCGCTTGAACGGGGGCCGATACAGGGATCCCGAGACACTGGCAGGGGGAAGCAGACGCCAGGGGGGAAACAGCACAATTGAGGCGAGCCTGCATGGACACTAGTCTCTCTCGTCACCCACCCTGCTAATTCGAGCTAGATTAAACGCAGTGGGACAAGGCGCGCCCGCCCATCACTGAGGCAGACGGAACCAAAAACCCGAGGCTGTAGAAACCTGAAGGGGATCCAAAAACTGGGAACACACCGTGCACACAAACTCCGTTACCTTGACAACCCAGAGAAAGAGTGTGGGGAAAAAAAAAAATGCCAAATAAAAACAGATTCCGAGGGAGCAAGATCAAGGAAGACGCTATGATGACCCCAAACGGAAAAGACACCCCAAGTCAGGATTGTGAAGATAATGAGATAGAAGAAATGCAAGAAGCAGATCTCAAAGAATTGATAAGAACATTAAGAAGTTCTCAAAAACAAATTCTTGAACTACAGAAATCTTTAATGGATAAGATAGAAAATCTCTCTCGCGAGAATGAAGCACTACGGAGAAATCAAAACGAAATGAAACAACTAGTAGAACAAGAAGCTACGAGAGTGACAAAAAATCTTAATGAATTGAAGAATTCAATAGATCAAGTGACAAGCAATCTTGAGGGCCTTAAAACCAGAATGGGTGAAGCAGAGGAGAGAATATCGGACCTAGAAGACAGAGAACAGGAGAGGAAACAGTCAAACCAAAGACAAGAAGAGGAAATTAGAAAACTAAAAGATATTGTCGGGAATTTACAGGATACTATTAAAAAACCCAACATTCGGGTTCTAGGTGTTCCTGAAGGTATGGAGAGGGAGAAAGGATTAGAAGGCCTTTTTAGGGAGATACTAGCAGAAAACTTTCCAGGCTTGGAGAAAGACAGAGAAATCCTAATCCAGGAAGCTCATAGAACCCCTAATAAACATGACCAAAAGAGATCCTCTGCACGACATATTGTAATTAAACTCACCACAGTGAAGCAAAAAGAAAAGATCCTAAAATGTGCAAGAGAGAAACGTCAGATTACTCTCAGAGGATCTCCAATTAGACTTACAGCTGACTTCTCAACAGAAACCCTACAAGCTAGAAGGGAATGGCGAGACATAGCCCAGGTACTTAGAGAGAAAAACTGCCAGCCCAGAATATTATACCCTGCAAAGCTCTCATTTGTGAATGAAGGTGAAATAAAGACCTTTCATAACAAACAAAAATTGAAAGAATTTGTTGCCACTCGTCCAGCCCTGCAAAAGATACTTAAAGACGTGTTACACACAGAAACACAGAAACACGACCATCAACATGAAAGAAGGTAAACGAAGGGAACCTCACGGCAAAAGATCACAGGGAATTCAAAGCATACATTAGAAAATATCTGGCAAATGGCAGGGCAAACCTACCACTTATCAATAGTCACATTGAACGTTAAAGGTCTAAACTGTCCTGTTAAAAGACAGAGATTGGCTGATTGGGTTAAGGAACAAAAACCATCTATTTGCTGCCTACAAGAAACACATCTTTCCAACGAAGATCCATACAGACTGAAAATAAAAGGATGGAACAAGATATACCATGCCAACAGAAATGAAAAAAGAGCGGGTGTAACCATCTTAATATCGGACTACATAAACTTTAACACAAAAACTGTTAAGAGAGACAAAGAGGGGCACTATATAATGATTAAGGGATCAATACTACAGGAAGATATAACAATTCTCAATGTATATGCACCTAATTACAGGCCACAGGTTTATTTAAAAAATTTGTTAAGAAACTTAAAGGGAGACTTAGACCCCAACACAATAGTACTGGGGGACTTCAATACTTCACTCACAGATATTGACAGATCGACAGGACAGAAGATCAACAAGGAGACAGTAGATTTAAACAACACTATAGCCCAAATGGATCTAACAGATATCTACAGAACTTTTCATCCTACAAGTAATGCATTCACATTCTTCTCAGCAGTACATGGAACCTACTCTAGGATTGATCACATATTAGGCCATAAAGCAAGTCTCAGCAAATTCAAAAGAATTAGAATCATACCATGCAACTTCTCAGACCATGAGGGAGTGAAGTTGGAAATTAGCAACTCAGGAATCTCTAGAGCATATGCAAACACATGGAGATTGAACAACATGCTCCTGAATGAACAATGGGTCACTGAAGAAATCAAAAGAGAAATCAAAAATTTTCTGGAAGTAAATGAGGATAACAGCACAACATACCAAAACATATGGGATACAGCAAAAGCAGTGTTAAGAGGAAAGTTTATATCAATAGGTGCCTACATCAAGAAACTGGAAAGGCACCAAATAGATGAGCTTTCAATGCATCTCAAGGATCTAGAAAATTTGCAGCAAACTAGACCCAAATCTAGTAGAAAAAGAGAAATAATCAAAATCAGAGAAGAAATCAACAGGATTGAATCCAAAAAAACATTACAAAAAATCAGCCAAACGAGGAGCTGGTTTTTTGAAAAAATAAACAAGATTGACACCCCATTGGCCCAACTAACTAAAAAAAGAAGAGAAAAGACCCAAATCAGTAAAATCAGAGATGAAAAAGGAAATATAACAACAGACACCACAGAAATCAAAAGAATCATCAGAAATTACTACAAGGACTTGTATGCCAGCAAACAGGGAAACCTATCAGAAATGGATAGATTCCTGGACACATGCAACCTACCTAAATTGAACCAGGAAGACATAGAAAACCTAAACAGACCCATAAGTGAGTCAGAAATTGAATCAGTAATAAAGGCCCTCCCAACAAAGAAAAGCCCAGGACCAGATGGATTCACTGCTGAATTCTACCAGACATTTAAAGAAGAACTAACCCCAATTCTTCTCAAACTATTCAGAACAATCGAAAAAGAGGGAATTCTCCCAAATTCCTTCTATGAAGCCAGCATCACCTTAATTCCTAAGCCAGAAAAAGATGCAGCATTGAAAGAGAATTACAGACCAATATCCCTCATGAACATAGATGCAAAAATCCTCAACAAAATTCTGGCCAATAGACTGCAACAACACATCAGAAAGATCATCCACCCAGACCAAGTGGGATTCATCCCTGGTATGCAGGGATGGTTCAATATTCGCAAAACAATCAACGTGATACACCACATTAACAGGCTGCAGAAGAAAAACCATATGATTATCTCACTAGACGCAGAGAAAGCATTCGATAAAATTCAACACCCTTTCATGATGAAAACCCTAAGCAAACTGGGTATAGAAGGCACATTCCTCAATACAATCAAAGCAATTTATGAAAAACCCACGGCCAATATCCTATTGAATGGGGAAAAGTTGGAAGCATTTCCACTGAGATCTGGTACCAGACAGGGATGCCCACTCTCACCACTGCTATTCAATATAGTGCTGGAAGTCTTAGCCAGAGCTATTAGGCAAGAAAAAGAAATTAAAGGGATACAAGTTGGGAAGGAAGAACTCAAACTATCCCTCTTTGCAGACGACATGATTCTTTATTTAGGGGACCCAAAGAACTCTACTAAGAGACTATTGGAACTCATAGAAGAGTTTGGCAAAGTAGCAGGATATAAAATCAATGCACAAAAATCAACAGCCTTTGTATACACAGACAATGCCACGGCTGAGGAAGAACTGCTAAGATCAATCCCATTCACAATAGCTACAAAAACAATCAAATACCTTGGAATAAATTTAACTAAGGACATTAAAGATCTCTACAATGAAAATTACAAAACCTTAAAGAAAGAAATAGAAGAGGATACCAAAAAATGGAGAAATCTCCCATGCTCATGGATTGGAAGAATCAATATCATCAAAATGTCCATTCTCCCAAAAGCAATTTACAGATTCAACGCAATACCAATCAAGATACCGAGGACATTCTTCTCAGATCTGGAAAAAATGATGGTGAAATTCATATGGAGACACAGGAGACCTCGAATAGCTAAAGCAATTTTGTACAACAAAAACAAAGCCGGAGGCATAACAATACCAGATTTCAGGACATACTACAGGGCAGTTGTTATCAAAACAGCATGGTACTGGTACAGAAACAGATGGATAGACCAATGGAACAGAATAGAAACTCCAGAAATCAATCCAAACACCTACAGCCAACTTATATTTGATCAACGATCCAAAACCAATCCCTGGAGTAAGGTCAGTCTGTTTAATAAATGGTGCTGGGAAAACTGGATTTCCACGTGCAGAACCATGAAGCAAGACCCCTACCTTTCACCTTACACAAAAATTCATTCAACATGGATTAAAAATTTAAACCTACGACCCGACACCATCAAATTACTGGAGAGCATAGGAGAAACCCTGCAAGACATAGGTACTGGCAAAGACTTCTTGGAAAAGACCCCAGAAGCACAGGCACTGAAAACCAAAATTAACTACTGGGATTGCATCAAATTGAAAAGTTTCTGTACTGCAAAAGAAACAGTCAGGAAAGTGAATAGGAAACCGACAGAATGGGAAAATATATTTGCAAACTATGCAACAGATAAAGGGTTGATAACCAGAATCTACAAAGAAATTAAGAAACTCCACAACATCAAAACAAACAACCCACTTAAGAGATGGGCCAAGGACCTCAACAGACATTTTTCCAAAGAGGAAATCCAAATGGCCAACAGACACATGAAAAAATGTTCAAGATCCCTAGCAATTAGGGAAATGCAAATCAAAACCACAATGAGGTTTCACCTCACCCCGGTGAGAATGGCTCACATTCAGAAATCCACCAACAATAGATGCTGGAGAGGATGTGGGGAAAAAGGGACACTAATCCACTGTTGGTGGGAATGCAAACTGGTGAAGCCACTATGGAAGTCAGTCTGGAGATTCCTCAGAAACCTGAATATAACCCTACCATTCAACCCAGCCATCCCACTCCTTGGAATTTACCCAAAGGAAATTAAATTGGCAAACAAAAAAGCCGTCTGCACAGCAATGTTTATTGCGGCTCAATTCACAATAGCTAAGACTTGGAACCAACCCAAATGCCCTTCAACAGTAGACTGGATTAGGAAATTATGGGACATGTACTCTACAGAATACTATACAGCAGTCAAAAACAATGAAATCCGGTCACTTGCAACAAAATGGAGGAATCTAGAAAACATCATGCTGAGTGAATTAAGTCAGTCCCAAAGAGACAAATATCATTTGTTTCCCTTGATTGGCGATGACTAACTGAGCACCAAAGGGGAAACCTGTAGAAGTGAAATGGACACTATGAGAAACAGTGACTCGATCAGCTCTTGTGCTGACTGTTGTTGTACAATGTAATACTTTATCCATGGTAGTATTTTTTTTTTCTCTTTATCCTAGTACTAGTGGTTGAACTCTGTAATTAACACACAATTATACTTAGGTGTTTAAATTTTAACCAAAAAGTGATCTCTGTGAAATATAAGAGTGGGAATAAGAGAGGGAGGAGATGTAAAATTTGGGACATGCTCAATCGGAACGGCCCCAAATGATGGAGTTAGAATTGTGCCAGGGGTTTCCAATACAATCCCATCAAGGTGGCATGTACCAAGGCCATCTCATTAGTCCAAGTGATCAATTTCAGCTCACAATTGATCACACTGATAGGTCTAAGAGTCAAAGGGATCACACAAACAAGACTAGTGTCTGCTAATACTAACTGATAGAATGAAAAAGGGAGAGAATGATCCAACATGGGAAGCAGGATACACAGCAGACTCATAGAATGGCAGATGTCCTAAATAGCACTCTGGCCTCAGAATCAGCCCTGAAGGCATTTGGATCTGGCTGAAGAGCCCATGAGAATATTTTAGGCATGGAAAGCTAAGACACTCTGGAAAAAACAGAAGACCTAAATGAAAGATCTATGCGAGTGAGATCCCAGTGGAAAGAACGGGGCCATCAAAGAAGGAGGTACCTTTCGCTGAAGGGAGGAGGGAACTTCCACTTTGACTATGGCCCTGTGGGAATAAGATCGAAGTCGGCGAACCCTAAAGGCTTCCATAGCCTCGGCAACTCATGACCAGAGCCTAGGGAGATTACTGACGCCATAAACAAGAGTGTCAAATTGTTAAATCAACATCAGGAGTCACTGTGTACTTACGTCTCATGAGGGATCTGTCCTTAATGTGTTATCCAATGTGAAGTGATGCTATTACTAGTACTGAAACAGTATTTTTACACTTTGTGTTTCTGAGTGGGTGCAAACTGATGAAATCCTTACATAGTATATATTGAATCGATCTTCTTTATATAAAGATAATTGCAAATGATTAAAAAATCTTGGTGTTAAATTGGAAATCGCATAGACAATTAATCAATTTTTTTAAAAAAAAATCATGTAGGATCTCTGTCCTTAATGTGCTGTACATTGTGAATTAATACTATAACTAGTACTCCAACAGTATTATCATTTTGTGTCTCTATGCGAGGGCAAACCGTTGAAATCTTTACGTAATATGTACTAAATTGATCTTCTGTGTATAAAGAGAATTGAAAATGAATCTTGATGTGAACAGAAGGGGAGAGGGAGCGGGAAAGGGGAGGGTGGGGGGAGGGAGGGAAGTTGTGTGTGGGGGGTGCCATTGTGGTCCATGAGCTGTTCTTTGGAAATTTATATTCTTTAAATAAAAGCTTTATAAAAAAAAAAAAAAAAGAAATTATTAATCATGTAAAGGGTAAAAATAACAGTTTCTCCCATGAACTCACTGAATCAACTGCACTGGTAGGCTTAGTTTCTGCCCATAATAACTGGCACTCCTTATTCATTTATTTTTCCATTAGTTTACTGATTTTGTATTCAATGAAAATACTGTAATAGTTACTTATCTATCATTGCAACTTTATTCCCTTTTTGAGTTGGATTATCGAAAGGACTCTGTTGCTATATGGACTATACTCAAATGAAGCTTTAATAAAGGCAATCAGAATGACAGGTTGGAGAAAAAAAAAAAAACACAACAGGTAAGTATCAAGGGGGTTTAAGACAACCAGGCTAAGATTTCAAGGAGTTCTGTCATTTCTAGGATGGGGTTTCTCTCAGGATTACAAACCACAAACATACGCTTGTATGTGATATAATTTTGGTATCAAGGAAGCCGAGGTTAAAGTTTACTGAGGTTTTTTGTTTGTTTCCTTATGTGTCAGTTTCCTTGTTTCTTTGCTGGTTTTCAATACTCCACTAGTCAAATAGACAAAACCAGATAGGAAATCTGGTTAAAATAAATGCAAATTATCAATCCATACTTTTTTAAAGATTTATTTATTATTGGAAAGGCGGAGTTACAGAGATGCAGAGGCAGAGAGAGAGAGGGCTTCCATCCGCTGGTTCATGCCCCATATGGCCCTAATGGCTGGAGCTGTGCCTATCCAAAGACAGGGACCAAGAGCTTCCTCTGGGTCACCCACGTGGATGCAGGGGTCCAAGGACCTGGGCCATCTTCTACTGCTTTCCCAGGCCATAGCAGAGAGCTGAATTAGAAGCTGAGCATCAGGGACTGGAACCAGCACCTGTATGGGTGACAGAACTGTAGGCGGTAGCTTTACCCACTACACCACTGCACTGGCCCATGCATACATTTTCTATAGACAATGTTGTTATGTACCACAGGAGCCTCAGGGCTATTGATTACAGAAAATAAATACAAATATGTGATTATCCCTATCTTGGCCAAGAGTTAATAAAATGGAGTTATGGTAACATGAAGCCATTTTAAATGAGCTGCAAGTTAACCCTGTGCTACTCATTATTCTTTACTTGAAAAATATGAGGTTCAATTGCATTTTACTGTTTTTAAAATGTGAGTGCCAGGTTACTTGTCAGGGTGTAGGGATAAGCTTTCTCATTCCTGAGGTGAGTCACTGGCATAGCAGAGTTGCCGTAAGTAGTCTGACACAGATTATTGTAAGGGTTAATATTATTTTTGCCCTTCTAGACTGCTTTTCACCATGCTCTGTATTTTTCTGTCCTCCAAAAGTCTAATCTCTTTCAAGTTCAGAAGTGAGGTCTCCAACGATCTAGCTGCTGGTGGAGTTTGATCAATGAGAGCCACCACAATGAGCTTTGTGACTGAGAGAAAGTGAGACTGGGCCAGTTAGCCTTGCTTCATTCCTGAGGAGTGGAGGAGAGTTCTTAGTGTCATCATCTGTGTAATGATATAGTGCCCATTTGTAGACTTTATTCAAGCAGTTTTCTTTATGGTATACAGCAACTGTTCCTTTCTCTTTTTAAAAGATTTTAAGCATTTTTAAATGTTTTTAAACATTTTCTATATTAATTTCTTTTATTTTGCTACCTGGAAACTTTTTATTTAAGTTATACAAACCATGCATTTCATATATACAAATTTAGGAACATTGCGTTCCTTTCTTTTTATTCAACCATTCATCTTTAGGGTGAAATGGTTGATTGCCATGTTAATTTTAGGAACTCTAAAATCCTTTCTGTTTTCCTTAAAGTTCAATGTAATGTAAAAATATTAGGAAAATGGATGAGTATTTAGCCAAACTATCAAGGTGTCACTTAAGATGTCTGCATCCCACATCAGGGTACATAGATTTGATGTCCAGCTTGGATTCCTAACTCTAGTTTCCTGTTAATGCAGACCCTGGAAAGTAACAATGATAGCTGAACATCACAGTCTCATGTCACCCCATTGGGAGGCTTAGATTATTTCCCTGGCTCCCAGTATCAGCCAACCCTGTCCCAGCCATTGTGGGCACTTGCAGTGTGAATCAGTGGATAGAAACTCTCTCTCTTTTTGTCTGTCTGTCTCACTCTCTGTGTCTCAACTTGAAAATCAATTAAAATTTAAAAAGAATACTCAAAATATTCTTAAACAAAATTTCTAATTACCAATTCTTGTCTTCTAAACAAGCTGTATGCAAGGTTCTTTCATTCTTTATTCTCCTTGTGTAGGATTCTCTTCTCCACACTACTCCACCTTTTTCCATGATTCCCTCTAAACAAACTAATTTTTTAATTTCTAAATTTCACTATGAATTATTCCCTCTAGGAAGTATATCCTGTCCCCAGTAATTAAGTTGTCTTTTCCATCTGAGTAGTTACACAACATATTCTACATCTATTGTAATATTTAAAATACTGTACTGAAAATTCTTTTGTCTGAATTTTGATTAAACTGTGGTTCAAAGAGAAAAAAAATAAACATTTGATACAATTATCATGTGTTAAAAACTCATTCCAGTGTCTAAAGCATGGTAAGCACTAAATAAATATTGAATTGAACAATTAAGAATAAATATAATTTTAAAAGAAATGCATTTGTGTTTCATACCCACTAGTTTAATGACACTGAAACATTCCAAGGAACTGAAACATTAGAATGTATTCTTTTTGTCACTGGGAATGTATGAATTTGAGGCTAAGACACTTTATATCTGTTTTCTGTGAGTCTGAATACACACTATGTTGTTGTTTATATTGCAGAGCAATGTGTCTTAATCTTAGGTTCTTTTCTATTACTATTTGATTTTCACTCTATAGTTGATCATCTCCATAGCTTGAATTAATATCTATAGGCTGATTTTTCCTATTAAAAGTTTCCTACATAACCTACACACTTGATATTTTCTTCTATACAAAGAAATTTTCATTAAAACAATATTTGGTCTGTCTCCCTCTTTCTCTTTTACTAAAATAGGAGAAGCAATAATATGTGATTGATGATATGGTGAAACAACTAGATTTGTATTATTTATTTCCTATTTGGGACCTGTTTATTCAAAGAAGGAATCTAAGCTCACATAGGTTGGGTCATATCGTAAGCTTAGCAGATCTGTTGCTTGTGGAGGAAACTTATGGAGTCCAAATATTGTCTATCAATGGAGGTTAACATGGATCCATCTCTTGAATTATTAATTCGAGGAACCACTGTAGCTTTACTGTCATACTAGATCTTCCAACATTGCTTTGCTTGTGAAAATTATTTTATTTTGATTCATTATCATTTGACTTCAAATTTCAGCAGGAAGGATTGGTTTTAATTATTCAGAGAACTGAAAGCTCTAAGAACTTTCACAATTATATCTTCAGTCCTGACCTCTCCTCTGAGCTTCGTCTCATGTTTACAATAAATTCAACTGAAAGTTTAATAATCATATTCAGATATACCAAAGACTTATCAAATTTAATACTTAAAAATATTGTTCCCTATATCCCACAAAAAGGTTGGCCAAATGCTTAACATTGAAGACAAGAAGTCAACAATTAATTTCTAGTTCAAATGAGCCTTTTTTCCTTCTCAGTATATTTTTATAAAAAAATATTTATTTGTTTGAAAAGGAAAGAGAGAGATGTTACATCTGCTGGTTCACTCTCCAAATGGCCCTACTTGGGAGCCAACCCAAAGCCAGGAACCTGGAACTGCATGTCAGTCTCCTATATGGGTGCCAGAGCACCGAGCACTTGGGCCATCTTCTGCTGCTTTCTCAGACACATTTGCAGGGGGCTGCTGATCCTCTTTCTACTACAATGCTATACCATGAATAGTAGATGACAAAACTAACATAACTGGATTTCATTGATCCTCCAATTTGTCAATCTCAAGAGAAAAAGACCAACTTTTGAATGTTTTAAAATATTATTGTTGCCCCTACTCTCTTTTATGTTTCCTCCCCTCTCTCAGCCTTCCCACTTTCTAGTTTACATTCCAACCATATAAATATTTCTGTGCCTAGAAAAGCTATGAAATGTAAGAAACTTTGCACCTGATATTCCTTGTACCCTTAATTCTTTTCCCTACTTCCATGCCTACTTACCTTCTTTGTGCCCTTAAAATTTACAAAGTTATTTATTTCTCAGAATTTTTTGCTAACCCTGAGCTAGGAAAGGCAGTTTCCTCCACCCTTCTGTAGTCCAACTAGATTCTTTTTAAACTTCTTGATGCATTTTTTAACCAAAATTTTATTTTCCTATTTTTTAAACTGTGTCTTTTCACAGTATGGACTGGGATTCTGTCTTCTTCAATATGCATTTTCATATATAAGAGTCTCCAGGGAGTGAAAAAGGGACATAATAATAAAGTTATTTTAAATTTCTAAACATAGAGCTGCCTACTAATAACCTGTAAAAGGTAGAATTAAGAAACCTAAATTTTATTCTCCAGCTAGCTAGCTTTTATTTTCATTTTGGAATTTCTTTATCTTATTGGTGAAAATGACATATCTTGTATCAGAGAAAGCACTAATGGGTACACAAAATAAATATTCATGCTGGTATAATTTCAAGAATGACAAAATATTTCTTTAACAGCAACATAATTTTAGGAAATACTAATAATAAGTTTACATATAAAGGAAATGGAATCCTGAAGAAATGTAGAAAATACTATTTAAATCTTACCAAATGGAACATGATGCCTTCACAAAGAGGATTATCAAGTTAAAATATCATAAAGGGAAAAAATAGCTGCATTGAATTTTGAAATGGTTGTCCAGAGGAATTTTTCGATGATAGAAACATTTTGATTTAATTGACAGATAAAACAGATAAAGAGCAGTGTAAAAGTTTAATAAAAAAATTCATGAACAAGTGTTCAGAACTGCACAAGGAAAATAAATATCCTCTAGTCACGATATGACTGTCTTGGTTTCTTATTTTCTCACATAAGAGTGAAAATGTAACAGGTTCCCTAATAGCATAGATAGAAAATTACTTTAATCTCATTCTCACCAAATCCATGGAATTGCTAATTGGGTTCTTAAGTCACTAAATAATGAAGCAGATGTCCTCCAAGTTGAATCTATGGAAGGCAATATATTTAACAAAATTAATCTTAAAAAGACTCAAATACCCTTATGGCATACAGATCAACCTGATTATTGCTAAGTGGACTATTAAGCTTGAGTCCATGGCTTCCCTCCTTCTGTCTCCCAAAGAACCTGCCTGAGCAGCCCACAGCTTGCTTACCAACATTTTAACAACACTGCAAATTAGCAGAAATAATAACCTGTAATGTGTTTCAACATGTAAGCTAATAGGTTTATATTTTAATTCCTTATCATTAAAAAGTAAAATATAAAATTTAGCTGAAATAATCTGTATTTTTAGACTTCCAATAAAAATAAAATACAGTCTACTGTAATTATACATTTTATAGGCACATGCAAATGTACCACAAGCAAAGCTGAAATAGAAATAGATTATTATAGATTCACTAGGCTATTAATATATTTTAGAATATAATTCTATCTATACAAGGTATCTATTTTCTTTCTAATATTCTTCAGTGCGATGTATTCCATTGCTTGAGGTTTTATAGTTTATACCTTTATGACTGGAATTGTTTCTTCATGAAATAATGTATATTTCTGTGATGGAATTCAAACAAAATATTTCATGACATTTGTAAGTTGATAATGCACACAATAAAAATTTATGATAGTAACCATAGAAAGTAAAAATATTTCAGTTGTTCATATGAAATAATGTTTGGTGCTGAAGTCTTATTGAATGTTTAATAAAACACATGTTATAAAAGAAAAAAAGCTCTCAGTATGAACTGAATTTCAGAAAATAAAACATTCTGTATAGGTTCTTTCCATTTTTGGAATTTTTTTATTTTTAATTATTTGAAAGGAAGGCAGTGATGCAATGAGAGGTCGGGAGAAAGGGGAGTGGGGAAGAGAGAGATACCCAGCATCTGGGTCTCCCATGTGAGTGACAAGAACTCAATTTTTTTTTTTTTTTCACCTGCTACTTCTTAGGGAGCACATCAGTAAGAAGCTGCAACTGGGAGGGAGTCATGATTTAAACCCGGGCACTCCAACATGTGATGTGAATATTCCAAGCAGCATCTTAACTGCTGTGCCAAAGGTCCTGTTTTAAAGATTTAAATATTTAATAAGGTAGTGTCTCTGGAAATCTTGCTAGCATTTTTATCACATTCCTTACAATTTTATGGTCACAATTCTCACCAGATATTTTCCCGTCCATTAGGAATGCAACCAGTGATTACCTAGTAGTCTCTAAAATAGGATTTCTATCAGCATATGTTGCCATTATTCCATATATAAATCACTATATAAGGTAAGAAGTTTGCAAAAATCTGTTGATATCTCAGTGTGATCCTACAATGCATATTTTAGTCAATAAAATAAGGGTTTTTACAAGCAGTATGAAAGTTGTTTGCTATAATCTGAATGTGTCCCTCAAGTTCATGTGTTGAGAACTTAACTCTCCAGAGCAACAGTGTTGAGAGGGCTTTGGTGAAGAGATCAATGTCATTATTGGAGGAGAGTATTGATTTTCATGAAGTGGGCTTGTTAGAAAAGTGAGAATCATCCTCTCTTGTTTTAGCCCTCTTTTTTTTCTCCCTTTTCTGCCCCCTCCCATTTGCTTCGTGCTCTCTTGACCATCTGCTAGCCTCCATGGATGATGCAACAAGAAAGCCCTTGCCATATCTGGGCCTCTCTGTTCTTTTTGTTGTTGTTGTTATTGTTTTTTCTTTTGGTTTGTTTTTTAATCTTAAAAAGATAGATTCCCAAGCCACTTGGGGAGAAGATGGCAGGAATGATTTTTAAGCTCAGAGGCCTGCTTTTCTGGCAGATGGCAGTGTCTCATCTGGGGCCACACGAGCTCTCCAAGAGACGGATAGAGGACAGCAGAATGAACGCCCTCCTGGGAAACACCCCGGCCACTGTGTCACCGCCCTGGAAGCAGCAGAGTCAGGTCTGGTGAAACACTTGGTGCACAATCCTTCGCTCAGGTACACTTGGCGTGCCGCCGCACCTTCAGGGCACACTTCTGCCTGGTACGCTAATGGAAGCACTCTAGCACCTTGCAGTTCACACCCAGGCCCAGCACCTGCTTGGACAACTGGTAGTCATTAGTCACCGCATACTTCTTGGGTTCCCGCCATACCCCGTGGGCCGGAGCCCTGCCCAGGCCAGGTCCGCCAGGTGCACCTGGTAGAGGCTCAGGACCCCCCTGTTCCTCTGCAGTCTCAACTTCCATGGCCCCAGCGGGGTGCTCAGAGGCGGCCCCAGCCTGGCCTGTCCAGCGGCACCTGGCGAGGGCGTGCCTGCTGGGGGTGCACCTGGTGGGCCTCTATGTTCTTTTTTTTTTTTTTTTTTTTGACAGGCAGAGTGGACAGTGAGAGAGAGACAGACAAAAAGGTCTTCCTTTTGCCGTTGATTCACCCTCCAATGGCCGTGTTGGCCAGCGTGCTGTGGCCAGCGGCGCACCGTGCTGATTCCAAGGCAGGAGCCAGGTGCTTCTCCTGGTCTCCCATGCGGGTGCAGGGCCCAAGGACTTGGGCCATCCTCCACTGCACTCCTGGGCCATAGCAGAGAGCTGGCCTGGAAGAGGGGCAACCGGGACAGAATCTGGCGCCCCGACCAGGACCAGAACCCCGGGGTGCTGGCGCCGCAAGGCAGAGATTAGCCTATTGAGCTGCGGCGCTGACTGAGCCTTTATGTTCTTAACGAATTATTCATTATTCAGTTCTAAGCATTCTGTTATAGTGAAACAGCACACCAAAAAAAAAAAAAAAAAAAAAAAAACTCTTTTTTCTGAAAATTCTCATTAATAAAAAGATTTAAAAAAAAAACCACCAAACTGGAGCAAGAGAGCCCCAAATTTGTTACTTTGCTATAAATCAAAGTTTAAGTTAAAATGTTACTTTTTAATAGATATTATGCAAACATTTCTTATTCTTTCCATACTTTAAATTTTATAATTTTATCCTTATGATGCACACATTATGAAGCATATGATTTGGCTGATATTTGTGTTTTACATTCCTAGTGAAATTTTTTTCCTAAATTTATCCACCTTCATATTTGCTATCTATTTCTTGTTCCAACTGATGTTTGTGAAAATTTTCTGATCGCAATGAGAAGTTTATCTTTATAGTTTATTTATATTTATTTATTTGCAAGCAGAGAGAGAGAAACAGAGAGCTTCCATTTGCTGATTCACTCACCAAATACCCACAATAGCCAGAGCTAGATCAGGCCAAAGCCAAGAATCCAGAACTCACCAGATTTCAGCAACCTAAACATTTGAGCTATCACTTATTTCCTCAGGGTGCATATTAGCAGGAAGCTGGACTCAGAAGTGGAGCTGAGATTCAAACCAGGTGTTTGAATATGCACTGCGTGAGTCCCAACTGGTGTCCTAACTGCTTTGCTATATGCTTGCACCAGAAGAGTTATTTTTTTAATTCCCTTTAAGACATAAGAATTAAAAGGGAAAAAATAAAAATGCTTCTTTACATGTTTCAAGAAACTATTGCTAGCTAAGTCATTATTCACAAAAATGCATTCAATCTATAGGACAATGGTCAGCAGAAGATTGTTGGCTCAATGAGGACAAACTCTACAGGCACTTTTATATAGATCAATTTTTCTGACAAAACCAACTCATTAGGATGGATGTGACTCCCTGATGTGTTCTCTGGAGAGTAGTTGCAAATCCAGTGAATGGTGAAATACATTTCCTTTCATTTTTGGAAATTAATTTGACATGCATTTTAAAATGATAGATGTTTCTTTGAAATATGATGCTAACATGCTTTGCCAAATATTTTTGTTTGTTTTAGTTTCATGCTCCAATATTCACTGTGGACAGCTCATGTTTACAGATTCTTCTCCACATTTGAGATCATGCACTGCATTTATTTGAAATATTTTTTTACAACAAAATAAACGGTTTATTCCATTTTTTATTTTATTTATTTGAAATCCAGAGTCAGAGAGAGAGAGAGAGACAAACAGCAATCTCCTAGCCACTGAATCACTAACCAAATGTAGGAGCCAGGAAATTAATCTGGGTCTCCCACATTGGTGACAGGGACCCAAGTGCTGGAACCATTACTTGCTGCCTCCCAAGGTGTGCACTAAGTAGGAAGGTAGAATTGAAGTGGAGGTGAGACTTAAACCCAGTCACTTTGGTAAGGCATATCAGAGACCCTAGTGAAATCTTAACTACTAAAACAAATGCCCACTTTTAATTCCACATTTTGAAGTTTTCCACTTTTTGAAGTTTTCTTGTACTTACAAGAGCAAAATGTTTTATTCAACAATTTATTCACTCTGAAACTACAGATGCTATTGGGCCTGTTTACTAATAAAATCGTAAGATGACCCCAGTGCCTACCACTTTTAGTGCAAAAGTGGATGAGTACCATACAAGAAAATGCTTGTTCTATGGACAGATCCAACAGAAAAAAGATAAGTTTATGGACTGTTCTGCCATACTTCATGCCACTGAAAATACGTGATTTGAGATCAGACAAAACAAGAGTGGAAAATGGCAGAGCTATGTGTGGCATGGCTAGTAGTTACTAATGTCATGATCACTGGTTTGTTTTGTCCTGACAATTTGGCAGTATGCCAAGGCCTTACATTGCGATTGGTACAATACAAATTAGGGCTGGCACCGCGGCTCAATAGACTAATCCTCCGCCTGTGGCGCTGGTACCCCGGGTTCTAGTCCCAGTCGGGGCACCAGATTCTGTCCCGGTTGCCCCTCTTTCAGGCCAGCTCTCTGCTATGGCCCGGAGTGCAGTGGAGGGTGGCCCAAATCATTGCAGGAGAAGCACCTGGCTCCTGGCTTCGGACCAGTGGTGCGCCGGCCGCAGTGCGCCGGCCGCAGCGGCCATTGGAGGGTGAACCAACGGAAAGGAAGACCTTTCTCTCTGTCTCTCTCTCTCACTGTCCACTCTGCCTGTCAAAAAAAATGCAAATTAGAACAGTGATCTATGTAGGAAAGCTTCCGTGGGGAGCAGCAATGTGACAACAAACATGGGAAGGGCTACATGGAACTGGGACACAATCAACTTGTATGTCAGATGTCAAGTCATCTAAAAATTATAGATCAATGCCATAAATATATCTGTTGATATACCTCCTATTTCCAACCCAAGCAACTGATCTGGCCTTGTGGGTTCATAACAAAATCAAGCATTGAGTTTATGCTTCACCAAGTAAAGAGTTCAACAAGTAAAAAGTGAAAAAGGCCCTAGATCATTGGAAGATAGTCATCCCAACTGAAGTGAGGTGAAACCTCATTCTTATTTTTAGATTTTATTTCCCCGATGACTAATGATCCTGGGCATCTTATCATGTGTTTGTTGGTCATTTGTATTTCATCCTTTGAAAAATGCTTGTTCATGTCTTCAGTCCATATCTTAATTGGATTGCTCGTTTAGTTGTTATTGATCTATGTTCCTGATTCAAATTTCCTTCTCAAAATTAGTTTTCTAAGAGTCCTGAAAAACTAGTAGTGATCTAAATAAGCGAAATCTAACAAGGATTTTTGGAGCTGTATCATCCACTAACCAGAAGAAAATGAGGACTAAGCACTCATGGTAGTCCTGGACATTAATGTGGATTCAAAACAATGAACAAGATTACTTCCAGTTGACATAACCTATGTTGTGAAATTTTCAGGAGATAAGGGGCTATTAATTAGGAGCCCAGATGAATTGGATGGTTCCCACTGGGTTCTATTGATGTATTTAGAAAAATAATGAAAAAAAAAAGGTGTTAATCAGCAATTAAAGGGAAATATGACTAAAGGGAAATATGACTTTCAAAGCATTTTCTTAACAGGTGCCATTCATTCCCCATAAAGAGAGGGCATAGAAATTGTTAGGCCCTTTAATTATAATTGTAAGATATTGAGAAGGGTGTCACTAATTCTCCTCTAAATAATAGAATTCACCAGTGAAACCATCTGTTCTTGGATATTTTGTTGGAAATTGTCATGCTCTAAATCTTCGGGTCTTCCCAAAAAATATACAGTGAAATTCTAAACCACAAGCCTGTGAAATCAGGAAGTATAGCATTTGGTGGGCGATTGTGTCAAAGGGCAAAACCCTCATAAGTGGGGTTACTGCTGTGATAAAATGCGCCCCAAGGAGTCCTTTCCACCAGTTGAGGAAAGAAGACATAATCTACGAACCAGGATGAATGAAACTTGTTTTTAACCTTCTTAGTCTCCATAACTATGAGAAATATGTTTGTTGCTTATGCTTTACTCAGTTTATTATACTTTGTTATAGCTGCTGAGATGAGTTTGAGGTGGGAGGAGTTTTTTAAATAATTCACTCTCCTTATAAGCAGGATATTCAGATTTTCTATTTCTTCATTATTCTTTCTTGGTAGGTTATCTGAATGTAGAACTTTGTCTACTTCTTCTGGATAATGCAGGGGCCTTTTGGAGCATAATTATTCATAGAAATCTCGTATTTTCCTTCTTTTCCTTGTTGTAATGTATCCCCTTTTGTTTAGGGCTTTATTAATTTGACTTTTACCCCATGGTAGTTATAGGTTTACTGAATTTGTTTCCACTTAAAAAAACAATTTTTGGGAATTCCATGATGGCTAAACAGGGAAAAGACGTGCTACTCTAGATAACTGGAAAATAGAAGAAAAAAGTGGAAGGCATGTATTCCAAGGGGAGAGTTAGAGAACAATCTGCAGTGGAAATTCTACAAGAGGGGTGCAGCGGATCAGTGTGGGGACAAACCACAAGGAGCACCCACACCACACAGGACCCCTGCTGCCGAGACCTGGAGTGAGGTGACAGCAGACTGCAGCAGTCTGTGCCATTGGTGGTACTGATTCCCTTTTACTTTTAAAAACACAATTCATCTTGGAATTGGAGCATGTTAAAATAACAGATTGTCGATAAGACCTTAGTCAAAATCATTAACTGAGGCCTATGGAAAGTTTAGTACACTGACATAAAAGCTCTCATGACCTTTCCCAAGACAGAATTTCTCATAATGTAAAGGACCAAGGTACCATCTATTTTATAGCAAAGCATAAAATGAACACCTGACTCTGGAATATACTTTTCTAAGCACAGTCAGCCCCATCCAAAATATCTGCCTAATAGATTGTGAAGATAATCATTTGAAGAAGCACTTGATGTCTTTTAGAGATTATGCCAAGCAAGGATGAAGTTCTAGCCTCTGGAACACAGCATATAGCTTAAACTAAGGATCATGATATAATGCTACTACTTGAGGAAATCAAGGGATGAAGCAGAGGTGTGCCTACTTCTCGACATACTCAGTAATGCCTTTTAGGATTTGGACTTTTGTCACTATAATATTAGTTTCTGTTGATTTAAATTCCAGTCCTGGAAAAGAAATACTTTAACAGACATAGAAGGTATACCACTAAACTTTAAGCTGCCATCTGATCAATTCAATCAAGCTAAAACTTGCTATATTTAATTTCCTCAGAGAGATTGAATCAAAAAGCTGATGGATAGATGGATGGATAGAGAGAGGATAGATAGATTGATAGAGATAGAGATACAGCTGTACAGATACAGATACTTTTTTATTATTTTTTTTATTTTTGACAGGCAGAGTGGACAGTGAGAGAGAGAGAGACAGAGAGAAAGGTCTTCCTTTTTGCCGTTGGTTCACACTCCAATGGCCGCTGTGGCCGGCGCACTGCGCTCATCCAATGGCAGGAGCCAGGTGCTAGGTGCTTCTCCTGGTCTCCCATGGGGTGCAGGGCCCAAGCACTTGGGCCATCCTCCACTGCACTCCCTGGCCACAGCAGAGAGCTGGCCTGGAAGAGGGGCAACCGGGACAGAATCCAGCTCCCTGACCGGGACTAGAACTCAGTTTGCCGGCACCGCAAGGCAGAGGATTAGCCTATTGAGCTGTGGCGCCAGCCCAGATACATTATTTTTAAGAGAATGTTTATAACAGCAATCTTCTCATGTGAATATGGAGGCTGATAAATCCTACAATGTGCCATCTGCAAAGCTGGAGATCCCGGGCAGGTGATGGTGTAATTCACTCTATGTACAAAGCCTTGAGAACCAGGAGATAAAAGTGCAACTCTGAATTCAAGGCTGAAGGTCTGAAAAGCAAACTGGAGGTAGGGGTAGTGATGTAAAACCTGGAATTCAAAGGCTTGAAATTGAGGCTCTGATGTACAATGGAAGGAAAAGGGGTATTTCTCAACTCAAGAAATGAGAGATAATTTATCTTTCTTTTGTCTTTTCATTCTTTACTGTACTTCAACACTTTGAATGATGTTTGCCCACAGTAGAAAAGGCAACCTATCTTTATTCAAACCTACTGATTAAGCTGTTGCTTAGGATATTTATCCCCATATTAGCACTTTGAGTCCCAGCAATTCCACTTCTGATCTAGCTCCCTGGAAATGCTCCTGGAAACCAACAAATTGACTCAAGAAACTTGAGTCTCTACCACCCACAAGGGAGACCTGGATGAAGTTCCTGCCTCCTTTCTTCAGCCTAGCACAGCCCTAGCACATAGGAAATGGACAATCCGTCTCTTTGGCTTTCCAATAAATAAATCTTTTTTTTTTTTTTTTAAAAAACTCTTTTTAAAAGATTTTATTTATGTGAGAAGTAGAGTTATAGAAAGAGAGAAGGAGAGACAGAGAGAAAGGTTTTCCATCCACTGATTCACTCCCTAAATGGCCACAATGGCCAGAGCTGAACATATGCGAAGTCATAAACTAGAAACTTCTTCCTGGTCTTCCACATAGGTGCAGGGGCTGAAGCACTTGGATCATCTTCCACTGCTTTCCCAGGCTGTAAGCAAAGAACTGGATTGGAAGTGGAGCAGCCAGGACTTGAACTGGTGTTCATATGCAAAGCAGATGCTGAAGGTGGGGGTTTAGCTTATTTCACCACAGCACCGCCCTCCCCCACCCCCCAAAAATGCTCTTTAGCTGAATCCATCCCTACATTGCCTTCAGTAGAAGTTCACTTCTTTACTCAAAATCACATTCATTTCTGAAGCCACCTCCACACACAGACTTGTCCATATGGCATATGAAGACCTTAAACCATTATTCTGGAAATAGTAACCACGAAATGCCATATTAAATCTAGAACACTCATTGCTAATATGACCTAATAGTCCTACTAATTTTTGGAAGATTCTTTAGAAATAATCATATTTGCAGAAAGAAAATCTAGAACACCCTATGCTAACAGTTTGCATCTTTGCTGCAATGCCACCCAGTCACTCTTTGGTCTGGCCAGTCTTCCCTCTTTGTTGCCTCCCCATGTGCTGATAAGGGGAGTACTTCTCAATAAAACTACATCTCAAGATATTCTCTAAGGAACCTGACCCAAAACAAGTGTAAGAAGCATGTGAAAGCTGTGGGATACCTTTTCAGAATATCAAGCAGTATTTATGAGCAGACTCTGGTGTGTATTCTCTTTTGCATTTACTCCTAATGATGACCTATATCAGAGATTTCTATTTTGAAGCATTCACGGTTTTCTGATTTAGCCATTAGTATGACAAGTGCAGTCACAGAATCCACCGTTTCCCTGAGCAAATTACCTGTCTTTCTATAGAAACAGCCCATAGAATTGAAGTGTGAAACTGACAAACCTATTTTTCAAATGAATTTGCTGAGACTCCAGCCAAAAGTAAGACAAAGGAAGAAGGAATATAGTTTACACACAGAGAAATAGATTTTCTGCCTTGACTGCTTGTACGAACTTGAGATGATAAATAAGCTGATAACAGTATCTGTTACTTTCAGGGGAAAAGTCTGTATGTCTCATTTATCTGGCTTCCAGAATATTCAGGATATTTGGATATAGCTTAAGAATTTCCTTCTAACAATATTGATAAGGATTCCTTCCTCCTACACATTACACAAATAACTTGTGATCTGATACAGATTCTCATAGATATATTTTAATATCTAGAAACATTATTGTATCCATTCTTGAAAATTTTATGTCTGTTTTTCTTATGTGATCCCATTATGTAGATTCCATTTATCTTCATGTTACTTTGCTTATGTATTTAAATGTTTATAATTATAAGGTTCATCATATTCTCCCTCTCATGGTCTAATTTAACAAATCTATTTACAGCTTTTAGCAGTTAATTGTTAGGGTTTTAGGAAACCTTCATACAGTTTTCCACAATGCCTGTATTAATTTATACTCCCACCAACAGTGTGCAAATGTTCCCCTTTCTCTGCATCCTTGCAAATATTTAGTGTCTTTTGTCTTTTAGACAATAGCCAATCTAATTGGACTCAGGTGGTAGCTCACTCACCTGTATAATTTGCATTTCCTTGATGATTAATGATGTTGAGCCTTTTTTCATATACCCTAGCCCATTTTTATTTTTTCTTTTGAAAAATATATGCTTGTATGCATAGATGCACAACATACAAACAATCTCTCCTACTCTGTAATTTTTTCTTCAGCGTGTTGGTTCTGCAAGAGCTCTTTTGTTTGTTGAAATCTCATTTGTCTATTTTCGCTTCTGTTTTCTTTAGTTTTAGATCCTGAGCCAGAAAAGTCCTTGCACATTCCAATGTCCTGCAGTGTTTTCCCTATGTTTTATTCTAGTATTTTTGAATTTCAAGTCTTAAATTTAGGTTTTGTTCCATTTTGAGTTGATTTTTTTTACATGTTGAGAGATAATGGTAATTTTATTTTTCTGCATGTGGATATCTAATTTTCCAGCACAATTATTAAAAAGACTACCTTTTGGCCAATGCATGTTTTCAGCACTTTTGTCACAAATCAGTTAGCTATTGATGCATGAATTTAGGATTCATACTCTGCTCCATTGGTCTCTGGGTTGGTTTTTATGAAAACACCATGTTGTTTTAATAATTACAACTTTGTAACATATTTTAAAGTTAGATACCTTAATGCCTTTTTTTTGCATAAGATTGGTTTGCCTATTTGGTGTCTTTTTTGGTTCCATACAAAGTTTTGTTGTGTTTTTGCTAATTCTGTGAACAATATCATGGAATTTTGTTAGTAATTACATTGGATCTGTAAATTTTGGGGAGCAGAATATATATTTAAAGGAATTTGATTCTTCCAATCCATGAACACAAGATGTTTTACTATTTCCTCACATCCTCTTCAGTTTCTTTCGCCAATGATTTACAATTTTTTTCTTCTAATATCTTTCACCTCTTTTGCTGTTTATATTTACACATTGTATGTATGTATGTATGTTTTATGTATTTTAGTAATTGCAAATGGGATTTGTTTCTAGGATTCTTTCTTTAGAAGATTCATTGTTGGTATAAAATGATGCCAATTTTTTTGTTATTCATGAAGAATAGAAATATGCTTTGTTTTCTGTACTATTTCAAGATCATCAGTACAACGGGTTGACAGCTGTGCTCCATAGAAGGATGGCTCTCTTGCTTTTGGCATTCTCGTCTGGCTTAAAAGCCTATGAGAGCATTTCAGGCATGGAAAGCCAAGACACTGTGGCAAAAAATGTCCAACATGCAGGACCTCAGTGGGCGAAACACCAGTGGAAAGAAGCGGTCATCAAAGGAAGAGGTACTTTACTCTGAAGGGAGAAGACAACTTCCACTTTGGTTATGGCCTTGTCTAAATACTGAAAGAGTTTGTGGGTTCAAAAGTTTCCATAGCTTAGACAACTCATGTGAAAAGCCTCGAGTGATCACTGACTTCATACATAAGAGTGTTAATTGTTAATTGTTAAATTAACAAGAGTCACTGTATACTAACTTCCCATGCAGGACCTCTGCCCTCAAAGAGTATTGTAATTATGTCTAAATGCTCCCCAAAGACATATCATTCTTGGATGTTTCTTTAAAGCTTATTAAGTTCTTTTTAAAAAAAGTGAAATTAAATTCAAGACACAGTGACTTTGAACAGCATTGTCTTGACTGTTCAGGAATAGATCTTTTGGTTGTTGTTTTTGTCTGTTTTTCTCGTGCAAATTGTTGAACTCTTTACTTAGTATAGAGTTGGTCTTCTGTGTATAAAGTTAATCGAAAATGGATCTTAGAAAATGGATCTTAGTGGAAAATGGGACTGGGAATGGGAGGTGTGGGGGCTCAGAGGGCAGGAATGATGGGAAGAATCACTACATTCCTAAATTTGTACTTACGAAATGTATACATTTGTATTCCTTAAATAAAAGGTTTCTTTGGGGGGAAGAAGTTCCTGGAAAATACATATCATTAAAAAACTAGATGGGGAAAAAAGATGAAAAAAATTAACTTCAGGAGGAAGTTAAGGAATGTTTGAGAATAATGATTATGTAAAGGCATTGCATTATTTCTGATATGGACAAATGCTCTCAATGTAGTAAATGTTCTCTTCCTTTATTTTAAAGATTTCTGTATGTATTTGAAAGGCAGAGTTACAGAGAGAGAGAGAGAGAGAGAGAGAGAGAGAGAGAGAAAATCTTCCATTTATTGGTTCACTCTCCAAATGGCTGCAATGTCCAGAGGAGCTGGGTCAATGTGAAGCCAGAAGCCAGGAGCTTCTTCCAGATTTCCTACATGGGAACAGGGACCCATGCACTTGGGCCATGTTTCTCTGCTTTTCCAGGCCATTAGCAAGGAGCTACATAGTAATTGGAACAACTGGGACATGGACTGTCTCCCATATGGGACACACCACAGGCAACGCAGGCAGTGGCTCTACCTGCTGTGCCATAGCTCTGGCTCAAATGTTCTTTTTTCTATACACAGTTCCATTCTTATTTCCCATCTCAATCTACACCCAGTTTTATTGTGTATTTGTATGTATTTACTCAAATTTCAAATAAAAGGTATTGATCCCTCAAGTATCTACTCTGTGAATACTTTAATTATTTAGTCTATCAGATCAATGTATTTTTCTTATGTTTTTTCTCAATTTATTATTTTTCTGTTGCTAAGTTTTCACACAGCACTGTAGTGCTTGGTTGTCCTTCTCTCGCTAGAAAACCCAGAACTTACAGAGCAAGACTTATTTTTTGACTTATTTTGCCTTGAGCATCTAATGTTCTTGGCCATAGATCTTTGTGGTAAGTGAGTACATGTAAATATGTTATATTTGATTAATAAACTCTACCACATACATATAAATTTTCTTGTAGGCATCCACCGTGATAAGATTGTAGCCATTCTGAGTAAAACTGCATTTTGTTCCTAAATGCCACATTGAACTTTCAGTATCCCTAGGGTCATCCTAAACATTTTGTCTTGAAGATAATCTGCCAAGGCCCCAGGTAGAATTGAAACTTCTTTGAAATTGCAATTGTGAATATTCATTTCAAAATTTGGTAAAAATAGGTCTCAGATTCATAGTATAATGTTCTTGTCTGATGCCCTGAGTGTCTCTTATTGATACTAATGGTTCTTGAAAAAAGTACAAGTGCATTATGACTAGCCATAGGCCACCTTCATCTATAATACCTTTGACTCTTGCCTTGAGGCACAGAGATCCACTGTCATGCAGGGGCCCAAGAGCACAATTTTGTTAGTAAATTTCACCAATGAATTCCATGTATGCAATACAAGATTTGTCTACATTTTTTTTTCTGTCTGTCAACCTTTCCACCTTTGGAGTATAGTTCTTGTGAACCTTTTTTTTTTTTTTAAAAAAAAACAATCCTTTTCATAACATTTATTCCATGTATAACATACAAGTTTTGTGGTTATATAAGAATGTGTTTCATTATAGTTAGCTTTGATTATTAGTGTCTAGGAAATTAGGATAAGATAACCTTATATATAAAACCTAACTTTGTACCTCTTAGGTACTGTGTTATAACTTTGAATAAATCATTTTATTCTATTGAAAATAATTATCAAAATAAGTAATAATAGGAAATATTTGTTTTCCATATTCCTGTGCTTTTTTTTTTTTTTTTTGACAGGCAGTTAGTGAGAGAGAGAGACAGAGAGAAAGGTCTTCCTTCCATTGGTTCACCTTGCAAATGGCCTCCATGGCCGGCATTGAACCGATCCAAACCCAGGAGCCAGGTGCCTCCTCCTGGTCTCCCATGCGTGTTCAGGGCCCAAGCACTTGGGCCATTCTCCACTGACTTCCCAGGCCACAGCAGAGAGCTGGCCTTGAAGAGGAGCAACCGGGACTAGAACCCAGCACCCATAAGGGATGCTGGTGCCACAGGTAGAGGATTAACCAAGTGAGCCATGGCGTCGGCCACAATATTCCTATGCTTTTATAAGGACAATTTTATGCATTCTAATTAAATATATATAAAGCACCCATATTTTTCTAACTTGGAATACTTGAATTAAAAAATTTTACTCTAGTTTTATAGCTTATTCAAAAATAACTTAGAAATTTCATAATTTATAAATCTCATAAGTATTATTTTCTGAAGTATTCTTAAAACTAAGCCTTTGTATTTTAATTAAAAGAAGCCTTTAGTTCTTATAGATCAACATCTATGCAACTATGTGCATCTCATAGTGCACATTTATAAAAATCTCACCTTTAACAACACACATTTCCACTTAGAGAACTAATAAATGTGTTAAATGAGGAGTGATATAATTGATTCTATCATTATTTATACCTTGTAATGTCAGCAATTTAACTTGCTTCAACCCAGTGCATTCTAATCATTACATTAAAAGACAATTGCTTGACTCCTCACAACCAAAACATTGTTGACTTCCCTTCATTTTGTTTTTTGCTTTTTTTTTGAATACTATTAGTTTTTTTTTTTTTTTCTAGATCCTCTTGGGTAAAAGTCTGCAATTAATATGCAAACCACCTCACTTTGTAATCAGTACTTCTGAAAGGTTGTTACTAATGTTCTCTAAGGACCTTACAAATCCTGAATCAGGAAAAAACACCATGCCAATCTAATTATTCTTTGCCCTCAGCTTCACATCAATGACAAAATGATGTACCTATTCACTCCCAGTGCAATCAGCAATAGTACACTAATTTATTATTTGGTTTAACTTATTAAAATAGCACACACACATATACACATAAACATTTTTGCTTGCACTCATACTGATATATAAAACTTAAAAACATTATGTCATGTTAAGTTCTACTTACTTGCTTAGCTATGCATGGTCCTGAGAGGTATTATGTTTCATTAGGTAGCCGTTTTGGGGCACTCTAATCTTTGTATTTTTTTTTCTCTAAATAATTACAAGCCTGATAGCTTTGTAATAAATGCAAGATGTTTCATATTATTTAAAATATTTTCACGGGGGGGGGGGCGGCGCCCTGTCTCACTTGGTTAATCCTCCACCTGTGGCACCAGCATCCCTTATGGGCACCGGGTTCTAGTCCTGATTGCTCCTCTTCCAGTCCAACTCTCTGCTGTGGCCTAAGAGGGCAGTGAAGGATGGCCTAAGTGCTTGGGCCCTGCACCTGCATGGGAGACCAGGAAGAAGCACCTGGCTCCTGGCTTCAGATCTGTGCAGCACCAGCGGTAGTGGCCATTTGGGGGGTGAACTGATTGAATGAAGACTTTTCTCTCTGTCTCTCTTTCCTCACTGTCTGTAACTCTGCCTGTCAAATAAACTAAAAAAATAAAATAAAATATTTTCACAGGAAAGTACAACCTATTCAAAATCCTCTGTGTCCTGTTTTAGTCATGGATTAGTTGCTACATCTTTTTTTCAATGGCAGTAAAATCAGAGGGGGGGGAAGGTAGAAATACATTGATAGGTGAATTTCTGAACTCCTAATAGAATTTTTAAGTTCCCTCTGTTTATAAGTGTATGACTGCTATGAAAGCATAGTGGGCTTCTAAAAAGTGTTTCATAACAGACCATTTAGGGATTAAAGCCTACAGAACAATAATAGCAAAAACTAAAGGTTTAAGTGTGCCAGACACATATAATTATGTAGCAGGAAAATTCAAAAGGCATGCTTATGTTTGCACAAATTTGGAACAACGCTTCTGTCTCCGAAAAAATTCTAGATTCTATACTGCAGGTTATTTAATATGTTATTTACTCCAATTTGTATTATAATGCTATATGGTGTTTTGTGCTAGTATTTAATTATTCTAGGCAGTGGTGTTTAATATGATTTTTTACACTGCCTGATGTAATTCTCTTGCTATAGTTCATATTTTTTTATAACGCTTTTATTTAAAGAATATAAATATCCAAAATACAGCTTATAGATTACAATGGATTCCCCCCCCATAACTTCCCCCCCACCCGCAACCCTCCCCTTTCCCACTCCCTCTCCCCTTGCTTCACATCAAGATTCATTTTCAATTCTCTTTATATACAGAAGATCAGTTTAGTATATATTAAGTAAAGATTTCAAAAGTTTGCCCTCACATAGCAACACAAAGTGAAAAATACTGTTGGAGTACTAGTTACAGTATTAATTCACAATGTATAGCACATTAAGGACAGAGATCCTTCATGATATATTTTTTTAAAAAAATTGATTAATTTTCTAGGCAATTTCCAATTTAACACCAAGATTTTTTTTTCATTTTTAATTATCTATATACAGAAGATTGATTCAGTATATACTAAGTAAAGATTTCATCAGTTTGCACCCACACAGAAACACAAAGTGTAAAATACTGTTTCAGTGCTAGTTATAGCATTACTTCACATTGGACAACACATTAAGGACAGATCCCACATGAGACGTAAGTACACAGTGACTCCTGAAGTTGATTTAACAATTTGACACTCTTGTTTATGGCCTCAGTAATCTCCCTAGGCTCTAGTCAAGAGTTGCCAAGGCTATGGAAGCCTTTAGGGTTCACTGACTTCAATCTTATTCCGACAGGGTCATAGTCAAAGTGGAGGTTCCCTCCTCCCTCCAGAGAAAGGTACCTCCTTTTTTGGTGGCCCCATTCCTTCCACTGGGATCTCACTCACAGAGATCTTTCATTTAGGTCTTCTTTTTTTTCCAGAGTGTCTTGGCTTTCCATGCCTAGAATATTCTCATGGGCTCTTAAGCCAGATCTGAATGCTTTAAGGGTTGATTCTGAGGCCAGAGTGCTATTTAGGACATCTGTCATTCTATGAGTCTGCTGTGTATCTCACTTCCCATGTTGGATCATTCTCTCCCTCTTTGATTCTATCAGTTAGTATTAGCAGACACTAGTCTTGTTTGTGTGATCCCTTTGACTCTTAGACCTATAAGGGTGATCAATTGTGAGCTGAAATTGATCACTTGGAAATTAGAAATCTAAAAAATATTGTTGGGAATCTACAGGATACTATTAAAAAACCCAACATTCGAGTTCTAGGAGTTCCTGAAGGCATGGAGAGGGAGAAAGGATTAGAATGCCTTTTTAGTGAGATAATAGCAGAAAATTTCCCAGTTTTGGAGAAGGACAGAGACATCCTAGTACAGGAAGCTCATAGAACCCCTAGTAAACATGACCAAAAGAGGTCCTCACCTCAACACGTTGTAATTAAACTCACCACAGTGAAACAGAAAGAAAAGATCCTAAAATGCGCAAGAGAGAAACGTCAAATTACACTCAGAGGATCTCCAATTAGACTCACGGCAGACTTCTCATCAGAAACCCTACAAGCTAGAAGGGAATGGCGAGACATAGCCCAGGTACTTAGAGAGAAAAACTGCCAGCCCAGAATATTATATCCTGCCAAGCTCTCATTTGTGAATGAAGGTGAAATAAAGACCTTTCATAACAAACAAAAATTGAAAGAATTTGTTGCCACTCGTCCAGCCCTGCAAAAGATACTTAAAGATGTGTTACACACAGAAACACAGAAACACGGCCATCAACATGAAAGAAGGTAAAGGAAGGGAACCTCACGGCAAAAGATCACAGGGAATTCAAAGCATACATTTGGATAAAGAAATTATGAGACATGTACTCTATAGAATACTATACAGCAGTCAAAAACAATGAAATCCGCTCATTTGCGATAAGATGGAGGAATCTGGAAAACATCATTCTGCGTGAATTAAGCCAGTCCCAAAGGGACAAATATCATATGTTCTCCCTGATCGGTGACAACTAATTGAGCACCAAAGGGGAAACCTGTTGAAGTGAAATGGACACTATGAGAAACAGTAACTTGATCAGCTCTTGTGCTGACTGTTGTTGTACAATGTAATACTTTATCCATTTTAGTAATTTTTTATTCTAGTACTATTGGTTGAACTCTGTAATTAACAAACAATTATTCTTAGGTGTTTAAATTTTAACTGAAAAGTGATCCCTGTGAAATATAAGAGTGGGAATAAGAGAGGGAGGAGATGTACAATTTGGGACATGCTCAATCAGAACGGCCCCAAATGATGGAGTTAGAAACAGGCCAGGGAATTCCAATACAATCCCATCAAGGTGGCATGTACCAAGGCCATCTCGCTATAGTTCATATTTTAAAAGCAAAATATAAATTAACACTGTGATAAATCTCAAGTATTTTATATAGAGACAAAACAATCTACAGAGGCAAAAGACATATTATTACTTAGGAAAGGCCAAGAGGCTAATTCAGTTCATAATAGGAGTAGTGCAAGTAACCAGTCATCATACCACAGTTAAAGGTAAAAAAAGCATGCTCTCGTGCTAGAAAGCAAAATGGGGTTGAAAGAAAATCCCACTTGATACTAATGGATTCCATGGTCTCCACTAATATAAATCGAGAAAGATGAAACTAAAAGCTGTAATTTTAAGTAAATAAATATTTAAATGTGAAGTTCAGGTTCTTTTCCTTTTTTGCCATTCAACATCTTATCCTTTAATGAATAAATATCATTACATAAAATTCCCATATGAATGAAATTATTTTATAGTGATGATATTTTCTAAGACAAAATAGAAATATCTTGTCTATAAGAAATCCTTTTATTATGTTATGTTTTTATGCTCCTTATTTATGAATTGGTCTGTAGGAAACAATGGAGTCACTGAAGATTCAGCACTTGGTGATTTCAATATAGAACTCAGAAATAACCATTCTAGACAGTGGATCCATTACACCTCAGTGTTTTCATGGTTTTAATTTTAATAATGTGTACAACAACTTTAACTCTGTAGTTTTGAGTTTACAAAATAAATTAACAGAGCAACTTTGGAAATCATGTCTGGCAAAATCTTGCTTTTCAGCTTCAGAACAGAAAAAAATTCAAAATTTGGTTATATTGATATTTTTATTTAAAAATCAGCATATGATCACTAAGGAATATTAAAATTAGTTATTCATCCATATATATCAGAATATAAATACATATACACACATATATTCTGTATATGTATGCTTATACACATATACACTCTATATCTATATGTATATACATATGTGTCCACATAGGTGTGTATATGTGTATACATATGTGTGCATATATATATATATATATATATATATACATACTCACATATTTCAGAATCTATATCACCTGTCACCAATTCCATATGAAAAGCCATTGAAGGCAAGGCGACAAAGGTGTTGTCTCACATCTGAAAATAATATCTGAGACTTGCAGTCTGACAACCCACACAGAACCATACACTATCAGCAATGTTTTAAACTGGAAAGCAGTTCTCTCCATGTCCATAGAAAAAAATCACAGCCTTGTCTGACGCCTTGACTTCAACTTTCCAGAGGTGCAAGTTACACTGTAAATGTACTCGTCCACACACACTGTAAAATTATAAATATGTGTTGTTTTAAGATGCTAAATGTATAGTATTATGATTACTAAACAATAAATAGCCAATACACCCTCACTTACACCCTAATATTGAAAAAATGGGATGCCTAAATCCATAAAGTGATTAATACGCAAGGAAACCGTAAGGATCATTCTCAGTAGAGTAGTAGGGGCAGAAAAATCCATAAAAGATTGATTTTTCTTACTTCTTCTCTCTCTCTTTCTTTTCTTTCTTCCTTTTTTTAATTTACTGTGTCATCCTTCTGCCTCTTCTTTAAATTCTCTATTCTTTCCATATAAAATAACAAATTTAGTCTCATGATTTTAAGTATTAAGTAAACAAATTCATATCTCAAATTCTGAAACTTATTGCTGTAATCTTGCTTCTGCTTACTTCTTTTTTTCATGGAGATGGTTTATAGTAAATGTGATAGAATCTGTTCCACAACTGTTAATTTTAAAAGAAAAGTTTAAAAATTTTAAAGTAAAATAAAATTAACTCTGTGTTAGAGATCAAGTACTATATGTAGGTTATCTTTAAAATCAAGTGTTTGCTTTGTGACACATGCAGATTTGAAAGGGTTTGACAGTCCAGTTGAAACAACAGCATGTTACTCTTTTGAAAATAAATCAGTAAGCTTCATTGGAGAAAATTAGTATTCTTAATATATAAGTACAACTTTAATATTTCTAAACTGTAATTTCGTTATGTAATTCAATGTTTTTAGCTTTCCAAATCCTTAGTACTTTAATACAGAGAATTATTTTGATCAAATGTTGTCATTGAAATGTCTTATCTGGACCTATGTTAAAAGCACAATATTTTATGAAAATAGTAAATATACTAATTTAGTAATTGTAATACATGTGTGATCATGTTTCAAAAATGAGAACAATCTCTCTGAAAAACACTTTTGACTTATAAGTAGCAGCAAAATTTTGAATAATTAGTATTATTAAGTGAAGAGCATGTGCAAAACAAAGCAGAAATCTGAAACTTTACAACTAATTGGCTCCTTTATTTTGATACATTATAGTGAAAGCAAGGCAATCTGGTTTATTTAATCACTGGGTGGAAAGTGGAATTATCATGCATACAAATGTTAGCCTGTTAGAATATAGCTTTAGGAAAATAACTACAACTCTATCATTTAACTTCCTACTTAAAAATGTGTTGTGGATATTTATGAGTGTTTATTATATAAGTAGTTAGAACAACAAAAAGTAACACCAACACTCAGGGATAGCAACACATTAATTCTGTACTGTGAACAGGCCTGTGATTAAGTAATTTAAATTCACTAAAGCTGACATTTATCTTGGTCACAAGGTAAGAAGGATAGAAATTTAGCATATCAACTACAGCATGCCGTAACTCTTTCTAGAAAGCATTGCTGTAAAATTATCAGCAACAGAGGAACCATAGAAAGACATTGAAGGGTAATTTGGATATGTTGTCAGTGTGTGGTTCTGATTTTGATTAATTTCATATTTTTAAAGACTATCCATAAAATATTCTGATTACTTATTTTCCCAACCATCACAATATCATACTTCCAATATCTACACATTATATTTTTAAAAATTTTGTTTAGGTTATACAAGTTTTGTATATTTCATATGTACAGACTTGAGGACATATTGGCACTTCCCCTACTACCCTGTCTCCCACCCATACTGCAACCCTTTTTCCTTCTCCATCTCATATTCCTGCTCTTAATTTTTACAATGATCTATTCTCAGTATACTTAATGATTGTATAGTTAACCCTACTCTAAGTAAGAGAGTTGAACAAATAGTATGAAAAAGAAAAACAAAAAACAAACAAACAAAAAAACCCGAAACATACACTGTTCTTCAACAGAAGAGATAAGGGCTATAAGCAATCATCAACTATCAAAAATATATTTCACTCCAATACATTATATTTCAGGTACTCTATTAGTTACCTCTGATCATGGAAAACTTGATATCTGTCTTTTTGGAACTGGCTTATTTCATTATATATAAGGGCTTCCAATTGCAACCATCTAGTTGCAAAGGACAGAATTTCATTATCTTTTTACAGAAGTAGTACTCCATAGTGTATTTATACAATAATTTCTTTATCCAGACAACAGTTGGTGGACATTGGGATTGATTCCATATCTTAGCTACTGTGAATTGTGCCACAATCAATATGGGGGCATAGATAACTCTTATATATACTGATTTTTTGTTTGTTTGTTTTGGATAAATTCCCAGGAGTAGAATGGTTGGAACTTATGGTAGGTCTGTATTCAGATTTCTTTCACAGGCAGAGTTAGACAATAAGAGAGAGAGAGACAGAGAGAAAGGTCTTCCTTTCCGTTGGTTTAGGTCTTTGATCCATTTTGAGTGGCTTTTTGTAAAATGTGTAAGGTAGAGGTCTAATTTCATACTTCTGCGCCAGGAGATCCAGTTTCAACAACACCATTTGTTGAAGAGACTGTACTTGCTTCAAGGATTGATTTTAACTCCTTTGTCAAAGATAAGTTGATGGTAGATGGATGCATGCGTTGGTTTCTGGAGTTGCTGTTCTGTTCCATTGGTATAGAAGTCTGTTTTTGTACCAGTATCAACCTGTCTTGATTAAAACTTCCCTGTAGTATGCCTTGAAATCAAGTATTGTGATGCCTCTAGGTCTGATTTTGTTGTATAAGATTGCTTTAGCTATTCACGGTCTCTTGTGTTTCCATATAAATTTTAGCATCATTTGTTCCAGATCTGTAAAGAATATTGTTGGTATTTTGATTGGGATCACATTGAATCAATTAATTACTTTTGGTCGTATGGACATTTTGATGATGTAGATTCTTCCAATGCATGAACATGGAAGATTTTTACACTTTTTAATGTCTTCTATTTCTTTTTTTAAATTTTTCCCTTTTTTTAAAAGATTTATTTTATTTCAAAGACAGAGTTACAGAGAGAGGTAGAGACAGAGAGAGAGATCGTCCATTCACTGTTTCACTCCCCAGATGGCCGCAACAGCCAGAGCTGCACTAATCAGAATCCAGAAGCAAGAGCTTCTTCAGGGTATCCCATGTGGGTGCAGGGGCCCAAGGGCTTGGGCCATCTTCCACTACTTTCCCAGCCCCTAGCAGAGAGATGGATCTAAAGAGGAACATCCAGGACTAGAACCAGTGCCCATATGGGATGCCAGTGCCTCAGGCCAGGACTTTATCCCACTGCACCACAGCGCCAGCCCCATCTTCTATTTGTTTCTTCAGTGTTTTGTAATTTTCATCGTAGAGCTCGACATCTTTGTTTAAATTTATTCCAAAGTACTTCATTCCCTTTGGAGCTTTTGTGAATGGGACTGATCTTAAAAGTTCTTTCTCAGCCATGACATTGTTTATGTATACAAAAGCTGCTGATTTTTCTGTGTTGATTTTATACCTCATCACTTTACCAAACTCTTTTATGAGTTCCAATAGTCTCTCAGTTGTGATTTTTGGGTATCTATAGATAGGATCATGCTATCTGTAATTAGAGATGGCTTGAATTCCTCTTTCCAATTTGAATCCCTTTAATTTTTTTGTCTTGCCTAATGGCTCTTCTTATAACTTCCAGGACTATATTAAATAGCAATGGTGACAGTGGGCATCCTTTTCTGGTTCCAGATCTTAGGGGGAATGCCTCCAGCCTTTCCTTATTCAATAGGAAGCTGCCTATGGGTTTGTCATAAATTATTTCAATTGTGTTGAGGACTGTTTCCTCTATACACAATTTGCTTAAGGTTTTCATTATTAAAGGGTGTTTTATTTTATCAAATGCTTTCTCTGCATCTATTTAGATAACCATATGGTTTTTGTCATTGATTTGGTTAATATGATATATCGCATTTACTGATTTGCAAATATTGAACCACCCTTGCATACCAAGGATTAATCCCACTTGGTCTGGGTGATTGATATTTCTGATGTGTTGTGGGATTCGATTAGCTAATATTTTCTTGAAGATTATTTATCTATGTTCATCAGGAATATTTTTTTAACTTTCATTTAACAAATATAAATTTCCAAAGTACAGCTTATGATTTACAGTGGTTTTTCCTCTCCTTAACTCCCCCCCACAACCCTCCCATCTCCTGCTTCCTCTCCCATCCCATTCACATCAAGATTCATTTTCAATTATCTTTATATACAGAAGAGAAATTTAGTATGTATTAAGTAAAGATTTCAACAGTTTGTACCCACACAGAAACATAAAGTATAAGGTAGTTTTTGAGTGCAAGTTATAGCATTAAATCATATTGAACAACACATTAAGGACAGAGATCCTACATGAGGAATAAGTGCACAGTGACTCCTATTGTTGACTTAACAAACTGACACTCTTGTTTATGGCAGCAGTATTCACCCTAGGCTCTTGTCATGAGTTGCTGAGGCTATGGAAGCCTTTTGATTTTACCGACTCCAATCTTATTAGACAAGGTCATAGCAAAAGTGCAAGTTCTCTCCTCCCTTAAGAGAAAGGTACCTCCTTCTTTGATGGCCTGTTCTTTCCACAAGGATCTCACTGAAACAGCTCTTATATTTTTCCCCCCACAGTTTCTTGGCTTTCCATGCCTAAAATACTCTCATGGTCTCTTCAGCCAGTTCCACATGCCGTAAGGGTTTATTCTGAGGCCAGAGTGCTGTTTAGGACATCTGCCATTCTATGAGTCTGCTTTGTATCCCGCTTCCCATGTTGGATCATTCTCTCCCTTTTTCATTCTATCAGTTAGTATTAGCAGACACTAGTCTTGTATATGTGATCCCTTTGACTCTTAGTCCTATCATTATGATCAATTGTGAACAGAAATTGTTCACATGGACTAGTGAGATGGCATTGGTACATGCCACCTTGATGGGATTGAATTGGAATCCCCTGGCACGTTTCTAGCTCTACCATTTGGGGCAATTCAGATTGGGTATGACCCAAACTGAACAACTCTTCCCTCTCTTATTCCCACTCTTATATTTAACAGGGATCACTTTTCAGTTATATTTAAACACCTAAGAATAATTGTGTGTTAATTAAAGTGTTCAACCAATAGTATTAAGTAGAAAAACTACAACAAGAACAACAACAACAACAACAAAAACGAAAGGGATAAAGTATTAAGTTGTTCATCAACAGTCATGACAAGGGCTGAACAAGTCATTGTTTCTCATAGTGTCCATTTCACTTCAACAGGTTTCCTTTTAGGTGCACAGTTAGTTGTCACCGATCAGGGAGAACATATGATATTTGTCCCTTTGGGACTGGCTTATTTCGCTCAGCATGATGTGTTCCAGATTCCTCCATTTTGTTGCCAATGACCAGATTTCATTGTTTTTTAAGCTGTATAGTACTCTACAGAGAATGTGTCCTAAGATTTCTTTATCCAGTCTACTGTTGATGGGCATTTAGGTTGATTCCAGGTCCTAGCTATTGTGAACTGAGCTGCAATAAACATTAAGATGCAGACAGCATTTTTGTTTGCCAATTTAATTTGGGTAAATTCCAAGGAGTGAGATGGCTGGGTTGTATGGTAGGGTTATATTCAGGTTTCTGAGAAATCTCCAGACTGACTTCCATAGTGGTTTTACCAGTTTCATTCCCACCAACAGTGGGTTAGTGTCCCTTTTTACCCACAACTTCAAAGCATCTGCTGTTGGTAGATTTCTGCATATGAGCCATTCTGATCAGGGTGAGGTGAAACCTCACTGTGGTTTTGATTTGCATTTCCCTGATTGCTATGATCTTGAACAGTTTTTCATGTGTCTGTTGGCCATTTGGATTTCCTCTTTTGAAAAATGTCTACTGAGGTCTTGGCCCATCTCATAAGTGGGTTTTTTGTTTTGTTGTTGTGGAGTTTCTTGACCTTTTTGTAGATTCTGGTTATTAATTCTTTATCTTTTGCATAGTTTGCAAATATTTTTCCCATTCTGTCGGTTGCCTCTTCACTTTCCTTAGTGTTTCTTTTGCAGTACAGAAACTTCTCAATTTTTTGAAATCCCAATTGTTAATTTTGGCTTTGGCTGCCTGTGCTTCTGGGGTATTTTCCAAGAAGTCTTTGCCAGTACCTATATCTTGCAGGGTTTCTCCAATGTTCTCTAAAAATTTGATTATGTCGGGTCACAGATTTAGATCTTTAATCCATATTGAGTGAATTTTTCTGTGGGGTGAAATACAGAGGTCTTGCTTCATGCTTCTGCACATGGAAATCCAGTTTTCCCAGCACCATTTATTGAATAGACTGTCCTTACTCCAGGAATTGGTTTTAGATCCTTGATCAAATAGAACTTGGCTTTAGATGTCTGGATTAATTTCTTGGGGTTCTATTATGTTCCATTGGTCTATCCATATGTTTCTGTACCAGGACTATATTGTTTTGATTACAACTGCCCTGTAGGATGTCTTGAAATCTGGTATTGTAATGCCTCCAGCTTTGTTTTTGTGGTACAAGATTGCTTTAGCTATTTGAGGTCTCCTGTGCCTCCACATGAATTTCAGCCTCATTTTTTCCAGATCTGAGAAGAATGCCTTTGGTATTTTGATTGGTATCACATTGAATCTACAAATTGCTTTTGGGAGAATGGGCATTTTATTAAATTGATTTTTCCAATCCATGAGCATGGAAGATTTCTCCATTTTTTGGTATCCTCTTCTATTTCTTTCTTTAAGATCTTGTAATTATCATCATAGAGATCTTTACCGTCCTTGGTTAAGTTTATTCCAAGGTATTTGATTGTTTTTGTGGCTATTATGAATGGGATTGACCTTAGCAGTTCTTTTTCAGCCATGGCATTGCCTGTGTATACAAAGGCTGTTGAATTTTGTGCATTGATTTTATATCCTGCTACTTTTCCAAACTCTTCTATGAGTTCCAATACTCTCTTAGTAGAGTTCTTTGGATCTCCTAAATAAAGAATCGTATCCTCTTCAAATAGTGATAATTTGACTTCTTCCTTCCCAATTTGTATCCCTTTAATTTCTTTTTCTTGCCTAATGGCTCTGGCTAAAACTTCCAGAACTATATTGAATAGCATTGGCTGGAGTGTTCATCCTTGTCTGGTATCAGATCTCAGTGGAAATGCTTCCAACTTTTCTCCATTCAATAGGATGTTGGCCATGGATTTTTCATAAGTTGCTTTGATTATATTGAGGAATATCCCTTCTATACCCAATTTGCTTAGAGTTTTCATCATGAAAGTGTGTTGTATTTTATTTAATGTTTTCTCTATCTATTATCTATTGATACAAACCTATGGTTTTTCTTTTGCAGTCTTTTAATGTTGTGTATCACATTGATTGATTTGCAAACATTGAACCATATCTGCATACCAGGGATAAATCCCACTTGGTCTTGGTAGATGATCTTTCTGATGTATTGTTGCATTCTATTTGCCAGAATTTTATTGAGGGTTTTTGAGTCTATGTTCATCAGGGATATTGGTCTGTAATTCTCTTTTAATGCTGCATCTTTTTTTAGGCTTAGGGATTCAGGTGATGCTGGATTCATAGAAAGAATTTGGGAGGATTCCCTCTTTTTTGATTGTTCTGAATAGTTTGAGAAGGATTGAAGTTAGTTCTTCTTTAAATGTCTGATAGAATTCAGCAGTGAATCCATCCGGTCCTATGCTTTACTTTGTTGGGAAGACCTTTATTTTTGTTTCAATTTCTGTCTCAATTATGGATCTGTTTCTATGTCTTCCTGGTTCAATTTAGATAGATTGCATGTGTCCTAGGAATTTATGATTTCTGATAGATTTCCCTGTTTGCTGGCATACAACTCTTTTTAGTAATTTCTGATGACTCTTTTTATTTCTGTGGTGTCTGTTGTTATTTCATCACTGATTTTATTGATTTGGGTCTTTTCTTTTTTTAGTTAGTTGGGCCAATAGGGTATCAATTTTGTTTATTCTTTCAAAAAACCAGCTCTTCATTTGGCTGATCATTTGTAATTTTTTTTTAATTCAGTCCTGTTGATGTCTTCTCTGATTTTAATTATTTCTCTTCTTCTACTAGATTTGGGTCTTTTTTGCTGCAGTTTTTCTAGATCCTTGAGATGCATTGAAATTTCATTTATTTTGTGCCTTTCCAATTTCTAGATGTAGGCACCTATTGCTATAAACTTTCCTCTCAACACTGCTTTTGCTGTAAGGAATATTGTTATAATTCTCTTTCTCTGTTGCATCTTTCTCTGGGTTAGGGATTAAGGTGATGTATGCTTCAAAAAAGTTTGAGAGATTCCACCTTTCAATTGTTTCAAAAAGCAATTTACAGATTAAGTGAGATGCCAATCAAAATACTAATTTCATTATTTGGAGATCCATAAAAAACAATGCTAAAATTCATATTTTGAAATCTTACAGTCAGACCAAACAAAGCAAGAAGAAAATGGAAAACTTTAAAACAATGTTGGAGATTTATGGGATACTATCAAATGGCCCAACATATGGGTCTTAGGAGTTCTTGAAGGTGTATAAAGAGAGAATGGACTAGAGGGCCTATTTAATGAAATAATTACAGAAAATGTCCCCAATTTGGAGAGATATCCAAGTAAAAGAATCTCTTAGAACTTTTAACAGACATGACTAGAAAAGATCTTTACCATGACACATTTAGTCAAACTTTTCACACTAAGCCCTAAAGGAAAGATTCTAAAATATGTACAATCTAGATGCCAGATTACTTTTTGTGGATCTCCAATTAGACTTACAGGTGATTTATCATCAGAAACCCTACAGGCTAGAAGAGAATAATGAGATATAATCAAAGTCCTAAAAGAAAAAAAAAATTGTCAACCCAGAATAAGGTACCTTTCAAGGCTCTTACTTATGAGTGAAAGTCAAATAAAACTTTTTATAACAAACAGAAATTGAAAGAATTTGTCACCACTCATCCAGCCTTACAAAAGATGCTTAAAGATCTGCTACACACAGAAGCATATAAAGATAGTCAATATTATGAAAGAATGAGAAGCAGAAAATCTCCCAGTAGAAGTATCAAAAAATCCGAAGTACACAATAAAAATCTTTATGGAAAAATGGCAGGGCCAGGTCATTACTTATTAATAGTTACCTTGAATGTAAATGGCTTCAACTCTCCAGTTAAAAGATGCAAACTGGCTGAATGAATTAAAAAACAAGACCCATTTAATTGCTATAAGAAAAATATCTCATCTACAAAGATACATGCAGACTTATAGTGAAATCACAGAGAAAGGTATTCCATGCTAATGGAAAACAAAAAAGGGTAGGAAGAGCCATCCTAATATCAGATAAAATAGACTTTAGCTCGAAAACTGATAAAAGACAAAGAAGGGCATTATGTAATGATTAAGGGATCAATTCAACAAGAGTTGACTATAATAATTGCATATGCACCCAATAACAGGGTGCCTGGGTATTTAAAATAAATGTTAATGGACCTAAAGGGAGACATAGACTCCAATAAAATACTAACAGAGGCTTCTCCCACTTTCATCAATAGACAGATAAACTAGATGGAAAATCAGCAAAGAATCAACAGACCTAATTGACAGTATGGTCTAAATGGACCTATCTGATGCCTACAGAACTTTTCACCCTATGATAGCAGAACGCATGTTCTTCTCATCAGTGCATGGAACTTTCTCTAGGCTAGATCATATGCTAGGCCATAAGCCAAGTCTTAGCAAATTCAAAAATACTGAAATCATAGCTGCATCTTTTCTGACCACATCGAATAAATATTGTCTTTTAAAATCTTATTGATGAGAATTTATGAAGTTTCCACTTTTATTCTGTGGATCTTTTCAGTACTGAGCAGCACATTGATATAAACTATAATTGAGAGTTTGCATGTGTATGCCATTTTGTCTAAGTATTCCTTTTTCTAACTGTGCAATTACTCTATTGACAGCTTGCAAATAGATGAAATGTTCTTTTGTCTTTGAAACCCTCATTGCCTACCAAATACCATTATAGTCTTAGAATATAATGTAGCAAGTATATTATCTAATGATTAGTCTTAATTAAGAGTCTATAATTAATAGTGGAAGAAGAATAGAGGAGAAGCAGAAGGGGGGGGGGGTCTTCCATCTGATGGTTCACTCCCCAATTGGCCACAATGGCAGGAACTGCACCAATCCAAAGCCAGGAGCCAGGAACTTCTTCCTGGTCTCCCCCGGGGGTTCAGGGGCCCAAGGACTTGGGCCATCTTCTTACTGCTTTCCCAGGCCATAGCAGAGAGAAGGATTGGAAGTGGAGCAACCAGGTCTCAAACCAGTGCCCATATGGGATAATGGCACTTCAGGCCAGGGCGTTAACCCGCTGTGCCACAGAGCCGGCCCCAGGAATTTAATTTCTTCCTGAACTCTATAATCAGTATACTTGTTATGAAATTTACTTCTACATTTCCATTAAGATTTCAAAAACATAAACATGGCCATAATAAGCAATTAATGTTACTGAAAAAGGACTGGACTTCCAATCAGATAATCTGAATCCATCTCCTGGTTCCTTTAGTGAAATTCAAGTGCTTCCATTCAAATGATTCATGGCTAGAATAGCAATTGTAATGAAACATCTCTTTTTCATCCTCTGCAGTATACTTATGCATTCTATACTAGTTAACATGTGAAAACACCTAGAATAGTACAAGCTACTTCAAAAATTTTATGTAAAATGGAATTAAAAGATTTTTTAAAAAATTATTTATTTATTTGAAAAGCAGAGCTACAGAGAAAAGTGGGAGAGATAGAGATAACTCCCCCAAATGTTGGTAAATGCTAGCTAGGGCTGGGCCAGGCTGAAGCCTGGAACCTGAAACTCCACCCAGGTCTCCCACATAGGTGGCCGGGACCCAGATACCTGTGATGTCTTCCAGTGCTTTCTCAGGCATTTTAGCAGGGAACTGGAAGGGAAGCGCAGCAGCCAGCTTTCATACTGGATATCTGGGTCACAGTGGACAACTTAACCCACCGTGGCACAATGCTGGCCTCAAAAGGTGACTTCATTCTAGTGCAAAAAGACTTTCAAACCCATGTAAATTATGGGTCTTCAACAAGTTCTTGGGAAACAAGTATTATGAAAAAGCTGTGCATCAATTTCAAGATATTTTTCTCCTAAATAAATTTATTTTTACTTCCATTTTCCACAAACTTTTGAAGCACCCCCATTTATAATAATTTTAAAATGACTGAATCTGAATACTGCACAATAAATACCAATATCAAAACTTCACTTTGCATCCCATAAATATCTACAAATTTTAAAATCAGTTAAATATTTAAAAGTATTTTTAAATTATTACACCTTTAATTATAGATGTTTCTTTCAATTTATTCTTAGCACATATAAACACTAGAGATGTGGATCCATGTCCTTATGTCACAGGCAAAGACTGGAAAATTCCTAAACCTACATATTCCCTGAGTTCTACATATTCAGTTTCATACTATTCAACTATACTCATCTTTAGCTTGCTTAATGCATCTGAAGTAAATCTACCTTTTGTTTCCTGTATCCTGGTAGAAGTGCACTGCATTCCCAAATCCAACCCTATATTTGTAGCCTCTCCTGCCTCAAAGGGTGTCCCTTTTTATTTATTTGCTTGAACAAGTAGTCATCTCTGACCCATACCTTTCCATTATCTGTCACATTATTACCATTGTTGCCATTTCCTTAAGTTGATTTGCCTTTATTATCATGATAGTGGCTTAGTGAACTTCATGGTCTCTAATATCTTAATATCTCCCTTGTTAATGATGTCTTTTAAAATATTATTACTTATTTGAAGGTCACAGCTACAGAGATAGAGAGGGTAGAGAGAGGTAAAGTGATAGAGAAAAAGAGAGAGAGAGAGAGAGAGAGAGAGAGAGAATCTTCCATCCACTGTTTACTCCCTAGGACCCTTGAACTCCCAACCAGGTCTCCCACGTGGGTGGCAAGGGTTCAAGTATATGGGCCATCTATTGCTGCCTTCCCAGGCATATTAGAAGGGAACTGGATTGGAAGTGGAACAGCTGGGACTGGAACCAGTGTTCATATGGGATGCTGGCATCTCAGGAAGCAGCTTAACTTGATGTGTCACAAGGTTGGTTCCCCTTTAATATTCTTTCTACAATTTGCAACCATAGTAATCTTTTTAAACTTTAATTCTCTTCAAATATCTCCACTGATCAACTCCTTTATGATTTCCAAATAAAACTTCATGAACTCAAATTTTCCCATCTTTAGAACTTTTCTATACTCCAGCCACACACTTTCAGGGCCTAAAATTATTTCAACCTTCTAGGTCATACATGTTTTACTCTAAATGAAATATTCTTTATTTGCTTATTTTTTCGCATTCTTGAAGTTTGTGAGCTCAGATGTCTTCTCTGCCAAACTAAAGCCCATTCTTCCCACTTCTCTTCTCTCCTCACTAATGCTTCCTTCATTAGCAATCCTTTTGCACATTCCGTGGAACCAATTTTGTGATTTATTTAAGCACTTATCCCACTCTATTATCATCCTTGATATCCAGCATACCATACTCATGCATTTACTGGCTAATGAATAGAATAACTAATGAATGAATATATGAAGGAACAATGTAGTACAGATAACAAGCTCACGTAGAACTGTAAATTAATTCAAGGTATAAGGAAATAGGATGATTTTAACACAGAAATAAAGAAGATATTCTCCTATCTGGTAAGGAAAAATGTAATTTTAAAATGTATGTTTTCAACCAACAAATAGATTCATAAATGGAAAGATCCTTCCTTTAAAAAATACCATTTCGATCTTCTTTTGAACTTTATCAACACCTGAGTGTTGATAGTTAATTCACACTGCATGAGGGTAACAGAATTACAGTTTTTTTTTTAAATAAATACCCATTTCTTAATTTTCCCATATCAGATATGACACCATGATTCATTTAATTGTTCAAGTATAAAAATCTAGAAGATTTATAGTTATGTAGTTTTTTTCTTAACCCCCAAGAGCATATTTAATAAATAATTATAGATCAAGGGCTATTATTTATCATATTGTAGCTTGGACTAGACACAAAAGTAACAATTCTAATATCAAGTTATTGGATGCATATTAGTACAATTAGTATGATGAGGACTAAACTGCAGGCTTGTATAAAGTGCTTCTCAGAAGTACAGAAAATGTTGAATTTTACTCTACCATGATGTTTAACTATTCAAATTTTGAGTGTACTAGAAATGGGAATAGAAGGTGTATTTATTGTTTGCTTATTTTATACCAAAAAATGAAGCTTTTTTGTTTACTTATTATCTCATTTAGATTTTTTAAATTCATCTAGTAATATAATTCCTATTGAAGATAATAGAGATTTCTCAGAAAGGGTGATTGATTGCTAAAAGTTAGATGGCTGCCAAATGATGAGAGTAGGAATTCAATCCAAGAATTATTTCACTTCCATAAGTAAAAGGGAATAACACTAAAATGTTGTGTTGAAAAATGAGCTAGCCATTCACAGAAATAGAAAGGGCTATTTTGGTAGAGAGAAAAGAAGCTCATGATCCAAGATGATACATTTAGGAAGGATCATAGTTTAGCATGCCTATAGTTATAGTCAAGACAGATTGATGTGATAGAAAATCATAAAGTGACAGCTAATCAAAGGAACATACAATACTGATCTATTTATATTAAAATTTGTCCCTGATACAGAGAAGTTTCTAAATTTTAAACAAAGCATTCTCATGATTGGATTTTTATCTATTTTTAAATGAATAGAGATTGTAAAATTAACCAGGAAAAATCATAATTGTTCAGATATAAAAGTAAAATAAACTGAGTTAGAAGTCTTTTTAAATAAGTTTACTTAATGTTAACGACATATACAGGCTCAGTGGGTCACAAATAGGTTTTGCAGTGGGTACACTGTAAATATCTGAGGACAAGTAATATTAATCTTACTAGTATAAAGTAAACTGAAAGTACATTATTGTAAAAACCACAAGAGAGATTAAGAGAGGAAGGAGGAAACGTGGGAGTATGGGCAGGAGGGAGAAGAGGGTTGGAAGTATCAGTGTATTCCTAAATCTGTGTACATGAAATACATAAAATTTATATATCTCAAATAAATTTTTAAACAAAAATAAAATAGAATTCTACAAGACAAAGATTCCAAGTAGCTACTAATTCTAACTGTATTATGAGCTGTGATATTTGATTGAAGGTAGTGATATTATGGAAAAAGCAAAATTCCATTTTCAGAAAACAGCATATGAAAATATTTATCTGTTTCATTTTATAAAGCACAGCATCAATGTTTTAGAATACATTCCCTGTTCTTATAGTGCCTTACATCTTTTATTTTAAATTATTTTGTAAAGTATTACAGCAATATATCACACAGTACAATTGAATTCTTGCAATTAGCTGAGATTTCTGGATGACAGAATGTCAGTTGATGTACAGTTTCTTGAATTTGTATTTGAAAATATGGGGACAGCAGCTTCCAGAGAATGGGATTATTTAAGTTCAGACATTTTACATTGGTAGTTTTCAGAGCTCATATCAAAATAATGGAACTGATTTTACCCATACCACCTGATATTATTATTTCAAAGATTTCAATTTGACAAATGAAAACCGAGTTGATAATGCACCGATGTTAAGGCTGTTGAAAGTTGTTTCTCCTTTATACATTTTGCTTTAGTTTTCTCAAAAATAAGTTGCTTGATTATCTCAGCTATAGGATATGACACAATATATTTTATTGCATTATCTTATTGAGTCTACTTTACCATTTTCTATCATTTAGCAAAAAAATATAATCAGCAAATCAACCTAATTGCTCATGAAGGAAATTTACATCATAGCAACAGAAACAAATGGCTTTCATTCCAATGAAACAATAAGAAAGATAATTGTCATAACACATGCCTAATGCAAGGAAAATATACTCAAAATATGACTGGAAAAGTCCCAAATCTGCTGCCAAATTGATTTTTTTTTTTGCTATTTAATATTATTCCTCTGCCATAATAACCTTTTTTGAATCATCGTCAGTGTGATCAACACTGCAGTTGGTTTGATTCAAGTGCTAGGTTATGAAAAGCAACAGACTGATGGCTTATTCTGCAGTCAATGTATTATAATTTTAGCAGAGCTCCAGTTGTCCCAACATCTTTTCAAACAGAATTACTACCCAGAGATATTGATAGGATAGTTGATTTTCAGAAATGTTTTAAATACTATAGGATATGTTATCTATTTATACTGTGTGATCAAAAAAGAAAAATCAAAGTTAAAATAACCTAGATTTTGAAATCATATTCACTGCTTAAATAACTTGTTTATTTTTAAATTATTTAGCCATTTTATTTATTTATGTGAAAGTGTCACAGAGACAGGGAGAGGGAAAGAAAGAGAATCTTCTATCCACTAGTTCTTCCCTAAACGGCCACCAGGTATGGGCCATACTGAAGGAGGAGCCAGGGGAATTCATCTAGGTCTCCCATGAGGGTATTAGGGACCCAAGTAGTTGAGCCATCTTCTGCTTTGCCACAGAGCTGTATCTGGAATGTACAAACAGACATCCATGTGGGTTGCTGGCATCACAGTGGCTTTATCCACTATGCAACAATGCTGCCCCCTGTTTGTTTATTTCATTTATTATTTGAGAGAAAGTCAGAGATAAAGACAGAACCCCATGTAACGCTTCATTCCCCAAAAGTCTGCCGCAGATGGGGATGGGCCAGGGTAAAGCTGGAAACTGAGAATTCCATCTGGATATCAAACATAGGTGGCAGAACCCAATCAAGTGGGCCGTCACCTATTGCTTTCCAGGGTGTGCAGTAGCAGGAAGGTGAAATCAAAAGATGGGCTTGAACTCAAACTCAGGCACTCTGGTATAGAATATGGGCATCCTAACCTGCTTCTGAATTGTTGGGCCAAATGCCCATCACAATCTTGTTGTTCTATGGTAATGTGGCGAGACCCCCTCACCAGTAGCTGGCACGGCCCAGACCCAGTACTCATTTGGGGACGTGGCTCAGCCTGCATCCTGGACCAAAAACAATCAGCCCCAAGATGGCTACCCGAAAGATTAATTAAACAAGTTAACTCACCAATTCCTGCAAATAATGATATTGTTCCAGAGCCTGTATTTGGCCCTGAGAACGCCCTTTCTTTATACCCACAGGAATGAAAAGACTGGACGACCCTGTTAATCATCGTGGGACCTTTCATTATCACTGGTTTGCTACCCCCCCAAATCCCACTAAACAGCCTAAGTGTCCAGGGCCAAGCCCCTCTAAATAGCCTTAACAAAAAATCCTAATTGCTTAAACCATGTTTCCCTTTATTGCCTTCCTGATGCTGATAATTTACACTGGATGCTGGGTTCCACCAGTCTTCGCAGGGATGGACAACCCTCAGGCCATTCAAAAACTCCTCCAACAGCATGACCCTTGTATCTGCTCCGGGGGCATAGTAGTATCCTTCCCACAGACATCAACCTCCTATGGATCCCATGTCCTCAATCGTAAGCCGCATTTTACACACGACTGCGGAGATAAAACTGCGTATCGGGCCCCCACAGATTCCAAATGGCATTGTATTCTCAAACCTAAACTAGATCCTTCCCACCCTGGGGATCAATGCCCGTCAGAGTGCAATAGTACTATCCATTACTCTGTGCACTCCTCCTGTTATAAGCAGTATCATACCTGCAATAAGGGGGATCAGCATTTACTGTTTGCCACTATAACAGGAGATTATGGGGGAGTCTTTGGAGGAGAGCTGTCTTCCTCACGCCTCAACTCTCCTCCCTGCCCCACTAAAGGACAAGTGGCCTGCTGGTACCCCATAGCCCCTGTGGGAGTGTCTGATGGTGGAGGCCCCCAGGATACCCTTACACAGTTAAAAACACAAAAAAACACTCAAAACCCTTTTTGAGAGCCTTTACCCTTCCCTTCAATACCACCCCCTGGCTAAAGTTCATTCTAGAGAAAACGAAGGCTTAGATCCCAATACCATAGATATCCTTATCAATACCCACAAACTACTTAATTCCTCTGCCCCAGACCTTGCAAAGGACTGCTGGCTCTGCTTACGCCAGGGACCCCCCCTTCCCCTTGCCATTTTCCTGCCACTTAATAATACCCTTAGGTTTAACATTCCCTTTGGCTGCCCCCCTATACAGCCTTTTCCTGTTCTTCCTGTCCCAACGGAAAATATCACTTGCCTTTATAAATCTCCTAACAATAATTCCTTCGATATTGATGTAGGCCTTGCTCCTTTCTGTACATATAGTATAACAGTAAATTACCCTCTTTATGCCCCTAATTCCACCGTTTTTGTATGTAGGGATAATTTAGCTTATACCATCTTACCAGCAAATTGGACCGGTAATTGCATGCATGCTATGCTTCTTCCCAATATAGAAATTATTGATGGAAATACCCCTGTCCCTATTCCTTCCTTTGATTATATTGCAGGAAGGCAAAGGCGAGCTGTTCAATTTATTCCTTTATTGGCCACATTGGGAATTTCCACAGCTGTGGTTACAGGATCCACAGGACTGGGAATCGCGGTCCAAAAATATAGAGAATTGTCCCAACAACTTATTAAAGATGTACAAACCCTATCTACCACCATCCAGGATCTTCAAGATCAAATTGATTCCCTAGCGGAAGTGGTTCTACAAAATCGTAGAGGCTTAGACTTGCTTACCACCGAACAGGGAGGTATTTGCTTGGCTTTACAGGAAAAATGCTGTTTTTACGCTAACAAGTCCGGCATTGTTCGCGATAAAATCAAGACACTTCAAGAAGATCTGGAGCGTCGCCGGCGTGCCATGGCTGAAAATCCCTTTTGGACGGGATGGAATGGACTGCTTCCCTATTTGCTACCGCTTTTAGGCCCTATTGCTGGTTTGCTTGTTATACTATCTGTAGGTCCTTGTCTTTTCAGTAAGCTGATGACTTTTATCAGACAGCAAGTAGATAATTTAGCAGCCAGACCAATTCAAATACATTACCAAAGTCTGGCCATGGAAGATCCCCTGGAGAATGTTATCTCTCTCTCTGGCCGGTGAGGTCTGGCTGGTGAGGTCACAGTCCATCCAACAACTGACTCTCCCCTTCGGTCTGCCGCTGCCCCAGTCGGGAGCCCAGGAAGGGCCCCAGGCCTATCAATAAAACGAGCAGCAAGCCAATGACGGGCACCTTCCCGGAACCTCACCCACCTAAGACAGGAGTCCTTGGGGACTGGCAAGGATATCCAATGACGGGTAAGAGGTGCTGGAGCTCCGGGTCGATTCCTAAGACAGGCACTGCTCGTTCATCACACCTGGCCTAACCGGTAGCCATTTTTGTGTAATTGATAAGAAAGGGGGATATGTCGGGGACCATGCAGCATGTGACCTCTTAGTGGAAAACTACTGAGGCAGGGCTAAACAGCCCAGACCAGAGAGTACTGATAACGCAACCTTGTGTGACCTTGTGCTTTAAGACCTTGTAACCTTTCCCCTACTAGCACTAGCATTGCAGCTACAAGATAAGCTCCTGCTCCTTCCCCCGCCCAAGGTCCTGCCCTCCTAATCGCCCCTCCTCCCCCCGCCCGACACTCTGCCTTTATGATATATAAGTGTGTGGTTGAAAAATAAAATTAGCAGCTTGATCAGGACAAAAAAAAAAAAATATATTACTTAGTTGAGAGAATTAGAGAATGTGCCCATACAGTGGTTTATTCCTCAAACACCCACAAGGGCCCCATCTAGGCACTGCGAATTGAACTTAAGTACTCCAATGTGGAGTATGGCATCTTAACTACAAGGCTAAACACATGCCGTCAATATCAGTTTTTTTTTTTTTTTAACAAGTCAGAAGATTATTGAAACTTGGGCTCTTGATTAATAAAATGTTGCGAATATTATCATTGTCAGAGGTGCATTTAGGAAAAAGTGAAGCCATGAAGATAGTGTGTTTCTTGCTAAAATACAAGTGCATTACTAATCTACCGATTCAGAAATTTCTCATGATATATTTCACTTTGCTACTATTTGTTTTTGTGATATGTCAGATTAGCTGATTTTTTATCATTTTCTTATATGTAAAATGAAATTTTCCCTTCAGTTTTTGTTGAGCATCTTCAGTGTTTTCACAGTTCCTATTCTAATAAGGAAATACTAACACCTAAGACATAGTGATATTTAGCTTACTAAAACAATTATTGCAAAAAAACTAAAAAGAATAAATATTAAGTTGTATTGCAAACACAAAACTTAAGTCACTAATGATTACATTATAAAAATTTTGGTTATTATTATTACATTTAAAAAATTAAGAGTGATAAATGTTGTAGAAGAACTTGGTAAGAGAATGTGCCGACCTGCAGCACAAAGAACCGGGTTTCTTGAAACAGAGAGTGGGAATGCGAGGACAAGGATGCAAAGAATGGAGCCAAGACAAATCCTGATCAAGGCTCATTTATTCAACAAATCCAGTAGTATTTAAACATGACCAGTTGTATGCAAGAAGGCACACAAAGGATTTACATATCCAAAAGACTTTTGGGGTTACAAAGAGTTCCCAATAAGGTTCTTTCACCTAACAGATCGCAAATGTTATCAATCATTGATTACAAGGGTATAACAAAACACCTAGGTGATAAATGCAGGTTTCAGGTGTGGCTGATTATCTACATCATCTCTTGTGAGAAGTTTAGCAGTGAGATATGGCTCTTCCTGCCTCTTCCTGGAATCTCCTTAGCCTTTTGTCTGTGCCAAGATGTCTCCATCCATATGACTGCCCGTGGCTGCCCAAAAGAGAAGATGTCTTGAAATAGAGGACAAAGGAAAAAATTCTGGGGTTGCTAATACAAAGTGATATCTCTAAGCAGTTTTCCTAGAGAAGAAGGTTTATAGCTGAAAAAAAAAGTGTACAGAAATATTCCCAAATGAAATAGTATTAGGGGTTGTTTTAAAATTTAATTAATTGGACTTATCCTCACATTGTATGGTATAAACTTTTGGTTTTCTGGTATACCTACTCAGAAAAAAAAATAGCCTTGGGCAAAGTTAGACCTTTTCTGCATAGTAAACTCCTGTTTACTTCTGCCTGTCTCTATTTTATGTTATCTGAAAATATAAAGCTGCAGCTTCAAAGTCATTAGGAATAGAAAGTCTGTCCTACACTTGAATATCCTTCATATGAAGTGCACTCCAGAGGAAGAATTTAATGATTGTAGTACCAGACGGATGCTTTCAATACCCCTAGAATTCTGGCATCAAGGTCATTCTACAAGGAGTTACTAGAAACAGAGGCACAAAACCCAGAGGAAACTTCAAATGTTGCCTCAGAGGTGAATCGGATTCTTAGCCTGGTTTTCTTGCTGGGTAACCATCTTTCTAGTTTTATTTTAAATTTAGTATGGCTGCAGACATTAAAAGAAGGAAGTTTATAGAGAACATCTTGTGCATCTAGGAAGAAATCTAATGTTGCAGTACTGAGTTAGATATTATTTCTAATTTCAACCTAGCAAAGTATTTGGAAAGTTAAGTGATCTCCCCTCAACAAATCATTTCCCTCCTGTACAGAGGAAAAGAGAGGTGCACTACCGCTTATGCAGAGACATCAGGATTAGATCCTACCTTGTAAACAAAACGTGCTGAGCTTCACTAACAGGTAGCTATTATATGCTTGCATTTTATACTGTCTTTTCATTATGCAAGCAGTAGTTGCCCTGTGGTATATTTTTAAATTTTTCTAATAATATTGTTTAACCCATCATCTAACTCAGTTATGTAGGAGGAGTAGTCTCTCGTGAAAAGAGATTTAAAAAGAAATATGAGTACACTGGGAGAAAAAGAATAGCAGACAAAATTAATCAGGAGAGACAAAAATGTTACTGAAGAGATTAGAACACTATCCTGAGGCAGATCATGGATGACCTGAGGACATTAGAGCAGACACATCAAGATGAATGAGGATTCCTGAGCTCTGCCAGTGTCAGTAATGCTAAACTGATAACTCCAAGGAAATTTGCAGCTTTCCTGTCTAATTCCGTCTTGAAGTGGTTGGCTTTAAAAGTAATAGTACACTCAAGCCCACAGTAAAGCCTGCGTTAAATACCAGATACGTAGCATCCTTAAAACAGAATCTTTCTGCATTTCTTATCCAATGAGCCATTATCCTGTAGCTCCATGTTTATGGTTAAATCTAAGTCATTGCATTTGAGCTCACTGAACAAGCTGGTGATTTTTTGGAAAACAATGTAAATTTTTTTTTCATCACCTTTCAAAATACTAGCTAGAAAATTTGAAAGGTGTAAGATTCAGGATCTAAGATAGGAAATGCTTAAAATGATAATTTCTTTTATACAACTGGAAAATAAAAAGAACTAGTGGTTTTTAATTAAACACAGAAAGCTGTACTAAATGAATGCCAAAGTTGAAATATAAATATTGACTCTTCATATGTTCAGTGTGAACAACTTGTAGAACTGCATACTATGTGTTCAATGATATTTCAGTATCTGACCAAAGTTGGTAGCTGAAAGTTTCCAGCATTGTGCACACACAGATGACTGAAAGATTAACTGAAACCTTAAAAGTTGATCCCAGTGTGTTATTTCCTGCATGAATCTGTATTGGTGTCTTAAAGAGTAAGTCAGCTAAAGTTAAATCTGGTGAGACAATCTCTGTGATCTTTATTAATTTATTTTAATCACCACGAAATAAGTTTCCTCATCCATAGGCAGAAAACCTGATGCTGGCCTGATAGGGGAGATCCGAGTCTTTAGATAGCATATACTTTTGAAAAATCCATCATGTTGAATGGTAAATACTAAGTTTAAATAGATATACCTATTTTAGGAAATTTTGTATTTCAGTATTACCGTAAGAAGGTTCAACTTCCTATATCTACTATGTAGGAAGCCATTTCTAGTCCTACTAGATTATGTCTGCTAAAATTTACCTTTTGGGGTAGGTTTATTTTTGTTATACTTTATAAAACATTTGGTTGCTAGAGACTTATGTAAAAGCTGATCACATTTTCTGGAGAGTTAAAAATTCATATATTTCCTAATCCTCTATCAATAGAAGACAAAAAATCAAAGTTTCCATAGCTATTGTAACTGCTTTTAAGTAAGTGAAATTTCTTTTAAGTCTCTTTAAGTATGATTATAGGCTCCTAATTTTAATATACCTAACAATTTGTATTTTTGTTCAGTGGGTTCTCTTGGTTGTTTTAGACAAAATTTGTTCAAATCTCATATTACAGGTTCCAACATAAGCAAAGAATAGTAAGAATACTCCTTGATTATTTTGCCTATAATTATTCTTGAGAGGCCTTTGGCATAGAAACTGATAACATTATTCCTGGATCCAGACTTTATGAGTTGAGTTGAATACTAGCATGGCCCATGACTATCTGAGTAGCTACCAAAACCCTATATTCCCTAATTTTGTTTGTGTAAAATATATATAATAGAATTATCTATATCATGAAATCAATTGAAAATTAACTAGCTTAAAATATATCATGGTACTAAATAGAATATGTGTCAACTATCATCACTACATTGCTTGCTGTCCGAAAGCAAAGTGGTTGAATTTTTGAGTGTTCCAACTCCCTTCATGTAAATTTATTCTGACCACCTTCCACTCTGAATTAGGAAGAAGTGTATCTCTAAAACAGGTGCTCCTGGGGGGGGGTGGGTATCGTGGGACAGTGATGAGCATGCCAGTTAGGACTGCCGCATCCCATATTAGAGTGCCTGGGATCAGGTCCCTGCTCAGCTTCCTGCTGATGCATACCCTTGGAGGCAACAGGTGATGACTCAAGTGTTTGGGCCCCTGCCACCACAGTGGCATTGAGTTCTAGATTCCTGTTCCAGCCTGGCCCACATCTGGCTTTTGTGGGCATTTGGGGCAGTAAGCTAGTGGATGTAAAAATCTCTGTCAGTCTGTTTCTTGGTTTTTTCGCTCTTTCTTAAAATAAAATGAAATATAGGTAGTAGTTGGATAGATGATAGATAGATCTCCAAACAACCACAGCCATTACTTAAATAAATATTTAAGGGTTTATTTTGGTTATTTTATGTAAAAAAATCAAAAGATAAAATATACTGAGATACGCACCAAAATCTTAAACCAGAGGGATGTGGAAGGGCTGAATCCAGTTACATATGTGTCAGAAAATCGTTGCCCCTGTGCAGATGTACTTTCCTTTCCCAGAATGTGTTGAAGCCCTGCCATACCCCAACTCTTGGCATCCTGTTATTCATGTGCTGAAAATTAGTTTTTTTCACTAATGTGGACTGTCCCAGCTATACATAGCCATCACGGTTGTCTTGCCCCTCAGCCTTTCCTTTCCTAGGGACATCTTTGTTCTTCATTTCACTTCTCCCTTACATAGAACTGCTGTGCATTTATTCCATGGTTATGCAATTCCTTCCTTACAAAATAAAACAGCGTCCTGCCTGCATCAATCTGAATTCTGGTAAAACAACTGATATAATTCCAGTCCTCACTTAGAGTATTTGACTTTAAAAATTTTCAGAAATCTGTGAGAAATTGATATATAAGTTCAAGGCTAACGGAATTTTTGTGTTTTTCTAGACTTCAACATGCCCAAATAAAATCTTTTGGTGTTTAATTGACATGCTACATATGGATTAAGGCATTTTGACTTAATAAATACAAACTAATAGACTGAAAAAATTGTTAATTAAAATTCTTCTCTGATCTCATTAACATTAAATGGTATAGTTTTGACTCCAATTCAAATGGATAAGTTGGACAAAGTGTCATATCTACTCTAACAATCAAGACAGCCAGATAATATATACAATCATTAATCCAAAGAGCAGAATTCTTCATGCAACCAATTAGTCTAGAATCTAAAGAAAGGAAGAGCTTCTGAGAGATATGGGATATGAACATTACCTAGTCAGTGATAACATGAGAATGACACAGTCTCCACTTAAGTGGATTAGAATAATTTAGCATGGGTTTGTTTTATTCAGTGTTTGATGAATATCCTTTTTTAACATCACACCATTGAGGAAATGTACAGATAGGTTCTGCCTGCTTTGTTTTTTTCTTCTTCTGTTTTTTCTTTATTCAAATAAATAATACCCCAATTTAAAGCTTTAGATATAAGCAAAATATACTACGATCAATTAATTCAGAATTACAGAGAAAATCAGAAAGATTAATTATAAGTCTGAAAATTGGAAACACAGTGAAAGTTCCAAGTATCAGACATACCCTTGCTTCTCTTTCACATTTTCCTTACAGCGTTTCCTTAAAATATTTCGTTGACTTTGAATAAGTAATTCCAAAGAATGAAACTTCAAAACCAACCCACTAGCCAGCTCCTCGGCTCGCTTGGCTAATCCTCTGCTTGTGGCGCTGGCACCCCTGGTTCTAGTCCTGGTTGGGGCGCTGGATTCTGTCCCGGTTGCTCCTCTTCCAGTCCAGCTCTCTGCTGTGGCCCAGGAAGGCAGTGGAGGATGTCCCAAGTCCTTGGGCCCTGCACCCTCATGGGAGACCAGAAGGAAGCCCCTGGCTCCTGGCTTCGGATCTGCATGGTGTGCTGGCCATAGCGGCCATTTGGGGGGTGAACCAACGGAAAGGAAGACCTTTCTGTCTCTCTTTCTCTCTGCCTAACTTTGTCAAAAACAAACAAAAACACTAATTATTACCCTCATAGCCAGTAACAATATATAAATGTCTAGATGCTCTTTAACTTACTATCAGATTATCTCTTGATTAAACCAATTGTAAGCTAAAAATATCCACAATTCAAAAATTCATTTAATAACTTAGCTACCGACTATCATTACTTAGCAACCCAGTGCACTGTAGAGTTCTCCTATTGATTATTTTCCCTTGTGATTGTGTGGTAGACTGGGAGCTGCAGCTCACTGCCACTGCTCTGCATTGCAGAGAATAAGTACTGAACTGCATATCAGTGGTCAGGGAAACAATGAAAATTAAAAATTTGAAGTATGTTTTGTACTGAATGTGAGTTGCTTCCATGCAAGTTAATGGATTTAGTCAAATCATTATAATTCAGCGATCATCTGTATTGTTTATAGGAAACTTCCATGATTTGGTGTTCAAACAAAACAAGCAGAAATGTTTTCACAGCAAGTAAACTAGAGTATTTATTTTAAATTCGGTTTTTGTGATGTTTTAGGGAGAAAGGGGTTACCATGATAGGTTTACAGTAAACCAGGAATACTAACCTACTTCTCTCTGTCATTTTTCATTACATCATTCATGATTTCTCTTCCTTGTTTACAAGTATTAGATTCTATGATTTCATGCTTTTCACGAACACTATTAATATTTTTGAACCTTGTTAATTAATCATATGAAATTATCAAAGCCCTAATTTTGCTTAAGCCCAACAGTCTGCTCTCCAGAAACTAGATATTAGCTAAGAATCCCTTAAAAGTGTGTTAACTAGTCTCTTTAAGTCAGTTATCACCCATAGTATAGTGGCCTTTAGTGCCAATAGCTTATGAAGCTGAATTTCCTTAATAGATTTTGCCACACTTTCTCTACTCAAACTACTTCTTAATATAGTCTTACTTGTGTTTCTTATGATATCACCTCTGACTAACAGACAATTCCAGATGGTCAACGGGGCTCATTTCTTTCCCCTTTTAAAGGCAGTTCATCAGAGACTTCTCTCAGCTCGGCATTGAAAGGCTTTTTGCTGATGTTAGCATTCCTACCAAGCCACCCTTCCCCCAGAGCCCTCAGCAAGTGTGACCTAGGCCTGAGTAGGCACATTCTTGAAACACTTTTTGTTAAAGAAAATAGAGGCTCTGCTCTAGTCCACTTTAGGCTATTCTTGAAGTCTGTTAACAGTGTGGAGCAGGCATAGTCACTCCTTTGGAAAGCCTCTGTCATGGGTCCTCCTAAAGCTTACACAGGCTCCCTTCTACTGGAACCTTTGGCCACACTGTGTAGTCAACTTCTTTGCTCAGTCTGTGCTGTGGAGAGACCTGGGGATTATGTGCACATTAATATGGGTCTACCTACAAGATTTTCTTCAGTAAATGCTACAATATACCTGCTTTGTTTAGAAAAGTGTTGATAGTGCCCTTGGAAAGCGGCCTTTTTTTTTTTTAATTGGATACTCAGTCATCTTTTTTTCTCCATCAAATATGTTAAAAATCTATTTAGCCTGGTGCAGATGAGCAGGCTTACAGCTGTCAGTCATCAGCAGTATGGTTTTCAGCAATTTGTTTTCCTTCTCTGTGTCTCATTTCTTCATTTGTTAAATAGGAATAATATATATATCCATATATATATATATATATATTAGGGTAGTAGTAAGGAGTCAGTTTTAAATAATATATATAACATATAAAAACCTAGATAGCATTTGTTAAATACATAAAGCCTCCCTGTAAATACACCCATGTTCTCTGTTTTTTGTTGTTGCTGTTGTTGTTGTTGTTGTTTCCTGCTGTTATAATGGAGCACAGAACAGGTGATACTCCAAAACTCCAACTAGACTTCTTGGCTTTGGATGAAATCATGTTTGGTTGATAAGTGCTTCATTTTTCTTTCATTCTCCGCTATCATCAATTCCACAACTCTTCAGATCATGATTACTAGCAAAATTATAACCTCTATTGTCTCTCAAATTAATAAAAATGTGTTTTCACGATCCTTATCTTCTATACTTGACAGCAAATTCATAAAAATAGATCGGTTGTGGCAGATTGCATTTTCCAAAAACATCCACAGCAGTATTGCTGGCTCCACTTGCACGTCCCCATTGTTACTAGGCTCAAGAACTGATCAAACACACTGGGGACAAAGTTTCCAACACATCAAAATTCGGCACACCGGGTTCTAGTCCCGGTCGGGGCACCGGATTCTGTCCCGGTTGCCCCTCTTCCAGGCCAGCCCTCTGCTGTGGCCCAGGAGTGCAGTGGAGGATGGCCCAGGTGCTTGGGCTCTGCACCCCATGGGGAGACCAGGAAAAGCACCTGGCTCCTGGCTCCTGCCATCGGATGAGCGCGGTGCGCCGGCCGCAGCGCGCCGACCGCGGCGGCCATTGGAGGGTGAACCAACGGCAAAAGGAAGACCTTTCTCTCTGTCTCTCTCTCTCTCACTGTCCACTCTGCCTGTAAAAAAAAAAAAAAAAAAAAAAAATTTGGGAGAAAAACCACAGCAGAAAGGCCATCCAATGCTTCACAAAAGAAACATATTTTGCTTTCAAAGTTCTCTTTATTTGAGGCTGATTCACTATGCCTATGTTACAAAACAGCCAATGTCCTCCTAAAACCTGAAACAATGTTAGTAAGTATAGCTATAAATGAAAGCAAAGTTGTACTTCCTGGCTTCCTCTTGTACTGGTAAAGGTTGAAACTCTTCCAGCCATACTGATACAAAAGGATCACCTGCCATATACTTAGCAAAATACTTGTGGTAGTAGCATAGCAGGTTTGGCTGCTTGCCTGTGATGAAGAAGCTTCTGTCTCCTGGCTTCAGACTAGGGGAGCCCCAGCTGTTGCAGCCTTTTGGGGGAGTGAACCAGCTATTTAAGGATAAAGTGTAAAAACGGAAGTTGTGTAACTGCTCATGGTTGGTAATAAAGGTGATTTTTTTTTTAATTTACAGGTAGTGATATAGATAGAGAGAGAGACAGAGAGAAAGGTCTTCCTTCCATTAGTTCACCTGCAAATGGCCGCTACAGCCGGTGCTGTGCCTATCCGAAGCCAGGAGCCAGATGCTTCTTCCTGGTCTCCATGCAGATGCAGGAGCCCAAGCACTTGGGCCATCCTCCACTGCCCTCCTGTGCCACAGCAGAGAGCTGGACTGGAAGAGGAGCAATCGGGACTAGAACCCGGCGCCTATATGGGATGCCTGCGCCACAGGCAGAGGATTAACCAAGTGAGCCATGACACCTGCCCCGGTGATGTGGTTTAACTTTGTTCTCTCCCTTTATCTCTCCCTTTCTGTCTCTCTCTCTCTCTCTCTCTCCCATTCTCAGGATATTTTCACTTGTTTCCTAACCATCTTGCACTGAGAAAGACCAGAGTATATGGAGACACCAAGTGTAAGAGCTCTCAGCAACAGCCTGAGCTAACTTCCAGACATGTGAGTGATCAACTATTGGATAATGTTAGCTCCACATCTTTGAACCTTCTACTCTGATGTGGTGCGTTTTATAGAGCAGACACAAGTTATTGAAGTCATGATTTGTTCAATTCCTGATCCACAAAATCCCTGAATATTATAAATAACTGTATTATGTCACTGAGCTGTGCGGTAATTGATTGTGCAGGCACACATCTTTATAGTCATTAGAGTCATTACAAAGGGATTCACTATTAAGATTCAACAACTTCTATTAGGAAATGAAAGTCAGTGGAAATATGGAAAAGAAAATGAAGAAGTTAGCATAAATGGAAATCATCCAGAAATTCATGAATCTGCCTTACAGAATTTCTAGAAGAGAGACAATGAAAGTTTCAATAAAAAAATGAAAGGAGAAATTCCCTAAAGTTGAGGAAAGTCTCTTCATTTAATTGCGATGTGCTATAGCATTTGCTATATTTGTTGTTGAAGTTGATAAAAAATTATTTTTATCTTTCACAAAGTAGGATATTATCAACTCATAATTTATGAACACATGATTTACATTTTCAAAAATCATTTGCTTTAAGAACAATTATTTAGTTTAATTCAGTATTTACTTTAAAAATTTCTTTCATTTGAAAATTCCATCTAGCACTTGTATGGAATGCTAAGAATTACATATATTTCGACAGTGGCAAAAATGTGCTGACTTCCACTCACTTACATAATTTGTCTCTTCAAATTTCTAAATTTAATGATTTAATAAATAAAGGGAAATCAGAATATTGTTCTACTCTTAAATATGGGTCAATTCAAGATTTTAATGTCACTCTAACTTAATTATTAATAACAGCACTATGTATACATTTGTAATTTTAATATTTCCATTTGTACACAACTATTTTTTTCCTGTGCACCATTCAACAGTAAATAGACACCAATAATTATTTGACTTTTTGGATCTTTGATTCATGAAACTTAATCACATTTTATTTTCTTCCATTCCTGCATGCCTTCTTACATGATTACACTTCATGCTGAATCCAACATTGCAAATGTTGATCTCTTCTTTATATGCTTTCATCTCTTTAGCTTCTTTATTTTTCCATCAAGCACACCAGGCAAATACATCATAGTTGATAATTCGAACTGTATGCAATTAAATTTCAACACCTAAAGAATATTCAATATATCTGGGGGACAGTTGGGGGGACATAGTGACATCACATATTAGACACTAACAACCTATGTCAAGTAGGACTTCAGAAACTAAAAGCAATTCTTTCTCATCCTCCAAGATAGTTTACTATTAAAATTATAAAATTTGATAACATTTTCACGTTTTCATCTTTACTTAAACATCAGTATCCCTCCCTCTTCATTGTTAACTACTTCTCAATTCTAATTTCACTAAAAAAAAAATAAAAGTAAAAGATACTACTGCACTCTTTCCAATAACAGATACAATAACACTTGAGATCTCTATTCATTGTCTCTGTCTTCCTGCAAATTAAAAGGAATAATTGTAGTGTCTCTTTTCAGATGCCATTCTTTCCACTTGTATACTGAATTGCTGCCCTTCTCTCTCACTCATGGGTTTTTGGTACTGCAAATCTCTCTCTCCTGTTGAACCTTTCTACTTGATCCTGCTCATTTAAGCCTGGCAACATTCCTTCTTAAAAAAAAAAATCTCATTTCACCTCATTGGAATGTTGCTCAGCTCCTTTTTAGATTATAACTTTCACGGCTAAATTTAATATCTCCAGTTCTTTACCTTCTATTTGCTCTTGAATATATGTCCACTTACACTAAATGACACTTTTTGAAGATTACCAGTAATGGCTGTGTTTCTCCTCTGCTGAATTCTCAGTTCTCAAGTAGGATGAGCAGCAGCTTTTGACAAACTGATCACACCTTCCTTCCAGACACACATTATTTATGTGATTTTCTTGACACAACATTTTCAATGTGTTCTTCATTTTTCTCTTTTTGAATATGTTCCTAGCTCTGTGTGTTAATTAAATAAAATCAAGCAAAATATTACCATTAAATTAAAACACTTAAGCTTACCACTAGGTTTTAAATCCTCTCAAATTTTAAAAACCATGAATTTGCTATAAATTTAATTAATCTTCTGCACAACACTAATCAAGAATGAAAAATTTAAATACACTGAGTAGTAAATATTTAAGTGTGGTGATTGTTAAATTTTCCTATGCTTTATTGTGACTTTTGAGAAAAACATCAATGTAGCAAACTGTCTCCTTGTTGACATTGTTCTTATTTTTCCTTATTTATTTTTGAAAAGATATTGCATACTTGTGTTTAACAGTAAAAGTATCATAACAAAAGAATTTTTGTCTTCAAACAGCAATATGTCTGCTCAAGCCAGCTGTGTTGAAGTGATTTAGAATCAGTTTGGCGCTCTTCTTTAGCATGAAAGATACTTTTGTTCTATAATTCATACAAATTTGGGGAAACAAGCAGGAGAAGTACATATTTAGATTCTCCTCCATGCTTCCTTTCATTTCATTGCAAAAATATAGATAGCAAAAATGTAATTTAATGATGGCAAGAACCAGTTTTTATATCCTCTATTTTAGTGGATTCTGCCAAATGCTCTGGCAGATTAACTATCTCTTTCTTTGCATGTAATCCTCATTCCTCCTCAACAGAAATGTCATACTCAGCAGACAGTTATAATTATTTAGCCTCTACTTCTTATTGTTGCTGTTCTCATTATCACTATTATCATTATTATTATTAGCATTGGTTCACTAAGCCACCTTGGAAATGTATACACTGCTGTCAAACTGGATTATTCACGTTAAGAACGACTGCATATTGGTATTAAAGTATGGATTTATTATTAATAAATACTCTAGTTTAAGCAAGTTTTCTCATCACATTAACAAACATATTTTTAAAAAATGGAATTTTTGGATTTCATTAACAACTTTTTTCCTTTACACACTGAACATTGTATTAATCAGACCCCACAGAATACTTGTAGAAAATATAAATCATAAATATTGGCAACAGTAAAAGGTGAACACAAAAGCATAAACCGTTTTTAACTAGCTAACTTTTAAAAAATCATTAATTGATTGATTTAATTGAAAGGTGATGGAGCACAGAAAGAGGGAAAGATAAATATATTCCATCTTCTGGTTTGCTCCTCAGATGCCCACCACAGTCAAGGATCTGCCAGGTAGAAGCCAGGAGCCAGGAATTCTGTTTGGTCTCTCACGTTCTTGAGCCATTTCCTGCTGCCTCCCAGATACATTAGCAGGAAGCTGATTGCAAGCAGAGGGAGGATTCCATTTCAGGTGCTCCAATAAACGATGTGGTGTCCCAAGTAGCATCTTAACCTGCTGTTTCATAATGTCCACATCATAACAAAAGGGCTTTAAAACAGTCTTCCTTTTTTAAAAAATCACTCATCTACAGTAAAATTGAAAAGATAATGCAAAAACTTTTTTACCCTCACAGAACTGCCTTTATTATTTATATTTCACATTAGTTTCATGATTTCTTACCAATAATTAACTAATATTGACATATTTTTATTCATTGAGATAAAGATCTTAAGATTTCCTTAGTTTTTATTTATGTCATTTTTCTTTTCTAGGATTCAATATACTATGTTAGGTTGCATTTAGTTGTTATGTCTTCTGCAGCCTGTTGGCTGTTTATGATTTCACAAACTTGCACATTTTTGATGATCATGACCATTTTAAGGAGTCCTAGTCAGGTATTCTGCAGTATACAGTTCTGTTGGTTTTTATCTCATGTTTTTCTCAGTTAGACCAGGGTAATTTTTTTTTTTTTACAAGAAAATGACGGTGACCAGTACCAGTGGTAAATAACATCAACAGGATTTATCATTGTTGATATTGACCTTGGTCAACAAATTGATGCAGTGTTTGACAAATTCCCCTACCGCAAGTTAGCTCCTCCATTCCCCGCTATATTTTCCTCTGATAATTTTAGGTAGGAAGTAGCCATGTGCTGAACATAATGTAGAAACAGGGAGCTATAGTCCTCATTTTGAAGGTTAGAGTATTTGCAAAAGTTAATAAAAATTTCCTGCATAGTATTTTTAACAGTATTATTTGCTTATTTATTTATGCAATTGCTTATTTTATTCAGAGATAATCATTTTATATTTGGGGTTATATATTATTTTATTTATTCTGTTACTCAAATTATTCCAGCATTGGATGCTGTAATATATTTCACTGGAAATTATAAATTTTCACCATTATTTATCCTAAAGATGTATTAAATCACCTTTAAATCAATGATAACAATGATTAGCTTTCTGATATCTGTATTAAATGTTCAAAGACTTGGCTTTCCTGAAAATCTGCCTACTCTGCTGGTGAATATGATGAATCATTCAAACTGTTCAGTTTATATGATGATTTCAATATTAGATATTATTGGATTATGTCTATAATAATACTAACTTTCTGAAATTAAAAACAAGGTAGACAAGGGAAAATATTGAATTATATATTGGTTTCTGTATGCGTCACACACGATTTGGATAGTGATTGTCTTCCAAAGTACCCCATATTAAAGGCATAGGTCTCGCACATGGCAGTATTGGGAGATGATAGAAATTTTAATGGATAGTGACTAGTGGGATGCCCTTAGATCATTCGGCATGTCCCCTTAAATGGTAATTCTCATGACATGGTTGTTTTAAATCCTGGGTTCTCCTCTGTCTGCTTTCTGGCTTAACGTATTATTATCTCAGCACCCATTCTGCCACTGTTATCCACTACCTTCAGAGAGACACATCCTTGGGGCCAACCAGTCTTAGAATTGAACCTCCAAATCTCTGAGAAAAGTAAACTTTTTATCTTTAAATGGTGTCTTAAGATATTTTATTATTTTAACAAAAAGCTGTCTACCATACACACAGAGGATTCTCATTACCCATGGATTCTGTATTTGCAAATTTTCTTATTTGCTAACATTTCTTTGTAACTTCAAACCCTTGCAGTTTTGGGGGGACATATGCTGAGCATGACATATTTTGAGATGCCCGATGTTCACCAGATGCTCTATTTCCTTGCTGCAGCCCAGTACAGGGATGACCAAGGATGGAGCCAATAGAGGACAGTGGAGAACAGCGTGGGGCCAGCAGAACAGCACTGAAACTCCAGCTCTGGCAACTGGCAGGTGGCCGCAGACAAGTCACTTAACACCTATGAACCTTGTTTTATCTTTCATAAAATAGAGAAAACTATATATACCTAGTTGAGCTGTCTAAGAGATTTAGGATTTAATCTATAATTCCCCAGCATTTATGGTTCTTATTGTCTAATGCAGTGTTTATGGCAGCTTCATAGGACATAATTGTAGCAAATAATGAGAACTGATTGAATATACACACCACTCATATGTCAAATACAAATGATTAGTAACAGTAATCAGGTCAATACAAATACAAAATAAAGTTTTAAATGAAATGTCTTGAAGAAGAATAAGTGTCAGCTTTATAATATCCTGTAAATACTTCACACTGTCAAAAGACCCCTGAAATTAAGACACGTCACTCTGGTATGTGGACCTTTTATTTAAGATGCTATTTTATTCTTTGGCCACTGTGGCTTTAAGAATATGTGGGAAAATATGCAGATGAACTACTTGCACAGCTGAGTTCAAATTGAGGAAGTATGTCATACGTTAACTTTTGAAAGTAGGGTCCCTAGATGGAGGGAACAGATAGAAAGGCCCTGTGGTGGTGATGCCTCATGTGCCAGAGAACAGGTAACAAGACCAAACTTGACGCAGTAGACTGAACAGGAGCTTACACAAATATGCATCATTGTCAGGATTGTGCCTTTTACTCATACTGAAAAATCCTCACTGATTTTTTTCTCCTGGTCTTAAAAAATTGAAAAATTAAGTTTTTCCAGATTCAAAGAATATCTCAACAAAGTTGCTTTATTCATAACTTCTGATCACATCCGAAAGGTTAGAAAAAAATTATATTGAAAGCATTTAACAGTACATAAAAGGACTTATTTTTTTTATTTTATTTATTTATTTATTTATTTTTTGACAGGCAGAGTGGACAGTGAGAGAGAGAGACAGAGAGAAAGGTCTTCCTTTGCCGTTGGTTCACCCTCCAATGGCTGCCGCGGTCGGCGCGCTGCGGCCGGTGCACCGCGCTCATCCGATGGCAGGAGCCAGGTGCTAGTTGCTTAAAAGGACTTATTTTTAATCTAACCATTGAATCAAATAAGAAATAAATTATTTGATTTAAATCATTCAGAAATGAATGAAAAGAAAAATTGTAAGTACATGACAGCATGTAGGAGTCATAGTTCAAACTACATAAACAAGTGTTTCTATTATTGATGCACAAATAATGTATCTCCATATGTTTTACTGAATTATTAACTCAAACTAAGAAAAATATGAAAATAAATGTTATTCAGCAAAAAGTATCAAGTAAAGAACAGAAATCAGGAATTGACAATGAAAAACCTTAATGAGGAGAGGCATTTGACACAATGGTTAGGATATTTTATTATTTACCATCATCTAATATAGGAGTACTTGGATTCAAGTCCCAGATTCCCTTCTGATTCATTTCTTGCTAACTCGCATAGGTGGAGATAGTCGGTGATGGCACAAGTGTTTGGATTCCTCCCCCTACAAGAAGACTTAGATTGAGTTCCAGGCCCCGGCTTCCACCTGGCCCAGCCCTGGATGTTTGTTTAAGTTTTTTTTTTTTAATATAAAGAGAACATATTTTATGTTTAAATAGTAAATGGCTTTAAAATTATCTCTTAATTACCTTAGAACATACAAAAACTAGAAAATATGTGGATATAGAAAAATATATGACTTTTCATATAAAATTTTAAAAATTTCAAATACTGAAGATATCTAAAGATAGTGAGAATGTTATTAAATTTCCAGTATGAACTTTTTGGAAATCTAGACAAATGAGATAAATTCACACAAAGTATAAAATATCAAAATTGATTCTATTAAAAGTATTACTAATATATTCTATTATGCTAATAGATTAAAGAGACAATAAAATAAAGATAGTACTTGATCGAGTTCTATCCTTTTAGTTAAAGTGATTTCCTCTGCCCTTAAAGAATAAAAATTGGCTAAAATTTGGGCCAAGTTTCTTACATATTTATTAGGGTAAACTTTGAACTGAAATTTGATCAATCCAGTAAAAAATGTTAAAATGGTGCACTAATGTTATTTATGAATACAGAGGCAATAATTGCAAGTAAATAATAACTAATTGATTTAAGCATTGTATCTACAGGGTAATATGTGGATGGTCATATATATTCTTTATTGGCCGGCGCCGTGGCTCAATAGGCTAATCCTCTGCTTGTGGCACCGGCACGCCGGGTTCTAGTCCCGGTCGGGGCGCTGGATTCTGTCCCGGTTGCCCCTCTTCCAGGCCAGCTCTCTGCTGTGGCCTGGGAGTGAGTGGAGGATGGCCCAAGTGCTTGGGCCCTGCACCCCATGGGAGACCAGGAGAAGCATCTGGCTCCCGCCTTTGGATCAGCACAGTGTGCAGGCTTCAGTGTGCTGGCCGTGGTGGCCATTGGAGGGTGAACCAACGGCAAAAGGAAGACCTTTCTCCCTATCTCTCTCTCTCTCACTGTCCACTCTGCCTGTCGAAAATATATATATATATATATATATATATATATATATATATATATTCTTTATCGTTACTGTAATTATTTTTCACATTTAGCATTCTGCAAATAAAATCTATTTAAAATGTATGTAGAACAAAAATGTTTATAGGAATCAATAATTTAAACCTTAAATGTAATTAAATAGTTTTAGAGAGCTATAAAATTACAATAAGAATATAAAGCAAAACCTAGACATAGTGAAAAAAAGTCAGTTATGGCTTATGTATTTGGTTACTTGTTGCCCATGTGGGAGACCTAGATGGAGTTCCAAGCTCATGACTTTGGCCTACCTAGCCCCAGCTGTCATTTGGGGAATGTAAATATTCAGTCTGATTTCAAAAATGTCAAAAATTTTGAAAACAAATTTATATAACAATTTGTGCATGAAATTTATCAGGATATACAATTCAAATTTGAATTGAGATTATTATTATCTTCTTTATGGTAACTTCAATGGTGTATCATGATGAATGACAGTTTGCATTCTGTTTCATATAGGAAACAACCTTTAGTGATACCTAAACCTGGCTATTTTATAAAGCATCCTAAGGACCATCAGAAGTTAAACAGAATGATACCTTGATTTATACTGATTAACATTCATTATAGTTTACAAATATTATTTGTGTTCTTTTCATTCTGATGCAATTGCATATTCTTTATCTCTGTTTATCTTTAATCATTCCTTGTTTTAATTATATTAAAATTTTTAAATATATAGAATTTTTAATAAAGTTTGATTTTTTGGGCATAGGTTATATGATACCAATTCTCTGATGTTACTGATATTCATTCACTTTATGGCCAAGAACAGATAGTATGGAATTCCATATGTGTAAATTACTTAAAGCTTGGTGATTTTGTTATTAATTTTCTATGTTTGCATTATGTTCTGCTTGACTTATACATAGATGATATAATATGTTTGATTTCATACCATGATGCTGGGCTGCTCAGTATTTTCTTCTAATGGTCTATATTTTTATTTCAATTGTTAAATTTTATTTTTAGATACTTACATTCTGAAAATTTTGGAGCTCTTAGATGAATATAACTTTTTTCTTGAAATATTTTAACATGCATCCTGTGACTATTATCTAAAATTGTTAGTCTAAAATTAAAACACCTTTATTTGTAGTTACTTATTCGGTATATGTTACATTACTGAACTAATCATAAGAATTAAGTACCATTTTTGTTAAAGGAAAATTAATATTGCTAATTGTTTATAAGATTGATTACTAAGTCTTTATGAAGTAATAATAAGATAATCATCTTTCACAATGGCAAAAGGCAATGACACAACACTGAAACATTTATCCATGGGTTGTTAGTCTGGTTACTTTATTTCACTCTTTTGCAATTTTCGGCACTATTTTAACAAGAACTTTGATTTTTGGCACCTCGCTTCATTATCAGCTTCTTCTCTAGAATTTAAATAGATTTTAAATTGATGTTTTGGGTCTTAACTTTGTCTGTTTTAACATGCTCTGTTCATGGGATATGGATTAACATTTTCTAAGTTCACCACCATAAATTATTTTGGCTATTTTGCTCAACTCAATTCCCTTAAACTAGGTCTTGTTTATTATAGAAATTACTAAGAGCTGGATCGGAAGTGGAGCAGCCGGGACTGAAACTGGCATGCATTATAGGATTCTGGCACTGCAGGAGGCAGCTTCACTTGCTATGCTACAGCGCTGGCCCCACCTTCTATAATTTCAATAATAAAAATATACAAGTAATCTTCAAATTGTTTATGGAAAATGTGTTTTATGTAAAAACTACACAAGAACTTGAACAAATTTTTGTGCCAAAGAAACATCTTTCTTTTCTTTTTTTAAGATTTATTTATTTAGTTGAGAGACAGAGTTAGAGACAAAGACAGGGAGAGACAGAGAGAACTTCCATCAGGTGGTTCACTCTCAAATGGCTGCACTGGCCAGACCTAGACTGAACATGAGCCAGAAGCCAGGAGCTTCTTGGGGGTCTCCCATGCGAGTGCAGCCCCTCCCCCCACTGTGGCCATCTTCTACTGCTTTCTAACCCATCAGCACGGAGCTGGAACCTGTGCCTATATGGGATGCTGGCGCCACAGGTGGATGCTTAATCTACTGCACCACAGCAAAAATCCCACAATAAACATTTAATTCCATTTCTCTACAAACCTTTTGAAGTCTCCTTGTACACTAAGAAACTAAAAGAAATGGTAATGGAAATATTGAACTTGATTTGTTAATGCTTTCAGACCATGATTATTATCTACTCTGGGCTTGTTTTAATTTATGTTATGGAGCAATGAGCTTTAGATAAATATTTGCTCATTTTAAACCAACACAACTACATTACTTGAAAAGTCTTTCAAAATTATTTTCACATAAACAATGATAGTTATATGACATTTGGACAAGTCTATGACTGATTCAAAATACTCTCCTAAATCTAAGTATCACTTAAGGCCACTATTAATCCTCTTAGCTATATAGGCCTTTGAGAAAATATTTTGCTTTTTCCAGAGCATGGTTAATACAAAAAGAACAGCTATTGAATGTGTGGTTAACAGGATGGAGAAGAGAGCTGGTGTTAGAGAGAAAATGTAATTGAAATGTAAGTAATTGAAGAATAACAAAAATCACTGAGAAAGGCTGTATCCGTCCACTGAAGAATTCAGTCTAGCCTTCAATTGCTTCCTATAATTTCTGTATGTAAGCCTTCACTCACTCTCTCACAGGAAACATTTGTGATGTCAGAATTACAACATGGGGTTACAACGCTGTGACATTTTCGAGCTCTTCAAGGTTTGTCAAGCACAGTAATTATATTTACCAGAATTCTCTCACCTCTCATACTCATACACTTTAATCACACCCACAGTGGAAACCCATAAAGTGTGCAGCACTAGCATTAAGCGAATGTGTCTAAATGTTACTGTTAGGGACACTCAGACATATCTAGGATCTTGTAAATAGGATAATCAAAACACATTTTTTGATAGCCAGAGATTTATCTCTAGTGGTTTGTTTTAAAGCTAGCATGAAAAATGTAATAGGGTTTTCTACAATTGCTACTGCTCAGAAAAGTCTACTTGAAGTTTCTCCTCAGTTAAGCATATTCTGGTTGAATTCTGAAAATTATATACACTAGCCATAACATTCATCATAATAAACCACATTTAACTTTTGAAATATTATGTTTTCTGTAGCTGCATGTATTAAAATTATTGCTCTATATTGGAAGTAATTATAATAAACAGATATTTTTTTTTTTTTTTTAATTTTTTTTTTGACAGGCAGAGTGGACAGTGAGAGAGAGAGACAGAGAGAAAGGTCTTCCTTTGCCGTTGGTTTACCCTCCAATGGCTGCCGCGGTCGGCGCGCTGCGGCCGGCGCACTGCGCTCATCCGATGGCAGGAGCCAGGTGCTAGGTGCTTTTTCCTGGTCTCCCATGGGGTACAGGGCCCAAGCACTTGGGCCATCCTCCACTGCACTCCGGGGCCACAGCAGAGGGCTGGCCTGGAAGAGGGGCAACCGGGACAGAATCCGGTGCCCCGACCGGGACTAGAACCCGGTGTGCCGGCGCCGCAAGGCGGAGGATTAGCCTGTTGAGCCACGGCGCCGGCATAAACAGATATTTTTAAATGAAATTTCTGAGCTCCCAATGTAAAATGTATTGATTAGAAATAGTTTGAACTAGTTTTTCTATAATTTTGGGGGCAGTTTAGAAAAAAGCAGTAAGTAATAAACTTTGGGGGCTGGTGTTGTGCCATATTGTTTAAAATCGTGCCAGAGACTCCATCACCCCAATTGGGTACTGGTTTGTATCCTGGCTGTTCCTCATGTAATTCAGCTCCCTGCTAGTGGCCTAGGAAAAACAGCAGACAACGTTCCAAGTACTTAGACCCCAGCCACATAAGCCAGAGACGTGGAAGAAGCTCCTGGCTCCTGGCCCAGCCCTGACCAATAAGGCTATCTATTGAGTGAAGCAGTGGGTGGAATATGTCACTCTCTGTCTCCCCCTCTCTCTGTAACTCAGACTTGAAAATAAATAAATAAAATTTTAAAAATAAAAAAATAAACCTTTTTAGTTATGCCATTAATAAGAACAGAATGTGCTTTTAATTGTCTGTATATCAGGAACATAAAAATTTGGAGTCTCCAAATCCATACATTACAAAATGACTAAATGAAAACTCAGATACTGATATCTTTATAAATTTTCTTATGATTGTTGTCATGAATAGCTTACATTATATACATATAGTTGCATTATAATTCAAAGATATACTATAGTCATATACAAAATACACATAAAGATAATTTAATATAAAGTATTAGGCAAATATTCTTAAATATTGAATTCATTGTATGTTTTCTATCACTTAAAATAATATAACAAGTCATTAATATTTAATTTTAATTTTAATATGTTAATAATGTATATTAAATTTTTCTTCCCTGTGAAGAATACTGTTAAAGGAATGAAAAGAAACCACAGACAGGAAGAAACTATTTGCAAAATACATATGTGATAAAGATCTGCATCTAAAATACGCAAACAACACTTAAAAATCAACACTATAATAAAAAAATTCCAATGAATAACGAGCAAAGTATCTGAACAAGCACTTTACCAATAAACATATCTTGAAGTTTGAAACAATCATGTGCAAAGATATAATCATTGGTTATAAGCAAAGTGCAACATAAAACAACAAATAGATACAACTATACACTCAAAAGAATGGCTAGAATAAACTTTTAAAAATGACAATGCCAAGAACCATAGGCACTCTCATTTGTTGACAGATGGATTGCAAAGTTTTGCAACTGCTTTGGAAGATACAGTGGCACTCTGTTATGAAATTTAAACCTGTTTCTTACCTTTCAATCCAAAACTGATGCTCCTTGGTATTTACTCAACTTACTTGAACACATATCCACACAAAACTTGTATGTGAATATTCATGGAAGCGTTATTATATGACAAAAGCTGGAACCCGGTAAGATGGCCTTCAAAGTTAGAGGAATAAATAAAGAGTAAAAGGTCAACACTGGCACAGCAGGTTACTCCACTGCTTGAGACACTCACACCCCATATCACAATATCTGGTTCAAGTCTTAACTGTTCTGTGCTTCCTATCCATCTTTCTGCAAATGTTCCTAGAAGGCAGCAGATGACCCAAGTACTTGGGTGCCTGTCATCCCCATGGGAGAGTTAAACTGAGTTCCAGTCTCCTGGTTTTGCCCTGGCCTAACCCTGGATATTGTGGGCATTTGGAGAGTTAACCAGAATATGTAAGATATCTCTGTCTCCCCCAACAGGGTCACTTTACTCTTCAAGTAAATAAAAAAAGCAACTTTAAAAAAAAAAAGGAAAACTCTGGTACAATTAAATATAATTCAGTGATAAAAAGAAATAAATTTTCATTCCACAAAAAAGGCATGAATGAATAAATCTCTATGTGAATAAATCCAATAAGTAAAGGTTGTCTACTACATGGTTTAATTTTTGGAATATTTCTGTGAAAGTCAAAATGATAGAGGTAGTTGCCTGGGATTCCTGGTGGAGGTTGATGTATTAGTCAGCTCTCTACTACTTTAAATAAAATACCTGAGAGAAATGTCTTAGGAAGGAAAATTTACTTATATTGAGAGTTTTCAGGCCATAATATGGCATCCTACTTATCAGGCATCTGGTGAGGGTGGAAAAAATAGTTGGAGGTTGTTGGAGAGAGGACCACGATGTGAAACAGGAAGCAAAGAGACAAAGGAGGCACACTCTTCATCTTTCCTCTGTGCGGTCTCTTCTCACAATGATGTCATAGTTGGATTACAGGCTCCACCCTAACAACCTAACACAAACCACTTATCAGAGGTCCCAACTTCTGACACCATAACTGAGTCAAGCCTCCATCCTGATCCATCAAGCATTAACCCATTCATCATGAACATAAAATGCTTTTAAAAATCAGATTTATTGATTTATATGAAAGGCAGAGAGAGAGAGAGAGAGAGGACAAAGTGAAAGAGAAAGACAGATTTTCCATCTGCTAATTCACTCCTAAAATGGCCTCAGCAAGCCAGGAGCCAGATGAGTGCAGATCTATGTAATTCCAGGTCTCCCAGGTGGGTGCAAGGGTCCAGGTAATTGGTCCATCTTCCACTGCTTTCCCAGGTGCATTAGCAGGGAACTGGGTCAGAAATGCAGCATCCAGGACTCAAATTGGAACCCATATCCAAGACTTTGAGGTTTAAACATCTGTGTGTAATAAATTCTGCTATAAGCACAGTGGTGGGAATTTGAAAAGATAAAACAAAGGATTTTTTAGGGTAACAAAGCTATTATACACATCATTGGAGTGTTGTATTGATGAAAATATTCATGTTGTGCTCACAGAATTTTAGAACATGAAGAGTAAATCTTCTGTTATACACATTTTAAAATATTATTTAGGGTATCAGGGATTGCCAGTGTGGAATTCCAACTATAAAAAAATCTAGATATATTATATACATATGAAATAACCTCAGTTAAGAGTTAGTGAGAAAAGATGCAGACTTAAGTTACCTTGGAAATAAGATGCAATTACAAGATTAAAGACCAGCAGATAGAAGACTTTGTCTCTCTCTGTTTCTCTCTCTCTGCCTTTGCCTCTGGCTCTGCCTCTCTTTAACTCTGCCTTTCAAATAAATAAATAAATAATTAAAAAAATAAGATTAAAGAACAGAAGAGTGCAAAAGAATATTATAAAATTTTTTCCTGGGGCCGGTGCTGTGGCTCACTTGATTGATCCTCTACCTGCGGCACCGGCATCCCATATGGGCACTGGGTTCTAGTCCTGGTTGCTTCTCTTCCAGTCCAGCTCTCTGGTATGGCCCAGGAGGGCAGTGGAGGATGGTCCAAGTTCTTGGGCCCCTAAACCCGCATGGGAGACCAGGAGGAAGCATCTGGCTCCTGGCTTCGGATCGGCGCAGCTCCGGTCGTGGTGGTCATTTGAGGTGTGAACCAGCGGAAGGAAGATCTTTCTCTAGGTCTCTCTGTCTCTCTTTCTCATTGTCTGTAACTCTACCTGTCAAATAAATAAAAACAGAAAAAAAAAAAAGTAAAAATAAAATTATTTCCCAAGGGGGTATAAATGAACAATTCTGAAAGCAGTAAGCATTATGCTAGAATAGAAAGAAGAAATAAATGGACGTAAGATGATGAGAGTCAGGTTTCTCCCAGTTTGGGAAGCTCTAGACAAGTAAGGTGAGAAAGTAAGAATGATATATGTGTTAACAAATTAATAGTGGAGATGATATGAATTTCTGCTTAACTTAAATAGACACAAGTTAGAAAATGCAACAAGATTTAAAAAGTTAATGGAAAATAATTCTTTAAAAGTAACTTTACAGAGGAGAAATGACACATTCTCCTCAGTCTAGTGATCAAAGTTAATATGAATAGGAAGAAAATGTATTGTTTACAATGTTTAGCATTTTATTTTTTACTATTTTATTTCAAAACAACTTTAAGTTCATAAAATAAAAATTATGAGATGGTAACCAGAGATTCCATATAAACTTTTCCCCATTTCCATATTCATATCCATTTTTAGTTTTTTAATTTTAATTTAGTTTTTAGTTTTTTAATACCCATACTGGTTTCCGCAGGGGCTGAACTAATTTTTATTTCCATCAACAATGTATAAGAGTTTTCCTTTCTCCACATCCTCACCTGCACCTTTTACTCTATTTTTTAGCCATTTTATAGGGGTGTGACAATATCTCATGATAATTTTCGTTTGCATTTCTCCGACAGATAATAATATTTAGTATTTGTATTTATTTTTTAGAGAACTATCTATTCAGATCCATTGCACATTTCTTAACTGGATTCGTTTTGTTGTTGTTGACTTTTTTGAATTGCTAATGTATTATAGATATTAAATTTGTCAGCTCAGTAGCTTATAAATATTTCCCCATTCTGTCAGGTATATCTTTACTATATTGAATTTCTTTCCCTTTTGACAAGTGTTTTTGAGTTTGATATAATGCTGTTGCCATGATCACTTTAGCTCAGTGGTCTTCCTTCCCAAAACTCATAGCCTCAGTCGAATCATAAGGACATAAAAAAAATCTGAACGAGGGGTATTTCACAAACTATCTTATCATTACTCTTCAAAAAAGTGAAGAAAACTCTGAGAAGTAATCTTATCACAGCCAAAATAAATATAATATTATAATACACATGAATTTTTATTTTGGCTGTGATAATATAATATATATAAGATACTATATATACATATATATGTATATAAGTACACACACATATTCAGGCTAAATACCTCAAAAAAGGAGAAGGAAGAATATCCTGAGGTTATTTATTTTTCATTTAATGCTATCATGCTACTACTGCTTTTCTCCTACTAAGGAGTCATTAGGGCTGGGCATTTGGCATAGCATCCAATTCCAGTTGAGGCATCCTCATCTCTCATTGCTGTGTCTGTGTTTGTGTCCTGGTTCTGTTTCTCATTCCAGTTTCCTGTTAATGCACATGCTGGGAGGAAGCAGGTGAAGGCTCATGGACTTGAGACTCCAGGTCTCCATCACCCACCTGGGACGCCTAGATTGAGTTCTGAGCTCTTGGCTTCAGCTGCTGTAGGCTTGTAGGTATTTGCAGAGTAAATCAGTTAATAGAAGATTGTCTCACTACCTTTCAGGAAAAAAAAAAAAAGACTGGGGGAAGTTTTACCACACTCACACATTCCCATTGGAGATAAAAACAAAAAAGACTCTAAACATCATCAGTTTTTAAAAATCTGTGATTAACACATTTCAATTTAATTCATTCAGCCTAGATCCCAGCTCTCCTAGACAAGAAGATAAAATTATAGTATAAAAACTGAAGACTGTACACAATTTTTAGATTTTACATTTGTTAAATTCTGAATCTGTGAAAAATAAATGATCATCCAAATATATGCAGAAAACCAAAGAGAAACTGCTATTCTAGATAGCTGTATGCAAATGAATGTTGCACTTTACTAGTGCTCACATTACTTCATTTATTAATTTTTGTCATTGCAGTAGATAAAAACACTGAACACAAATGATTTACAGAAGAATTTTACATCATTTTTAAAGATTTTATTATTGATTTGAAAGGCAAATTTACAGAAAGGCAAAGGTCTTTCCTCTGCTGGTTCACTCCCCAAATGGCTGGAGCTGGGCTGAGCCAGAAGCCTGGAGCTTCGTCCGGGTCTCCCACGTGGGTTCAGGAACCCAAGCATTTGAGCTGTCTTCTGCTTTCCCAGGCACATTAACAGAGAACCAGATCAGAAGAGGAGCAGGTGGGACTCTAACTAGAGCCCATGTGGGATGCTGATACTGCAGGCAGCGTCTTTAGTCACTACACCAAAGCGCCATCCCCTGAATTTTACATCTTAAATTAAATTTTGTGTTTTTATATGATTATCCTTTATTTTTATTGGATTATTTATTGCCTAGAACCTGGTTGAAGGCAAAATTCATTCAAAAGGATCTCAAGGGAGTTTTGGTAATATTGGAAATGCTCTCTGTTTTGACTGGCAGTTGATAACCCAGCATACACAACTGTCAAAAATACATGTTGTAATATTGTAGTATATAATTGTAAATATGTAAAACTGGTTAAAATATTTTACAAAAATAAACAATTATGTAATTAAAAAGTAATTACTATTAGCTGTTTGATAGGCAACCAAAGTGACCAGAGAGAGAGAGATAGAGAGAGAGAGATCGCTTGCTTGCTACCAGGTGTTGCTAAAATTCTTCTTATGACTCTTACTCATGGCATTCTGTAGTTTAGGATATACTAAAGCCTATGAAATAAAGGATTATCTCATACCTGGTGTTTATATGTGTTTGTTTCATCAATACATTTTTATCTAGTTTCCAGAAATAGTTGTCAATCTTTATAATGTAATTCTGTTATTATGATACTTTTTCAATGATATTTTCTCTTCTAATATAGAGAATTTAAATGATTTCATTATACTAGTGGCTAATTTTTATAATGAAGCAATCAAATATTGTTTTTCTGATTTGTAAAGCCAAAAATGAGGATGATATATTTCAGAATCAAATAAGTTCAGAAAACAAAGCCAGTTAATCATATTCAAAAGAATGACCTACTGTGGAATTTCTTAGATATTTTTTGCACTCCTATATTTCATTATACAATCCATTAAAAGTAAAAATATAGCATGCAGAGTTTCAAATTATTTGAAAACAATTTTTTGTTTTTATAGGATTTCTCTTGTCTTGTGTTTTGTAATATAAGTTTGGGAAGAAAAAACTGATAAAACATTTCAATTTCCCCTAGACAGAGCCATGTTAATATAGATTTTTCATTTTTGAGGAGAAACACATTGAAATTACTTTCTTCTGGTTAGTAAATGTAAACAAAATGTGCCAAGTATTTTAACAGTCTTAGAAGAGTACCAGTATATTTTCATAAACAATAGTTCAGTTTACATCCAAAGCCACATTCTGACCAATTATTCTCAAGAAAATACTTGTTTTACAGTACTTTTCCTACAAATTTTCCCTCTACATGACCTTCAACTTTCCCAAAGTATGCAAGCCATAGCCTTACTGCTGGTCATCTTTCTACAGGCATAGTTCTGTCTTTGTTTCTTAAGAATCAAGATACAGAAACAATTTGTTGTTTTTGTTCAGCATGATACTTTGTAATTTAATATGCTGTTCTAGATACAAGCATTTCTATCCAGATTTTTATTTAGTTATAAATTCCTTCAAAAGCATCACCATGATTACCATTTGTTTCATTATTATTTCTTTCCATTCTTAGTATGCTACTAGAACATTCTACTAAATATCAAATACTTAGTGTTCCAAAATATCTTTAAATTGTTAGAAGTTGTGTTTTTAATCTTTTGCTTTTTGAAAGTAAAATAAAAACATTTTATTGCGTATTTTCCCCTTATGTTTATGTTCTTTTTTAAATATTTTTAATTATTTTTCCTCCCACTCACACCCCTCCCGTCTCCCACTCCCACTCCCATTCTATTCACATCAAGATTCATTTTCAATTATCTTTATATACAGAAGATTGATTTAGTATATATTAAGTAAAGAGTTCATCAATTTGTACCCACACAGAAACACAAAGTGTAAAATACTGTTTGAGTACTAGTTATAGCATTAAACTACAACGTACAGCACATTAAGGACAGAGATCCTACATGAGGCGTAAGTGCACAGTGACTCCTATTGTTGACTTAAGAATTTGACACTCTTGTTTATGGCGTCAGTAATCTCCCTAGGCTCTAGTCATGACTTGCCAAGGCTATGGAAGCCTTTTGATTTTGCCGACTCCAATCTTATTAGACAAGGTCATAGCCAAAGTGCAAGTTCTCTCCTCCCTTCAGAGAAAGGTACCTCCTTCTTTGATGACCTGTTCTTTCCACTGGGATCTCACTCACAGAGATCTTTCATTTCAGTCCTCTTTTTTTTTGTCACAGTTTCTTGGCTTTCCATGCCTACAATACTCTCATGTGCTTTTCAGCCAGATCTGAATGCCTTAAGGGCTGATTCTGAGGCCAGAGTGCTGTTTAGGACATCTGCCATTCTATGAGTCTGCTGTGTATTGCACTTCCCATGTTGGATCATTCTCTCCCTTTTTTATTCTATCAGTTAGTATTTGCAGACACTAGTCTTGTTTTGTGTGATCCCTTTGACTCTTAGTCCTATCAATTGTGAACTGAAATTGATCACTTGGACTAGTGAGATGGCATTGGTACATGCCACCTTGATGGGATTGTATTGGGATCCCATGGCACGTTTCTAACTCCATCATTTGGGGCAAGTCCGATTGAGCATGTCCCAAATTGTACATCTCCTCCCTCTCTTATTCCCACTCTTATATTTAACAGGGATCACTTTTCAGTAAAATATAAACACCTAAGAATAATTGTGCATTAATTACAGAGTTCAACCAATAGTATTAACTAGAACAAAAAAAAAATACTAAAAGGGTTAAAGTATTAAATTTTACATCAACAGTTAGAACAAGGGCTGAGCAAGTCACTGTTTTTCATAGTGTCCTTTTCACTTCAGCAGGATTCCTTTTTGGTGCTTGGTTAATTGTCACCAATCAGGGAGAACATATGATATTTTCCCTTTGCGACTGGCTTAATTCACTCAGCATGATGTTTTCTAGATTCCTCCATTTTGCTTCAAATGACTGATTTCATTGTTTTTGACTGCTGTTCTATCTATTATTGTTACCAAACAACCTTATTTGTATGATTACTTTAACACTTAATCCCATCTATATGATCACTTCATGTTGAAGAAAAGTTTTTTTTCACTGTTTATCAACTCTTAACATAGAGTTAATTATATGTGTATAAAGTTAATTGAATGTAGATCTTAGTAAAAAATAACAGTGGGAAAAAGATAGGGAGGAAGAAGGGGGTGAAAGAGTGGGTGGGTGGGCTGGCACAGTGGAAAGAATCACCGTGTTCCTAAAGTAGCAATTATGAAATGTAAGAAGCTTGTAACTGTACAGCTGTATAGTTTTGCATGCATTCCTTTGGACTTACTTCTATGGGTATAGTTTAAAAACTTGCCATGGGATGCCAAATGCCCATAAGTGGGGTGGCGAAAAAACATTTTAAGCATTAAAGTAATCACAAGCTTTATAAAACAAATGATAATAATAATCAAACAATAATCCAAGGGAGTTCAATATCCTCCTTTCATCAATGGACAGATATCAGACAAATTCAACAAAGAAGCAACAAAGTCGAACTACATCAGAGAACTGTGGCTAATAGATGTTACAGATCATTGCATCTCATAACTGCAGAATACCCATTCTTTTCATCAGCATCAGGACCGTCTTCTAGTATCGATCAAATACTAGGCCACAAAGCAAGTCACAACAAATTCAAAAAGGAATAAATCATACATGTATCTTTTCTTCTTAAAAATTTCATTTATTTATTTGAAAGAGTTACAAAAATAGAAAGATAGACCTTCCATCTTCTGTGTCATTCCCTAAAAGGCCAGAACGGCCAGGTCTGGGCCAGGCAAAAACCAGGGGCCACGAGTTTCATCAGGCTCCCCATGTGGGTGTCAGGGGCTCATATACATGATCCATCTTGTGGTGCTTTTACCAGGCCATTAGTAGGAAGCTGTATCAGAAGTAGAGAAACCAGGACATGAATTGGAACCCATATGAGATGCTGGTATGTGGTGATTTTATCTGCTGTCCCACAATACTGAATCATATACATGTATCTTTTCTAATCACAGTGGGATAAAACTGGAGATTAACAACAATCAAAAAAAAAAACTTCTTATAATTATAAAAATCTATGGAGACTGAACAAAATGCTCCTGAATGAACAATGGTTCATTGAAGAAATCAAAAGGGATATTAAAGAACTCCTTAAAACTGAAGAAGATTTAAACACAATATATTAAAAACAAGAAAAGCAATAGTAAAATTAAATTTATAACAATAAACACAAATATCAAAACAAGAAATGTACCAAATAAGCAATTCAAAAATACATCTGAAGGACAAAGAAAAGAAACAAATCAAAACCCAAAGTTTCCAAAGGAAAAAAAAAACAGTAAAAATTATAGTAAAAATTATGTAAGAAATAAATGAAATAAAAATTTTTAAACAGAACAAAAGATTAATGAAATGAACAGTTGGTTCTTTTAAAAGATAAGTAAAACTAATAAAATTTATATTAAAGTAGAAAATAAGAGAACATGAAAATCAATTAAATCAGAACTGCAAGTGGAGATATAATAACTGATACTGTGGAAATATAAAGGATTAGTAACTATTATGAGCAACAATACAAACAAATTGGAAGTTTTTTGGATACATATAATTTACCAAAATTAAATCATGAAGCCATAGGAAACCTGAAGAGACAAATAATGAGTGATGAGATTAACTCAGTAATATCGAGTCTCAACAAAAATAAAAATTCAGGAGCTGATGATTCCACTACTAAATTCTTTCAAACTTTTAAGAAACATGCCCCAATTCTTCTAAAGTTATTCTAAAAATAAATAAATAAAAGCAGATAATCCTCCTGAAATAACTCCATGAGACCAGTGTTACCTGTATTACAAAGCCAAACAAATGACCGTGATACACTTATATTTAAAAGCCCTTCACAAAAAACTAGCAAACTGAATCCAATGAGACATCAAAAAGATCATTTACCATGATCAAGTGGAATTTATTCTGAGGATTTGGGGATGGTTCAATAAATCAATAGATATATCACATCAACAGATTGAGGGATAAAAGATTATATCATTTCAATATTAGCAGAAAAAAAGCCTTTGATATAATACAAAATCCATACATAAAATCCTTGAGCAAATTAAGTATAGAAGAAACATTTGACCACAATAAAGGCTAAATGCAACAAGCTCACAGCCAAATTCATACTTAATGGAGAAAAGTTGAAAGTATTTCCACTAAATTCTGGAACCAGACAAATATGTTCACTCTTTTTGCTCTTATTCAATGTAATTCTAGAAGTTTTAACCAGAGCCATTAGGCAAAAGAAAGAAAGAAATAGCCTGCGAGACCCACACTGTTGGGATGGTGGGGTGACATCATTCTTTGACAAAAAGACAGTTTCAGTGAACATGTCCGCTTATTAGCAGTTAGGCACAAGCTTTTATAGGGTAGGCAAAGGGAAGTAGCTAGCTGAGGTAGCTACACTAATTCTACAGGATAAAGCCAATTCTACAGGATAAGGTCAATACTGGCACCGCTATGTTTCTCCACTCAAATTGAAGGTCACATAGCTCATGTAGCCTTCCAGGTGGTCTTATGGGTCTGGGCCCATCTGGGAGCTCTTTAGCTGACAAATTCAAGGCCCCTCAATAGGAAGTGGGGGTGGGGGAAATGTTCCTGAGGCTCCTGCTGCCTGCCAGCAGTCAGATCATGAGTGGGCCTCAGTGTGCTGAGTGCTCAACTAGGGTTTTTCCTGGGGTACATGGTGTGTCACATCCTCTTGACCTCCTGTGTAGGCTAGGCAGGCAATTTTCAAGCCAGGCACAGAATCATCCACATTAGAGAACAACATGACTTAGAAGCAATGAAAGATGCCATGACAATATATTAAAAATACAATAAGAAATAGGTATTATAAAATAAACTCTCTTAGGAACTCTAGGACTGAAATCATAGTAAGTAAAATAAAATTTATGAGAGGACTCAGTGGTAGACTGAAAGTAGAAGAAAAATTCAAAAACTTGGATGTATGTTGACATGAATCCAAAAAACTGAGAGGAAAAAGATTAAGGAAAAAGAAGTCAATTGTCAGAGAGATGTTTACCACATAATTATACTAACACATCTGTAATGGAGATATAAAGAGAGATAGAAAAGGGGGCAGAAAAAATATTTGAACAATAACGTCTGAAATTTCCTAAATTTAAAGAAAAGAATTTAAATGCAAAAAAGTTACAAAGGAAAACAAATAAAGTGAACACACAGGAATTGATACATAATAATAAAAATTTATAAAGAAAGAGACATAAAACATTGTGAAAATAGCAAGTGAAAAATGAATCATTATTATGTGCAAAGGAACTCTTTAAAAATAACGTGCAAATTGTCTCTTGAAACAAGGGAAGCCACAGGCAGTAGAATGACATTCAAAGTGCTGTGAAATAATAAAACCCAAACAAATATCTTAAATCTAGTCAAACTATAATTAAAAACATAATAGATGCAAAGAACTCTTAAAATTTAATCTAGGAAATAGAGGCCAGTGTAGTGGGGCAGTGGTTTAATCTGCTGCCTGCTATGCCAGCATTACATATGGGAGTCAGTTTGAGTCCCAGCTGTCCCACTTCCAATTGAGCTACCTGCTGACATGCCTGGGAATGCAGCGGATGATGGCCTTAGTCTTTGAGACCTTGCATCCATGTGAAAGAATCAGATGAATTTCCAGGCTTCTGGCTTCAGCCTGGCCCAACCCCCAAATCATTGTGGCCTTTTGGGGAGTGAACCATGTTGATCCGAGTCATGGAACCACTTGTCAGCTCCTTTGGCCGCAAAAGGAACAACGCTGCTCGCAGTTAATCGGTCTTCAACAGACCTTTACTTAGAAAGAGTGGGGAAAAGAGTGGGGAACCGGGAGAAGGGGGAGAGATGGAGCGCACGTTCCTTAAGGGGGAAAGCTGGTGTGCCCCGCTCCTTCTCCCACGGTCTGCTTATATACGAAATTCAACCAATCACAGTCAATCAATCACAGTCCATGCACAGAGCTCTCCAATCCGGCACTTGATCATGCTCAGCTGTGGAGTCACGCAGCAGGCAGGGCATCAGCACCATCTTGTTGTTTACCAAGATCCTCAGCTAGATGGAAAGTTCAATCAGCTGCTACATCCGCATTACTGCTATAAGCCAAGCCCAGCATGGGGCGGGGGGGGGGGGGTCCCATGGCAGGCCTATCCATGGGTCCCCACAAACCAGCTGACGGAAGATCTCTCTTTCTGCTCTCCAACATATCTCTCCCTCTGTCTCTATAACTCTTCCTTTCAAATAAACAAATAAATAACTCAAAAATATGACTTACAAACATAACCCAAAAACTCAATACAGGTGATACATAGTATCTCTGTAAGAACTCTAAAAGAACGGAAATTATACAATGCCTGATCTCAGACCAAAATATTGTTAAGCCAGAAATTAAAAATGAAAGATATCTAGAAAACTCCAAAATACTTGGAGATTAAAAGGCATGCTTTTAATTCATTCATGGATAAAAAAACAATGTTCAGGAAACAATATAAAATATTGTGCTGTGTGGAGCCCCCAGAACTGACCAAAGCCCACTTTTTCATCTTAAAGAACACAATATCACTGACCAATCAAGGAAAGCAATAGCAGCACAGACCAACTGGGAACTTAGACATAAGCTGAACAGGCCCCTCTTGGCCACAACTTTGATCCCTAAAAATCTTCATACTCAACCTCAGGGAGCCTGAGAATTATGTGATAGCTGCCTTAGTTCTTTATTGTGTGCATTGCAAAAGACACCTCTTTTCTTCCATCATATAAATAATAGCAATAATGTGACACAGCTAAGTTTGTGCTTAGAAAGATGTTGTGGCATTGAATGCATACATGGGAAAAAAAGAAATTTCTGAAATAAAAAGTAAGCTTATGTGTTTAAAAAAACCCTTAAAAATAGATGAATAAATTGAATCCAATACAAGCAAAACAGAAACTAAAACACTTTTAGCATTTTAATGTAACATAGCACTAGAATTCTAGCCATACATGTTAAACCCTAAAGCAATCATTAAGAAAATAACCTTTAAAATATAATGACAATAATCAGTAGATTAAACTGATACATCAGAAAATATTCTCTTTATGCAAAAGAGTTTAACAGCATTAGAATACAGAAATAACAACAAAAACCCATAAGACATTCAGAAAACAAAAGATAAGGTGGCAGACATAAATCTAATTTAAGATTTATCGAAAATCCATTTGCCAGATAGAGATTTTCATGACAGTTATCTCATTAGGTGTAATTTATAGTTAAGATATATGTTTATTACATTTTGTAATCTTTGTGATACATTTTATTCATTTTGCATAAATGAGAACATGAAATTAAAAAAAACTTTCTCAATGTCACACATCATATCCATAATAATATTTCAATTTTACTTTTTAAGGATTGATTTATTTATTTGGAAGACAGAGTTCCAGAGAGGGAGGGAGGGAGAGACAAAGAGAGAGAGACAAAGAGAGAGAGATATCTTCCATCTTCTGGTTCATTCTCATATGGCTGCAATATCTGGGACTGTGCCAAGCTGAAACCAGGAGCCTGTGAATCCATTTGAGTCTCCCACATAGGTAGCAGGGGCCCAATACTGTGCCATCTTCCATTGCTTTCCCAGGGGCAGTAGCAGGGAACTGGGCTGCAAGTGAAGCAGCAGGGACGTGAAACAGTGCTGATATGGATGCTGACAATGCAGATTGCAGCTTATCCTACTGTGCCAACACCACCGTCCCCTCCATTTAATTTTGGGGTTTTTGGGGTTCTTTTCTCTAGCAGAGCTGTATTTCAAAAACTTTACTGAGCCACCTGCACTCAGTTGTATGGTGAACAAATTCTTAAGGTGGTGAGATGATCCTTTCTTCGTGGCATTCAGGTTCTTGAATTACTGCTTCCGTTTCAGTGTGTCTAAACCCTATAACATGCTTCAAAGCAAATATAATATGTCAAAAATAATAGAATATGTGATTTCATTTAGATGGATATATGCTTTCACACATACAAATGCAGTCTATCATAGTATTTTCTCTCACCACTACTGTTGTAGAAACAAGTGGCGTTGTTTGTTAGACCTTGAGTAACAATAAACTCTAGACAGCCTTTAGGAGCTGAGGTTGGCTACCAATATGTAAGGGTCTCTAGGTAATATGCAGTTGAAAAAAAGTAATTCCTTAATCCTGCAACAAGGAACTAAATTCTTCCAACAACTACTCAAACTTGAGTATGAATCCATACTCAGTTGAACCTTGAACTCTGGCCACCACGTTGATTCTTTTTCTTCTGAAACAGTAAGTAGAGGTTACAGTTAAGCTGTTCCTGTAATGGTGAATGCATTTTGTCAAAGTGCTTACTGATGCTATATAGCCATTTAAAATGGATAAATACTCTATATTTATAAATAACATTTGCATGATTTTTACTCTTAGTTTTAACTTAAACTCTATCACTTGAAGAAAACATAAAATATGTTTTTCCAATAATATGTATGAACACCAGAGTCCCACAGTTTTCTTGGCTTCATCCAAGAACAGACAGTTGAGCTATTCTTGCATTTCAGCTATTGCCAGTAGTACTGCACTGAATATGTTTGTGCATGTGTATGTTTAACAATGACTTTTTAAAGTTTTTGGGCGTATACATACCTAGGAATGGAATTCAAAGCTATGTGATAATTCTAAACTTATTTTTAAAGTAATCCCTAAGCTGTTTTCCCTAGTAGCTAAACTATTTTATACTTTTAACTATTATAATGTAAATGGCCCCAAACTACATCATGCTATGTGAAAGAATAAGTAACACAAGGTCACATATTGAATGACTTGATTCATATAATATATTCAGGATAGATAAATGCATAGAGAAAGAATGCAAGTTGGAGGATGCCATACAGTAGGCAGAAAATTGGGTATGAATGTTTCTATTTTTTTTGAAGATTTTATTTTATTCATTTGAAAGACAGAGTTATAGTGGCTGGTGCCGCGGCTCAATAGGCTAATCCTCTGCCTGCTGGGCCGGCACACCAGGTTCTAGTCCTGGTTGGGGCGCTGGATTCTGTCCCGGTTGCCCCTCTTTCAGTCCAGCTCTCTGCTGTGGCCCGGGAAGGCAGTGGAGGATGGCCCAAGACCTTGGGCCCTGCACTCACATGGGAGACCAGGAGAAGTACCTGGCTCCTGGCTTCGGATCAGTGCGGTGTGCTGGCCGCAGCGGCCATTTGGGGGGTGAAGCAACGGAAAGGAAGACCTTTCTCTCTGTCTCTCTCTCTTACTGTCCACTCTGCCTGTCAAAAAAAAAAAAGAAAGAAAAAAAGAAAAACAAAAAAAAGAAAGAAAGACAGTGTTACAGAGAGAGGTAGAGACAGAGAGAGAGAGAGGTCTTTCATCCGCTGGTTCACTTCTCAGATGGCCACAACAGTCGGAGCTAAGCCAGGAACCAGGAGCTTCTTCTGGGTCTCCCATGTTGGTGCAGGGGCCCAAGAATTTGGGCCATCTTCTATGCTTTCCCAGGCCACAGCAGAGAGCTGGATAGGAAGATGAGCAGCTGGGACTAGAACTGGAACCCATATGGGATGCTGGCATTTCACACCAGGGCTTTAACCCGCTGTACCACAGCACCGACCCTGAATGTTTCTATTTTGATGATGCAATATTTTAGAACTTGGTAGACATCATAGTTGTACCACATTGTGAGTATACTAAGTGACACTGAAGTTATTCACTTCCTTTTAAGATTTTATTTATTTGAGAAGTAGAGTTATATACAGTGAAAAGGAGAGACAGAAAGGTATTCCACCCACTGGTTCACTTTCCAAATAGTTGCAATGGCTGGAGCTCACCAATCTGAAGCCAGAACCCGGGAATTTCTTCTGGGTTGGTGCCACAGGTGGAGGATTAATCTATTGCACCAAAGCACTGGCCCCATTCATTCACTTTGGAATGATTAGTTTTATGTGAATTTAAGCCTGACTAAAAATAATTGTAAGTCTTTTACTTCTTGAGTGTGGAGGCTGTTCCACTCCTTACTTCGAAAGTATAATGTGTATCTTCCCACCACCTCCACATGTAAAGAAATCATGTTGTCTGCTGATTCTCACACTTGTGGTTAATAAATTCACACCCTTACAATATAGGATCTTTAAACACCATAGGCATCCAAAAAACTTTCTGTTACAATGTCAGTCTATGAAACATAATTTTAAATGTCCATACAGTCATTTGCTATTTGTAGTTTTTCAGTTATATGCTATTTGTAGTTGACTCTGTTATGCCACTTCGTGGAATTATTTGCATAATTTTTAGATTGTTGGTTATGTTTTTTAAAATACACACCACTATTACAAATGGGAGAATATTAAATTTGTCTGTCTGACAAAATTCTCCTTTACTTTTGGCTTTGCCTTTGGTAATCAATAACAACAAAATTATTAATTTTGGAGAGCAGGACATTATTTGGGAAATAGCTCTCAGAATGCTGTAAAAGCTAGAGTGCACACTACAAGAGTGATCAGTAACCAAGAGAATTTAACGTAGTTGCAAACACAGAACTCTTATACTGCAGGTCAATGTGCGAGATGATGACACCATGCCAAATGCTTATTCAACACATTGACTTCCCTATGCTACTAGACTGTCGCCACCAAGGATATACTCTCAGTGACTCAAACACCTCAAATACTACTGCCTCATTATGAATAATGTTTACACTCAGTTCATACTGCTTGCATCCTAAAAGTATTTGAATTGATAAAGCATCATTTAATTATTTTTAATATGTTTAAAATGCTTATTTTCTAAGTTATGAATAAAAGTTAATATCTAAGTTATGATATAAAAAATATAGTGACATTACAATCATTAGCCACTGTCCCCTCACATAAATAATGTAGGTTTTTATAAGAACTACTGATGGTAGGACACACCTCTTTTCAATCAATAAACAAATAAATAAAGCTACAGTACTTAATCACAAAATCCTACAATGTTGGTAGGTACTACATAACACAACAAAGGAGGCCATAGTCCATACAAATTGTTATTTTTTAATTTGAAAACACAACTGTTATATTTTCATTTGTATTCAAAATCTCAGTCCTTGAGGATAATTATGAGAGTAGAACAAACGGACTTTACGTTGAAACTAGAATTTCTAGCCTTAAGAGGATTGGGAATATTTAGAAATACCAACTCTCTGGGAGAATTTTTTTTATCATTTTTTGAAGCTCTTTCTCCAGGCACCAATACCAAAGGATAAAGAAACAGAGCTGAAATGACAGTCACTTCACAAGGCTTTGTAAAACTTGTGAAAAATGCATTTCAAAAGAAAGAAAACTCAAGTCATCCCATAAGTATATAACAGTGGGTTCTGTTGTTGTTTTTGTTGTTTCCTCTAGTGAGAAAGTTAAAAAGAGAGCTTGAGTTGAAATTCAAGTGGATTTATAATCACAATTAAATAGGATCAGAATTTTAAAGTAGAATATATATGCCCCAATAGCAAATATCTGCACTGTTCTAGTATAAATTAAAACTTATTTCTAGGAACTGTTTATGACATTCAAAATTCAAAACACTTTTCTTCCCTTTTATCTTTTCATCTTAGTATCCTGGAATGAAAAAAATATTTGAAATTTTTGATATATATATTCCTCAACACGGGACAGAAGGGTTATCTTCTGATACACGCTTTCTAAGTCTAAAGTATTGAAAAAAACTAAGATGACCAAATAGAGTTGTGCATCATTTATCTCTTCTTATACAGAGGAAAATCAAAGTAACAGATCAAAAAAGCTGCGTCTTGTGGTTGAGTGCTAAGGAAGCCTATTGGAACTCAGTAAGGCGTAATTGGAACCAAGTAAGACAGGAGACCATGGACAGCACCACAGCAAATAAATTCCTTTCTGTGTGGGGAATCTTGTTTGCAGGGAACAGGATGAGCATGACAGCCTCTATGATGAGCACCTTATGTGGACAGTCCTTACCTGAGAGGAGACCAATTACCACAAAGCAGGAGCTCAATAAAGAGAGTCCCTGGAGTACTCAAGGCTACTTTGCTTCAAAGAAGGAATTCATGTTTTCTACTGCTCTTAACCCCTAGAACAAGGCTGAGCAGTGTGCACCATCACAAGAAAGGAGGTGCTGTCAGAACCTATACTACTCTAGGAGTACCCATACCACTGTAGAAGATAGAAGCCCTTGTGTATCTTCATCTCTAGGGCTCTTTATGCATTCTAACACTCAGACTGCAGTATTAAAGCTCCAATGGAGATTGGGTGACCCCAGCCCACATAGTGCTCTGCACCTCAGGGAACAGTGAAATCCAGTCCCACGGATCCTAAAAGAATGAGCACTTTCCTCTTCATACTGGTGATCATCCTTATTCCCCCACTTTTCACACCACAAAGGCATCACTTGTTGTCCCTGGAAACTGAACTCTGGGATGCTTGGTGAATGTTCTTTTGGCCCCAACCAATCTGCAAACCAGAACTCATATGTGTGCATGTGTTCAAGACAATGTATAACACCCAGAAATTACATAGTGAAGGACCAATGACACACTAAGCCCAGTCCCAACACCAGGACAGCAAGTGTCTCACAAACCAGACTGCAGCATCACTTGGAACTCCAGTAGCTCCTAGGAATAACAACTAATGTTTATGCAACCTGCCTAGCCTAGTATACGTCTAGGGGTTTTAGACCCTTTTAAAGAGTGGCTAAACTTTCTGTGCCTGCCCACCTTGGTGTAGGACTAAGTACTGAGGCACTTTGCAGGGTCTACTGCCTAGTTTTCTGCACTATTCTGACCAGCGTGCTACTCATTTGGGACTTTAGTTCCTCCAACAGACAGTGGCTTGGATTTTTGCTCCCCAAACTGCCCTTCACATGACTCCATGGTGTTCATGAAAGTGGCCCAGAGAATGCATGCTCTGCGGTCATAGAGGCAAGGCCACTCCCTCAGGCAAAACCTAGTGAGTTCATCTGCGTTACCTCATGCTAGCGCAGCTTTATAATCATCATGTAGTGTCAGGGGTTCCCTAAGCCAAATCTACTCCTCTTGCCAGTCCTACTTTCCCTCAAAGCCAGTATTGTTCACATAGCTTCAGCCCCTTATTTAAGTGGTGGTTGGGAGTCTGTGCGGAATAGGGAGAGAGCACACTGATAGCCTGGGAAAAGATAGTTTAATAAATATGGACATACTGCAGTCTCAGGGAAGAGTTAGGGAAAAACTGCAGAGGAAGCTCTTCCCTAGCCTCCTCCCAAATCAGTGAAGATCTGACTTCAGTTCCTCTCTCAGAAAGCATCTGTGGTAATGTGTGACAGCAATCAGATCAGTGCCAGATCCCTGCTACTGCTACCACAGATTATAGTAAAAGAAGGTATAGGGAGACTACACTGTGCTTTCCAATTAGAATTAAAACCAAAGTAGCTTTAAAAAAACCAAAACACAAAGCTCATCTTCATGGAAAAACTTCATGCCCTCCCGGGTCGCCCTTTAAAAGTGATGGAAAAAATGAATCCCTTATGTGTAAAAAAAAAATCAATGTGGGGATAGAAGTATAAGAAATTAAGGCAATATTATGACCAAAGAAGAACAAGCTAAGGCTTTAGTATAAAACTATGAGGAAAGATTGACAAAAGCCTGATAAAGAATTCCAAAGAATGGTGATATGAACACCCAAAGAGATACAAGAGTAAAAATATAATTAAACGTAAATTAGAAAGCAATGGATAATAGGAATAGGAAATTCAGTAGAGATAAAGATATTGAAAAAGAAACAAGCAACAATATTATAAATGAAGAACTCAGTAAGTTAAATAAAAATACAGTTGAAAGTCTTAGCCATAGACTAGATGAAGAAGAATATCTGAATTTGATTAGCGGTCTTTTGAACTATCTCAATTAAATTTTTTTTCAAGAAAGAATGAAGACACAGCTTATGTTCTCTGGGACATCATTAAACAGACCAATATTTGAATTTGGGGAATCTGTGAAAGAACGGGGAGGATGATGGCTTCTTAGAAAATGCATTCAATATTACAGTTAGCAGTGTATTAAGCCTGTGATTATAAAATACATTTGAATTATGTTTTTGCAAAAATCAAAGAAAGGAAGGAAGGAGAGGGATTGAGGGAGGGAGGCAGGGGAGATGGGAAGTGTGGTTATTATCAGAATTGTGTCTCTGACATACATGAAAGCTCTTCTCTCTATGTTAATAAAATTTTTGAAAAAGGAAACATATTCAATGAAATAATAGCTGAAAATGTCTCCAGTATGCAGAGTGAGAGACATAGTCAAGCATAGGAACCCCATAAGATCCCAAATATTCCTTACCAGAAAAGAATCTCACCATGACACAGTACAGTCAAACTCTCCAAATTGCAGCACAAAGGAATTATCCTGAACTTTGCAAGAGAAAAACCCACAGTTTACTTCATAAAGAACCCTTATTAACACCAGATTTTTCAACAGAAACCTTGTATTTCAAATGGGAATTGAAAGATATATTACATATATCTGCCAAACCAGAATAACTTATCAAGTGAACCTATATTTCATAAAAAAGAAAAAAATAAAGGCTTTACAAATTATGCAAATATTGAAATATTTCATGACCCCTTGACTAACCTTACAAATATTACTTAAAGTTGTCCTAAATATAGAAACAAAGATAGATGAAAATGTGTGTAAATAAAAAATAGAAAAGATAAACATAAACTAAAAACAAAAAATAAATTTTAAATGAAAAATGACAAGGCTAAGTAATTACTTACAAATAATAATGTTGAATGTAGATGGACTAAGTATTCCAATTAAAAGACATAGATTGGTTAAATGGGTTGAAAAAAAGACCCAACAATACGCTGTTAACAAGAAAAATATTTTGTCATTAAAGACACAAAATGCAGATTGGAAGTGAAATGATGCAAAAAGATGTTTACAAACGGAAACCAAAAATCAGTACGAATACCCAGTTATGCATATTTTAGAAAAATAGAGATTCAGGCAAAATTTCATATGGAGACAAAGACGTTACTAAATTGAAATGACCTCATGATTCAATCATTGCAAATATATACTACCAAACTCCGTAATACCCAATTTTATATATAAAAGACTTACTATAACAAAAGGAAAACATTGATTCTAAAATAAAATTTGGGATCTTCATATCCTTGTTTCACTAATGGACAGATCATCCAGACCAAAAATCAGCAAAGAGACAACTGAGTAAAACCACACTATGTAGCAAATAGAACTAATAAATACTAAATAAATATAACATTCTCTCCCACAGCTTCAGAATATGTATTCTTTTTACCAGCACAAGGAACATTCTCTGGGATGATATAACTAGTACTCAGACAGTACTTTACACTATGTGTTCCTGTGTGGGTGCAAACTATTGAAATCGTTACTTAGTATATACTAAATCGATTGATCTGTATATAAAGATAATTGAAAATGAATCTTGAAGGGAATGGGATGGGAGAGTGAGTGGGACATGGGATGGTTGCGGGTAGGAGGGAGGTTATGGGGGGGAAAAAGCCACTGTAATCCAAAAGCTGTACTTTGGAAATTTATATTTATTAAATAAAAGTTAAAAAATGAATCAGAACAAATTAAGAAAAAATTCAGTGGGGCTGGTGCTGTGGCACAGTGGGCTAAGTCTCTGCCCATGGCATGAGAATCCCATATGGGTGCTGGTTCATATCCCAGCTCCTCCTCTTTCTATCCAGCTCTCTGCTGTGGCCTGGGAGAGCAGTGGAAGATGACCTAAGTGGCTGGGCCCCTGCACCCATGTGGGAGACCCAGAAGAAGCTTCTGGCTTCTGACTTCGGATCTACTTAGTTCTGGCCATTGAGGTCATCTGGAGAGTGAACCAGTGGATGGAAGACTTCTCTCTCTCTCTGCCTCTCTCTGTAATTCTACCTCTCAAATAAGTAAATAAATAAATAAAAATTGAAAAAAATTCAAATAATATACTGTACCTTTTCTGACCACATTGGAATAAACCAGAAATTAACAACTAAATAAACTTAAAAACGAAACAAATTCATGGAGACTAAACTTCATATTATTGAATGAACAATGGATTATTAAATAAATCAGAAGAGAAATTTAAAAATTCTTTAATGAACATGGAGACCCAACATATCAAAATCTATAGCAGATAGCAATATGGCCAGTGCTGCAGCTCATTAGGCTAATCCTCTGTCTTGCAGTGCTGGCACACCGGGTTCTAGATCCGGTCCGGGTGCTGGATTCTGTCCTGGTTGCCCCTCTTCCAGGCCAGCCCTCTGCTGTGGCCCGGGAGTGCAGTGGAAGATGGCCCAAGTGCTTGGACCCTACACCCCATGGGAGACCAGGATAAGTCCCTGGATCCTGCCATCAGATCAGTGCGGTGCGCCAGCCGCAGCAGCCATTGGAGGGTGAACCAATGGCAAAGGAAGACCTTTCTCTCTGTCTTTCTCTCTCTCACTGTCCACTCTGCCTGTCAAAAAATAAAAAATAAAAAAAATTAAAAAATGTGTAGCAGATAGCAATAGCAATACCAAGGTCGGGGGTTATAGCAATAAGCACTTACAAAATAAACATGGACAGATATAAAATAAGCAACTTAATAATGCATCTCAAGGGTCTTGGAAAAATAAGAAAAATCAAACTCAAAGATGGTATAAGGAATGAAATCATAAAATATTAGGGAAGAAATAAATGAACTCAAAATTAAGAACCAATAAAATGGTAATAAAATGAAGAATCAGTTCTTTGATAAGAAAAACAAAAATGATAGACTTAAAGAAAATTAGAGAATTCAAAGCAATAAAATCAAAAAAAAAAAAAGCAGAGGTACTACAGAAGCAATACACAAGATCGTTAGGAACTACGATAATCAAGTATACACTGAAATTGGAAAACTTAGCAGAAATGGTTACATTTCTGGCTATAATATAACTTGCCAAAATTGAATCATGATTACAGAAAATCTGAATACAACAATAATGAATGATGAGATTAATTCAGTAATAAAGTGACTCCCAACTTTTTACCAAAATTTTAAAGAGTTGATACCTATTCTTCTCAAAGTAGTGTAATAATTGAAGGAGAGAACTATCTCAATTTCAACCTATGAAGCTAAAATTACCTTAATATGAAGTCACAGAAGACACAACAAAAAGATTATATGTCTGGTGAATGTGTATATAAAAATTCTCATTAAAATACTAGCAAATCAAATTCACAATACACATCAAAAAGATCATTTATCCAAAGATGGATATATCCCAGGGATGCAGGAATGGCTCAAACCATGCAAATCAATAAGTATAGTACATCACATCAACAGTTTAAAGTATACAAATCTGATCATACTATTAAAGGCAGGACAAAACATTTAATAAATACAACATCCATTCATAATAAAACCTTAAAAATTGATGTAGAAAAAACATGCCTGAACATGACAGGCTTTATAAGGTAAATCATAGGCAGCAAATACATGAGAAAATAATCAATATCTATAGCCATCAAGGGAATACAAAAAAAAACATAATGTGATATCATCTGAATCTAATTAGAATAGATTGTGTCAACAAACACTGCAAGATATACAATCAATCTAGATGTTCATCAACTTATACACACACACACACACATATTCATACACACACAGCAATACAACATTAGCCATTAAAAAGTGAAGTTGAAATTTGAAGGAAAATGGATGGAATTGGTGATCATGATGTTAAGTGAAATAAGCTAGACATGGAAAGATAAATACCTTGTGTTTTTACTTATATGTTTATGTTTATTCATATATCTATATATATATGTGTGTGTGTGTGTGTGTAAATATGTATAAAGTATGCATATGTAGTCAATATGAATCTGAAGGCTGAGAAGTGTTGGGAGATGCAGGGAGATATGATGAGGAATATTAAAATGCAGTCAGTGGAGGTAATGAGTCTGGGGCTTCAGTAAGGACTATAGCCTATCAAGAAGTCTTAGATTTCCTGATATGATTAATTTATGCCATGTATACCTGTGGAAATAATGCGTTATAATGTTAATCTAAATTTTAAAATGTCAATTAATTAAAAATAATATTGCTAGCTGAAAAATCATTTAATACATCAAACTTACCAAACACCGTATATTGCTCTATGTCTGACCACATCATCTAACATAAAGCCTAATATAATAAATGTTTACTAAATATTTAGTTTAATAAATATAATAATTTCATAAATCTGGTTTAACAAATTTTTATGGGTAAAAAATATTAAACAGTTTAAGAATTGTTGAATAACTCCACCTAAAACTTTTGGTAACACAGTGCACTACAGAGTATTGGCTGTTGACCCTTGTGATCATGTGACAGATGCTTAGCACCACAATGAGAGTATTGTGCCTTTTATGGCTATCCCAGGAAAATATTAAAGTTCAAAATTTAGGTCATAGTTTCTACTGGAAACATATTATGTTCACACTGTCATAAAGTCAAAAAATAATGTCAATACATTGTAATGCAGAGACTGTGTGTGCGTCAGTGTGTGTATTTGAGTATATCCTTAGTGTACATACGTGAGTGTTACATATAACAATATGTGTTATATATGTGTTACTATGCATATTCTGTGGAATTTTATTATTTGATAATTTACTTTTTTAGAAGAAAATGTCACCATATGTTTGTTTAAAAAAATATCAGACCTTATTCCCAGAAGCGTTTAAAAAAAAAAAGAAAAAATTTATTTGCTCCACATTAAAAGATACATGTATTTGATTACTTCATTTTCTAAAATTAAAATATTAATCCAATTGATGATTATCTTTTCTGAATTTAATTGTTCTTGCAACTCCTCTTGTAGGATATTATTCGTCACATAAATTATTTTCCTTAGCTTCCCAGACTTGATATTCAAAACTTTTCTGAAATCTTATAAAAACCGTTTCTACAAGGTCAGCTCTATGGCGTAGTGGGTAAACCACTGCCTGCAGTGTCAGCATCCTATATGGATGCCGGTTCAAGACCTGGCTGCTCCACTTCCGATCCAGCTTTCGGCTATGTCCTGGGAAAGCAGTAGAGCAGGACCCAAGTCCTTGGGCCCTTGCTCCTGTGTGGGAGACCTGGAAGAAAAGCTCCTGGCTCCCAGCTTTGGATCGGCACAGCTCCGGCTGTTGTGACCATCTGGAGAGTGAACCAGTGGATGTAAGTTTCTCTCTCTCTCTCTGTCTCTCTCTGCCTCTGCCTTTCAAATAAATAAATAAATCTTAAAAAAATTTCTAATTACTTATATTTTAAAAGTCTAAAATGAGTAAAATGTGAAAAATTATCCTGCTTCCATCTGTAATCTGCTATTTACACAATATCCATTAGATTTACACAAATATCCGTTAGATTTCAAATTAAAGTTGTACTAACTATGGAACAAAATTATGTTCAATTCCATGTAATGTTGATTTATGTCAATTCAAAAGCACTAGGACAGCAAATGTACAAACCTTAACAAACCAGGAAGGAAATAAAAATAGCTTTGTAACAGGACCCAGAAGCCAGAAAGGATACCTACATAACCTTGCATTATATACGTGGCTTGTGTGAATAAAACATGTGATTTTGATGTTTGATTTCAGTTGTGTTGCAGTAACAGTCCTTGCCACTGTTAATATAAAACAAGAATTCAAAGTGAATCACTTTAATCTACAGAGTTTCACAACAGAAATAATTTATTAAATGGTGTTGTGCATATTCTTTATTACAGATTGTTTTAATAGAAATTTTTCTCTTTAAGTAGTCAAAATTATTTTTACATTTTTGAAGTGACAATGTACAACAGGTATCTACCAAGTATATGAAGGTGAATCAAATGAATTAAGACAGTTGGACATAGTAGTTGAGTTTCATTTCTCACAATTGATAAAGTTGTGTTCAAATAAATATTTTATTTAAACATTTATTTATTTACTTGAAAGGCAAAGTTACAGAGTGATCTTCCATCTGCTGTTTCACTCCACGATTGACTCTCAATCGTCTTGGCTGGGCCAGCCCAAAGCCAGGAGCCGGGAGCATCATCAGGGTCTGCCAGATGCGTTCAGGGGCCCAAGAACTTTGCATCATCTTCTGCTTATTTCCTAGGTGCATTAGCAAGGACAAGGATTACAAGTGGAGCAGCCAGGACACACACTGGCATCCGTATAGTGTGCTGGTATCATAAGTGGAAGCTTAATGCATTGTACCATAACACCAGCCCCTCAAATAAACAAGGGAAGAGAAAATATCAGAGAAACAACGCATATGGTGAGGCTCCCAATGAATTAGAAAATGTGTGTCATCCAAACTGGAGTAATTACTTAGCTCCAAGCCATTGCTAACCTTTGACAGTGCGGGCCCAGTGATGACAAATTACTCTGCTTTGCTTCCTTTTTCAGCTCCCTCAGAGAAATTTGATTTCTGGAATCTTTGTCAGCAATCAATTCTCTAATTTGTAAGTGGCAACTCACTTTTTAAACTATTTTTAGTTATGTGTGAGACACAAAGCTTTATGGTACCTGAGTTGATCTCAAGGATTACCAATTCCTAATCTCTGATTCAGCTAATTCAGAAGGAGAAAACTACTGTTTTCACCAAGGTTTGAAACAACAATCACTAGTGTGTGCGTAATTAGAATCTAGATTGTAGTGCACGTTTAAAACTAAGGAATGTGTAACAGCAAGAGTAAACCCTAGTGTAAACTATGCACTTCGTGTGTTACTGATGTGACAAGCCAGGTTCATCTATTGTAACAGAAATAACACTCTGATGCAAGATGTTGATAGTGGGAGAGCAAGACCATGTGGGAAAAGAGAGAACATAGAACTTTTTGTATTTCCTACTCAATTTCGCTATGAAACTAAAATGCTCTAAGAAAACAGTCTCTTAAAAATTCAAAAATAGACTACTCTCCCAGGTGTCCCTGGCAAATCATGGTAACTTGAAATATCTATTGACCTATAACGATTTCCTTAAGTCTATAAACTGATAGTCAAGAAAAGAGTCATTCAAATAAGCTAAGGTTAGTCACAGGCAAAATTAGTGCTAGATTTTATTTATTCTGATCTCCTATCTTGTTTTCAGTTCCTCTGCTTTCTGACTCCTATTTTGCCATTGTGCTCCATAGCTGTTAAAAGCTTTACTGGCCATTACTGAATGGGCACTGACACATAATCTTGCCTTTTGTTATAATGCCCCCATAAACATATATCTGCTATGGTGTCTATTTCCACAAATCCAATGTCTCTGAAGTAAGGGTTATTAATGTGCAATAAAATGTGTCTTGGAAAATGTGTTAATGGGCATTAATGGCTTAGAGTTTTGTTCACATAAATAACAGCTGCTTTTAAATGGGCCCTTCTGCAGATGTGAAGTCTGTACACACAAAATGATTATAGCAGTAGAAATTTGATGCAGTGATTAAATAAATGGATTTTTTTCCTTGTAAGATAAACTTTTTAGCACCTCTTCCTATGATACATATTGTGGACAGGCCTAAGAAATGTACCTCTGAGGTTGGAAACTAACATGCTAATTTTTTAGTCACATTCAAAACTTTGAAACAATATTCAGAAGCAATCTTCCATATCAAGTACATAATTCGGGGTACGAGATCTCACCCGCGTTCGTCAGCAACTCTGATGTCTATTGCAACATAACAAAAAACTCTCCTGAAGAAGTGAAAAACAGTAAAAGAAGCATTAATATTTATTGCAAATATATGAGAATTGCTCTTGTATTTCTCCAAGATGACTTAACCAGTGGTACCAAAAGCAAAGCTGTTGTCTTTGTCTGTACCTATTTTCTCATTTCTGTGAAATTTGTGTTCAGTTTTTTTATTTCTAAATTTTTAACTAAAATAGTTACATTTTCATGCTGGTATATTTATTTATTTTTAATCACATTCTCATATTCTGAAGTCAAAAAATCAAAGTTTATAAATATAGTCATTGTTATTTTATGTGAATAATTCCCTGTAACTCTGTTGTACAGTTCAGAGATTCAGAAATTTGCACTGCTTCGAATGCAGTCCTTGTTTATTCACTGGGATGGCACACAAGTGATATTCCCTCTGCTCCTGAGCTCTGCTGTGCTTTCATCAGCTGCCTCTCCATGCTGCCTCGCTTTCTCTGTGTTCTTCTGCATGCTTTTACTAGTGATGCCACTGTGGAGTGATTATTTTCCACCCTACGGCTCCTGAATGGAGCCTTGGTTTAAAATGGATCCTCTTGGAAGAAACATGAATACGATAATGCCTTTTGTGTTGTGCTATTTAATATCTTCCTTAGAAGCAGCCCAGGGACATATACTTTAATGTATTCATACTTAATATTATGCATGGTATTCTTATCTTTTATCAATATAAAGAGGCATTTTAAATACAGCTGTTATGAATCAATTTTAAATTCAGCTTATACAGTTAACTTAAAAATGAGACAGAATACACACATAAATACTTTTGAAAACATGAAGTATTTAAAATATAACAAAACAGCCTGTGTAAAGGATATAGTGATGAATTATTTATTTTTTGTTCACTTTCTCATTCCAACATTTCCAAATGGGTAGAATGCTAAAAATATTACAGCACATTTTACTGTGAGGTATAATTTATGGATAATATTAATTGTCTTAGTCTATTACTGTAGCAATAACAAAACATCTCAGACTGGACAATTTAGAAAACATCAGGAAACTGTTTCTTATGGTTCTAGAAGCTGGTAAGCTCAAGATCAACGTACATTCTAGCATATTCAGCATCTGTTACGAACTTGCTCTCTGCTTCCTAGACTCTACCTGGTTGCTGTGTAGCTCTTTTACAACAGAAATATTCCCACGTCTGAGGGCATAATCCTCATGATTTAACCACGCCCCAAACAACATATCTTTTACTATCATCACAATAGGGAGTGAGTTTTAACATGCATTTTGAAGGGACAAATCATTTAGATCATATGTTACATATATAGAGGAACATAATTGGGGGCCCAGCTCTGTGGTGTAATGGGTTAAGCTACTGCCTACAGCACTGGCATCCCATATGGGTACTGGTCTGAGTCCCAGCTGCTCCACCTCCTATCTAGCTCCCTGTTAATGGCCTGGGAAAATATGAGAAGATGGCTCAAATGCTTGGGCCTTTACACCCATGTGGGAAATGAGGAAAAAGCTCCTGGCTCCTGGCTTTGGCCTTGCCCAACCCTTTCTGTTGCAGCCATTTAGGGAGTGAACCAGCAGGTAGAAGCTCTCTCTCTCTCTCTCTCTCTCTAACTCTACCTTTCAATTAATACAATTTAAAAGAGAGAGAGATAAAGAGAATGTATTTGAAACCTCTAGATGGGTAGATATTGATACCAGACAAGATTTCTTCATTGTATGTATTTATACACTTGATCTTAGCCAAAAGGCCAAGAAGCGATCATTGTATGTGTTTATAATATGAAAGATTCAATAGAAGATTTTAGAACAATTTGAATGACTCCAGTAGCCACACTGATAGGAGCCACCGACAAAAATTCTGACCGGTAGTATGAAGAAAGACAGTCTTCAACAACTTCTTCGAATGATCTGTGATCGACAAGTCTGCAGATATCACCATTGTTCTGGTTTCAGAAACAAAAGTAAGCTGTTTCCCAGGTAGTGCACTGTGAGCTTCACATCTGTGATATTTGCCACTTGTTCCTACTAGTTCCTGAATGCTGTGAGTCTACTTCTCATTGACAAAGCTTAGAAGGTATTAAAGTGAACTATCAACCTACTATGTGGGACAAACACATACAGAAAATTATACAAGGTAGAAATATCCACACTGCTGAGCAATACATCATTAAGCAATCAACAATGTAAGCACTACTCATATTAAAAAAAATAAAAGGAACGTTTACAGTATGGATGAAGCAAAACTTTATCTGCACTTTAGAATTTTCAACTAAGCCTGATAATTAAATTAACATATGGCAGATTAACCAAGGAAAAGTATACAAATGTTAGCTTTACATAACAGAGGAGACCTCATAAAGAAATGAAGACACAAAGAAATGCTAAAATTCAGGTACTTTAACATTCCTTTGAACAAAGAGAAGAAGTTGGGAAAAAGTCACTAAATGTTGTAAAGAGCCAAGTCTGGACAAGTTATATTAGCAAGGTCAGTAAGTGCCGAATTCTCTTGCCTGTTACTCCTGATGGAAAGCATGTGCATTTTCTCCTGGTGCAGATATGGAATCTTTCACAAGGGAGATTTGAAGCTCTTATTTCTATGAAGAAATGGGAATAATAGAATGTTTTTTCTTGCAACTGCCATTTTCCATATTTAGGAAAGATAATTCTGCCATGCTTCACTAGCATTCAAAAGGATTCTCTCATGCCAATGCCTATGCTCTTTCCTCCCAAAAGGTAATCACGGTCATGATTTTTATAATAGGAACTTCTTCGCATTTCTTTTTTGTTCAACACAGACACAAGAATTCTAAACTATAATATTAAGCTTGTCCAATTTGATCCTTCTAGACATATGTATATATAATATATGTAATATAATATGTATATATAATAAGATTCTTTCTTATTTGAAAGTCAAAGAGGTATAGAGTAAAAGAGAGACAAGGAGATAATTAGAGATTTTCTATAAGCTGGTTGACTTCCCAGATGACAGCAACAGCAAGGACTGGGCCATGCTGAAGTCAGGAACCCAGAACTCTGTACAGGTTTCCCACTTGGATGTCAGGGATCTGAGTACTTGACCCATCATCTGCTGCCTTCCAGGCTGCACATTAGCTTGCGAAACAGAAGAGTCAGGAATCAGCTAGGCACTGCAATGTGTGATGCTGATGTCCCAAGCAGTGACTTAAGCACTAAACCACAGGTGCACCCCAATATTAAAGTATGTGTTTGTCATGTCTTACTTTAATTCCGAAACAATACATTTGTGAGAATCATTCATGTTCCTTTGTTTAACAGATAGCTGCTCATTTTCCATTATTGAATAACATTGTATAATATAAATACATCACAATTTATGTAGATTCTTTTCAGGTTTTGATTTTTATGAATTGTCTTTTGACTTTTTTCACATTTGTCAATTACAAACAATACTTCTATGAATACTCCTATACTAATAACTTGATGCTCATGATTATTTTTATGTTTATCCAAGGTTGCATTTTCTAATTTGTACTCTATGACAGATGTTAAAAATCTTTCTTTACAGTAAAAGATAGAAAATGCTTTAGGCTTTGTAAGCACAAGATCTCAGTTGCAACTATTTAACCTTTTTGTGATAGTATCTTATTTTTAAAAATAGGTGATAGGTCATATTTCATCAAACTATTATTTCAGCTGTGAAAGTTAATGGTAAAATGGGTTATAAACTCTTTGTGGCAACCTGCGTATTTATCAGCAATGATTGTTTAGTATGTTTCATAAATGCTATGATTTAAATGCTTGTCATGTACAAAACTCACGTTAAAATGTGGTTATCATTGTAACAGTACTAAGAGGTGAGGCTTTTGAGAGTTGATTAGGTCATGAGATCTCTAACCTCATGGGTGGGATTAACGCTGTTATAAAAGAGTCAGTCTGGCCAGCTTTGCCTCTTTGAGCTTTAGCTTTCAGCCATGGGATGATGTGGCAAGGAGGCCCTCACTAGATGACAATACTTTAGTATTGGATTTCCCGACCTCCAGGACTGTGAAACAATGCGTTTCCGTTCATTATAAATTACTCAGTTGTTCGTATTTTATTACAGAAGCACAAATGGATGAGGATCACAACCTTTTCAACAGTTTTTATTACCATTGTCTTAATTTTAGCCTTTGGCTGAGTAAATAATGGTTTGTCACAGTAAATCTCCATAACTCTGATGATAATAACATTGGTCATATTTTAATATGTCTGTTAGCCACATAGCTCTCTTCTATTGTGAGTATTTCTTCAAGTATTCTGCCCTATTTTTCACTGGCTTTTTTACTTTTATCTTGACCTTCAATCTTTTATTACTATTTTCATAAATAAAACTTTTGTGGATATCTATGTTAAGAAAATCTTCTGGGACTTTATGACTTAGATTTTTGATCTCAATGGAGGTTTTTATTCTTTTGTAAAAATAAATTGTTAATGTTACTGCAGTTCAATTTATTAAATAACTTGTTTATAGTTAGTGTCTTTTTAATTTTATTTTCAATTATTTCTCTAGTATTAGATCATGAAATACTATATTATTTCTTATATTACTAAGTAGGAGATAATTGCATTTACATGTACCATGTAGTTCCTATAAATGATTCTATAATTATTAATAGTCTTATTTTAGTAAGACCTTAAAAGACTGTTTTTCATTAGCATATATTCCCTTTTAATTATCTTTTTGAGAGACAGAGAGTTAAGACAGAGCTCTTACCTATTGATTCACTTCCTAAATACCTGCAGTCGCCAGGGTTGGGCCAGGTTGAGCCAGCAGATATAAAGGCAATTCAGATCTCCCACATAGATGGCAACAACCCGTTTACTTGTGCCACCACCACTGTCTCTAAGAATCTGCATTGGGGGGAATTTGAGTCAGGAGCCAGAACTGAGAATCAAGTCCTCTGAAGTTGGATGTAGGCATCTTAAAATGCTCCACTAAACACTGACTCTAAACTGCCCTCTGAATTGTTCATGCAAACATAAACGTATGTCTTTATTTTAAGAAAAATTTTACTGAAAATCTCTTGAATATGTGTTGAAGCATAGCTCAGTATTTCAAAATGAATCAGTTTGGAGAAGGAAGAAGGACTGTGCTACCTGGGGACATGACTGGCCCCAGCCTGTCCCCGGTATGCTGCAGAAGTCAGGGTGGGGCTCATCTTTTCTTTTGGATTGAGCTGAGGGGCAAGGGTCAGCCTTGATAATTGCTTTCCTCCTCCCAGGCTCAGCTCAAAGTTAGGGCTCAGACTCTCCAGCTTCTTCACAGATGGCACCTGGATAAAGGCTAACACTTAACAAAGTCGAAGAGGGCAGTATTGGACCGTGCTTCATAAGCCTTTCCACGCAAAGGCCTGGAAAGATGGCAGAAACTGAGGCCTCCCCTACCCCATGCAGCACTAGGGCCTCGAAGGTTAAATATGACTGGTTCAGTAGGCCACAGATGTGCTGGGGCCAACAGGAAGGCTCGTAGGCTACCACTGCTGGGAACATTTGTATGTGAGAGCAAAGTATGCAAGGGGACAGGGCTCCCCTCCAGAGCTGGCTCTAACCTTCAGAGGTCTGCCTGTTAGGTAGGAGCAGTGTCACCCGCACTTTACTTATAGGCAACGGAGAATCCCTGCTCCCAGTTCCTGATGAGCCAGGTGGGATGAACAGGCCCTGTGTTCCTCAGCCAGGCTGCAAGCCAGATTGGGAGAGGACAGGGGATCAGGGTGGAAGGCTAGGCACTTGACTTATTCAAACACTGATACCGGAAGGAATAAGCCAAGCACATGCTCAGCTTTGGTTTCTCAATGAGGAATCAAGCCAGCTTATAAACCCCAGGGCAGTGCATAAACCCTGAAATTAAAGGGAAGGGAGGTGGTGGCCAGGCCCAAGCAGAAGGAGAAGGTCTGTAGCCCATCTCTGAGAATCAGGTGCAGCAATCAGAAGCAGGGTACTCACCCAATTCTCCTTGGGCACCCAAGACCTCCTGGGCTGCCAGGATGGCATCAGCTCCGTTCTCTGCACAAAGCTGAGAGATTTCAGGTTCTGGCCAGGAATATGGAGGTGTCGTAGGTATTGTCTGAGGTCAGTTCAAACAGCACACAGGGAAGTTACTCTGCACTCAGCCAGTCTTATTCCCGAAGCCTCCATTATACCAACTGAGTAGGAGGCAGCAGCCAGGATGTGAAAAACCCCACAGGAGGAGGCCTATCTCCCAGGAAGAGGCTTCCCAAGTGAAACTGAAGAAGACAGGCATTGCAGCTCAACTTATTGATTAGGGTTGTGAGCTGGAAGACCACGCCTTCGCCACACCCCTGTGTGACCTCATGTCCCTACCTGGCCACACCTGAGCACCCACCAGCCAATGAGGTTAATTAACCACTCCCCTTTGAAAGTGGATTAAAAGCCTGGGACAGGGTGTGTCCAGCCCTTTCTTCCTTTTCCTTCCTTCCCCTGGCCTCTTGCCAGTAGGGGGCTGGCTGCAGCCCTGCGCCTCCAGGACTTGTGGCCTTGGGCCACCCGCACCATGCTTCCTGGCCTAGATGTTCTTCCACATGGCTGGTTCCTGGTACTCGGTATGAACCCAGATCTACATCTCTCTTACAGATAAAGCTCTCAACTCTCCTATTCATCTCTCTCACTAAATAAAAGCTTGAAATGTACCATGCTGCCTCATTCATTTATGCCGGTATTTAGAATTCTTTAAATATTAGGCAAGAACCTACTAGGGCTTATTAATGTTGGGGATTTATTATGAAGCATATGGTGATATCCTATGGTACCCCAAATTTCGATAACGTGTGTGGCACCCCAGATGGGATTTCTGGGGAACGTTAAGGGGCCTCATTCATATATATATATATATATATATATATATATATATATATATTTTTTTTTTTTTAAGGTAAAGCAGCTAACCTCCAACGTATATTTTCTATAAAAGATCTGGTTTCACTAAAAGTAATAAATATTTACCATGTTCTATAACCAAGGAACAGCAACAGGGGAGGGAGGAGGAGAACCTCAGCTTTGACTCCCAGTGCTCTGATCCAAGACACAGGTTCTAATTCTCCCTGAGCCTGAGCAAGGCAGCCACTAGGGCAGATGCTGGCACGAACTTTGGGGATAGGGATGGCTTTGGAGTTGTGGTCATCTAGTGTAGGTGACCTGTCATACCCACAGTATGGACCAGGTATAGGGCAGAGAGGGAGGAAAAGAAAGAGGAAGACTCCAAGGAAAAAGAGAGCCTACAAAAGATCTGCCCATCTCTGAGACCAGAAGGATGAGTTCTCTTGAACACTTACTTTTTAGGCTTCATTGGTGCCACAGACTCCCAGGGGGTCTGAGGACAGGAACTACTGAGTCCCTATGAAAAGACCATCATGCCGTCAACTGACTTTGGGCAGGAGGAGTTATGGGAGCAGCTGATGGGTGAGCGGCTTTTTCCCCAGGGCCACAACAAGGGATGCCACTGGCTCCCTAGGAAACTTTTATTTCAGGGAATCCACGAAGGCTTCAAATTCTTGGACATTCTTCTCATTCACAGCTAGTTTCTCAGGTATTGAGCCCAAGTCTTCAACCTTGCACTGTGCTCTGATATGTATGGAGAGGCTGCTCAGCAGAGGAGGGCTCTGAATTTCCTGATAGAGGGTCCCCAAATACATTGGAAGAATTCCTTCTTTAGAAAAAGCCAATTTATATCTTAGCTATTATAAGTTGAGCTGCAATAAACATTGAGGTGCAGACAGCTCTTTTATTTGCCAATTTAATTTCCCTTGGGTAAATTCCAAGGAGTGGGATGACTGGGTCCTATGGTAGGGCTATATTCAGATTTCTGAGGTATCTCCAAACTGTCTTCCATAGTGGCTTCACCAGTTTGCATTCCCACCAACAGTGGATTAGTGTGCCTTTTTCCCCACATCCTTGCCAGCATCTGTTATTTGTTGATTTTTGTATAAAAGCCATTCTATCGGTGGTAAGGTGAAACTTCATTTTGGTTTTGATTTGCATTTCCCTGATGGCTAGTGATCCTGAACATTTTTTCATGTGTCTGTTGGCCATTTGGATTTCCTCTTTTGAAAAATGTCTGTCGAAGTCCTAGTCCATCTCTTAGGTGGGTTGTTTGTTTTGTTGTTGTGGAGTTTCTTGATCTCTTTGTAGATTCTGGTTATTAATCCTTTATCAGTTGTATAATTTGCAAATAATTTCTCCCATTCTGTCAGTTCCCTCTTCACTTTCCCGACTATTTCTTTTGCAGTACAGTAACTTCTCAATTTGATGCAATCCCAAATGTTAATTTTGGCTTTGGCTGCCTGTGCCGCTGGGGTCTTTTCCAAGAAGTCCTTGCCTGTGCCTATATCTTGCAGGGTTTCTCCGATGTTCTCTAATAATTTGATGGTGTTGGGTCATAGAATTAGATCTTTAATCAATGTTGACTGTAAGGTAGGGGTCTTGCTTCATACTTCTGCTTGAAGAAATCCATTTTCCCAGCATCATTTATTGAATAGACTGTCCTTGCTTTAGGCATTAGTTTTAGCTTCTTGATCAAATATAAGTTGGTTGTAGATGTTTGGATTCATTTTTGTTGTTTCTATTCTGTTCCATTGGTCTATCCATGTATCTTTGTACCAGTACCATGCTGTTTTGATTATAACTGCCTGCAGTATTGATATCAGAATTTGACCCCCTAAAATATATATGGAAATGTGGCCCCTTAAGGTTCCTCATCTGGGTCGCCATATGATATGGGAATTTGGGGTGCCATACATGGTAGGAAAATGGTGCAGTTTTATCTATGGTGCAATCTACACCCTGACACCATCCTAGGCTCTAGCCCCCACCACCATTGCTGTAAACCAGGTGGGCACATGGCCCAACCTCTGTTGTCAAGCTCCACCCTCATCATAATGGCATTCGATGCTCCTGCTTCCCTGTCCGCCCTCTGACAAAGTTTTAAAAGGACCTGTTCCTGAACACGTGACTCTCTTCTCTCTCTTGGCTCTCTCTTGCCTGCTCTCTCCTCTCTCTAGTCTCGCTCTCTCTTGCTCACTCTCTCTTCTCTCTTCTCTCTCTCACTTCCTCTCTCTCATCTCCTCTCTCTCTCTCTTTTCCTCTCTGTCTCCTAAACTCTGTCTCTGTCTCTTTCTCCCTCTTTTTTCATCTTCACCCCTTCCCTCCGGCCCACTGGGTTTTCCCCAGTAAGCCCTTTCCCTTACTCCGGTGTTTGGTGTGTTTTGTGACGCTCTTACAATACAATATCACCATATGCTTATTAATAAATCCCCAATATTAATAAGCCCAAGACAGTTCTTGCCTAATATTTAGGGAAGAATTCTAAACACCAGCATTAATGATTGAGGCAGCATGGTACATTTTAAGCTTTTATTCAGTGAGAGAAATCATAGGAGAGTGAGGGCTTTATCTGTAACAGAGAGGTAGATCTGGGTTCATATGGAATACCAGGAACCAGCCACATGGAAGAACATCTAGGCCAGGAAGCATGGGGCAGGTGGCCCAAGGCCGCACATCATAGAGGCACAGGGCTGCAGCCAGCCCCCTACTGGCAAGAGGCTAGGGTGAGAAAAAAAAGGAGGGAAGTCCAGACACACCCTGTCCCAGGCTTTTAATCCACTTTCAAAGAGGGGTGGTTAATTAACCTGATTGGCAGGTGGGCACTCAGATGTGACCAGGTAGGGACAAGAGGTCACAAAGGGGCGTGGTGAAGGTGTGGTCTTCCAGCTCACAAACCTAATTAATTTTAATCTTTATGCCTGTCTACTTCAGTATGTCTTGAAATTTAGTACTGTGATGCCTCCAGCCCTGTTTCTGTTGTATAAGGTTGCTTTAGCTATTCGAGGTCTCCTATGCCTCCATATAAATTTCAGCACCATTTTTTCCAGATCTGAGAGTGTCTTTGGTATTTTGATCATATTGAGTCTGCAAATTGCTTTTAGAAGAATGGACATTTTGATGATGTTGATTCTTCCAATCTATGAACATGGAAGATTTTTCCATTTTTTTGTATCTTTTTCTATTTCTTTCTTTAAAGTTTTGTAATTCTCATTGTAGAGATATATGACATCCTTGGTTAAATTTATTCCAAGTATTTGATTTTTTTTGTAGCTATTGTGAATGGGATTGATCTTAGAAGTTCTTTCTCAACCATGGCATTGACTGTGTATACAAAGGCTGTTGATTTTTGTGTATTGATTTTATATTCTGCTACTTTACCAGACTCTTCTATGAGTTCCAATAGTTTCTTAGTGGAGTTCTTTAAATCCCCTAAATACAAAATCATGTCATCTGCAAATAGTGATAGTTTGACTTCTTCCTTCCCAATTGGTATCCCTTTGATTTCTTTTTCTTGCCTAATGGCTCTGGATAAAACTTCTACTACTATACTGAATAGCAATGGTGAGATTGGGCAGCCATGTCTGGTACAGAATCCCAGTAGGAATGCTTCCAACTTTTCCCCATTCAATATGAGGCTGGCCATGGGTTTGTCATAAAGTTGATCATAATGAAGTCATCATGGGCATTGGCACTGCTGTCATCAGAGTGCAGCTACATGCAAGGTCTGGGAAATCTGGGGTGTCTACCATGGGATCAGTGTCCTCCAGCTTCAAATCTTTGAGAGCGAACATGGTAAATTTTATGCCCAGATCTATCAGGGTCCTCTGGTTGATGGATATGTTGACAAATGCCCCTGATTTTCAGACAAAGATGGATTCCAGGACATCGTGGGGTCCGTCCCATTTTTTAATGCTATTTGAAATGGTTTCTGTGCTCTCACTACCGGATGGCATGACAGCAGAATGGGCCCCATCACAAGACGTATTGGTTGCCAATCTCTCCTGGTCAGCCTGGGCACCTTTCTTCCCAGGAACCATTAGCTGGAATGGAGGGGAGGAGAAATGAGAGGTGGTACATGCTTTTTGAAAATCTTCCATAGATAAGTGTGTGACTCGGGTCCTCACCACTGTGACTCTGTAATTATAAGGATGCATGGGAGAGAAGTTGGGCAAAGGACAGTCCACAGAATGGTCAAGGCGGGGTCCCCTCAAATTGCCTAGTTGACATGAATGCCAAGTTAAATATGTAAGCATAAGAAAGAGTGCCTATGGGGGTGCCCATACTCTCAAAACAGTCTGGAAGCCTAGGTCATTCAACTGATCTTCTCCCAAGCATATCCTGTACAACATGTCCTGTTCATGCCCTTGTTTTCTGGCGAGGCTGAGGGCTGGCCTTACCCTAGTTATTGCAAAAAGTTTAGCAGCAGTGATAATCTGTTGTAGACCATGTAGAAAACTTAGATTTCTTCATCACACTTTTTATCCAAGACACCAAATTTCAAGCTCCATAGATCTCCCTCAGAAGTCTTGAGTGAGATCTCCACACTCAGACCTCCCAATAGCAGGCTATTCATGCCTATTCATGATTCTCCAGGTTTTATATAAATTTTAGAAGCTTGTTATACTCCCACAGGAAATTATTGAGAGTAATATTGAGATTGTATAAATACTCCCATAGGAACACTATTGGTATTAATATTGAGAATATGTAACTTGTGAAAAATTAGCATATAGGTTCTTCTAAATCTGTGAACATGCTTTATTCCTCCATTTCTGTTCAGATTTTACATTTATCTAAAAAGGTATGATTTAAAAATTACAGTAAATACATGTTGTATGTAAATTATCAACATAGCTATATTTAAGTCTACAGTTCTGTAGTTGTAAGAACATTCACAGCCTGCAACCAATACCCAAGATTTTTCATCTTGCAAAACTGAAACTCTGTTCCAAGTTCCACCATAACTTCTCTCAGTGACCACCACCACTGCATTTTCTGTTTACATATATCTGCTTACTTTAGGTACCTTATATAACTGAAATCATGTAGTGTTTATCATTTCATAATGATTATTTCACTGAGCAGAGTATTCTCAAGATTCACTCATGTTATAGCATTTGTCAGAATTTTCTTCCCTTTTAAAGCTAAAAAATATTCCACGGTTTGTATGTAACACATTGTTTTCATTCATTCATTGAACATTGGAGCTGCTTCCGCCTGTTGGCATTATGAATAGTGATTCTATAAACACGGGTGTACAAATGTCTTTTAAGCACTCTGCCGTCAATCCTTTTTGCTGTATGCTCAGAAGTGGAATTCCTGGATCATAAAGAGATTCTAGCTTTAATGTTTTGAGAAACCGTAATACTTTTTTTTTTCCTAGAAGTGGTAACACTTTACAGTCCCAACTACAATAAGCAAAGGTTTGAATTTCTCCATAGTCTCACCAATATTTTCACTTGTTATTTTCAGAATGTTTAAGAGTTATTCTAGGGGTTCGCATTGTGTGCCGCTGTGTGGTGCAGCAGGCTGTCACAGACTGCAGGGCCAGCAACCCGGGTTATTTTCAGAATGCATTATACCTTTAATACATTTTAAAATTCAAATTATTAATTTTAAAGAAAATTTTACATCTAAAAATAGCTTTTCTTACCATATTGGTGTCAGGAATTTGTATCAAGATTACGCTGACCTCACAAAACAATTTTAAGTAGTCTTCATTTATTTCTGACTTCCTGAGTAATTTGATACAAGTTAATATTATTTCTTTGTAAAAGTTTAGTGGTGATTTATTCTGTTAAATTCATCTCAGCATAGATATTTCTCTTGGAAATAATTTAATTATAGATTTAATTCCTTTAGTGCATTGTTCAAGATTTAATCACATATATTAGTTCCACGTATTGTCATTCACTATTTAGTTTTTTAAAAGAGTGTTATAATTTTTTATTATTGTCCCATTTTTAAATATCTGATAGCCTCTTTTCCTTTTTTTAACTTTCTATTTTGAGATTTTTATAAGTTCACATGTAGTTGTAAGAAAAAATATGAAGTCACACTTTATATATGAACCACTCAGTTTATCCTAATGGTCATTAGTATTGCACTTGGAATAGCATTTTAAAAATGTCATTATATTTGTATCTTTTTCATTTTCACTGTACCTTTCCACTATTTATTCAAGATGTCTATATACTTGTGATGTATGCAGGATAAATTTGATTAGGCTTGTAAGCTGGAAGACCACGCCCCCTAAGTGATCTAACACCCCTACCTAAGCCCATCTATAAGCCCACCTGTCCATCAGACTATGTAACCACTCCCCTTTAGAGGTGAATTAAAGGCCTGGAGCTTGGTGGGACACTCCCTTTTACTGCCCTTGTTGCCTGGGGCCTTTGGGACAAGTGGTCCTCGGCCCCCCACTCTGCCTTCCTGCCTGCCTGCTTGCTGCTTGTGGCCTGCTCCTGGTTTGCTCTCTGCTTGGTATGGACCCAACTTAGCTTCTGGATTTCTCTTTCTCCCCTAAATAAAGCCCTCACTCTCCTGCTCATTTCACTGAATAAAATCCTTAAAACTTCTCATGTTGTCTGGCCTATTTGGGCCAGTGTTCAGAATTCTTTGAATATGTGGTAAGAGCCCACAAACTTATTTATACTGAAAAAGAATAATAAGCAGGCTGGTATCACTTGAACATCAGGCAGATCAAAAAAGAAAGAGGAATAGGAGCACTAGGATGGTTGTGCAAGTGTGCCAAAAAGTAAGAGTTCCTCACTTAAAATTAATAATTTTAAACATAAAACTTTTAAGCAAGGTACAATTGTAATACTTTTTACCTTAAAATATATTATAAAATTTACTAGTTATCAATAACATAAATAAATGAAATATAAAGACCTAATATAGAAATTTTCATAGGAAATTTCTCAAAATTCAGAAGACAAAAGGAAATATTGTTTCTTTTCTGGACAATAAATTCTGGGAAAGAAGGAGACAGAAATACAGAAGACAACTAAATATGTGCATTCTATCTGCATTCTTCTTTTTGACTGAATGAAAGTTTTAGATGAATTGATTTTTGAAGCATTCATAATGTGAGTCCAGAGGGGAAATATGACTTCAGTCTTGCTACTAGCCTAGGATTCCTTCCTCCTCAAGGTAAATTTTTAAGAACGGGATGATTGTGTTTAGTGAAGGCAATTTTTTAAATAGTTTACCTGGCACCACCCTCATATTCTCCTCTGACATAAATTAGACCAAAAATTTTTCTAAATATCCCCAACCACCAATACAGAACTTAACAAAAATAAAACAATCAAAAATGCATTAGGCCAGCTAAGAACTGAATTTGATAGCACATGGCAGAAGACAGAGAAAGACTTTGCTTAAAATATCCATGAGAAGTAATCAATACCCAGCATCAGTGACAGCTGGATAAGGACAATAAGCTAAAGGTCATATCACTGCAAGATAAAGATACGAGGCTATAAGTTTTACTATTCATTGACTCAGAAGCAAAAGTCCTGCAAAGAGCTTGTGATCAAGACCACTTACATCTTCGTGTTGGCCAGTTCATACTGGTTCTATAACAGAGAACAGGCAATATGAAGATTAGCTGTAGGGTCTGAAATTCACTTTCTTTTCCTGGCAACAGAATGTAGAAGTAAGATTGTCATACACAAAAACGCTAATTATTTTTATTTATTCATTTGAGAGGCAGAGCTACAGACAGAGAGAGGGAGAGACAATGAGAACAGTCCTCCATCTGCTAGTTCACTCCCTAAATGGCTGCAATGGCTGTAGCTGGGCTTAACTGAAATCAGGAGTCAGGAGCTTTCTCGGGTTCTCCCTCTAGGGTGCAGGGGCCTAAGCACTTGGGCCATCTTTGACTGCTTTCCCAAGCCAAGGCAGAGAGCTGGATTGGAAGAGGAACAGCTGGGACACAAACCAGAGCCCATGTGTGATGCTGGTGCCACAGACAGAGGCCTACCCTACTACATCACATTGCCAGCCCCCAGAAACACTAAGTTAAGAAGGAACAGAGAAGTAGAATAAAAACTTTGAGGGAATAAACATTGGTTATTCTCAACCTGTAAGATTAATGTAATTAAAAGATTCAAAATAAAAATTCTTGTTGCTTCCTCTTCCTCTCTGTAGCATTTGTGTTTTGACCCAGAGATCAGATCAGTTCTGAATATAACAAGGTGCCTTTTATTTACAGATGCAGTGTACCATGAGTGCATTTGATCCTACCTCTGCTTATGTATATTTTATCTTACTATTCTAAGTCTTTATGTTACAAAGTTTCAGCAAACCAGTTACTTTTCTGCTTTTGTCATGTGCTCATTAATGTTTTTCCCTTTTATCATTAAAGATATCTAAGTGTCCTCTAACTTTACTTTTGCATATCACCATATATTCTTCTGAAAATTAGAGTCTTCTGTCTTCATCAGAGGTTTCACTACAGACTCCAACTCATATGAATTATCCTCTTCATTAAAATATCATTTGTGGATATTGTCACCAATTTTAACATAAAATCTTAAAAAACTTCATATATTTCAGTTATTTTAGTTTCTCAACTCGATCATGCACAGCACACTCAGATTCATGGTATGAAATTCATATTAGGTATTGAAATTTAGAAATTGCTACACAAACATGCATTCCCTTGATTGGGTTATTGTTTTCACAGTAATATCATTATAAATATTCAAAAATTCAAGATTCATGTTATTTCTTCTACATGCTATAAAAACATTCCTTTTAAAAATATTATAAAGAAGACAAAGGAAATGCAAAATATTCACAAAAATTTCAACCAATTAGTATCTTTGTTTATTAAGCTTTATACCAAGGTAGTTGATTCATTTTTCTGTTTTATTATTTGAATGGCTGCATTTTTGAGATATTGTTTAAGAACTCATTGATTTCATGTCTGTGAAACTGAAGAAAAAGACTGGTAAATTCACTGTAAATATCTTGTGTTCTTGCAAAATTTATCATAACAGTAAAGTAGATATATGTCATTGAGAAGAAACAGAAAAATAAGGATTTTATAGAGGAGGGAGACATGCTCATTAAAATAGTGTAGGTTTGTTACATTATTCTTTCTCCTACTTACTCCATATTCAACCTGGTACTACAGAAAACAAATTATATAAAAACATGTATGTTGCAGCTCATTTTATATACTCCCTTTTAGTGACCATATACACAACAATATTACTTGAAATCATTTTATAACTTTTGGCAAAATTTCCTTTACCACATTTCTAAATTAGAAAACATCCCAATGAAAAAATACATAGAATAGATGTCTCTTAAATTTCTACCCTTAATCATGACACATGGAAAATCTGCAATTAAAAGAAACATAGAGGACTGGCACGGCACAACAGTTTATATCAGCAGTTGCAATGTCCACATCCAATATCAGAGTACCAGTATGAGTCCTGGCTTCAATCCAAATTCCTACTGATGCTTGTGGGAAGACAGTGGAGATACCTAAGTTCTTGGACTCTGCACCCATGTAGAAGACTTGGATGGAGTTTCTGGCTCCTCGTTTTGGCTTGGCCCAGATCCAGCTATGGTGATCATTTAATGGGTGAACCAGTAGATGAAAGATCTCTCTCTGTCTCTTCCTGTCTGCCTGTCAACCTGACTTTCAAATAAATAAATTAATTAACATAAATATGGGTCACATTTTTTGGCTTTGTTTCTAAATAATATCACATATTTTCATATATTTCAAAGACAGTTTCATAAGATTAAATGATGTGTGTTTTCCAGAAAAATTACTAAGTCTGAACTGTTAAATATAACTTAATATGTTCAAGAATGTATTATTTAATATCAGTCTCATTAAAATTTAAAATGTTTATTTAGGTTATCAAATAAAGATTTAACATTAGATGCTATTGTAAATTGTAAGATAATTTGACTTCAGTTTCCTATTTTTTTATGACTTTCTGCTGTTTTATAAGTGCTAGAGTGACCAAAAATATATTTCAGTAAGGCTAAAACAATTATATGCAAAAAGAATATTTATTTGCTATTATATATTATATATTTATAAACAAATTATAATATGGGTATGTATGAATATTACTACTTATATAATAATATATACTACTATGTAAATACTATATATCACTATGGAGTTGGAAGTTGGTCCCCAAGTGACAACCAACTACAACTGAAGAAAAAAAGATATTTCAAAAGTATCTAGGTTACTAAAAAGGGATGGTGTCATTATGTTAGTTGTTAAGTTCAATATATCTCTTGTTATATTAATAGGAAAATAGAATGATGATTAATGTTATCTCACTTGATGAGTCTCTTATTCCTTTCCTTTAACAACAGGACAAAAATGTTTAAAAGTGTCTTTTCTTAAGGAATTATAAATATGATTTATGCAAAATATCAATATTTTAAACACAGTTGACAAGATTAGTTCATAATAACAATGTGTTCCTTTTGCTATATAACAAATTTTGAAATATAAGAAATTACTTATAAATTATTCATACTCTATTTGCTACTTTTGGTGGCTCATATGTCTGAAAACAAAGAATATTAACTCTTCATTTCTGATTTGGATGCCTTTTACTGTTTTGTCTTGCCTAATTGCTTTGAATTGAATTTCTAGTATTATACTGACTAAACGTGATGATAGTGGATGGCCTTGTCTCTCGTCTCATGTTAGAGGAATGTTTCCACTTTTCACCATTCCATTAAACATGATGGCCATTGTGGTCTTTTGTACACAGCCTTTATTTTATAGAGCTAAGTTTCTCCTTTATCTAATATGTTGGGTTCTTGTCATGAAAAGATGTTCAATATTGGTAAATGCTTTGTCTATAGCAGGATTCTATAAATGTGAGGTACCACACTTATTGATATGCCTATGTTGAATAGCACACTTCATCGGGGTGTATGATTTCTGTGCTGTCAAATTTATTTCATTGGTATTTTGCTGAACATATTTGTACTGAAATTCACTGAGAATCTTGGCAAGCTATTTTGTTTTAGTATCCCTTTCTGGTTTTCATATCTGGGAAATGCTGCTTCATAAATGAGTTCAGAAGTTTTCCCTAATGTAACATTTATTAGAAGAGGTTGAGAAATAAACTATTATTTATCCACTTAATGTATTTAATTTATTTGACAGGCTGAGAGGGGGGGGAGAGAGAGAGAGAGAGAGAGAGAGAGAGAGAGAGGTTTTGTGTTCTGAGGAATTACACATTTTTTTCTTTCTTTTTAAAAAGATTTATTTATTTACTTCAAAGTCAGAATTACACAGAGAGAAGGAGAGGCAGAGAGAGAGAGAGAGAGAGAGAGAGAGGTCTTCCATCCGCTGGTTCACTCCCCAATTGGTTGTAAAGGCTGGAGCTGTGCTGATCTGAATCCAGGAGCTTCTTCCAGGTCTCCCATGGGGGTGCAGGGGCCAGAGGAGTTAACTATGTTCTACTGCTTTCCCAGGCCATAGCAGAGAGCTGGATCAGAAGTGGAGCAGCGGGACTCCAACCAGCACCCTAAGGGGATGCCGGCACTGCAGGTGGCGGCTTTACCCACCAGGCCACAACGCTGGCCCTAGGTCATCCAAGAAGTTGCTATCATTTTTCATAATATTTTCTCAGTATCTTTTGGCAGCTAAAGTTGCATCATTCAAACTTGTGGGAGTTAGGCCCACTCAGTCCCACAGAAGCCAATCCCCTTCTTTGGCACGTTTTACTTCACCAAAATATATATATATATTTTAATTTTGTACTGCGTTTGGGCTAGTTGGGAGACTGCAGGGCCGGCAGACACTTAGTCTCACCAACCCCTTCTTTGGGCCCAGCCAGCCGGGGGTGAGGGCAGAACCAGCTGGGGTACAGGGAGGGGTTCCATTCAACCCAGGACCCCCTGCAAGTGGAGAAAGGAGTGAACCAGCTAGAGTCCTGCGAGGGGAGAGGGACAGCCCTTCGTTTTCTGGATTCCTGGCCCAGGCTGCTGTGGCTTTTGCCCCTCCCCTGTCCCTCTAAAGCAATAATGGTCCCCATTCAGACAGCAGAGAGGTTGGTCTAGAAGGGATTTGGAGGCGGGGGCCACCTCTCCAAAGGTTTTTACATCCCTGACGCAGTCCCCCAACTCTGGTGAGCCTCGGCGGAAGCGGCGATCATAGGTCAGGACCCAGGTCCTGCATTGTTGGCTTCTCAAAGGGTGCTCCGGTCTTTGATAAAGGCGGTCTCTCTCCCCGGCCCTCGTCCTCCCAAGGCACTTTTCCTTCCAGGCTTCGGTGGAAGCCTCTCGTAGGAGATGAGGTCTCAGTCCATGGTGTGTCCCTTCACTCCCAGGAAGCTGAAGCCAGAGCGCGACTGCAGGACCAGGAAGGCAGTGAAGAATTCGAGCATGAAGGCGGAGAATGTTGCTGCTGCTCTGGCCTTGCAGAGAGCTGATCTGCTTCATGGGGTTCAGGGAAATGTGTCTGGGGCAGCTGAGTCAGTCGATGGGGGCTGGACCCTGGCAGGTGGCGCACGAGGCATGGCAGGGGGTGCAGAGGATGGCCTGGATGGTCTCCACGTCGTTCTCGGTGCTTTAGTGCATATCGAGGACTTGGGGAGTGAACCCCGGCTGGCAGTGCTAAACACAGCTCTTCTGGTGCAGGGTCTTCCAGCGGCTGCTTTCAGAAGGCATGTGCAAGCCCTTCGGGAGCCTTGCCATAGAGCGCGAGGGTGAACTTGATCAGCTGGGTTCTCAGTCTCTAGGGCCCACTCACCAGAGAGGTCTTTGTCCCAGGAACAGTTTGTCATGAAGGCTCAGTCATCGAAACAGAAACCATCTGCAAAGTGGTCGTGGGGCCTCATGACCAGCAGGATGGAGCGGGTGCCCATGGTGCTGACCAGGTGGATAGCTAGGCCACTGCGGCAGTTGTATGACAGGGTGAGCTGTGCCTGAGCACGCTCCCGCCAGCTGATGTGCTTGGGCTTGCCCAGGCACGCGGTCTCCGTCTTGCACATTCCCAGCTGTTTCCTATGGTCCTTGACTCCGTGAGGATGTCGATGATGCACTTCCGCTGGGGGGCCACTGTCATCCACTTCTGAACCAAAGCCACCATGGCACTTGCCATCTAGTAACCCACAACCGTATGAGTTGCTCACTTTGCAGCCCACGCCATTGGTTGTTCATTTATCAGCATTGAGGTGGGCTGTGTTTGAGGTCTGTACCACCAGGGGCTGCATGTCCCGCCAGGTAAGCTTCTTATTGGCCTCCAGGGTGAGTGCAATGGTGCCAGCTGCCAAAGGGGCAGAGGCTGAGGTGCCCATGTGAGACTGTGCACTTCTGCCGCAAGCCAGTGTTCAGGATCTGCTTCTTGTCTGGTTGCCTCTGCTGTAGGTGGTAGCCAGTGTGGAGTATCAGGAACCTCGTACTAGGGCATGTTGCCAAGCTGAGTGGTGTTGCTAATGGACAACTTGTAGATGTTGTTAGTGTATTTGTCACACTTGCAGCTGTCCGCCATTCCATAAATGTAAATGTATATTTATGTGTAAGTACAAATACATGTATATACTTAAATATATACAAACAGACATACCCATATATTGATGAAAACAATTCTCAGAAAAAAGTATATAAAATATTAGAATCAAGGTTAGTTTTAAAATTAATTTTACAGCCCTTGTCTCTAACATTGAGGAACAGTGCTTGTTTTTATCCTTGCTATTTGTTGAAATCTTTACTTAGTATACGGTTAATCTTATGAGTGTAAAGTAAACTGAAAGATCATTATAAAAATTAAGAGAGGGAATAAGAGAGGAAGGAGGAGGAAGGGTAGGAGCATGGGCAGAAGGGAGGGTAGGGTGGCAACTATCACCAAGTTCCTAAAAATATATATATATGAAATACATGAAATTTGTTTACCTTAAATAAAATTAAAAAACAAAATTAATTTTGAAATACAAATGTTCTAAGGACTCAAACTGGTGATGAATAAATTCACACTGTTCATAGACTTCTGCTATCTGCTTTACCCTTATAGCCCAATTAAAATATTCTTTAGATATGTTACTTTTGTAAAAGATGTTAAAGAAAAGGATGCACCAAAAATACATTCTTAAATTTGATATGGTACCATCATACTATTACCCCAGAATGTAAGAGGGGAAAAGAAGCAAATCAAGGTGCTGGCATTATGACATACCAGGTAAAGCTGCCACATGCAACACTGACCTGCTCCACTTTCTATCCTGCTTGCTCCACTTTTTATCCATCTTCCTACTAATGTGCCTGGGAAAGCAGCAGAAAATGACCCAAGTGTCTGGGTCCCTGGCAGCAACATGGAAAACCTGGATGGAGCTCCTGGATCCTGGCTTCACCTGGCCCAGCCCTGGTCATTGTGGCCTTTAGGTGAGTGAACAAGCAGAGAGAAGAGTCCCATCAAGGAAATGCAAACCCAAACAAAATAAAATCATCATATGAGACATTTATCTGTACCTCCATGTTTATTGCAACTGAATTCACAATAGCTTATATGGAATCAACTCAGATATCCATCAACTGATGACTGGATAAAGAAAATATGGTATATGTACACTATGGAATATTATGCAGCCATAAAATAGAATGAACTCCTGTCTTTTGCAACAAAATATATTCAACTGGAAACTATTATGCTTAATGAAATAAGCTAGTCCCCAAAAAATAAATATCCAGTGTTTTTCCTGATTTGTGGCAACTAATATACATAGTACAATGTAATGTATCTGAGTGAAATTGACATTTTGAGATTTGATTATTGTTTACAGTCTGTTTGTATACTATTGAGAAGCAGTGGTTTTTCTACTTACTACTGATCGAATTCTTTATTTAGTGGAGGGTTAAGCTTATGATTATAAAACAAACTGAAAATGTGTCATTGTATAATTTATGAAAAAAATAGAAAGTAAAGGGGGGTGAGAGCATGAGTGGGAGTGAGGGTATGATGGGAAGTATTATACTCTTAAATCCATATACATGAAATTAATTTACCTTACATTAATTTAAACATTTAAAATCAATCAATCAATCAATATTTTTATATGTATAAAGCTTTTATTTAAAGAATATAAATTTCCAAAGTACAGCTTATGTATTACAATGGCTCCCCCCCCATAACTTCCCTCCAACCAACAACCCTCCCCTTTCCCGCTCCCTCTCCCCTTCCATTCACTTCAAGATTCATTTTCCATTCTCTTTATATACAGAAGATCAGTTTAGTACATATTAGGTAAAGATTTCAACAGTTTGCTCTCACATAGGGACACAAAGTGAAAAATACTGTTGGAGTACTGGTTATAGTATTAATTCACAATGTACAGCACATTAAGGACAGAGATCCTACCTGATTATTTTTTTAAAAATTGATTAATTATCTATGCAATTTCCAATTTAACACCAAGGTTGTTTTTAATCATTTTCAAGTATCTTTATATACAGAAGATTGATTCAGTATATACTAAGTGAAGATTTCATCAGTTTGCATCCACACAGAAAAACAAAATGTAAAAATACTGTTTCAGTACTAGTTATAGCATTACTTCACATTGGACAACACATTAAGGACAGATCCCTCATGAGACATAAGTACATAGTGACCCCTGAAGTTGATTTAACAATTTGACACTCTTGTTTATGGCATCAGTAATCTCCCTAGGCTTTAGTCATGAGTTGCCAAGGCTATGGAAGCCTTTAGGGTTTGCCGACTTCAATCTTATTCCGACAGGGTCATAGTCAAAGTGGAAGTTCTCTCCTCCCTTCAGAGAAATGTACCTCCTTCTTTGATGGCCCCTTCTTTCCACTGGGATCTCACTCGCAGAGATCTTTCATTTAGGTCTTCTTTTTTTTTCCCCAGAGTGTCTTGGCTTTCCATGCCTAAAATATTCTCATGGGCTCTTGAGCCAGATCTGAATGCCTTAAGGGCTGATTCTGAGGCCAGAGTGCTATTTAGGACATCTGCCATTCTATGAGTCTGCTGTATCCTGCTTCCCATGTTGGATCATTCTCTCCCTTTTTGGTTCTATCAGTTAGTATTAGCAGACACTAGTCTTGTTTGTGTGATCCCTTTGACTCTTATACCTATCAGTGTGATCAATTGTGAACTGAAATTGATCACTTGGACTAGTGAGATGGCTAAATATATATTTTAAAAAATCAAATGTGGTAACATGGGGGCCAACGTTTGCCACAACAGGTGAAGCCACAACTTCAACAGTGGCATTGCATATTCCCTGCTAATGCATCTGGTAAAGCAATGGAAGATGGCCAAACCCCTTGGCCTTCACCCCTATTAGGGGGACTCAGATGGAGTTCCTGGCTCCCCATGTCCGCCTAACCCAACTCTGGACATGCAGCAATTTGGAGAGTAAACCAGAGGATCAGTATCTCTCTGAGTCTCACCCTCTCTCTGTACCCCTGCCTTTCAAGTAATGAAAGAAATCTTTAAAAAACAAAACCATAGTAATACAATAATAAGACATATATGACAATATAGATTTTCTAGAAAAAAAACATGATTATAAGGATGAATTATCTGGATTTAATTCATAAAAATTTTGTTGGTTGATTTTTTTTTTTGACAGGCAGAGTGGACAGTGAAATAGAGAGATAGAGAGAAAGGTCTTCCTTCTACCGTTGGTTCACCCTCCAATGGCCGCTGCGCTGCGGCCGGTGCACCACGCTGATCCGATGGCAGGAGCCAGGTGCTTGTCCTGGTCTCCCATGGGGTGCAGGGCCCAAGCACTTGGGCCATCCTCTACTGCACTCCTCGGCCACAGCAGAGAGCTGGCCTGGAAGAAGTGCAACCGGGACAAAATCCGGTGCCCCGACCGGGCCTAGAACCTGGTGTGCCAGCGCTGCAAGGCGGAAGATTAGCCTATTGAGCCACGGCGCTGGCCTGTTGATCTTATAATAAACTATTTATTTTAGATGAATAAAACACAAACAAAAACTTTGGCCTTTGTGAGTAGAAAGGATTATGAAATAGATTGTAACTCTTGTACTTGAAGGTGTGTTTTGAACAATTGGACAGCATATAAATAATGCTGTTCATTGCTGAAGCAGAACTAACAATTTTGGTTTCCTGAACTAAGGTCAAGAGAATATCACAGACATTAAATTCCAAAAAAAGGTCTGCATTTAATTTGAAATATATAAGGCAGTCATGTATTTATACATATACATTTTGTGCTTTTAAAAAAAAATCATCATCCACTAATATGCCACGCGTGACTTCTTAATGTTCTCTTTTTTTAAGGTTTATGTATATTTATTGGAAAGGCAGAGCCACTGAGAGGAGGGGGATAAAGAGAGAGAGAGAGCATGAGCTTCCATCTACTAGTTCACTCCCCAAATGGATGAAGGCAGTGCAAGAGTCAAGCCAAAAACCAGGAGCTTCATCCAAGTCTCTCATGTTGGTGCAGGGGCCTAAGCAGTTGGATTATTCTCCACTACTTTCCCAGGAGCATTAGCAGAGTTGAATTGGAAGCAAAGATGCCATGACTGAAACCAGAGCTCATATGGGATGGCAACATTGCAGGCGAAGGCTTAGCCACTTGCACCACAACACCAGGCCCTGTAAGCTTATTATTGATGACTTAATGCACATTTAGTTACCTCAACAAATGCTTTTGACTTTCATATTGTTTATTTTTGAGAAACTTTCCACTGGGAATCCTGACAATTAACTTAACAGAAAAAGGTTCAAAGAAGCTACTATAAGTATGTTATAAATGTTGTGCTCACTTTGGCAGCACATATACTAAAATATGTTATAAATGATCAGGAAATCAGGTTTAAGATTGAAAGTTTAATGGCATGACTCAATTGGTGAAACACCAAACAGCTTAAAGAGTTTAAAATTACATTAAGAAGAATCAAATGAAAATTCTAAAGTTAAAAAGTGCATTAATAACTATATTAAAAGTTACTAGAGAAGCTAAATTGTCTATTTATTTATTTATTCATCCATTCATTCATTCATTTAAAAGGCATAGTTTACAGAGAGTGAGAGGGAGAGACCAAGAGAGAGAATCTTCCATATGGTTCACTCCCCATATTGCCACAATGACTGCACTGGACTGGTTTGAAGCCAGGAGCCAGGTGCTTTCTCTATGTATTCCACACAGGTGACAGGACCCAAGTACTTGGGACATCTTCTACTGCTTTCTCAGGTCATTAGCAGAGAATTGGATTGGAAGTGTAATAGCAGGTACTTGAACCAGTACCCATATGGGATGCCAGTGTCATAGCTGCCACCTTTACCTACTCTGCCACGATGTCAGCTGCTAAATGGGAGACGTAAGGTGGCAGAAAAAATGATCAGGAAACTTCCAGATATGTCAAAAGATATGTCCATAAAACAGTAAAAAAAAGCCTCAGAGATCTGCTAAATAACACTAAGATGACAACAAAATTATTATAATAGAAGGATAACAAAGAAACAAACAGAACAGTATTTAATGAAATAATGACTTAAAGTACATTTGAAAAAAAATTAATGTACACATTTCAGAAGGACAAGGAACAAAATAGAGAATAAATACAAGAGACCAACAACTAGCCATTTTACAAATGTTTGGAAGCCCAAAGCAAAGACAAAGGAGCAATAAAAGCACTTTATCATGTGTGAGAAATCACAGTACAATTAAGAGCTGATCTATCAGAGACATGGTGGGACTTTCATAAGGTTCCACCTTAGTAAATAATAAAGCAGGGGTACAGATTTTATGCTCTTTATTTGTACACTCTTAATCATTTTCTGGAGTTGGGTTGTTATCAAAATGCCTCACTTTTTTTTTCTCTATAATCAATTCTATTTAAAAAAAAAAAAAAAACAGTTCCTTGCTTGGATTTGGGTGTGTGCCAAAATTAGTGGAAAATTAGGACAAGATTGGTAACTCTAAGAATAAAATGATTACCCCCTCGCATCTTTTACTAAGACCAGGCATAAAGTATGAAGATACATGCAGTGTGTGGCTTGAAATGTCGTTGAAGGAGCCAATCTAGGAACATATTTCATTTTTGAGGTGAATGACTAGGAAGATCATCTGCAAAGTCCTGGACATAGCAAAAAAAATGACTCATATTATACAGGCATTTTTATGAAAGAATAATGTGCAAATAAGCTGACCCATTTTAATGGTCAGAGCTGGAATGGCAACATTGGCCTCTTTAAAAATGGTAAATAACGGAGAATTTGCCTAAAAAATTGAAAAAATCAGCACAGCATAGTGAAGAACGACAAGGCAAAAACATATTATTTAAAAAACACTAGTGTGAACTAAGATACTATTAAATATAAAGAGCTAGAATGTATGACTTTTTAAAATCAAATATGAAATGATAGGTAGATAGACAGATAGATAGATAGATAGATAGATAGATAGATAGATGTAGATTTTAAAGGGAAATTTGTTAGGAGACTAGAGGGCAAATACAGACCAAGAGTAGATAGAATCCTGTCTCAAGAAATTTGAAGAAATTTATATCAGTTATGAAATACATACTGGAAAAAAGTTTTGTGTGTTCATGTAAATATTATTGTAAATCTTAAAGATCTGAGAGACCAGAATAATTTAATGGAAGAGAATAATGAAAAAAATGAAGAATACTTTGGAACATTTAGAGCAACTGCAGAAATAACTAAAGCCCACATGTGCGATATTTTTAGTTCTTAAGAAAGGAAGACAAAAAAGTGCAGGCTGCCCCATTCTTCCTTTAAATTGTTTGGAGAAAAGAAAATAGAAACAGGATTAGTTGACTACTTATTAAATAAATTGTTATAGACTGTTCTTATTATAAAAGTGACTGCCTTTGTATTAAACTAAATGTTTTATTTATGTAAAGATGTGATTTTTGAGAGTAAGAATCAGAGTTAATAACAGTCAATTTTTCTCTGTGTTATGATTTGTCATACTTCCCAAAGTATGTAGTAATTGTTGGAAATTTTCTTCTGTATTTTACTGATATATAAACATGCATTGGCTATTAAGAAAAAATGTGTACATTTATTCAGAACTCATTTACAATAAACGAAAATTGTTTTCTTTGATTTAGAAGTTTAATACATATCATTAAAGAGGACTTGTATTTGGATAAGCAGGTAGAAGATAGCTGTCAAATCAAAACCGTCCCATAGATACATCTCTCTATGACATATGCAAAGCTGAAGTGCCAGATTTGAGTCTTGAACACGAAAACACACATGTCACATTTTCACCATCTCATTATTTTGACAGTGTGTCTGGGAGAGTGGGGATAAACCAGCTATAACGGAAGTTTTGAATGTTGGTAAAGTAAGCACCCAAACACATAACTCCAGGAAACTTTCTTGGATCAAAATAGTTTGAGGATTCTTGGGGATTATGAGTCATCAATTAGTGATTTTACCTTATAAGTGAGGAAAATATGGTACCAATATGTTATATTGGGTGAATTTCATTCTAGTCCTTTGGAACACTTGATGAAAATTATATATACATGTATACATGAATAAATAATTGTTATGTACATGGTTATTTGTATGAGGGGGCTTTACATATGTTCATGGAAAATGGAATTAAAAGATGTTTATCTGATGTAAAATGTTTTGAAACCTATGTATAATTTTTTCAAAATGTATACTTTCCACAAACTTTTTGAACTAACCTTGTACAAACAAATATATCTATATATCATCTATTTATATATATATATATATATATATATATATATATATATATATATAATATAAGTTTAGGTAATCACCAGAGCAAACTATACTGTTACTGAATTCTAATAAGCATAATGCAAGTCTTTGTTTTTCAGCCTCATTATAACTGATAATTTACATCTGTTTCATTTGCTGCAAACAAAATGAGACTGATTAAAATTATAAGACAATGAAATTTATTTTTTCTCTGTCTCCCAGATACATACCTTCCATGAGTTTCCTTATGTGTCCTGGATTTTCAGATGTTCATAGCCCAGTGCTGGCTCCCTGCCCATTCCTTCCAAGCCTACTCCATCACAGCAACTTCTCGCTAGTTCATATTATTCCCACACACCATAGCATAATTTTACTTGTATACTTAACTAGGTTTAATTGTTTTTAATTTTATTTATTTGTTTTTATTTTTCTGAAAAGCGGAACAACAAAATGAAAGATTGGTTCATTCCCAAAAGACAAGGATGGACTAGGCCAGAGCAAAGAGCCATGAATTCCATCCAAGACTCCCACGTGGGTGGCAGAACCTAAGTACTTGATCAGTCATCAGCCTTCCAGGGTGCACATTAGCAAGAAGTTATATTGGAAGCAGAGGAACTCGGGCACAAATCGCCACTCTGATATGGGAAGTGCCTCAAGTGACACAATGCCTACCCCCAGCTTCTTTCTTGTAGCTTGCAGTTAGCTCCCTAGCATGGTAGAGGCCACAAGGTATGCCCTTTAAATGTCTGCTGAATGAAGACACTCACACAAAAAATGCTTACATAACTGTGCCAAAACCTTTGCTGAGCTGGGGAAAACCAAAATCTCAGTTGTTCAAGTGGTCAATCAAAGCACCCAACCCAAAATGAAAGTAACAAGAAAGTTTTAATTTCATACTATGATAGATATAAGACCAGACATAAAATCAAGAGATAAAACAGATAAAACCAGAGCCTTCGCCAGCTGTTCTCTCATTCCATTTTCTGTCCCCCTTGACCATTCACTCTTATCCCCATGGACAACACACCTATCTCTTCTTAGACCCGTAAGGTGCTGTACTAGCACAGACTGAGGGTCATCTCACTGTCCTTGGAGCTCCAAACAAAGACTCCTAGGGTTTTAGGACCCTAGGACAGGACAGAGAAAGGGGGGAAGGCTGAAAGTAAACAACTACTGAGTACTAAGTCAGAGTGAGAAAAAGTGTTTTCAACGTTTGCCCTTCTTCACCTGACCCCAGAAGGAGGTCTTCAGAAACTGCACATAAAGGACCCAGCTAGACATGGAGGTGCCTGGGCTAGGAGAGTAAATCTGAGTTGTGCAGCCTTGTACAGGGCCTTGAGTGTTGGACCACACCATTCTTTGGCGACAATGTGTTGGCAGTGCCCCAGGTAAGGTGTTGGATGTTAGGAGACTTACCTTCTAGACGTCTTTGCACTTTTTGATGGTCAGGCCTGAAAGTTACACTAGATTTTTAACCAAGAATCAGACTCCCCAAATTAATAGTGAACTGCTAGGAGACTGTCAATACCAACTGTGGTCACCATGTAGTATAATAGATAACTAAAGGGACTGGCACTGTGGCTCTCTTGGTTAATCCTCCACCTGTGTCTCCCGTTGCCACATTCCTATGGGAGCCAGTGTGCCCATCCAGGACCTGTTGTGGTGTGAACAGAAACTGCTGTGCCTCTAATTTAAGAGCGGTGTGCCTCCCTGAGAAGTACTTATGCAGCATTCTCTAAAATAAATAAGTATATAAAGTATCACATTTTATTTAAAAATATATAATTATTATTTTCCATTAAAAAACCTGAGTTTAAAAGAATCTGAACATTACTCTTCACGATTTTTGAATATTTTCTTTTCAGCTTTTGAGAGTCACCTTTCTTTAATATTTCTCCTATGTAGAGAAAATTATAATACACGTGTTGTCTGAGCATATTTCTCTAGAAATATGTAACAAGAAGAAAATGAAACTTTAAATATATATGTGTATGTATGTGCACATATATTAAAGATTCATGTCTTTTAATAAATAATGTGCCTATTTCTCTCTAATGAAAGTTACATAAATTCCACCCAGAATCTCTTAATATGCTTTAAAATAACAATGAAAAACCTTGTTCAATAGATTTTTTTTTAAGATTTATTTATTTATTTGAAGGCAGAGATACAGAGAGGCAAAGAGAGACAGAGAGAGAGAGAGGTATTCTGTTTACTTGTTCACTCCCCAGATGGCCACGACATCCGGAACTGCCCTGAACTGCAGCCAGGAGCCAGGAGCCTCCTCCAGGTCTCCCATGCGGGTGCAGGGGCCCAAGGCCTTGGGCCATCCTCCACTGCACTCCCGGGCCACAGCAGAGAGCTGGATCAGAAGTGGAGCAGCCGGGACTTAACCCAGCATCCTATATGTGTTTATATTTCTAGTAGAGATAATTGTCCTGGTTTTGAAAATATCTATGTACACTATAATGTTTTAAAATATTTTGTTGTCTATTGATGTACATTTTTCCTTATTTGACAGTAGTACTTTGTTTTTATATTTTTAATTTAATGAGTTGTTTTGACTGTAATTTTCAGAAATATAGCCTTCATATAATTGAAGTGCTCTGAATTGAGAATTAAAAAGCAACTAATGAATTTTTACACATTATTTTTCATGAAAAACATTTGACCAATAGTCTTGGCTAAGGCAAAAATCTTCCTTTTCAGATTATATGACTATAAAGACCACATTTGACACTACCAAACTGTTATTTTTACCCTCCCTTCTTCACTGCAACCCTCCCTCCTCCTTTTATTATTTTTCTTTTAAGTTTTAAAATAATATATTTTCAAATTTCTTTATAAGCACAAGCTTAACTCTACAGTAAATAAGGAATTCAACAAATAGTGAATAGAAAAACCACTAAAAACATAAGTATCTGCAATTTTGACACTTGTCAGTATAGTTATCTTATATATTTATAAATTTATGGTGTCATAAGACTACCTATTTCATTAAGCTAAAATGCACATTCATGTAGAATCTATAGGTATACACACTACAATGCAGTCATAATACTGTAGATATCTTAATTTGAGTCACAGAACACTTACAGTATTTTGTATTATAAATAAAGAAAATTTTTATATCTCAATTGTTTCAAATTTGTCAGTGAAATTAGAATGTTTAAGGTCTTTTACCTATTTTCATTTAAAAAAATTTTAACATATAACTCATGGGTCAATGGGAAGATATTGATAAAATAAGCATAGCCCCATCCTCTCAACATGAAAAAGTGCATATTTACACCATGCAGTTTGATAAGGAATAATAATAATAATCATTGTGTATATAATATAATATATATATTTACACATAAACATACCCTATTTCTAATACTTAAAAAGTCCATTCATACCATTTTGAAAGCAATTTTTTCAATTATTGTGATATTTTATCTAGACATTTTAATTTGAAAAATTGATTAAAAGAATTGTTTAGAAACATGAATTTTTATTTTTAAGGTTTTATTTATTTATTTGCTTATTTCCTTGAGAGAGAGAGAGGGATCTTCCAACTGCTAGTTCACTTCTCCAATGATCTTATTAGCCAGGACTGGGTTGATTGAAGGAAGGAACCAAAAATTCCTTCTGGGCCTCCCACATGGGTAGCAAGAACTCAAGTACTTGAACCATCATCCACTGTTTCCTTGTGCATTTGTAAGAATCTGGATTGGAAACAGAATAAATGGGACTTGAAAGAGCACTCCAGTGTGTCCCAAGTAGCACCTGACTCCACTGTGCCACAATACTCTGCCCTGGAATTTTAGAATTAGAACACACCTTCTTAAGTCATTTTCCTAGGATTCACTAATGCCTAGTACAATTCATCCAACTGCATTAACAACTAAATGTGAATATGGGCATAAAACTAGAGAAACAATAGGTAAAATCGATCTTTAAATGTTAATACTGCACATTATTTTAAATTCCCAGATAGATTAATCTGCAAGTAGAAGGGATTGCAACTCTAATATTTTAACTCAAAGTTTTGAATATTGTTTTTGAGATACTTAGGTAGTAATACAAATGCTAACGTTAATAATAATAATTTGGATTTCAAAAATTCTTAGAGCACTATAATCAGTGAAAAAAAGATCAAACACAAAAGAATGTATATTATATAAGTATTATTTCATTTACACAAACTACAAACAATGACAGCTCCTCAGGGACAGAAAGTAGATTAATTGGAGATGAGGGTGAGTATGAAATGGGTCTACAAATGGGGATAAGACATTTAGTTAGAGTGATGAGAGTGTTCTAGAATTAGATTTTGTTGATATTTGATGATATTTTTAGAATTCTATAAAATGCAAAATTCATTAATTTACACACTAGATATGAGTAAGTATGAATTGTATCTCAATAAGTTTGCTAAACATGTTTAGATGAACTTAGTGAACAAACTGTTAATACATCAAACATGAGAAAAGGCTTTTTGAAAATATAAAAACTAAAAAAGATAGACATGCTAGAAATTTTAAAGGTTGGGGCTGGTGCTATGGAGCAGTAGGTAAAGCCCTGGCTTGCAGCACCAGCATCCCATGTGGGCTTGGGTTTGTGTCCCAGCTGGCTCCACATCCAATCCAGCTCCCTGCTAATGTGTCTGGGAGGGCAGTGGAGGTAAGCCCAAGTGCTTGTTCCTCTGCACCCATGTAGGCGATCCAGAAGACACTTCTGGCTCCTGGCCCAGCCTTGATCATTCCGGCCTTTTGGGTAGTGAACCAGCATATGGAAGATCTCTCTGTCTCTGTCTCTGTCTCTCTCTAAGTCTGCCTTTCAAATAACTAAAATAAAATATAAAATATAAAAATATAAAAATAAAAAATATAAAAATAAGAAAGTTTAAAAGTAGTGAATATACTGTACATTTAAGAGTATTTCTTATAAACATAAATCTAAACAATATATAATAATTATTGATATTATTTTGCTAAAGTATGGTTATTTTGACATTCAAATTTTCTATAAAACAGTTGGATGTAAATACATGTGTTGTGATTTGAAAGTGAAAAAAAAAAAAACCCTGAGTTTAAACCACAGCTTCAACAGCTATTAGATATATGATTCTGAATATTTTATTTAGCATCTCTGCACCTGAGTCTCTTCATTTTACAAATGTGGAGTATCCAACTTACATGTTGAAATATCACAAACTGAAATAAGGTATGTAAAAACACTTTACATATTTCTTGGAAAATAGTAATGATTTAATTAATGTTATGAGAACTATTTGAGATATTTTGGCGCTTATTTCTCTAGGAAAATAAAATTGGACTTTTACAAACAAATCAATCTTTTATTTTTTTTTCCTGTAATAAACATTGAGATAGATCTAATACCCTTTCTCATGTTTCATAGTATTTTTGTTTTTCATTCTACACTAAAAATATTTTAATAAAATACTAGCATTATTATATTAGTAAAATAAAATAAATAAAATAAACAAAATTAGTACTGCTTGTGAGGCTCAAGCTTGCAAACCAGAATGAATAAAGCAAGGAGGTTGGGCTTTGATGGTGTTGTTGCCATTACTGTTGAAGTCTGACTTACAGAAAGGAGACAGCAATGATAATCTATTCAAACTTCACCATGGTTTTAATTATTTAATGTTTCCTACTACATCTTTGTGACTATATTTGATGGAAGGGCTCCATGAGAAATGAAAAGTGCTGAGGCTCTAATTGAAAATTTTTGCTTCTCTTGGGCTAAGAGGCACTACAGTTAATTCCAACTACTAGCAGTAAACAACTCCAACGTGAGAGCAATTAAGCAGTAATCATTTTAATAAAGCTTCTTGGATGTCAGAGCCTGTGGTGCCAGCAACTCATAGAAAAAACTGAAGCTACAAATACTAAGAAAGTGTTACTAAGTCCCATGGATTAATGAAATACACTAATAAGTTCAGAGGAACAAAACTTCATAGCCTCTTTTATTGGATGGGACTTTATTAACTATGTCTTTACAATTGAAAACACTCCATTAGATAGTCTTAGTCCCTCTACCAATGTGTCTCAGAATTAAAAGTGCAAAAACATATTCAATTGTAAAGTCTCAGAATGCTCTAATGTGGAAAAAAAAAAAAGTAATACTCTTTCCCCTTGATACTTTTGCTGCCTTTTCTATTATAAAACCCAAAGAGATTTTGTAATAGAGACACTGAATTGGTTCAGATATGGTAATGTTCCATTTCAATACTTTTTATCTTTCATATATGCAGAAATATTAAAAATCAAACACTTCTAAGCACTTTTTCTCCCTACTCCCACAACGATATTTAAAACTGTTTTGTGGTTTCTAGGCAAGGTAATGTTGTGGCTGCTTCTTGCCATAGCCTTAGGCTGCAAATGCTCTGAGTCCTCCAATTTTATCCTTCAAAATTGTTCAAACTGCCTCATTGCCTTGTTGACCAGCATCACTAACTCTCTTACATTCAGGCTTAACCATATGAGCAGCACTCCTCCAAATCAGCAATCCCTTAGCTTTTAAACAGACTCTGATATGTATGATATGCAGATTATATTTTGAGTTAAACATAAACATCTTTGCTCAGATTTTTCCAAAGATTCTAATGAGTGAGAATTCAAAATCAAGATATTAAGAATATAAAATAATAACAATAAAGGCCAGGCTAACCTCCTAATGGAATCTTTTTCTCTGAACATATTTTATGGCTTTACTTTTTGAAGTATGATATTAGAATACTATATTTTGAATTTGTATCTCAGAAAACAGAATTCTGAATTTGTACAAATTAGAAAGCACAAGTAAATTAGACTGATAAAGATAATTCTTCATCATAGATATGAGTATTATGCTGATAATGAGACAAATAAAAAAAGATGCCACACTTTTTACCTTTTTAACTTGAACTATGGATTTTTAATAATTTATCTTACTTAGATTTCACTTGAAATTCTCAATGCATTGTATTTGCACAGGGTAAGTTATTTCATTTATCAAGCTTAATCTGAGTGTTTCTTTTGCAAATTTGGAATTGGATTGACACAGATTACAGCAGCAGAGAAAAAAAATAAAGGATTGTTTTCAGACGCCATAAACTTCTTATGCTTTTCTAGTGTGCAAAAAGAATATAATCATGGATGTTGTTAGGAAAAGTAAAATTGACACTAAACAGAAGAGAAAGTATGAAAATAGCTTGCATGCTGGGTGTCTGATGATTTTCTAATTCCTGTCATTTATGAAATTGTAGGTAAGTGAATTATGTATTTCATTTTTCCTCCTTAGTTATTTTCAGTCTATAATACTTATACTGCAGCTTATGTTTTGATCTAAACATTAATACTTGGAAAGAAGGGTTGTTACATATAAGTATAAAAACACTGCAACACCAACACAACTCTCATCATTTCAGATAACAGACTCGTGCCCCAAAATTGATTGCAGCTAAATGGTTTAACCAAGAACTGTAAGACAATGAAACCAACAAAACCAAAATGATTGACATGCATGGGATATATTCATAATTTATTAATTCACTGAAGAATAGTGAGTTAGTTATTCACTTTTTGCTGTTTGATTGGTAGTTTCCTAAACTGCTCAGATAGATTAAATGAAACCTTGGAAGCATTCATGAAAATATACATTATGAAAAAACTAACAATGAATTTCAAAGATTTTTGCACCAAAATAAACACACTATGTCATTATAGCATGTCTGAACATGATTTAGTTTGAGGTCCTAAGAAAGATAACTGTTTTAAAAATTCCTGATCAGAACCCAAGATTAATTTTGCTAAAATTCAAGTATAAAACAAGCACACAGATTTATGCAGATACTTACATGGAAGAGTGTGAAGTCACTAATACTTTACAAAAAGTTTATGAGATGAGATTGTACTCACAAATATGGATTCAGAGAGACAGAATGCAGGCAGCCTTTTTCCTAAACTCCTGTGGGTTTGAGGAAATTGTTGCTGATTGTTAAAGACCTGATGTTGCAAGACATAACCAAATCTCCCTCAGTAGGAGCTAGGTGCTGGATGAGACATGTAAGGGTGAAGCTGCAGTTTGTACTGGAGCAAGTGGAGGACATCCTGCTGAGGGAAACAACCCAGATGCACAAATACTACATATTCCATATTTATGTGGGAGCTAAAATTTAAAAAGAAAAAAGGAGAAAAGCACAAAATCAAAATAAGAAATAAATGCATGTATGTGTCACTATTGCTGCATATATGGCTTTGTCAAAGTTTCAGTTTTTTTTCATACAACTGGTTAAAAGTGATATACTAATATTGTTTTAATGAATTGTGACTATTTTTAAAATTAGTGCGTATGAGTGAATTGACATCTTTTCATTTAATCATTGTTTATAGGCCTTGGCTACATTTTTCTTGAACTGTGTCTTTCTACCTTTTACTTGTTGAATACTATATTTAGTAGAGCATTAAACCTTTTATTATAATACAAATTAAAATTACTTTATCTCAAAAATGAAAGAAAGAGAAGAAAAGGAGAGAAAGAGAGAGAAGGAGACAGGGTGAAAGAGTGAGGGAAGGAGATAGGGAAAAAGAAAGGAAAGTATCATCATATAATTAGAATTGTGTCAGAAGTTTAGTCAACTGGTCCTGGGCTTTTCTTTCTTCAGAGAGTCTTTATTACTGATTCAATATCTGTCTTGGTTATTGGTCTGTTTAGGTTTTCTATGTTTTCATAACTCAATTTTGGTAAATTGTATACACCTAGGAATCTATCCATTTCTTCTAGGTTTCCCAATTTGTTGGAATGCAGCTGTTTGTAGTAATTCCTGATGAAATTTTTAGTTCTCTGCTATCCATTGTTACTTTCCTTTTTCATCTCTGATTATATTGATTTGAGCCTTCTCCCTCTTTTTCTTTCTTTCTTTTTTTTCTTTCTTTTTCTTTTGTTGGCCCAACGGTGTATCAGTGTTGTTTATTTTTTTCAAAACAGTTTTTCATTTCACTGATCTTTTATTTTTTTCTTTCAATTTTATTTATTTCTTCTCCAATTTTACATTTTCTTTGCTGCCACTAATTTTGGGTTTGGTTTGTTGTTGCTATGTAGGTCCTTGAAGTACATCAATAGCTCATTTATTTGGTTCCTTACAAATTTATTCACGAAGGCACCTATTGCTATATACTTCCCTCTTAACAATGCCCTTGCTGTATCCCATAAGTTTTGATATGATTCATCCCACTGTAGTCAGAGAAGAAGAATAATGGAGTTATTTTAAATTTGCTGAGACTTTCTAAACGGCATAGCATATGGTCTATTCTAGAGAAAGTTCCATGCACTGATGAGAAAAATATGTATTCTGCAATTGTGTGGTGAAAAGTTATGTAGATATCAGTTAGGTCCATTGGGTACATAATGTCAATTAACTCTGTTGTTTCATTGCTGATTTTCTCTCTAGTTGATCTGTCCATTGATGAGAGTGGGATGTTGTAGTCCCCTGAAACAATGGTACTGGAGTTTATGTATCCTTTTAGAGCCATTAACATTCCTTTTAAATAACCAGATGCCCTGTAATTGGGTGTGTATATATTTATTATAGTCACATCTTCCAGTTGAATTGATCCTTTAATCATTGCATAATGCCTTTCTTCACCTCTTTTAATAGTTATTTTATTAAAGTCTATTTTGTCTGAGATTAATATGGCAATACCTGCCCATTTCTGCTATTCAAAACTAATGAAAGGAGAGAATCTTCCCACACTTCTTCTATGAAGCCTGTATCACTTTAATTCTGTAACCAGAAAAAGACACAACAGAGAAAGAGAATTATAGAACAATATCCCTGATGGACATAGATGCAAAAATCTCCAACAAAAATTAGCTAATGCAATGCAACAACACACCAGAGAGATCAATTACCCAGACCAAGCAGGATTTATCCCTAGTATGCAGGGATTGTTCAACATTTGAAAATCAATAAATGTGATTTATCATATTAACAAACTGAAGAACAAAAACCATATGGTTATATCAGTAGATACAGTGAAAATATTTGATAAAATACCACACTGTTTCATAATGGATACGTTAAGCAACTTGGGTATAGAGGAACATTCCTCAAAACAATCAAGGCAATTTATGAGAGACCCATGGCCAGCATCCTATTGGATGGGGAAAAGCTGGAAGCATTCCCCAAAGATGCCCACTCTCACAATTGCTATTTAATATAGTCGTGGAAATTTCAGACAGAGCTGTTAGGCAAGAAAAAAATTCAAAGTGATACAAATTTGAAAGGAGGAGATCAAACCATCCTTATATGCAGATGACATGATTCTATACGTAGAGGATCCTAAGACTCTACTGAGAGAATTTTGTACTCACAAATGAGTTTAGTAAATTGACAGGATATAAAATCAACATAGAAAAATCAACAGCCTTTGTATACATATACAATGTCATGGCTGAAAAAGAACTTTTAAGATCAGTCCCATTCACAATAGCTCCAAGATGAACGTGTCCCAGTGAATTCTTTGTGAACTCTGTGAGGGAAAATTTGTTCTATCACTCTACAAGCTTCTACTATTTTGCTAGCAATTTTGGTATTTGTTGGTTTGTAAATATATCACCCTGATTTCTGCTTTCATATCTACCTGACATTCCCTTTGTGTGAGTGTCTGTCCACGTACCTAAATATTCCCTTTTTGCAAGGACAAGAGTCATGGTGGAGTAGGGACCAACCTAATGGCCTCTTTTTTAAAAAAATTTTATTTATCAATTTTAAAGTAGAGTTTCAGACAGAGAATGGGAGAGAGAGAGAGAAAGGTCTTCCATGCACTGGTTCACTCTCCAAGTGGCCACAATGCCTGTAGATAGGCTGATCCAAAGCCAGGAGCCAGGACCTTCTATAAGGTCTCCCATGCAGGTATAGTGGCTCAAGTACTTTGACCATATTCTGATGCTTTCCCAAGCTATAGTAGAGAGATTTGGATCAGAAAAGGAGCAGCTGGGACATGAAATGTCACCCTTATGGGATGCCAGCAACACAGGCAAAGGCTTAATTTACTATGCCACAATGTCGCCCCCCAATATCCTTCCCTTAAATATGTTTTGGAAGAATACATTGCCAGTAAGGTCATATCTGAGACATTTGGAGTTAGGACTTCAATGCATGCATCTTGAGAGGACAAAATGCAATACATAATGCCCACAAATTACCAAAATAGACTCAATATGAAATAGAAAATCTCAACAGCCATATAAAAAAATCAAGCAAATTAAATCAGAAATCAAAGACATCTTGAGAAAAGGAAGGTACAGGACCAGATCCGATGACTGGTTAAATATCCCACACATGTTAAGTGTTGACTCTAACTATTCAAACTCTAATGAAAACAAAAGTGGAGGAAACATTTTATAATCCATTGCTTGAAGCCAGCATTACCCTCATACTAATGACAAAATATACAAACTATAGAACTATGTATGTTGGGTAAAATGTAATTTCTTAAAGAAATATTTACAAACCAATCCATCAGAATATTACAAGAATTTTAAGCCAGGACTGAATAAATTTATCCCATGCCAGAGCAGATAAGAATGAGAAATCAATCATTATATAAAACATTAATACAAAAAAGTAGAAAGACCTGCATTCTTATGGAACTGTAAAACCATTCCAGCATTGAGGCAATCCTCAAAGGATTATCAGTTAGTAAAGGTGCCTATTACAGGTGTTCATTACATCAACATAAGTAATTGAGTCATTACCCGTATGATTGACTAAATATTCAACCCTCTTATCACATAGTTGATATTTCTATCATAGCCAGCTCTTATCCTAAATCATTTTGCTAGCATAAACAAATAGATATGATCTCAGGAGCCCATCATGAGTAAGAAAGATACTTCTAGCACTCAAGGAATAATTTTGACCATCAATGGAATAATGAATAAACAATTTGGGCATCTATATGCATAGAGTATCATTCAGCTATAAAATAGAAGTATGGATAACACTTACAACTTATATTATCTTGCCAACATTATGCAAAGCGAAAGAAGATAGACAAAAAGGTCACCTATTTTCTGACTTATTTTATGTAGGCAAATATATAGTTGCAGGATGAAAGTTAGAGGTTACCAGGGATTGAGAGAAAGGAATGAGAAATGTTTTTATTATGTATAAGATGTTCCTATGGGGTTGTGAAACAGCATTGAACCTTGAAGGAACTGGTGATTACATAACATTTTGCTAAATATCACAGGATTTTGTGTTTCAAAGGGATTACCTGCACATGTGCAATTTGCCTCATTAAAAATAATATATGTGTATGTGTTCACATTCAGTGAATAAAACTTCAAATAAGCTTTTATAAAGCTATCTAGAATATTCCATTATATAAGAAGTCATGGCTAAATGCTGTTGAAGTTGCTACAAATGTATTTGTATTTACTATAGAGCAGGTTATTATATAAGAATATTTATTTCAGTGCTTCATTTAGCATTTGAATAGTTTTGTACACTAACAGATACCTGGGCCTTATAACTAAGGTGTCTAATATTCATCATTGAATTAGTTATTATTTCATTTAATCCTAGCATAATTTTATTAGCACCTCCATTTTAGAGTTGAAGAAATTGATTTTCTAAAGTATTTGATTGATTGCTGGTTTTAAATTAGTAACTTCTTAGAAAATTACATATTAAAAGGAAATTTGCTATTTACTTTCTTTTTTTTTTGACAGGCAGAATGGATAGTGAGAGAGAGAGAGAGACAGAGAGAAAGGTCTTCCTTTGCCATTGGTTCACACTCCAATGGCCGCCGCAGCTGGTGCGCTGCAGCCAGCGCACCACGCTCATCCGATGGCAGGAGCCAGGTGCTTCTGCTGGTCTCTCATGGGGTGCAGGGCCCAAGCACTTGGGCCATCCTCCACTGCACTCCCTGGCCACAGCAGAGAGCTGGTCTGGAAGAGGGGCAACCGGGACAGAATTCTGCACCCCGACCAGGACTAGAACCCAGAGTCCTGGCGCTGCAAGGCGGAGGATTAGCCTAGTGAGCTATTTACTTTCATCAACATAGATATTAATTTCTTAGAGATTTGTATTACTTTATAAATTCTGGATTGTGTATTATCATGCTTATGTTGAAAACATATATCCTCATATCGCAGCATATCTTACTGAGTTTCATAGTCCAGAAAATTAAATATGTTAATATCACATTTCAGTGACTATTGAAATGTTTTAATTATGACTTGTTATAATTCTGAAAGTATTCTATATGGCTTTCATAAGAAATCAACAGTAATTAATACCTGGATTTAGACATGGTGTGGAAATCATGTACAAAAGTATTCATATACATCTAAAGATACATAACACACATATTCTCATATGGCTCTATGTGCCTCTGAGACTGTCAACTGCCATTCTGACTAATGGATTATAAGTGGAAGTGATTTTATTTGCAAATTGACTCAAAGGAGGAATTAAAATCAGAAGCATCAAGATTAGTAGAGATCCCTGGATCACTGGATCACTGAACAGCTCTCTAGTGCTAATCCTAAAAATCCCAATAAACAATTTTTCCTACAAATAAAATAGATATATTATGTAGAGTCACAAAAACTCCGAGAACTTGCAGTTAATAGTTGAATTAGTAAACATATACAACAATTTATGAGAATTATAATTATTATTCATGAGTATCAACAGAAATATCTTGATGTCTACTTGGTGAATATAGATAAAGAATTTTCAACAAAATATTCATCAGCTTAATACAACACTATATGAAAATATTATACAGAGGTCCTCCAAGATGGCGGAATAGGGAGGGAGATCACTGATAGTCTGGGAAAAGATAGTTTAATAAAAGTGGAGATACAGTAGTTTCAGGGAAGAGTTAGGGAAGAAACTACAGAGGAAACTCTTTCAGAACTAGTGGGACACGGTGGACCTACGTGGAGGGCACGGGACCCATGGCTCGGGACCTAAGCCACCGAGTCTACACACCACCACTGGAAAGGGAGGTGACACAAAACTACCGTAGCCCAAGACACTGTCAGAAAAGTGGCAGGAAGAGCCTAGAGGGAATGAGGCTTGAAGCCCTGTGGCGGAAAGTTCACCAGGCTAACTAGAGGAGAAGAGAAAAAATAAACAAATAAAAGGGACCAGTATGGACATGAATCTCTGTCTCTACTCACCTTACAAAGGTGAGCAAGACAAAGAGCAGGTGCCATTTTGGATGTACATAAAAATGTCACCACCTCAAGGCTGTGCCTGCCCTCAGCCAAGCAGAAAAACCTGACTCTGGTGGGGAGAAATAACAGGAGGTTAGAACCTAGTGAATGTGTGGAGCTTATGAACTGAGACTGTGAAAAAAAAAAAGGGTTGTGTGAGAGAACCCACAGGGTGCCTAAGACATGAGTACTCTCTGGAGACGCCACAAACTCAGTATCCTTGGCAACCCAGTGGGAGATTGAAGGGGAATCTGAGCTTACACTGAGGACTGCACAGATCCTTTGTGGTCCTTGAGACTGAGCAAATGAATATTATACACAGAGGGGCTGGAGCTCAGACACTGAATGCCTTCAATCCCACTCAGCTGTGTGGAATTAATTCGCTTCTGAATTAAAAAAAGAGAGAGAGAGAGAAGATTTACCACACCTAACCTGGGTGTGTCACCTTTGGCACACCCTTAATGCTGAAGAACCAGAGATCTCTGGACACACCCACCAAAAGCCTCTAAGGATCCATCAAAAGGAGACAGTCCACTTAATCTAGAGTTATAGTATAGCAAGAAAAACCACCACAGCAAAAAAAAAAAAAATGCCAAGCAAAAAATGCAGGAAACAAGAACGAGGAAGACATTATGATGCCCCCAAATGAATAAGACACTCCAATTCAAGATTATGAAGATGATGAGATAGAAAAAATGCAAGATAGGGATTTCAAAAAATTTATGATACAAACATTTAGAAGTTATCAAAAACAAATTCTTGAATTACAAAAATCCTTTCTGGACAGGGTAGAAAATCTCTCTCTTGAAAATGAAATCTTAAGGAGGAAACAAAATGAAATGAAGAAACTGGTAGAACATCAAATTGTGATATTGAAGAGAAATCAAAATGAAATGAAGAATTCAATAGATCAAATAAAAAACACAGTTGAGAGCCTTAAAAACAAAATCAGTGAGGCAGAGGAAAGAATATCTGTCATAGAAGACAGAGCACAGGAAAGTATACAGTCAAACCAAAGAAAAGAAGAGGAAATTAGAAATCTAAAAAATATTGTTGGGAATCTTTAGGATACTATTAAAAAAACCAACATTCGGGTTCTAGGAGTTTCTGAAGGCATGGAGAGAAAGGATTAGAAGGCATTTTTAGTGAGATACTCGCAGAAAATTTCCCGGGTTTGGAGAAAGACAGAAACATCCAATTATAGGAAGCTCATAGAGCCCTAATGAACCTGACCAAAAGAGATCCTCACCATGACACTTTGTAATCACACCATAGTGAAACATAAAGAAAAGATTCTAAAATGTGCAAAGGAGAAACATCAGATTAGTCTCAGAGGGTCTCCAATTAGACTCACAGCAGACTTCTCATCAGAAACCCTACAGGCTAGGAGGGAATGGAGTGATGTAGCCTAGGTACCTAGAGAAAAAAATGGCCAGCCCAGATTATTATATCCTGAAAAGCTCTCATTTGTGAATGAAGGTGAAATAAAGACCTTTACTGGCAAACAGAAATTGAAAGAATTTGTCACCACTCATTCAGCCCTGCAAAGATGCTTAAATATGTGTTACACACTGAAACGAAGAAACATGGTCATCAATACAAAAGAAAGTAAAGGAAGAAAACCTCCCAGGAAAAGATCACTGGAAGTTCAAAGCATATATTAGAAATATCATTGGAAAAATGTCAGGGCAAAGTTAATATTATCAATAGTCACAGTGAATGTAAATGGCCTCAACTCTCCAGTTAAAAGACACACACTGGGTGAATAGATTAAGGAACAAGATGTGCTTACAAGAAACACATCTTTCCAACAAAGATGCATGCAGACTGAAAGTGAAAGGCTGGAAAAAGATATACCATGCCAACAGAAATGAAAAAAGAGCTGATGTAGCCATCTTAATATCAGACAACATAAACTTTAACACAAAAACTGTTAAGAGAGACAAAGAGGGGCACTATATAATGATTAAGGGATCAATTCAACAGGAAGATGTAACTATTATCAATGTATATGCACCTAGTAACATGGCACCAGTTTATTTAAAATATATGTTAATGAATTTAAAGGGAGAATTAGACTTCAATACAGTAGTATTGGGGGATTTCAATACTCCACTCTCAGAAATAGACAGATCAACAGGACAGAAGATTAGCAAGGAAACAGAGTATTTAATTGACACTATAGCCCAAATGGATCTAACAAATATCTACAGAACTTTTCATCCTACACTTGAAGAATTTACATTCTTCTCAGCAGTACATGGAACCTTCTCTAGGATTCACCACATACTAGGCCATAAAGCAAGTCTCAGCAAATTCAAAAGAATTAGAATCATACGATGCAGCTTCTCAGACTACAGTGGAATAAATTAGGAAATTAGTAACTCAGGAATCCCTAGATCATGTGCAAACACATGGAGACTGAACAACATGCTCCTGAGAGAACACTGATTGTAGAAAAATATCAAAAGAGGAATCAAAACTTTCTGGAAGTAAATGAGGATAACAACACAACATATCAAAACTTATGGGATACTGCAAAAGCACTGTTAAGAGAAAAGTTTATAGTAATAGGTGACTACATCAAAAGATTGGAAAGGCACCAAATAATTGAGTTTTCAATGCATCTCAAGGTTCTAGAAAAACTGCAGCAAACCATACCCGAAACAGTAGGAGAAGAGAAATAATTAAAATCAGAGAAGAAATCAACATTATTGAATCCAAAAAATATTACAAAACATCAGCCAAATGAAAAGCAGGTTTTTAGAAAAAATAAACAAAATTGACACACCATTGGCCCTACTAACAAAGGAAGAGAAAAGACCCAAATCAATAAAATCAGAGATGGAAAAGGAAATGTAACAACAGACACCACAGAAATCAAAAGAATCATCAGAAATTACTACAAGGACTTGTATGCCAGCAAACAGGGAAACCTATCAGAAATAGATAAATTCCTGGACACATGCAACTTACCTAAATTGAACCATGATTACAGAGAAAACCTACCAGACCCATAACTGAGACAGAAATTGAAACAGTAATAAAGACCCTCCCAACAAAGAAAAGCCCAGGACTGGATGGATTCACTGCTGAATTCTATCAGACATTAAAGAAGAACTAACTCCAATTTTTCTCAAACTATTCAGAACAATCAAAAAAGAGGGAATCCTCCCAAATTCTTTCTATGAAGCCAGCATCACCTTAGTTCCTAAGCTGGAAAAAGATGCAGCATTGAAAGAAAATTACAGACTAATATCCCTGATGAACATAGACGCAAAAATGCTCAATAAAATTCTGGCTCCATTTTGACTATGAACTTGTCTAAATAAGATCAGGGTCAGTGAACTCAAAAGGCTTGCTTAGCCTTGGCAACTCATGACATAAACTGATGCCATAAACAAGAGTGTCAATTTGTTAAGTCAACAACAGGAGTCACTGTGCACTTACTCCTCATGCAGGATCTCTGTCCTTAATGTGTTGTTCAATGTGAATCAATGCTATCGCTAGTACTCAAACAGTATTTTACACTTTATGTTCTGTGTGGGTGCAAACTGTTGAAATCTTTACTTAATATATACTAAATTGATCTTCTGTATATAAAGATAATTGAAAATGAATCTTGATGTGAATGGAATGGGAGAGGGAGCAGTGTTGCAGTTGATTTCTCAACAATGTCGCAGTGGATTCGTTTCTGAGAGGAGCAGCGTGGTGGGAGCAAGAGGTGTGGAGTCAACACACAGACACCGGGGGTCGGGAGAAAGCAGGCTTGAGGCGAGCAGCTGACAGACTCGTTTATTCCAGTTGGAACTACACCTTATATAGCCAAGACCAGCCAATCTGGTCAAGGGGCTGTCTATGCCCCAATCAATCACAGCCTGTTGCCAGGCAGGCTCCATTGCCAGGTGGGTTTCAAAGCCGTTCCTGAGTAACTGACACTCGCTTGCCAGTGGCCACCTTGGCATGGCCTTCTCATTCCACCACAGAGTGGGAGAGGAGGATTGCAGATAGGAGGGAATTTATGGGTGGGAAAAAGCCACTGAACTCTAAAAGCTGTACTTTGGAAATTTATATTTATTAAATAAATGTTAAAAAACCAAAATATCATACGTGTGATTAAATGGAATTTATCACAGAGATGCAACGGTGGTTCAGCATGCACAAAATAATGAACAAAAACCTGGTCTTCTGAAAATATTCAGATAAAATATGTGATAAGATTCAACCCTGTGAGGTCTGTGTTCTGGCATAGCAGGCAAAGCTACCCCAGCATCCCAGATGGAGCCCAGTTCAATCACTGGATACTCCACTTCTGATCTAGCTCCCTGCTAATGCACATACAAAGGCAGTAGAAGATATCCCAAGTTCTTGGGCCCCTGTCACTGCTGTGGGAGAGCCAGAAGAAGCTCCTGGCTCGTGGCTCCTGGTTTTAGCCTGGCCATGCTTTAACCATTGCAACCATTTGTGGAGTGAACCAGCAGATGGACAACCTCTGTCTCTCATTTTCTCTTTCTCTGAAAATCTGCCTTTCAAATAAATTTTAAAAAATCTTTAAAAAAGATTCAACATCACTTCATGATAAATTAACTATAGTAGTGAGATACTTCAAATTTTATGTTTGCCAAGACATAGTTTATTTAAGGTATAGAAAGCTCATGCATTTTATATATACAAATTTAAGAACATAGTAATTCTTCCCATCCTTCCCTCCCTCCCATCCACATTCTCACACTTCTTTCTCCTCCCTTTCCTATTCCTAATATTATTTTACAAAGATATATTTTCTTTTATAAAACAATTACTTAGTAAATATAAATTTCAAAAGTAAAACTTTGGGATTATAGCAGCTTTACCCCCCATAACCTCCCTCCCACCCGCAAACCATCCCATCCACTACTCCCTCTACCATCCTATTCTTCATTAAGATTCATTTTGAATTATCTTTATATACAGAAGATCAATTTAGTATATACTAAGTAAGATTTCAACAGTTTGTACTCACACAGACACACAAAGTATAAACTACTGTTTAAATACTCATTTTACCATTAATTTGCATAGTATAACACATTAAGAACAGAGATCCTATATGGGGTGTAAGTACACAGTGACTCCCATTGTTGATTTAACAATTGACACTCTTACTTAGGACATCAGTAATCACCCAAGGCTCTTGTCATGAGCTGCCAAGGCTATGGAAGCTTCTTGAGTTCACAAACTCTGATCTTATTTAGATAAGGCCATAATCAAAGTGTAGGTTCTCCCATCCCTTCAGAGAAAGTTACCTCCTTCACAAAGATCTATTTTCAATTTACTTTATACTCCTAGGATTAACCCTACACTAATTAGAGTTTAACAAATAGTATAAAAAATACTATTCCTCAACAGTTGAGACAAGGGTTTTTCAAAATCATCAAATCTCAAAGTGTCAATTTCACTTCTATAGATTACCTTTTGGGTGCTCTATTAGTTACCACAGATCAGGGAGAACATATAACATTTATCTTTTGCGGACTAGCTTATTTCACTAGGTGTCCATTTTTTGCAAATGATAGGGTTTCTTTTTTTTTTTAACCACTGTGTAGTATTCCATAGTGTACATATATATCCCATATGGGTTGAATTCCTTGGTCACTTGGTAAGTGTGTATATAGATTTCTGAAGTATCTTCATATTGCCTTCCACAATGGTTTTTCAGTTCACAGTCCCACCAACATCGGGTTAGGGTACCTTTTTCCTCACATTCTCACCAACAATTGTTTTTTGTTGATTTTTGTAGGAAAGCCATTCTAACTAGACTGAGGTGAAACCTCATTATGGTTTTTATTTGAATTTCCCTGATGGGTAGTGATCCTGAACATTTTTTTCATGTATCTGTTGGCCATTTGAATTACCTTTCTTGAAAAATGCCTGTCCAAGGGTTTTACTCATTTCTTAATTGGATTGCTTGTTGATGTCAAGTTTATTGAGCTCCTGATAGATTCTGGATATTAATAATTTATCAGTTGGATAGTTTCCTAATATTTTCTCCTGTTTGCCTCTTCACTTTGCTGACTTTTTCTTTCATAGAGCAGAAACTGTCCAGCTTGATGTAATCCCATTAGTTTTGGCTCTGGTTGCCTGTCGTTATGTGGTCTTTTCCAAAAAGTCCTTCCTATGTCAATGTCTTGCAGGGTTACCCCAATATTCTCTAATTATTTGATGGTATCAGGTCATAGATGTTGGTCTTTGATCCATTTTAGTGGATTTTTGTGTAAGATGTAAGTAGGGGTCTTGCTTCATATTTTTGCATATGGAGATACAGTTTCCCCAGCATCATTTGTTGAAGAGATTGTCCTTGCTCCAGGGATTTATTTTAGCTCCTTTGTCAAAGTAAGTCAGTTGTAGATGAATGGATTAATTTCTGGTGCTATGTTTCCGTTCCATTGGTCTACACATTCTTTCCCACTACCTGTTGATTTTAATTATAACTGTCCTGCAGTATATCTTGAAATCTGCCATTGTGATGCTTCTGGCTTTGGTTTATTGTATAAGATTGCCCTAGCTATTCACAGTCTCTTGTGTTTCCATATGAATTTTAACATCATTTTTTCTTTATCTGAGAAAAATGTTGCTGGTATTTTGATTGGGATCACATTGAATCTGTAAATCATTTTCTTTAGTAGGAGCACTTATGAGATTCATTATTGTAATCCATGAACTGGGGGATTTTTCCATTTTTTGTGTTTTCTTCTATTTCTGAGACCTCAAAATTTATAGGCTACATATCACAACCAATAGCCAATAACATACTGAATAAGAAAAACCTGAAATAATTTTCCCTCCGGTCTATTATATGAGTGCCCACTTAGACCACTCTTAATATAGTATTAGTATTATTAAGAGCAATTGGGAGGAGAAACAAATAAAGGACATCAAAATTAGAAAGGAAGAATTCATTGTATCCATGTTCATAAATAACCTGATGTTGTACATGAAAAAATTAAATGCTCCACCAAAAATCTGTTAGAAGTAATAAATCAATTTAGTAAAGTCACAGGTTGCAAAATCAACATACAAAAATAGCAGCATGTTTATACAAAAGTAATCATACAGAAATATAAATGAAGAAAGAAATTTCTTCACCATAACTACCCAAAAGAAAAAAAAATACAGTAACCAAAGAAGTGGAAGTTCTCTACAGTGAAAATTATGACACTTTGGTGAAAGAAACCACTAACAACACACATAAAAATGGAAAAATATCCCTTGCTTATGGATTAGAAGGATATCACTAAAAGATCCATACTGGCTAAAGCAATCTGCAGACTCAACACAATTCCAACAAAAGTATCAATGATAGGCATTTACTCCCTTGGAGTCTCTTTGCTTACTGCTATGGCTGATTTTTTGCTTTCAATAAACTTCAGTTTACTCATTGAATATAATCAATGACATTCTTCAGAGACTTAGAAAATTAATACTAAAATTCATATGGAATCAGAAAAGACCCAGAATTCCAAAAGTGATCCTGTGCAAAAAACATCAAAACAGCATGGTAGTGGATTAAAAAAAAAAAAAACAGTATATAGACAAATGGCACAGAGTAGAGAGCACAGAAATCAATTCAGTTATAAATCTAACTAATATTAGAAAAAATGCCCTGAGCATACATTGGAGAAAGAATAGTCTTTTTAAAATGAATCATGCTGGAAAATTAGACATACATAAAAGAATGAAATTAAATCCCAACCTTTAACTAAATACAAAATTCCACTTCAGATGGATCAACATCCTAAATTTAGGACCTGAAACTATGAAATTATTGGAAGATAATGTAGGGGAAATACTTTAAGATACTGGTTTTATTGATGGCTTTTTGGATCAGAGCCCCCAAAGCACAGACAACAAAAGCAAATCTAGGCATATGGGATTATGTCAAACTCAGAAGCTTCTGCACAACAAGGAACCAATTAATATATTGAAGAGACATCATAAAGAATGAGAAAAATATTTCTAAGCTACTTATTTGATAATAATTAATATTCACATTATATTAGCAACACAAAAGATTCAACAACAAAAAACAACCAACCTAGTCAAGTAATGGACAATGGACCCAAATAGCATTCTCCTGAGAAGAAATACAAATGGTCAGGAAATAAATCTTACAAAATATTCACGTCCAATAGGGAAACACAAATCAAAACCACATTGATGTATCATCCCATGCCTGTCAGAATGGCTGTTATCCAAAACACAGAGAGGAACAAATGCTAGTGATGATGTGAAGAAACAGGAACCCAAACAGTGGATAGTACTAGTCTGGTGGGTATAAAGTGATATTTTTCTCTTCTGTCCTTTGAATTTTTGTTGTTATTTTAGATCTTTTTACATTTTCATTTTTTTTTAGTTATTTGAATTTCTGATCACTCTTAAATTTATTTATTTATATTCATATACTTGGAAAGCAGAGTAAGCGAGAGAGAAAGAGAACTTTAATCTGCTGGTTCACTCTTCAAATGCCCACAAAAGCCAGGACTGGAATAGACTGAAGCTAAGAACCCTGAACTCCACTTACATCTCAAGTTTGTGACTCAGGGGTAAATAGAAATGTCTGAGACTTAAATGATAATTCATGGTGAAGATAGACTTACTCTGGTATACTACAATTGCCATAGGGATTATCAAGAGTAATCATTTACTACTTCTGATAAGGGCTATGACTAAGATTTGTGTGTATGTTTATATATTTGTTTATATGAAAATTATAGACTATATCCAAGAATCATAGTGATGTTGGTTTAACAGCAAATGTTTTCTGTCATTTTGTTGAAGCAACTTTTACTTCATATATGCATTATCTTCTATATGATGCTTCCTGTGCTATTACATAGTGCACAAAAAATAGCATATATACACATGGAAGAAGGAGGAGGAGGAGGGGAGAGGAGGAGGAGAAGAAGAAGAGGACAGAGAGAGGAGGGGAGGTAGGAGGAGAGGGGAGGGAGGGGGAGGGAGGGAAAGGGGAGAGCAGAGGAGGAAGAAGAAGAAGAAATGAAGGAGGAGGAAAGAGAGAAAGAGAAGTAGAGGATGGTGAAGTTCACTGGAGATTCCTTCCCATTATGTTAGGTTTAATGGGAGAAAGCATCTATCAGCTGGTTTTACTGACATGCCCATGATTAGACACTTCCAGTATTGGCTTTTGGCTTGGGATATAAGGTTATCATCTCCTTTGTAGGGCCTCCAGTTTTTCTCCCTCTAGCCTGCCTCTTTGAAGGTTCTTACTGAAGCCTCCTTGTGGTCCTTTGCCGTTTATTCTGTCACCGATCAGATTCTCCTCCTTAGGAATCTGTGGAGGGTTGCCAATCTGCTCTGATGGATGCCTTCTCCCATTAGACCGAACATAATGGTGAGGAATCTCCAGTGGACTTCTCATCCTTGGCATATCAGTCCCTAGCTCACAGTCACCCTTGGGACCTCTCCTGAACATGTATTTGTTTCAAAGTCCCAAGTAGCTAACTGTGGACTAGGCATTATTTGCCTGGAGGTGTTTTTTTTTTTTTTTGGATAAAAAGAAAACTAGACACAAATTCAATTAATATATAAAAATATGTCTTTGGTAAATAAGAATCTAATGCATGAGTATTGGTTCAACTGCAACTAGATATTTTATTTTATTTAACTTTTATTTAGTAAATATAAATTTCCAAAGTACAGTTTATGGATTACAATGGCTCCCCCCCATAACTTCCCTCCCACTCGCACCCCTCAACCTCCCGCTCCCTCTCCCATTCCATTCACATCAAGATTCATTTTCAATTATCTTTATATACAGAAGATCGATTTAGTATATACTAAGTAAGATTTCAACAGTTTACACCCACACAGAACATAAAGTGTAAAATACTGTTGGAGTACTAGTTATAGTATTAATTCACATTGGACAAAACATTAAGGACAGAGATCCCACATGAGGTGTAAGTGCACAGTGACTACTGTTGTTGACTTAACAAATTGACACTCTTGTTTATGGCCTCAGTAATCACTCTAGGCTCTTGTCATGAGTAGCCAAGGCTATGGAAGCCTTTTGAGTTCACCAACTTCGATCTTATTTAGAAAATGCCATAGTCAAAGTGGAAGTTCTCTCCTCCATTAAGAGAAAGGTACCTCTTTCTTTGATGGCCCCATTCTTTCTACTGGGATCTCACTCACAGAGATCTTTCATTTGATAGCCCTGTTCTTTCTACTGGGATCTCACTAACAGAGATCTTTCATTCAGGTTTATTTTTTTTGCCAGACTGTCTTGGCTTTCCATGCCTAAAATACTCTCATGGGCTCTTCAGCCAGATCCGAATGCCTTAAGGGCTGATTCTGAGGCCAGAGTGCTGTTTAGGACATCTGCCATTCTAAGAGTCTGCTGTGTATCCCACTTTCCATGTTGTTCTCTCTCTCTTTTTTATTCTATCAGTTAGTATTCACTAGTCTTGTTTGTGTGATCCTTTTGACTCTTAGACCTATCAGTGTGATCAATAGTGAACTGAAGATGATCACTTGGACTCATGAGATGGCATTGGTACATGCAACCTTGATGGGATTGCAAATATAAGAGTGGGAATAAGAGAGGGAGGAGATGTACAATTTAGGACATGCTCACTTGGACTTGCCCCAAATGGTGGAGTTAGGAATGTGCCAGGGGATTCCAATACAATTCCATCAAGGCTGCATATAACTGGATATTTTAAAGGAATTTCTCTCTTTTGAAACTCAGAAGATCACTGCCTTAAAAAAAATTGACTTGTAGCTTGCCAAACTTGTATTATGACTTGATTTAACAAGTCTGGATGAAAGAGCAATGGGTAATCAGCATGTTATAGCCACTAAGGTGAATTTTGTGATCTCTGGCTATGTCATTGATTTTTAGCAAAAAAAAAAAAAAAAGAAGTATACAAAAAGAATATATTTATATATTATATATATATATTTATAACATATATAATATTATATATATTTATATATATTATATATATTTATAAATATATATGTTATATATATTTATATTCCATATAAATTTGACCTTAATTCAGATAAAGATAAATAGATCAGCATCTTTTTATTATTTATTTTTAATTTTATTTTTAAAAGGCAGAGTTAGACAGTGAGAAAGAGAGAGAGAGAAAGGTCGTCTTTTTTCCATTGGTTCATCCACCAATTTCCCGCTACGGCCAGCGTGTTGTGGCTGGTGTGCTGTGCCAATCCAAAGCCAGGAGCCAAGTGCTTCTCCTGGTCTCCCATGCAGGTGCAGGGCCTAAGGACTTGGGCCATCCTCCACTGTACTCTCGGGCCACAGCAGAAAGCTGGACTAGAAGAGGACCAACCAGTATAGAATCCGGTGCCCTGACCAGGACTATAGCCCAGTGTGCTGGCACCACAGGCAGAGGATTAGCCTATTGAGCTGAGGTGCTGGCCAAGGACATGGTTTTTAAAAATTAGTTTATCTTAATGGCTAGTTTACTTGACAGGAGTAGAAAAGATAGAAAGGTTTAAGTAAGTTGCAGAAGGTGTGAGGAAGTCTTAGAGACAAAAGCTGTTAGTCTATTTTTCTTTGACATAGAATTAGAATATAATCCTCAAAGCAATATAAAATACGTAAGTTAGTAAATATTTTGAAATAGTCTTAAGAATCCATTTAAAAACTGCAAGTTGAAGAAACCTGACTTGTTATTTTGGTTTGCTATAGTTTTCTCACAAATTGTTGATGATTTGTCAGTCATAAATCGAGTGTCATCCAAGATTGTAGTTATCTCAGTAATCTAGATGCAACAGGAAGAAAGTTCAAAGTAGAGTAAAGTAGGTATTAGGAAGGGATACAGAGCAACAAAAATGTCACTGGTGTACATTCCTGTTATACTTTTCCATTATAAATGCAGTATATATAAATGGGTAATTTCTAGCAGTCAACATATGCATATTTAACTTTTTCTGTTTGCATGCATACTTAATTTTTGCCTACTGTTTTCCTCTTAAAACATCAACATTCATTCTTTGCCTTTTAAAATTATTTTAAGAACCCTAAGAGTAATGAAATTATAAGAAAAAATAGTAGTGTAACTTAAAATTTAAAGATTATCATTTGAAAGGAGCATGAGACACAAAACAGAGAATTTTTCAGTAGGTGATCAAGTGAACTGACTGAGATTCTACTTAGCTGATAATATTTAAGTTGTTGACTATTTTGTAATTTAAATTCCCCCTGTGGTTCTCTAAAGGACAGTAATTTAGAGGCATCATTTAAATTTCAACTGCCACACTATCTTCACACAAATATTCAAGCTGTAGTAAAAAACTATTCCCAAGCTATTTTTAATATGGTATTTTATCAAATAAATGGATGTATGAATTGTTCCAGGGAGCATTTAAATAATAAATAATAAATGAGAAGAATTCTAGATGAATACATTGTCCTTTAATATTAGAAAGGTCTCCTCTCTCAGAGGAAAAAATTGCGATGCTAGGGTCTCTCCATGTTAACTTTTTAGTGTCACTGAAAGAAAGTAAAATTTTTGAAAACACATAGGAAATGCATACTACACATATGAATTGTTCTTGCTGAGTAGGTATTTCACAGTTTCTGTTTGAAATATAAAGAAATATTTGCAGAAATAGAAACATACTATGATGTTCACCCTGTTAACAAATATTTTTACCTAAACAGTATTTCATCATAGTTTAATTATGTATAACTAAGAATCTTGAAATTAGAGATCACTTGATGGACCAATTGCATTCTCATTTGTTAGTATAAGAACTTGAATTGAAAGTAATCAATGTACTCATCTAATTCATTAACCATTTAGCTCTCCAATCGATCTCTTTGATAAGGTTCTTTTTCTTGTGTTTATTTTTCTGCTTCCTTAAAATAAATCAATTACTAAATTAAAAATATGAATTAAAATATGTATCTTCAATAATTTTTATAAATATTTAATATTATTATCCCTTTATCTTATTTCTTCAATTAGAAAACAGTTTTTTCCCAGAAGAATCCAGAAGAGATAATGGTAGTTTTTCATCAAGACAATACATTTCATAGCAACTAAAGATCAAATTCTACTTGGACTTTGTTTAATACAGCAAATAGATTGTCTGTAATATTAAGCATTAACTTCTCCTTGGCTTTGAACTCAAGTATTTCTGAGTTATAATCTCAGTTCCCTGAATTTATGTCTAAATGACCATTTTAATGATGTTAGCTCTAATTTCTTCAACAGGAATTTGAAATAAACACAAAAATTTCTTAAGACAATTTGATAAATATTAAAAGTAAAAGGTTAAAAAATTAAAACTCAAAAACCACACATTATATAATTATTGCTATATTGGTTTTGTTGTTATATTTCAGTAACTATCTTTTGACTTCTGTGAATGAGTCATGTGTTGGCTTTAGTCAAAAACTTGATTAAAAACCCTGTTTACCATGGACAATTTCCCCAATTCTTCAGAGCTTGAATAAAAATATTGATGTCTACATAATAAAATTTTAGATAATGAGCATTTATCAATGTGGTCACAAAGCCCATATCCTACATTGGAGTGCTTGTGTTTGATTTCTGCCCCCAGCTTCAGATTTGAAAGGCATTGGTGATGGCTCAAGTCACTCAAGTAGAAGACCTGGATTATTATCTTAGCTCCTGGTTTTAAACCAACTTGGTTCTGACTGTTGTGTGCATTAAGAGAACGAATCAGCAGAGGAGAACTATCTCTCTTTCTCTGTGTCTTCTTCTCAGCCTCTCACATAAATTAACAAAAGAAAGTAAGGAAAGAAAGAAAAAGGAAGGAAGGAAGGAAGGAAGGAAGGAAGGAAGGAAGGAAGGAAGGAAGAAAGGAAGATAGAAAGAATTTTAATATAGTTAGGATATGCAGAAGGAGGAACATGTTTATTCTGGGTAAAAATGTAAAGCGCTATTTAGGACATCTGCCATTCTATGAGTCTGCTGTGTCTCCTGCTTCCCATGCTGGATTGTTCTCTCCCTTTTTGATTCTATCAGTTAGTATTAGACGCTAGTCCTGTTTGCATGATCCCTTTGACTCTTAGACCTATCAGTGTGATCAATTGTGAACTAAAGTTGATCACTTGGACTCGTGAGATGGCATTGGTACATGCCACCCTGATGGGATTGTATTGGAATCCCCTGGCACGTTTCTAACTCCATCATTTGGGGCAAGTCTGATTGAGCAGGTCCCAAATTGCACATCTCCTCCCTTTCTTATTCCCACTCTTATATTTAACAGGGATCACTTTTCAGTTAAAATTTAAACACCTAAGAATAATTGTGTGTTAATTACAGAATTCAACCACTAGTCCTAAATAGCACTCTGGCCTCAGAATCAGCCCTTAAAGCATTGAGATCTGGCTCAAGAGCCCATGAGAATATTTTAGGCATGGAAAGCCAAGACACTCTGGGAAAAAAAAAAAAAGACCTAAATGAAAGATCTCTGCGAGTGAGATCCCAGTGGAAAGAACGGGGCCATCAAAGAAGGAGGTACCTTTCTCTGAAGGGAGGAGAGAACTTCCACTTTGACTATGACCCTGTCGGAATAAGATCGAAGTCAGCGAACCCTAAAGGCTTCCATAGCCTCGGCAACTCATGACTAGAGCCTAGGGAGATTACTGACGCCATAAACAAGAGTGTCAATTTGTTAAATCAACAACAGGAGTCACTGTGTACTTACATCTCATGAGGGGTCTGTCCTTAATGTGTTGTCCAATGTGAAGTAATGCTATAACTAGTACTGAAACAGTATTTTTACACTTTGTGTTTCTGTGTGGGTGCAAACGGATGAAATCTTTACTTAGTATATACTGAATTGATCTTCTGTATATAAAGATAATTGAAAATGAAAAAAAAAAAACCTTGGTGTTAATTGGAAATTGCATAGAAAATTAATCAATTTTTAAAAAATATCATGTAGGATCTCTGTCCTTAATGTTTGTACATTGTGACTTAATGCTATAACAGTACTCCAACAGTATTTTTCACTTTGTGTTGCTATGTGAGGGCAAACTGTTGAAATCTTTACTTCATACATACTAAACTGATCTTCTGTATATAGAGAGAATTGAAAATGAATCTTGATGTGAATGGAAGGGGAGAGGGAGCAGGAGATTTAGGGTTGCGGGAGGGAGGGAAGTTTTTTTTGGGGGGAAGCCATTGTAATCCATAAGCTGTACTTTGGAAATTTATATTCATTAAATAAGTTTCAAAAAATAAATAAAAAAACGTAAAGTGATCCAGGTCCTAGAAATATTATGGCACTTCTTCAAGTAGTAAAAATCCAGCTACTACATAGTAAAGAATTTCACTTTTCTGTTTTTATTCAGAATAATTAAAATCAGATGTCCCCATTGTGGCATAGCTGATAAAACCACTGCCTGAAATGTTGGCAACCCATATGGGTACTATTTCCTGTCCTTGCTTCACTACTTCTTATCTAGCTCCTTGCTATTGGCCTGGAAAAAGCACTGGAAGATTCCCAAGTCCTTGGGCTCCAGCACCCATGTAGGGGACCTGGAAAATCTCCTGGCTCCTGGCTTTGTTCTAGCACAGCAGTGGCTGTTGTGGCTATCTGGGGAGTGAACCAGCAGATGGAAGATGTTTCTCTCTCTGTTTCTGCTTCTCTCTCTCTCTGTAACTTTGACTTTCAAATAAATAAATAATCTTTTTTTTTTTTGATAGGCAGAGTGGACAGTGAGAGAGAAAGAGAGAGAGAGAGAGAGAGAGAGAGAGAGAGAGAGAGAGAGAAATATCTTCCTTTTCCGTTGGTTCACCCCACAATGGTTGCTCCGGCCGGTGTGCTGTGGCCAGCGCACCGCGCAAATCCGAAGCCAGGAGCCAGGTGCTTCTCCTGGTCTCCCATGCGGGTGCAGGGCCCAAGCACTTGGGCCATCCTCCACTGCACTCCCGGGCCACAGCAGAGAGCTGGCCTGGAAGAGGAGCAACCGGGACAGAATCTGGTGCCCTGACCTGGGCTAGCATCCGGTGTGCCAGCGCTGCAGGCAGAGGATTAGGCTAGTGAGCTGTGGCACTGGCCCAATAAATACAGCTTTAAAAAGGTAGAATAAAATTCAAAATCTCAATGTAATGCCTATTGAAGCAGTAGTTGTAGGTCATTTATAGGAACACTTTACATAATGAAGAAAACTAAATAAACTATATTTTATCATACTTAACTACTAAGTAATCAAAATCAAGCAATATTTGTGAGCTCCAATGAATTTTATACAAATATTAAAATCTGAATTTATATCCAAGATCAAAACTTTCTGTCTATACCATTGCATTCTCTATTTGTAAGTAGTTATTCTTGTTATTTCATACTTGAAGCCAGTGGATCTTTGGAACTGTATTATGAACTTATCATTTAGCCCTTCATTCTCTGAATTCTTAAGTAGCAGCTTCTCCTATAATATTCAGGATCCTGACTTTGTCTATTTTCATTATTTGCAAACTCAAACATCATCTGAATATTTTTTCTTAAGTTTATTTTATTCAGACCTTGCATCTTGTTCATTCCCAATTTGTAGAGAGGAATAGAGAAAGGGCTAGCAGCACATCTGGATTCCTTCAATGTCTTTTATGTTTATTGGGAAAAGAGTCTAAAGCAATGTGTCTTAATTGTATTTGTTTTAAGTGTACGATGTTCATGGCACTATTCTAAACTTTAGCAATTTCATGTGAAAAATGTAATTTCTAACCTAGGTGGTTGTAAGTGGTAATAAGATTACATGATGATAAGTTTTATGAAAAAAATTGTTATGTAAGGATGACATGCAGTGAGGGGCAGGTATTGGGATTTTGTTTACTTTAGTTAAGTTATTCTTTTACTTAAGTAATAAATAGAAATATTATTACTTTACAAGCTAGATTGCTTTTGAAAAACACTATTTTTTTTGCAAATGACTTTGCCTCCAATTGTGTTTGTTAATATTTGAATTCTTGTTACTAGATTGCTTTCTTGGTGTTTTCTATGTTGAAATTATTGTGAAAATTATATAGATGATTTGAAAATATTAAAGTTTTCACCAAGCATTTGAATAATTGTACTGAAGAAATTATTATAAAATAATGTATCCTTATGTTGCTTATAAGAAAGTCACAAGATAATCTTCAAATGGCGTACAATAATAATGTGACACTTCTTTTGTTGGAAATGTAATTATTTAGTTCATTTTATATAGTTAAAACTGAGTATTTTATATAAGCGTCATTTATTCCTAAAATTGAAACTCTACATCTGATTATAAATTGAGATACAACCTGAATTTAGTAGTACCGATTATGTTTTTACAGCAAATTTTATACATGTAGAGTTTCTCAACTACCTAATTCATCAGAAACTTTTACTGGTTCCCTTTCAAAACTTTAAGGACATACATATATGACCTTAGATTTTATCTCCAAACCCATCTGTCAGTTAAGATGCCTGAGGCTGAAATAATATTCTTTGCCTGTGGCAGCCCCAGGCTACCTGCCCCACTCACTTTTTTTTTTTGAATCAGTCACTTTTGCCATCTTCCAACATCTCCATAGATTAGATCACATATATCTGATTTCTCTCAGTTAAACTGAACTCCAAGTTAAGGTCATTCATGATTTTTTCTTTATTTAGGTAAGTAATATTTGAATTTGCAATGATATTTTTTCTTCTCTGCTGCCTCATCATTATTTCTTTAATGAAAAATTATTAAATGACTATAAGACTGATGTGTTGTGAATTGTCCATTATTTTGTAGAAACATAAATGCTACATATCTCAGCTATCCTTAATTGTGATATGTTATAGTCACATTAAAACACAGACAATAATTCATACATCCTAGACAGATAGAATATCTCAACACCTTGTTTAGTTATCTCAGTTTAAATTTTATTCTCATAAGTGATTCATAAAGCACTACCAACTTTAAAATAACAGTAAAATAAATTTGGTTGACAATGACAACATTGCATTTTAATAATGATAAATAATTTAAATAATAAAATCTCAATTTATTGAAAATGTCTCAGTATTAAAGGCACAATAAAAGTTATATTCTGCCATGTATTTGCCACAATTCTAATTTACATGGGAACAATTTGAAACACAATGAAGTCAATTGAATTTATTTTTCTGTATGAGAAAAAAAAGCATGTGTCAAAGTGAATAAAAGGAGCAGATACATTCATACCAAGTTTTATTCTGTCTACTTTTCAGAAGCTCATGCCTCAGCTGTCTCCACAGATATGAAGCATGTCACTGTACTTCAGAACACAGAGTTGGAGGAAGATATTGAAATATTCCAACTGCATTTCTTCTGTCTATTGAGGCCATGAGCGCATTCACAGGTCATTATATTCCTTACCCAAACTAATTAGAAGGTATATCAATACAATCAATTTGTAATTACAGTCTGTGAATTATCCATTTGATTAATTATCAAAATAACCTAGTCAATATTTTTAATCCAAATCAGTCTACTCCTAATATTATCCTGGTTGTCTCTATCCACTATTTTTGTCAATGTTTTCTAAATTAACATTTTAGCAAATTCTAAAAATTGCATGGAACATATCTAATCAGTAGGTTCACTAGTCAGTAGGTTTGTCTTGTGCATGCAAGTGTTAAAATTTAAATGCCTGAATATCTGCTATGTGAAAGAAAATGTGCCAAATAATGAAAAGGACAAGATCCTTCAAAAACAAATTTAATAAATGATCAAGGAAATAGAGTCTGGTAGACATAAAGAATTACTTTCTATGTGTTTAAATTCAACATAAAATATGTTAAAAATGAAGAAGGAGAAAGAAAGAAAAGGGATGTAATCTGTGGAACTATTCAACAAAGGAAGAAGGGGTCAGGTCAGATTGCAGCTTTATCAGAATGCTTCTATAATCAGGAAAGACCAGACTGTTATTACAGAATACAAAAAAAAAAATGTATAGGAATGAAATGGATATTTTGGGATATGGTTGTTGATTTTATACCTTGTTTATATTTCTGTGGAACTGTGTTCTTCTTACTTTTTACTTGTTGAATATTTTGATTGGTGGTGAATTAAAACTGTGCATACTGAATGAATTAAATTATGTCTTTGCTGGGGCCGGCGCCGTGGCTCACTTGGTTAATCCTCCGCCTGCAGCACCGGTATCCCATATGGGCACAGGGTTCTAGTCCTGGATGCTCCTCTTCCAGTCCAGTTCTCTGCTGTGGTCCAGAAAGGCAGTGGAGGACGGCCCAGGTGCTTGGGCCCCTGCACCCACATGGGAGACCAGGAAGAAGCACCTGCTTCTGGCTTCAAATCAGTGCAGCACCAGCCACAGCTGCCAGCCATTTTGGGAGTGAACCGACGGAGGGAAGACCTTTCTCTCTGTTCTCTCTCTCTCACTGTCTAACTCTATCTGTCAAATAAATTTTTAAAAATAAAATAAAATAAAATTATGTCTTTGCAAAAACTTATTGAAGAGAGAGGAGGGAGGGAGCAGGATTAGGGGAACAGGGGAATGAGAAAAGTGTGGTTGTCTTCTTGGAACTGTACCTAGTGAATGCATGAAAAATTCTCTTTATATTCATAGTTTTTTTAAAAAAAATGAAAAAAAAATAAAAACTGAAAGGCCAGAAAAGAAATTTGTCCAATACCAATCCATTTTTTATTCTTAATTTTGTTGAATACGTACAAGGTACAAAATACAATTTAAGATATTTTGCATTTAACAATTTAACAAAATAATTATTATTCCATGTAGTCATGGAAATTATATTCTAGCAATTACAGACGGACAAACAAAATGAATAGGTAAATAATACAGTATACCAGGAAACAACAAACAGTATGAAAAGCAGTGGGGATAAGACAAGTGAATATATACAACAAAGCACACTAGCTTTGGGGGCAATCATTTTAAGGTTCAAAATTTAACCAGATCAGACATCAGTGATCAGATTTAAGCTAAAATTTGATGGAGAAGAGCTGATTAGCTACATAGATATCAATGGAAAAAGCATTGCAGTCAGAATCATCCAGAGCAAAGGTCATAAGGTCTAAATAGATGTAATGTGCTCAAACAGTAGGTGTGGGCTATGCTGGATCAGACAAGGCCCTGATTATTGTAAGACATTTGATTTTACTCATAAAAAAGCAGTTACTATGGAAGTTTGAACAGCAGTGACATGATCTAATTTATATCTGGTGTATGTGTTGAGGATCAATATATGTAGTAGGAGGTGGATGAAATTAGAAACAGACATTATGAAGCTGAGAGAGATATGGATCTCCCACGTGGGTGAACGTGTCCAAACACTTGGGTCTTTTTCTGCCACTTTTCCCAGGCCACCAGTAGGGAGCTGGATCAGAAATGGTTCAGCTGGGACTTGAAGTGGCACCCATATGGGATGGCACCCTTGCATTGCAGGTCGTGGCTTTACCTAATATACAACAATGCTGTGTCCTCCAGAAATCCACTTATATCATTGTATTAGCTTAGCTCAGTTGTAACACTGAGCAGCAGAAGAGTTACTGACATTTGAGGAATGTAGCCCTAATGGAACTTCCTAGAAACTGGGATATGTAGCCTGAATATGCTACCATATAACTCGTTGTCAAAACATAAACAGCTTTGAGAGAGGGTACTGATCTAAGAAATACATGTTATGGGTCCAGTACTGTGACACAGCAGGTTAAAGCTCTGACTTGCAGTGCCAGCAGCCGATATGGACACTGGTCCAAGTACTGGCTGCTCCACTTCCAATCCAGCTCCCTCCTCATGCACCTGGGAAAGGAGCAGAGGATGGCCCAAGTCATTCTCATCCATGGGAGACCTGGAAGAAGCTCCTGACTGCTGGATTTGGCATGGCCCAGTCTGATTGTTGTAATTTGGGGACTGAACTAGTGGAAGGAAGATTTATCTTTGTCTCTGCTTTTCTCTGTAACTCCGCTTTTCAAATATATAAATAATTTTTTAAAAATAAAATATATGTTACATGGTAATTATATACTAATTTTTGCCAAATGATTTGGGTTTAATTAATTGAATTTCTGTATTTATTAAATAATATGATTACTGGCTGGCGCCGCAGCTCACTAGGCTAATCCTCTGCCTTGCGGCGCCAGCACTCCGGGTTCTAGTCCTGGTCGGGGTGCCGGATTCTGTCACAGTTGCTCCTCTTCCATACCAGCTCTCTGCTGTGGCCAGGGAGTGCAGTGGAGGATGGCCCAAGTGCTTGGGCCCTGCACCCCATGGGAGACCAGCAGAAGCACCTGGCTCCTTCCATCGGATCAGCGCGGTGCGCTGGCCACAGCACGCCAGCCGCTGCGGGCATTGGAGGGTGAACCAATGGCAAAGGAAGACCTTTCTCTCTGTCTCTCTCTCTCACTATCCACTCTGCCTGTCAAAAAATAAATTAAAAAAATTATATCAATGTTCTATTATTATGTAATAAATTTTGTGAAATTTAGTAATTGAAAACTATGTTAATGAGTTATGTCACATTTGGGCCTAGAGTCTGGGTATAAGCTGACTCAATCCTCTGCTCAGGATCCTGATCTACATCAAGTTCTCTGCGGTCTCATCTGATTTTTGCCTGGTCTTTCAAATTCCCTGGGTGTTGAGAGAATTCAGTTCCTTGTGGCTCTGTGGTTGATTCTTCGTTTTCTTTCTGGCCAAAGAAAGCTCACTTCGCGGAAACCACTCTCAGCTTACTAGTCATGTGGTACATTTTCTCAGACCTTTTTTTTTGCAAATTATGTTAAGGATGACTTGCAGGGCATTTTATAGGAGTCTTCTACATTGGAATGTGCTTATTTTCTTATGATCACTCCGAAGTTATAGGATTTGGGGGCAGAACTTCAGAGATAAAGTCGAGTACTCATCTCATAGTCACAGCATGTATGAAAGATAACATGACTTACCACTCCTGATGTCAATTTTGATCACTTGACTAAGGTAGCATTTTTTCTACTTTCTCTAAAATTATTCTTTTTTTCTTCCATTCTGTAATGGAGAAAATTTTAATGGAGAAAATTCTGTATGCATAACCAAAAAGTAAGAAGTGAAGTGATCCTTTACTTCCCTGAGATTTTTTTCTATATAAATTATTTGCCAATTTTATCTCAGTATATGCCTTGACTTCTTTCTATTTAAAACATTTTTGTAACAGAGAATATGTAGTTTTAGATCCAAATTATTTTCTTTTCTTTCATGGACTGTACTGTTGGCCATATAAGTAAAACCCATCAGTGTTACTGTAATTTTTTAATTCAAAGTATCGATGCATATTTCTGATCCTTAGAAAAGCAATTGATGCTACGTTAGAGTTTTATCCTGTGACTTCATCGTCATTGCTTTTAGTTTCAGGAGTTGTTTGTAGATTCCTTAATATTTCATACCTAGACTGTTATGGACTGAGTCATGCCCTTCAGGATTCATGTGTTGAAGACCTAAAGCTCAGTCATTTGAATATCACTGCATTTGTAGTACAGTTCTGAAAGATGTAAATACATCAGAATAAGACAGTTTGGAAGGTTCCTAACAAAACACAACTGGTGTCCTTATAGGAAGCTAGATTTTAGGCACTGATAGGTATGGAGGGGAGACTACATGAAGAGACACAGGGGATAGATGGTCATCTATATGCCAAGAAGAGAGGTTTAGAAGCAATTGATCTGGCTGCCACATTAATCTTGGTTGCTTTTCTTTTTCAGTTTTTCCTTTACTTCTTTTTGTTTATTAGAAAGGTAAAAAGACAGAGGAGACAGAGAGAAAGAGAAAACCCTCCATCCACTGGTTCATGCTTCACATGCTTGCAATGAGACTGGACCAGGCTGAATCCAGGAGCCTGGGACTCAATCCATGTCTCCCACATGAGAGACAAGACTCAAGTATTTGAGTGATCACCTGCTGCCTCCGAGGGTGTGCATGGGCAGGAAACTGAAATCAGAAACAGAGCTAGCACTTAAATCCAGACGCTCTTACATAGTATGCTGGCCTTCCAAATAGTGTCTTAGCCACTGACCTTAACCACTTAACCACTTAACACCAACCTCTGATCTTGAATATTAAATCTCCAGAACTATGACAAATGTATGTCAGTTGTTTAAATCACCCAGTTTGTGGTACTTTGTTATGATAACTCAGCAAGTTAATATGTGAACAATCACACTATCTGTGAATAAAAATATTTATATTTTCTTTTCCAATCTGAATAACTTTGTGTTCCATTTTCTTGCCACTTTGCACCATCCAGAACTTCCAGTATGATGTCAAATATTAGTGATGGACGATCGTAGTATCCATTCTGTGTTCATGATCTTAGATGAAAAGCATCCTCCTTTATGTCAATAAGCATGATGTTAGCTGGACTTTTTGCTGACATATTTCAACAAATTGAAGAAATCCTTTCTATTCCTAAATTGCTGATATCTTTTAACATAGATGGGTGCTTAATTTTCTAAATATTTTTGGAATCAATTGATAGGATTGCTTTTTTTATTACTTCAAACATGCTGATACACTGGATTACACTGTTTTCCAACTTGTATATCTGGAATACATTATCTACTTATCTTCATCTTATAATTCAGATAATTGCAAAATCGATAACAATTGCTTGAGTAGAATTTTGTTACCTCATAGGAACTCTCAGCATTTCATTTAATGTGGAAATGCTATATAACTATGAAGCGTTATTACAATCATTTTTAAATTTTAAAGATCATGTGTAAATTTGAATTTTTTTGGAAATACCTATGCATACCTCCTGCATTAAAAAGACAAGATAGACAGCAGAATTTAATACCTGTAATGTCTTTCCTTCCATTTACACCATCATAAATTACAAAGTATTGTTCACTTCACAAAATAAAACCATTTCCAGATAATTTCTGACAGTGTCAAGAAGTACATAAGCTACAACAAACCAATTTGTACAGCTGGGCGGGATGAGAGCAGGGACCAGGCTGAGCCGCTTGACCCCTGTGTGCCAGGGGCCCCAGCTGTAGGCCCCAGGGGTCCTGGGCTCCTTCCAGCCCCAGAGAACACATGGAAGCTCTCTCCTGATCACTCCAGACAGCAGTGGGCGAGTACTTACAGGGATCATATCACAGAGGAAAAGACACAACAGATGGATTAAGAAAAAAATCTAGACTTGCACTTTTTGATGTCTTTCAATATCTCGCCTATGTTACAAAATACAGAAATCTTGGGGTAAAAGGCTCTTGCTAAGATCGATGCAACCAGTCAGATGGTACTATGCTAATCAAATTATGACCCATACACATCTGCTTTCATCAAGGGGGAGCAAACAGTCTTTGTCATTCTTTCAAAAATACGTTTGTTTATAAAACAAAAATGAGAAAATTGTTCTGCAGATTGACTTTTCAGCAATACAAACATGTGACAGACAGACAACCTTCCATGAATGGCCGCATTCAGGGGGCGTGGCCAAACAGGAAAGAAGAAAGGGGCCAAGTTTTACACAGCCCAGAGACGCCCAGCTTCCTCCAGTCGCCATCTGTAAAGCCGCCGCCTTCAGAGCTGGCATCCCATATGGGCGCCGGTTCAAGTCCCAGCTGCTCTACTTCCTATCCAGCTCTCTGGTATGGCCTGGGAGAGCAGTAGAATATGGCTCAAGTCCTTGGGCCCCTGCACCAGCATGGGAGACCCAGAGGAGGCTCCTGGCTCCTGGCTTCTGAATGGCGTAGCTCCGGCTGTTGAGGCTAATTGGAGAGTGAACCAGCAGGTAGAAGGTCTCTCTCTCTCTCTCTCTCTCTCTCTCTCTGCCTCTCCTTCTCTCTTTGTGTAACTCTGACTTTCAAATAAATAAATCTTAAAAAAAAAGACAAGAAGAGGAGGATTGTATAAACACTTGCATTCTATATATTTTCTTCTACTCCAAACAAATAGCACCGTTAGGGTTGCTTCCTTTATACAGAATTATTTTCAAGATTTGTTTGTTTTCTTTTATTTTCCTTTTCTTTGGGAATAAAATAGAACACTACATGGGATATCTATTTTCTGTGTTTTGATAATATTTACAATGCCTTTCCTATATTTATCAAAAATATGCCATTTTCTATAGTTAAAGCCATTCAAACTAACAGTAGGAATTTTTAGTGTTGATGCAACTATTGATCATACAATGTTAAGATTATGTCTGCTGTAGCAAATGCCAATAAAGCAGTTGTACATTAATCAGGAAATCAATGTGCTTGTCAATAAAAGGGCAACATTTGGCAGGATGATGGTGTCAGAAGACCCAGCATCTGAGGAAGCAGAAACTAAGTAACTCAGCAGGTGACCTATTCATTGGGCTCTAGGCTGTTCTCCAGCTGTATATGAAGAAAAACAATGCAGAACGAAAGCACAAGAAACTCATTCATTTAACTTGATGTATAAGAACAAAAGGCTAGCTTATAATTGTAGTATCCTTCACTTGTCCTATTTCTAGAAATTTTGCTTTGTAGTTCCTATTATAACTCTACTAATTATCCTGAACTGGCAGGATATTTATGAAAACATAAAAGTATAAATATTTATAAACCATAAATGCTCTGTTTTTCACAAACACTATTCATTATTATTCATTTTAAATCACTTTGAGCATTGTATTTTTCAGAATTGTTATTCTTAATATGCTCAAAATTCTTTTAGATATAGAGCTCCATTAAAGTATTTAAGCAACTCGGATAGTTCCAAGAAAATAATTAAAAAGATGATTGCTACATCAAATAAGTCTTATATTTTCCAGAGAATGAATCTTCCATTTCTTAATATTTAAGGATATAATGTGAAACCCAGTTTTTTTCTTTAGTATATATTTTTAAATACTATTCTTTGTTTAACTTGGTCTGTTAAAAACACCTCCATGAGTCACAATCTACATTAGAGAAATTGTTTGAATTGTGCATTTTCCATCACAGGAGGCACTCTATCAGGGCAGGGAAAAAGAGATACAGGAACAGCAAAATCAGCATGAAGATCAGCTCTCCTTTAAGGTTTCCCAGAAATTTAGGTCCATAATGCAAATTGTTAGTGCTATTAACATCAGTATGTATATAAACCAAGGACAGCATTCTGAATTCTGAACTTCAAACAAGCATTTACAAGATAGATAAGTTTTCTTTTGCTTAAAGTCTTCTTGAAAGTGTGTAGATTTGTCATTTTTCCTATCTCTTAAGTACCACAGCTAAAATTTAATTACAGTATCAAATAATATTTTTTTATTTGACAGGTAGAATTAAGGACAGTGAGAGAGACAGAGAGAAAGGTCTTCCTTCCATTGGTTCACCCCCTAAATGGCTGCCATGGCTGGCGCTGCGCCAATCTGAAGCCAGGAGCCAGCAGCTTTTTCCTGGTCTCCCATGCGGGTACAGGACCCAAGCACTTGGGCCATCCTCCACTGCCCTCCCAGGCCACAGCAGAGAGTTGGACTGGAAGAGGAGCAACCGGAACTAGAACCTGGCACCCATATGGGATGCCAGAGCCGCAGGTGGAGGATTAACCAAGTGAGCCATGGTGCTGGCTCCAATAATACATTTTTAAGTAGTCAGTCATCTATACATAGGAGTAAAATAATGATTATCATTTATTGTTTCCTATAATAAAAATGTTAGCATAGAATACAAAAGCAAAATTTTTATTATGTCAAGTATTCATATTCTAAAATGTTTTGAAGTAAAGAAATAATTCCTTTGTAAACAAAAGTCACAATTTTTGCAAACAAAGGAAATACTTTAAAAATCCCAACTTCTTATGCTGCATAGTACAAGGAAGCATGAGATTTCCTATCTTGCCTCCACCTACAATAAGAAAAGGAAAAATAGTTAAAAGACTATTTGTAATTAAGACTGGCATTATTATTGTTAAAAAGTTATATTTTATTGAACCTAAATTACTTAAGGTGACTACAACCTTGTTTAGACCATTTCATGGCTCAGAACAATTTTCTGTGATTATCTCTCTTTGCTTTCTTTCCAAACAAATGCATCCTGACTTAAAATCATAGTTTCTGAATACTCAAATGAGACAATAAAACCTTCTTTATTTAGTCAATTGATGTTAATTTAGAAAAAAATACCAGTTTCACAGTTAGTTAGCGTGCAGTACTTAAAATACTAGTTATAATACATATTTATAATGCATTAGATAACATATATTCACAATATTTTAATACTATATGTCCTTGCTTTCTTATAACTTACCTGCTTCTTGTAAATTTCCAAAGTATATTTTTATTTTTAATTTATTTTTAAGTTATATCATAACTTTCCCTGTTATGTAGTACAGTGTATCATTTCAATACTTTGTGCACAATGGGTAGTGATCAGTTAGGATAAGTGTTACATCCATCACCTCAAACAGTTATCATTTCTTTGTGTTTGAAGTGTCAAAAAGCCCTCTATTGGCTATTTTAAAATATTCAATTAATTATTTCAACCATCCGTATGGAACTGTGTTACAGAACACCAAGAGTTAATCCTCCACCCTTGTGCATACTGACATCCTTTAAAAAAAAGATTTATTCATTTTAAAGAGTTACACACACATACACACACACACACAGTGAGAGAGAGAGACAGACAGACAGACAGAAAGAAATATCTTCCATCTGCTGGCTCACTTCACAAATGGCCACAACGGCCAGGGCTGGGCCAGGTAGAAGCCAGGAGCCAGGAGCTTCTTCTGGGTCTCCCTCATGGATTTCAGGGGCCCAAGGACTTGGGCCATGTTCTGCTGCTTTCTAGCAGGGAGCTGGATGGGAAGTGGAACAGCCAGGACTAAAAACCTGGACCATATATGATGTCGGCACTGTAGGCACTGGCTTAACCTGTTGTGCCATAACATTGGCCCATCGAATATCTTTTCTACATCTCTCTCTCACCCGCACTATTCTCACAATCTGGTATGCACCATTCTATTCCCTTCTTATTTGAGATCAACATTTTGTCTTCCACATAAAAGTGAGAATTTGCAGTATTTGTCTTTCTGATCCTAATTTTTTTTTCACATAACCTCTACTTCCATTCACATTCATGCAAATGACAGAACTTCATCTATTTTTATAGCTCAACAATATTCCATTTTGTATAAATGCAAGGTTTTATGTATCCATTCAACTACTGATTGACAAGTAGGTTGATCTCATGTCTTGCATATTGTGAATAGTGCCGCAATGAATGTGGAAGTGCACGTATCTTTTTGACACACTGACTTCGTTTCCTTTACATACATTCACAAATCTGTTATTACTGGATTATACTGGAATTCTACTTATAGATTTCTTGAGGAAGCTCCCTAATATTTCCCCTTTCTCCTCATCCTCATCAGCATGGACCACTCCTTGTCCTTTTGATAATAGTCATGTTAACTGGGGTGGGGTGAATTTCCATATGCTTATAATTTATATATCTCTAACATTTATTGTTGTGAATCATTTTTTTCCATGTAGCTGTAGGGCATTTGTGTATTTTCTTTTGTGATATGTCTTTTCAGGTCATATATGCTTTTCTGAATATTTTTTTCTGTTCAATTGAATTCTTTGTATATTTTGGAAATTAATCATTTGTCAAAAAAATTCAAAATATTTTCTTCAGTTTGGTAGGTTTATTTTTTCTTTACTTTGTTGATTGCTTGTTTTGCTGTAGAGAAGGTATTTAGTTTAATACAATCCCATTTTTCTATTTTGTTATTTATAATCATTTCTACACCAATGTCTTGAGGCATTCCCTCTCATTTTCTTCTACTAGTTATGTAATTTCAGATCCTATGTTAAAGTCTTTGATTGATTTTGAGGCTTTTTTTTAAAAGATTTATTTATTTGAGAGGCAGATTTACACAGAGAGAGGAGAGACAAAGAGCGATCTTCGATACTCTGGTTCAATTCCTAAATAGCTGCAGCAACTAGGGCTGAGTGAGGCTGAAGCCAGGAGCCAGGGGCTTCTTCCAGGTCTCCCATGTGGGTGCAGTGACCAAGGACTTGGGCCTTCCTCTACTGCTTTCTGAGGTTCATTGGAAGAAGCTAACTGCTGCTTTCCCAGGAGCTGGATTGGAAGTGGAGCAGCTGGGACTCAAACCAGCACCTATATAGGATGCCAGTGCTGCAGGCTGCAGCTTTAACCCGCTGATCCACACTACCGGCCGTTTAAGCACCTTATTGTACATTGTGAGATATATGGGTCTTGTTTCTTTATTTGAAATATCAATATTCAGTTTTCTCAGAACCGATATCAAGTTTTCCCAGAACCATTTATTGAAGAGACTTTTATTTTCCTGAGGTATGTTCTCACAGCCTGTGTCACAAATTAAATGGCTGCAAACATACAGATTTAGTTAGTTCTGGGTTCTCTATTCTGTTTCTTGGGTCTATGTGTCTGTTTTTATGCCACTACCATGTTGTTTATGTTACTGTGGATTTCCGGCTTTCCCGCCAGCAGGAAGCTTTCTAGAAGCGGAATGGCTGGGACTTAAACTGGTTTCCATATGTGATGATGTGATGCCAGCATAGCAAACAGTGATGTGATTCATTGTGCTGCAATTCCAGCCCCACGGGGATATTCTTAAGTCAAACAACATCTCCAACTTTGTTCTTTTATTTAATCACTAATTTAATTTACTTCTTGCAGGTAATTCTTCAACTTCGTTTCTTATTGGGTGTGCTGCTCAGAAGCCATCCTGTTCCTTTGGAGGCATCATGTTACCTGTGTTTCATGAGTCTTTGTATCCTTAAACTGGTATGGGGAGTTTTCAGAGTTCATAGAAAATATGCATTATCTTTTAATTCCATCTTCTTATAAATTTTTTGAAGTATCCTTGTAGTTGTGCATCTGCCTAGTATTTTTGCTTCTACTTATTTCATAATAGCTTGTATAGTAAAATAATTATTCTAGTGATGTTTGCTGTATTAATCAGTTTTATATGCTGTGTTGGTTTTGGTTTCAGTTGGGCACTTTGGTGAAGTGTCCAAGCAGCTTTCACAGTTTTAACCAATGTTACTTTTGTCTCTATGTCTCGTTAGCTTTTTGGCTGCAGGATTTATGGGACAGAAGCACAGCTGGAATGCAATAATGCAATTCTCCTAGCAGATGCAAGTTTGGGTAACAAGTATCTATACACTGTGAGGGTGAAGGGCCACCCCAGTGAGATCAGGTACGTGCAGCATACAGTGCACAAATAGTGAAGCACAGTGACTGTGTATTCTTTCTTTTTTTTTTTTTTTTGACAGAGTGGACAGTGAGAGAGGTAGACAGAGAGAAAGGTCTTCCTTTTTGCCGTTGGTTCACCCTCTAATGGCCGCTGCGGCTTGCGCGCTGCGGCCGGTGCACCGCGCTGATCCGATGGAAGGATCCAGGTGCTTCTGCTGGTCTCCCATGGGGTACAGGGCCCAAGCACTTGGGCCATCCTCCACTGCACTTCCGGGCCACAGCAGAGAGCTGGCTTGGAAGAGGAGCAACTGTGACAGAATCCAGCGCCCCGACCGGGACTAGAACCCGGTGTGCTGGCGCCGCAAGGTGGAGGATTAGCCTAGTGAGCCGCGGGGCAGCTATGACTGTGTATTCTTGAAGTTTCATAATGTCCAGTTCAGATGAAGCACCTATCAGCACTGGACTCCAGGGACCAACTTCATCAAAGAGGTCTGCCCTATTATTTCCCAGGGATGAGAATGAGTGAATGGGACCAGCTGTTTATTTTTCAGGACCTCTGTATTCTAAGTTTCTGAGAACAGGCTATTCAGTTGTCTCTTGGAGCAACAAGATAATGAATGGAAGGTGCTGGTTCAATGCTTCCCACATGTGTGGGTGATTAGATGGAATCACCAGTTACTTCTTAAGGTCTCAGTGGAGTGAGCTGCTCATATCAGTCTATGCAGCATCTTTCTCAGGCCAAGGGTTGAACAGCATGGACATGTGACTGCTTTCTGGGGTAGTAGGATAATGGATGGGAACATCTGGCTCTTGGGGATATCCACAGGTTGTGCTACTCAGGACTTATGCCCTGGCTGCTTTCAGGTGCCAAACATGGGTGGATAGAAATACTCAATTGTTCCATGGAAGCCTCTCCAGGCCAAGCCAGAAGCTACAGAGACGCTTCGCAGGTCTATGGGCTGGTGAATGAGTCTACATGTTGGTTCAAAGGGTTAAGTTGGGAGAGCTGCTGGAGGTATCTACTAGCCTGCCTCATAGGAATCTGTGCGGGGCAAGTGTCGAGAATTTATCCTGCGGCAGGAACATGGGAATTAGAGGGCACAACATGGGCTGGGTTCTTTCTGCAGGGTAAGGTAAGGTAGTGGGCCTGTGAAGGCTGCAGGTTACTCCAGCAGTAAATGCCTCAGGTGCCCATGGTATGAGTGGGGACAGGTGAGGGCAACCTGCTTACCTTTTAAGCAAAGTCCCTCTTATTTCAGAGTTTAGCCTGAGAGACTGGATCATAACTGCTATGTTCTTAGTTTCCTTTTTTTAAGGCCACTCTGTGTTTCTATGCTCTGTACTATCTTTTCCATATCTGCACTACACCTCAATATTCTCCCTCAAATACTGTAGTGAAATAACTGTTGGTTGTTATTCGTTTTGCTCCTGTGTTGTTGATGGAAGAGCACAAGTCATTTCTAGTCAGCCATCTGGTTTGAAATTTTCTTTGGACTCTATTACTTTAAGTACAAATTTTTGAAGATTTTGATTGCCGTTGTCCACCAAAGAGATAGTGGAAGAGCATCAATGTTGCCAGTACATTTCTTAAATGTTAGGATAAAAAAATCTTTTTTGATATTAATAAATATGGAAGAAAGTGGAATACTTCATATGTTGGAAGATAGGTAACAGAAAACAAAAACAAAATCTAAACAAATGAGTTGAAAAAAGATTAATGATGAAATAATTTGAAACCAAGTTTAAATCAATTTTCATTTTACCTTAAGGGTAGAAAGACACAATGAGGAATGTAATCTATTAGAGAAAGCTACTCTGGAAAACACAGTACTAATTATTTTGCATTTTTTTCAATTTAAATTATCTACCTTACAATTTTATTTGATTAGTTTAGCTAATCAAAATAAGAGCAGGTTATCAAAAATATATATTCTACACATATTGCTGTATTACCACTTTCATGCATAAAACTGTCATCAATTCATATAACACCTACAAAGTTAGTATAATACATTGTGATAATTCCTTTCGCCAATGATTTTAACAGTTTAATTTTCTTTTTGGCGATTCTTTAATTTTAATATTATTATTCCTTCAAGCAATTCTAATTATGTTGGATTTGAAGTTGATATTATACATTGATTAATATCACAAGCAATCAGATTCAGTTGTTGCAAAAGTTTGAGATTCTAAGTTATTAAAATGTGTAATTTAATAGAGATTCAAACAAAAACAGATCAAAAGTTAATATTTATCTATAGAAGAGCAATAACAAATTATGCAAATATTGTGATTTATAATTATTTATTTTATCACCTCTATAAAAGATGTCTCCCTTGAAACTTAATTTTTCAAATATATGTTTATTACATTCAAAATTAAGGATGTCTATTTATCTTTATATTATTATAGCATTTGAGAAGACAAATGCTGTCTACTTTCAGTGAATATGATGTGTCAGGTCTCACATCTCTGGAGTTACTGTCTTACTAATGCCATTTGTGTGCCAGATATTTCTTGGTTACTCTCATTAATAATACAATGTAGTAAATCAATGTAATGCTGAGTAGAATAATCAAGTATTTCAGATCTTTAGATACTATAAGATGGAGGTGAAAGAAATAATATAGCATTGATTCAAAACTTAAAATATGTATTGTTAACTGCTCCACAAAACTGTGAATTTTTTCTAATTTTTTGACAATAATAAATATTAAAAGGAATGCACTCACCAAATAAGCACCATATTCCCAGGCCAAGGCCATGACAGTCTGTTACAGCAAATGCAACACAACCACTATAGCAATGAAGGCCACTATCTGTCTGAATTATGGAAGCTGTAAGGCATCTTTCAAGATCCATCTGGTTTCTATAGGGGACAGGCTGATGAACTAAGTGGGTATCTAATAGAGACACTGATCTTTGTATTGTTCAAATCCTTATTAATTTAAGCCATTGGCCCTAGGATGCATTACTGTTTTCTGTATACTGTTTGGTAAAGCACATATTTTAGTTTTTTTTTTTTTTTTAATTTTGCCTTCTGCACTATGAAATGTCCTATCCCACAAAAATACTATTGTGGAAGTTTGACAAATACTAAGTATGTTAATGTCGATAACTATACATTTAAAGATTATAAAAATGACCACAGGGTGAATTCATGGTGCAAGTGGCACTATGATATGGGACATGGGAGTCCTATGCTGCAACTTAACTTGCTGTGTCACAACACCTGCCCCTGTAATAGATTCTGAAACTGTAAAGTGGCTCAAGTCAAGAAACTTGACAATAAATCATAAAAGTCTGCATTAGGATGAATGCCTGCAAGCTCATTGTTTGTCTTTTTCTTTGAAAGTGTCCTGAATATTACTTTTGTTCGAAGACCACCTGTTCTATTCTTGTGACACCACCTTCTATGAACCATCTCCATAACTCCCCACAGGTAATAACTTCTTGGCTGCTACTCTAATCCTGCCTGTTGGTAAGATAATTGCAGGATTGTGATCTCCTAGTTCCTTATAATATAACATTGCTGTCATGCATTGCTTCAAAATCTATCATTCACACTGCTGCCAATGAGTCTCATTTTTTTAAAGAAAAGAGAGAGAAAAAGAGAGAGAGAGAGATTGATTTTTCATCCACCGATTCACTCCAAAATGGCTACCGTGGTAGGGTTGAGCCAGGCCAAAGCCAGAAGCCATGAACTTCATCCACATCTCACACTTGGTTGGCAGTGACCTAAACATTTGGACCACCTTCAGCTGCCTTTCTCGGGCCATTAGCAGGGAGATGGATCATAAATGGAGCACTCGGGACACAAACCAGAGAGCATATGTGATGCCAGTGTCAAAGGCAGTGACTTTACCCAATACGTCAAGATACTAGCTCCTCAAATCAATAAATTTTTCCCTATACAATGTTTAATCTGACTCCTTTGATCATTATAATGTCAATGAAGATTTGGTAAACATCACAGAAAGATCTAAATCAAACAGGGCTCTTATTAGTGTTCCATGTTGCACTAAAATGGTTAACATCCTGTATTGATACTTTTGTCACCTGATAAGGTCTGCCATGGGAGGGCATGACCTTGTGCAAAGTGGTTTCAGCCATGACTAATGCAAACCCTGAAGAACTGAGAGCTGGAGACTATCACTAATAGTTTACCCAAATTTCCCTTAAAAGGAGTTCTCAATAGAGTATCTCACTCTTTGACAGACATTGAACTAACCATTATATCAAAATATCCAGATAATTTAAACAAAGAAATCACACAAATACTTTAGAGTGAAGCAAAATGTCAACTCCCATTGCTATTGTGTTGACTAATTGAATCTTACATTTGTTGAAGATATTGTTAGTTGTTGTAACAATTGATATAATTAATACATAGGTATAATTTTTATTTTATTTATTTTTTTAGGTATAATTTTTAAAGCCTAAAACTCTCTCCTATTAAAAAATACTGTCGTAAAGGTGATGTAGTTAATCAAGGACAAAGAACTAGCACTGTCCACCCACTCTCTTACAAAACTTGGATTTCCAAGCTTGATGTGTGATCTAAACAAATAATATGTGCTAGAGGACAAGTTTTAAGCTATCTTTTTCTATCCAAAAGTGTGCATACGTACATATGTGTAGACATACGATTTTGTATGAGAACCATATTAAACATTCTTTTCTACATGCCTGCTCTCAATTATTTTATATTTGTCACATTTTGAGCCAATAATTCAGAACTTGCAGACTGACCAGGGATTCTGAACCCTACTTCAAATATCCCGGATGTAAACATTCTAATTAGAGGGACTTTCAGAACTTGTCTAGGAAATTTGAACCTGAAGAGACAATTTTATTTCTTCTGCTGCATGTGAAAAAAAAAAGACTGTTATTCCATCAATCATGAGGGTTAATATCTTTTGGTGAAAGTGATCTTACAGCAGCCGAGTAGAGAGAAGGTAATATTGCTGCATTGGCAATTTGAACCAAATGTAGTCTGGAATATTAAGTGATCCAACAGCACTCTTAGTGATTTAGTCCAGCTGAATAAGATTGTCTGCTACTTTAAACCAAAACAATATTATTGATCCAAACATTATAATAATTTTACAAGTGAAGGGATAAAATCATGGAATATTTTGTTCTAAATTACACACAGTATGAATTTGTGACATGGAAAAAATGTTTGCTAGAGAAAGAATCTAAGTTTTAACCACAGTTGAGCAAATAATAGTAATAATAATAATAAGCAAACAATTATTAGTTCACATAACCAGCTGCAGCAATGGTGGAGGCATAGCTTACATCATATAGTAGAATTGAAGTAGGGGTCTAATTTTTACTCTAGATCCTTGTCTTCTACCTAGAGAAGCATTCTAATTACAGGTACATATACAGTACACTAAATTATAAATTTTATTTAAAAAGATAAGAAACAGAACACACACGCGCGCACACACACAAACACACACACACACACACAGATGGGCATAGGTAGGAGTGGAGTAGCTACTTCCTAAATAGAAGGAGAAAGGTGGGGTGGGGAAGAGAAGTAGAGGGAAGAATACCCCTGCCCTCCTCACTCACGGTCTACAGAAAGAAGAGACGGGATCCCCCCCAGTTGCAGTCCTCTTTTATGAGGTCAGAAGTGGAGTGACTATTCCCATTGTACCTCGCCTCATGGAACCCAGGTTAGAGAAAATAATCCTGGAAAGGGGGATGCATGATTGACAAGGAGGCAGGTAGAAAAATGAGGTTTGGGGCTTGTGGCTGGTGAACCTCATGTCCATGGTCCTAGGCTAGCTGTCCCATATCATTTCCAACGTGCTCCCTTGGATTTCTGATCCTTAATGTTAAGAGAGCCCTGAAGGTGATGATCCATCTTCTGTATCTACTTCCTGCTGATCATGGGCATGGTCCCTGACCATCTTGGGTTCAGAAACCTCTTCTTTTCTTATTTAATGATTCCATTTCAGCCAACAGATAATTTTTTTCTTTAGGCCACAGCCAATGTATGTGGGCCTTACATGGTCATCATTATTTTGAGAAGCTATCAAACTTGGAAAGAAAGAAATTCATAAATCAGGATTAGAATAATTAGAAAAATATTAATCAGGTGGAAACCTCGTTATAAAGGAAAGGTATACTTTACAGTTTCACAAATAATGTATGTTGATAGTCTTTGTTTACCCAAATTGTGGAATCATTTAGCCTCAGTATAAAACCTTTCAATGTCTTTTAGAGAACAAGGATGCAGTTTATTGTGATTCAGCTGGACTAAATAATTAAATTAAATATGAGAGGTTTTAAAAACCACTGGATTTGCTCCTTTTTGTTCTGCCAGTAAAAATTTATGGCTAGTTGGTTGTCCATGACTGCCTTAGACAGCATCCACAGACTTGACTGCCTTCTATAAAAGCTGGTCTGATATGTAAGCCAGGTTGCCCCAGACAGTAGACAGATTTTTTTAAATTGTTTCAGGAGACATAGCAGGATCTTTTATTATTATGCTAGAAGAATTCACTAAGGAGGTTTGCTGCCAATAATAGCCTCCCAAGAGAATCAAAAGGCAGTGGTAGCTGAAACATGTATGCCATAAAAAGCAACAGCCTTGATGTAAAAAAGCAAAGTCTTTACTTACCTGTTTGTCTTTTGGAGGGGTATTTGAGATCTTCTATTGGTTGACAAGAGTAGACAGATTTGTACTGTGTGCACCTGGAAAGAATCAAGAAGAAGAAACTTAATTCCTGACAAATATACTCAACTTGTGATGCCCTGTAATTTGATTGAAGTAGGAGTGCTCAGTAGCTATTGCTATAGTCCCTTTCATTTAGGCTGAAATTGGTCCAAAAGGGATACTTCCTTCAAAGTCTTCAATAAAACTAGTTTTCCTGGTGAGATAGGTTGTTCAAGACTTGTATTCTGGCACTAGGGGAATTTTGTTACCATATTCCACTAGAGCTTTTTGTACCTCACATAAATTGATAATGTACTTTATCTGATTGTCTTCTCTGAATCAAACAAGTTGTCAGAATTGTGAAAGGGTCTTCCATTTAATGTTTTAAATGGACTATTATAAAGCAGGCTTTGGTGCCATTTTCATGCTAAGTATGGCAATAGGCAACAATTTAAGCCATAATTCTGATGTCCTTTGGTAAAGCTTAGCCAGAAATCTCTTCCTAAGACCGTTTCAATTATACCTGATGACTGAGGTCTCCAAGAGGCATGGAGATGATAAGAAAGCCCTAGAGAAGTAGCTACTTCCTAAATTATTTTCCTTATGAAAGTATGCAGTACTCTACCTGTGAACACCCAAGAAACAGTTCACATTAAAGCTTTTCTTCCCAATGAGAAGAGTCATGCATTTCCTTAATCTTTAAGTTGCAGACCACTGGGAAGATGACCTTATGATATTAAAAGAGTCTAATATTTTGTAAAGCATCCCCCCTTGTTAACCATCGATATCTTTTAGTTTCTAAGACAGTTTGCACTTAGTTGAGTTTGAACCTCAAGTAGTTGACAAAATGTCAGATTGCTGGTTTCCTTTACCAAGAACGCAGAAGCAATATCAACTCTTATATGGAGGGCATCCTGCAGTCAGTGAATTGAGTTGCTTAGAAAAGTAGGCCACTGATCGTGGAAGTGGGCCAAATTTCTGGGTCAATACACCTAGACATATCCCGTTTTTCTGTCAAGGGTGATTGGCTTTTCCAGTTTGGGGATTCCTAGTGCTGGTGGTTCTGTCAATAGATTTTTAATTCTTTGAAGGCTTTCTGTTGCCCTCCTGTCAAGTAAAGTGAGTCTGATTTAGAATCCTTTAAATCTTCATAGAAAGATTTATCTATCAATACAGATTCTGGATTTCATATTCTACAAAGTCCTGCCCTTAGTTGTTTCTTTGCAGTGACCTTATACATAATATAGCTTCTTTCTAGTGAGTTTTCACTTTCCTGTGGTCAAAATATATGCTAAGTAATTTATTTCTTACTTTGAAATCTGAACTTAGGTTGAAAAAGACTATCTCATCAATTTGTTAAATCATTTAAGACCTATATAATATTTTAATTTGAATCCTCCTTGGAAGGGCTACATACAAATAAGAATAACATCTACATATTGTAAAATTGTTCTATTTTTAGTTAGTTGAAGTTCTCTGAGCTCCTTTGCAAAAGTATTACCGAACAAATGAGGACTATCTTTTAAGATTTGAGAGAGGACGGAGAATTATAGTCCACTCAAAAGCAAGCAAAAACCGAGATTCTGGCTCTAATGGGGTGGAAATTAAAAAAAATTAGGTCTAGGACTGTATGAAGTCCCTTCAGGTACTTGTATATACATGGTAAAGGGATTTGTCACAATAAGATGGATTGGGATGACTGTCTTATTAATAGCACTGAGGTCCTGAATCATCCCATGTTTCTTATTTGGTCAAAACATGCAGGAAATAAGTATTACATAGATCTGACATAGAATGAATAGCATATGTTTGGGAAACTTATCAATCCATGGTTGAAGTCTCCACCTAGCCTCTGGTTTTATGAGATACTGATGACAATGAAGAAATTCAGTTTTATCTTTTAAGAAGATTCTGACAAGCACAACATATATAGTCCACCCAGATATTCCTAGAATCCATATTTGAGGATCAACTCAATCATTTATTTCACTAGGTAGATCTGAGGTCCACCTAGTACTTACCAATATGACAGATGACTTAGACTTACCTTGAGAGAAGCACCTTGGGGTGACAGCAAATCTCTCCCAAGCAAAGGAGTTGGTCATTTAGACATCACCAGAAACTGACAAGTGATAAGAATATGTACTGTTTCACACTAAGGGAAAGAAAATCCTTGGGAGTGAGGTTTACAATTTCCTCTGATAATAACACAACTTTTTGAGGTTTGAGGTCCTACATGGGGAATCAGTACAGTGATTTCTGATTATCAAATTAATACTCTTATATTGGTGATCATCCAAGAGTTTATAGGAGACACCTAGACTGAGGAAGACTCAGACCTCATCAGTCTTTACACAAGGCCATGAGCAGACTAAAAGTTCTTTCCTCCCAATGTAGGAGAGGACATTCCTCCTTTTAATGACTGTTTTTGTATTGGGTGGGCAGACTACAGAGGTCCTTCCCAGAGAGACACTTCTTTGTGCCAGAATCTTGGCTTTCCACACCTGGAATGCTCTCCTGTGGGCTTTTCAGACAGAAAAGAATGCCTTCTGTGCTGATTTTGAGGTCATCAAATGCAAGTTATGGTCATTGTCATTCTATGAGTCTGCTGTGTAGACTGCTTCCAATGCTGGGACATCCTTTCCTCTTTAACCCTATCTATAGTTTTACTAAACCCTTGAAATGCTTTTCTTAACATCTGGTCCTTGGGGATTTAGAGTCCAAAGGCAAGCTGTTGAAACTATCTTCACAGTGAGTTCAAAGTAATGAATGCAGAATAGTGCAGCTGAAATTTCTCTGTAGAAATTGAGTTAAAAGAAAGTAGATGTACCTCTATTTGAGCCCAGTTATGCTTAGAAATATGACTTGAATTCCTTGTATTAAATGTAATTTGGCACTTTAAAATCTCTTTTATTTTAACCCAAGTTGGAGTTCCCTGTTTTAGTCAGCCTTCATTAAAAGGCTCCCCTGTAAGTTTACCTAGGGCTTACCCACTCCATATATATACATAACCAATGCACCTAGGGTAAGCTTGCCACTAGGGTGTACACTGTAATCATGAAGGTGTCAGTCAAGTGGATGCAAATATATGTATGACTGAGGCATTTCCACAGTGCCCTAAATGAAATTTGGAGGAAGTTATCACCTCCACTAGAGATTGGCCTCCAGGAGCCACCACCTCATGCTGAGAGACAAAGCACCTGGGAGCTAAATAAACCCAGTGCATGGATGAAGACCAGCCAGCAGGGTTCTGATGAACCATGGGGTTCCTGCACTGGGGATATTCTCAGGAAGAATGTACTGCCATGCCTGGGAGTTGTGACCCTAGGAGACACCTCCATTAATAAGGTTCTGGTGAACCAGAGGAGGCATTGACACCCCACACCTCCAGACTGCTATCGTCATCCATACACCTTCAGATGTTGCAGCTGAAAAGCTCCTTTATTGCATATGCCAGCTCATCGGGCATGTGGTATGTGACATGCTATGGTGTCCAACGTATTGCGGTGGGTTTATATTGCCCATCTTCTAGTGAAACAGAAGTCCCACTGGGGACCACCAAATTGGAGGCAGAGCTCCCACTGTGGCCCACCATGTTGAACATGGAACTATCACCCTCTGCAGTCACATGTGGAACTTCAGCTATGTTTGGAGGTTTCTCTTCATGATGCTTGGTGTGGTTAGTACCCAACCTGTTGAACTACTTTTCCTGCCAGGTGGAGAGGAGAAATCAGTAGGATGTGAAACTGGTGGCCACAAAGAGTCCATCCACACAAGAAGAATGCTGTGTGCTGACTTGTCCAGCAGTTGGAATTAATTTTAAAAACATGTTATAGACAAACTTGAAATATTTATAAATTTTAGGCAGATGGATATGAATTTGCCCATACTCTTCCTGTTTCAGTATCCAAATCCCAATAACACAATCAGTTTCTACTTGGCATTCCTGCCCTGCAGTTACCAACATTAGGAACAGCAGTATCCATATTTGCATTTTAACAAACATGCTGGAACTTCCAAGATCAGTGAGACTGGAGGAGAGAGAAGGTGAATTTTTAGGATTTAGAATTACTTACTGCTGGGACAGACATCCAATTCCACTTACCACTGTTCCCCTGGGGTTTCAATGTTTGACTTTCTCAGACTCCTGGCTGCTGTTTGCCAATATGAAGAGAGGATAGTGGAGTCAATTTTTATTCTAGGTTCTTCCCTTCTACTTAGAGAAGCATTCTAATACAGACACATATATGGTGCACAAACAATGAAGTTTATTTAAAAAGTGTGGATGCACCCACGTATGAGGGGGGTATAGGTGAGGAGTGGAGTGGACCAGAAGGAGAAAAGGGGTGGGTGAGGAGAAATAAGGGAGACAGCACCTCAGTGACTCCAACACTCATGATTTCCGGAGTTTTCCCATTGTTTTCTTTTCTAAAGTCAGAATAAGAGTGACTATTCACATGTCACATCCCCTCCTAGGTCCCAGGTTAGAGAAAGTACATCCCAGGAAGGAGTAGCTTCTTTGATAAGTGGGCAAGTAAAATGACATGGGGTGAGTGCTTGTGGCTAGTGACCTCCAGTTCCAAGGTCCTTGGCTATTTATTCCATATCAGAATCACAAAAGGACTTTCAAGCATATTTTTTTTTTATTTTTATTTTTTGACAGGCAGAGTGGATAGTGAGAGAGAGAGAGACAGAGAGAAAGGTCTTCCTTTTTCCGTTGGGTCACCCCCCAAGTTGCCGCTATGGCAGATGCATTTTGGCCAGCATGCTGCGCCAATCCGAAGTCAGGAGCCAGGGCCAGGTGTTTCTTTCTGGTTTCCCCATGTGGGTGCGGGGGCCTAAGCACTTGGGCCATCCTCCACTGCTCTCCCAGGACACAGCAGAGAGCTGGACTGGAAGAGGAGCAACCAGGACAGAATCTGTTGCCCCAACTGGGACTCGAACCTGGTGTGCTGGCGCCGCTAGGGGGAGGATTAGCCTAGTGAGCTGTGGCACTGGCCCAATTGCCCCTGTGCTTTTTTTTTTTTTTTAACTCTTACTCTGTTTTAACTAATTTGTAATATTGCAAACCAGTGAATTCCAAGCTTACATACTTCCAGTTCCATCACAAGAGAGGATGAGTTCCTTTTCCTTTAATTTAAATTTGAGAATACTGGATCAAAATATTGACCTGCTCCAATCAGATCATATGAATACTTATTTGTCCAGAGATAGAATGTAAACTGTTAGAATTAGGAAAGATATGATTCTCCCAGGAGCAGATTTTGTGAGTGGAAATATGGAGGAATTTCAACAAAATAGATGCCTATTAAAATGATAGAATGGGTTTTAAAATTGGTCTAACTCTAAGGTCTGTGTCTTTATTGACAATGGACAAAAATAAACAGCACTTTACCATTGATTAAAACTCCAAATCCATCAATAGTATTAGTATTATTATTTAAGTCAATGAGAAGAAGAAAATATGAAACCTCAAGACAAAACTCATGCTAACCAATATAACAGTAATAAAATGCTTCTTAATTTCATTTACATATTAAAGTGTTAAAGCATAGTGATAATCTATTTACTTAAATAATGATAAAAACACTTTTTTAAATGTTCAACTAATAGCAGTAATATTTCATTAAACATACCTTTTACAAAGTTCCTCTCATGTACATCCTGTAAGAAATTAGATCATTTGGCTCTTAAGAAGAGAATAATTGGAATATTTTCTCACAAGAGGGTATGATAACATTGAAGAATATTTTGCATTTCTCTAAGTGGGAATAAACCAATTACATACAGAGATAATTGGGAACTTTCACTGTTGTTGCTGAACTTGATTTCCTACCTCTATAAAACTAATATTGTTAGATTCTAATATCAGAATCTTAGTGATTCAGTCATGCAATATAGTTAAAATGTTTGTTCTCTACAGAGATATTAAAATCCTTTTCTCTGTTACTGACAACTCATTTTCACTTAGTTCTCCAAATCTTCACTAATTTCACTTGACTTACTGTTATTTTTCTTAAGTTAGTCATTGTTATTTCTGATTTAAAAACTCTTAGATTGAAAATATGTGCTTTGGAAACCCAAACAAATATAATATTTTAAACAATCATGAATCTGTATCTATAGCAAGTTTTAAATTCTGTTTATTCACACTCATAACTTATATTAAATATAATATTATAAGATGGTGCAAGTGGTTGGACTCTGTGTTAGGAAACTGGAGCAGTTTTATCTATGGCACAATCTACACCCTGATTTACTTCCTGGGCTCTAGCCCCCCTGCTGCCATTGCTGGAAGCCAGGTGGCCACAAGGCCCAACCACTGTTGTCAAGCTCCACCCTCATCCTAGTGGGATTCGCTGATCCAGCTTCCCTGCCCACCCTCCAGCAACGTTTTAAAAGGGCCTGTACCTGAACACTTGGCTCTCTCTTGGCTCTTCTCCTCTCTTGGCTCCTCTGCTCTCCTCTCCCCCTCTTGTCTCTCTCTTCTCTCCTCGCTAGCTCTTCTCTCTGTCTCTCTCTCTTATGCTCTCCTTCTCTCTCTTTTCCCTCTTTGCCCCTTCCCTCCAGCCGGCTGGGTTTTCCCCAATGAAACCTTTACCTTACTCCGGTGCTTGGTGTGCTTGTGACGGCTAACACCCTGCTACTCATATGGGAGACTCAAATGAAGCTCTTGACTCTAGACTTTGTCCTGGCCTAGTCTTGGTTGTTATGGCCATCTGGGGGAGTGAACTGGAGAATGAAAAATGTCCTTCTATCTCTGCCTCTCTCTGTAACTCTTTTAAATAAATCAATAAATCTATCATATATATGTAATATCTTTCTAAAAAGCTTAAACTTAATGTATTTGAAAATATCAACATAGTAACACTTATTTTCTCCTTAAATATTTCCTGCCATAGTCATTACTCCATTAATTTGAAGAAATATTTAAAGAGGAACGAGAAACTATTGCATAATCTCTTATATTGTTTCTAACCTGCTGTATTTTGCAATCTCAGGTTAGCAGAGTATAGTTGTTAATAATTGAGTATGTTTCACGTTGATTTTCACCCACTCCTTTAGTAAATTAGACACATGCATAAGAGAGAAGAGGTATATGAACTGATAAATAGTTACGTCCAATCCTGTTGGAATGAGAAAAGGGGAGTTCCTTTAAGAGTGGGCAAGTTGCTTGCTTCTCCCCAGAAGCTGCCTTTTTAGTAAGACAAAAGTACTAATCCCACTCTTCAGAGTTTCTAGTTTTATCATAAAAATAAAAGGATTTACCTATCCCACCCTTCTGCTGGCTTTTTGTTTAATCATGAGTAGGCTAAACAGGGTTACAATTTTGGCCCCTGATGGGTTTTGTCCCCACCCTCTGATTAATTGCTAGTTGTTATTCTGTTACTCAGCTCCCTGCCCCCAACCCCACATTGTGCTTACCAACTGAACTTTGACAAGTTTCTCAGGTCTTCCTCTCTGATGCTGTGTCAGGAGGCTTGTTTTTCTTTTTCTTTTTTAAAGATTTTATTTATTTTTTGACAGGTAGAGTTAGTGAGAGAGAGAGAGAGAAAGAGAGACAGAGAGAGAGAGAGAAAGGTCTTCCTTTTGTTGGTCCACTCCCCAAATAGCCGCAATGGCCAGAGCTGCGCCTATCCGAAGCCGGGAGCCAGGAGGTTCTTCTGGGTCTCCCACGTGGGTGCAGGAGCCCAAGGACTTGGGCCATCTTCTACTGCTTTCCCAGGACATAGCAGAGAGCTGGACAGGAAGAGGAGCAGCCAGGACTAGAACCCAGTGCCCAAATGGGGTGCCGGTGTCACAGGCGGAGGATTAACCTAGTGTGCCAGGGCGCCAGCCCCAGGAGGTTTCTGCCTTAAACAAACCTTGCTTTGCTCACTATCCTGTCTGCATGCAAATTCTATGTGAGACAAGAACAATTTCACCTTCTTGGTTGCCATTTCCCCATAATGTACACAATTAAGGTAACAGACTCAATACAAGTTCCAGAAAAGCAGTTCCCAAGCCATCCATCTTCATATATATATGATCCTGTGGGTACTTACCACACAATGGAGGTTCATAAACATTAAGTCAACTGATTTAAATATGATACCAATTTTATTAAATATTTACTTAGATAAAGAGACTATATGCATTCATAATAATACCATAATTAATTACTTTTGCTTATTAGAATTTCCCTGAAGCATAACATGGGTTATGGATATAACACTCAAAGAAAAAAAGTAAATAATAATTAAGAAAACATGACAGAGCATTGCATGAGTACGTTTGTCATAATCATTAGGCACTTTACATACTAATATATTGTTTTTCTTTGGAAGATATTGTACCAGCAACCTAGGTCAGACTAGGGCAGAGAGTTTTGAAGAATTATGTTTTGTATATGTAATATAAATTTAAGGATCATAGACTATAAACCAAGTGAGCTTTGTACAACATTCACATTTAAAAAGGGCATTTTTGTGTCTTCATTATCATATATTCATGACAAGTAAGAAAAAATGTTACATAATTTCTTTATAAAATAATACTATTAAATAATTTCTTACTAATGTGTACCCTAGGACGAGCCCCTTTGTTCTCTCTACTTTTTCCCACTAGTGTTCTAACTGACTTCCTTCACCACCAACCACAATAGTTCAGAATATAAGGACTGTATTCACTAATATTTACAGGCAAGGAACTCAGGAAATCAGGAAGAAGAATCAACTGTGCCGTAGAGAAAAAAGCATCTGATCTTCATTTATAAACTCTCCAGGTCCTAGTAAATACTTGATATACTATAAAAACTTGGTCACTCTAACAGCCATACAGCTTAATGATTATTTATTGATCAATATTTCCTTGGTGATTACTATGTTGAAACTGCTTCACCTAAGGGAAATAGTAACTGTAACAAAGATTGAAGCTCTCAAATAACTGAAGATGACTCCGTAAAATGATGCTGCTAAACAGGCTTGTCTCAGCGAGGAACACAGACAGCCACCAGAAACTGGAAGAAGCAATAAGCCAAATTTCCCATACAGCCTGAGAGCAAGAAAGGTTCTTCCTCATTGATTCCACAATCTGTCTTCCATAACAATGAGACAACATCTTTTTTTCCATTTGAAGTCACTGGGTTTATTGGAACTTATTTCAGAGAATTTGCTCAGAGAAACTAAGTCAGAAAAATGAAACATTCAGACACAATTCCTCACACATACTGTAAACATAGCACCAACATAATGAAAATGAATCTCCAACTGGAGTGGATGGACAAACTGACAGCTCTGTCTTTCTGATAAATAAGTAGGAGGAAGGAAATCAGGGGAAAAGCATAAGGAAAAGGGAATTTCAACTGTCCTGAGTTGCTTAAAATACAATTTATTCCAACAGTACACAAAAGAAGTTTTGGCTAACAAATATGGAAATGGCATAAAAATATGGCCCGAGATTTGCAGATGAAGGCAAATGCAGAGGCACAGAGTGACACAGAAAGGCAGCACACACTCAAAAGTAACACTAGCATTCTGCCTGGCCAAAGCCGTGGAGGATAAACTGTTGGAGGTAGAATACAGATTGAGTACAGAAGCATAGTATGGGCATTGCAAAGAGAAAATTGCACAAGGGAAATACGCAGTGAGCTCAGAGAAGAGAAGCTCACAGTTATCAATAATTTGACAAAACAATGGAGGAGAGAGTTCTTTAAAAAAAAAAAAAAAAAGATTTGGAGCTAGCATTGTGATGAAGAAGATTAAGCCTCTTCCTGCAGTGCCAGAATCCCATATAGGCACTGGTTTGAGTCTTGGCTGCTCCACTTTGGATCCAGCTCCTTACATCTGGCCTGGGAAAGCAGCGGAACATGGTCCAAGTGCTTGGGCCCCTGCATCTATGTGGGAGATCTGGAAGATGCACCTGGCTCCTGGCTTCAGATCAGTCCAGCTCCAGCCATTGTGGCCTTTTGGGGAGTGAATAAATGGATGGAACACCTCTCTCTGTATCTCTCTGTCTCTGTAACTCTGCCTCTCAAATAAAGAAATCTAAAAAAATAGAAAAAAAATTATTTATATGTATATTTACATACAACAAGAATACTCCATTCAGCAAACAATGTAAAACCTAAAGCTTAAATAAACACAATACTAGAATCCTTGGTTACAGGAAATACTAAAAGATTTTCTTTAGTTTCAAAATAAATGACTGCAGAGAGTAATTCAATTATACCCACACAGACTTATGATTTGAACAGTAGGTGTCCTGACTCAAGCATCTAGTCAAACCACATATTTTATGTTAATGATAAATGGATGAATGTTAGTGATTGATGGATTAGAGTGGAAACTTAACCCAATGATGGTATCTGAAGATAGGGCTTTTGGGCTGTCATTGGATGGGATCTGGTTGCTAAGGTAGAGCCAGCCCATGATTTAACCATAGCTTGGTACAGTCATTTAGAAGGTAGATGCATTCTGTGTCACTATACTTTCTGGCTGACCATGTGATCAGACTTCTATATAGAGTTCATATTGCCAGGTTCCACCAGATGTCAGACTAACAGGGCTGCACAAACTATTACTGTGAACCTCCCAACTATAAACTCCATTTCTAAAAAGTTCTTCTAGGTATTTTTTATAATAATACTAATATAATAATAATAAACAAATACACATACACAATCAAAAAACCCACAAGTGTCCCAAAAGTAAAAGTAACTTTCAGTATAATATTTCTTAACATCCAAAAGTAGATTTACAAAAGGTAGTATTCAAGCCTATAGAAATGCAATATATTTGGCAATAATAGCATGAAAGATTCAGATGGAAACAAGGTTGTATTGGATTAAGGGGCCACTTAATCCAATCAGTTATTGAGTAAAGGGTCTCTCCAAAGAGAATTAACTTAGCAGAGGCTGAGGCTAGAGAAGGGGAAGAACACAGAATAAATACGACAAGCTCTTGGCACAATTTTAATGCAACTTCTACCCAGCCCAGCTGTAAGGGGTAGAACTGAGGGGCTCCCAGAAGAAACAGAGATGCTTCTCAATCACAAGGGGTCTGCAAGTTTAACTACCGACCTTCCTCCTCACCTCAAGCTTGGAGAAAAAAACAAATATTTACTTTTTAATTATTTAGAGCTTTGGACACATTAAATATTTAACATTCTTTAGTTTCCATTTTCTGAAGCTTTGGCTTAGAATTGTATTCATTTATGTTATGTTGAAAAATGTTTGAGTGTCCCTTAATCAGTAGTAGCAAATGAAAATATAAACCTTGTTCTTCCTTCTCTTCCACACAGGAAAAGTGAATGAATGGTAATTACTCTGTATACTCAATGGAAGAGCACTGCAAATCATTCCATCTCCACATCTTGAGAGGAGGGAGTGAACTAGTCTTCAATCTTATCTTCACAAATATCTCCATTAACATCCACAGCATGAAACAATCGATTGAAATACAGGGAATCAGGATCAGTTAAGTGTTTGTAAGGGTTTGCTCTAGAGAGAAAACCCATGTGAAGCCAGCACAAATACTACATTCAGCCAGTACATGTCATCTTGCTACAGTTGTCTAATTTCTGTATGGGGGTCCCACAATAAGGGCAGCTCTAGGAGTTCTTTTCCAGCCACTCCTTACTCTCCATCTCTTCCAGTGACTTCTGAATCACCCTCTTGCCATACCTCTTATTGGCCTCATCTGCTTGCAGGTACTCGTACTGTAAGTCTATGAGTTTCTCTGAAGTCACCTTACACAGAGGGACCCCGTGGTAGGTCAATCTGTGCAAGATACAGAAGGGAAAATGGCAGCTGGGCAGATGCCCATGGTGCAGCCCAGCTCCTGCATCACAGGCAGCTGGCAGCATGGACAGGGACAATACACCACATCTGCCATCAGGTCCAAGGAGGACAGCAGGAGAAAGTGGCCATAGTGGGCAAATAACTGCTTCCACTAGCTCTTTGACCTGACCAGGAGTAGCCACTGAAGGGCACTTTGGTTCTGGACAATTGAGGCACTGAACTTGGCCATCTTTGATCTGGATTTCAAAGTCATCCTTCAGAAAAGCTCTGCAGTACACATGCCTGCACTCTAAGAAGTACATGTGTTCACTCCCTACACAGCTTCTCACAGAAACAGATATTGCACAGAAATAATTTACTGTTAAAGCATTTTTTCTGCTGAGCTTGATCAAGGTCCAAGATTTCCTGGATCAGACTTGACAATGATTCCACATCTTGTACAGCTCTCTCACATACGGCTTCCTCTTTGTCTATGTCAGATCCAGTAGCTCCTCCAAACTCTGGCTGTTTGTTGGAAGAGGCCTGGGCAGTTCTCTGCACTTTTTTCTGAGATCCCATCTTGATCTCAAAAGGAGAAATAATATTCAGGTATGTGAGGGACTCCTCCTTAAGAAACTGCATCCAGGCAAACAAGACCACACTGCCTAGGTGTTCCACAGGTTGTCTAATTGCTGGTGAGAGCCACTTGCCACTAAGTGTGAATGAAGGTGGGGAGGAGGATGGACAATCTGGTGGCAGCTCAAAGTTCAGCACAAGTGGAAGCAGGAAGCAAACAGTAGATTCAAAGCTGCTATTCTGCAGACACTCATTGGAATTGCTGCCCGCAAATATCTTGAAATTTTGTGGCAAATTCAAGTAGATCCTGGCTTCTCTGCCTTGGACAGATATGGTTTTTTTTCTGAATTCATCTCCATGATAAATGCTCACCAGGGCCAGCAGTTCATCATCCTGAGCTTCTCAGTCTTCTGACGACATCTAATTTTCTGTTTATGACAACAGAAGTAAAAGACATGAACACTGCAGTCTGGATTTCAGTTCAGTTTGGAATTTGTGTTAGTCCCTTTTATTCTTCAGCCAGTGGAGCTGAGAGTGCTGGAGCTGGCTAGGAGGCAGGAATCTGGACTCATACTAGTTAAGACTGTGGAAACTCTGCCACCTTCTGGCTGCCCCGCCATGCCGAAGAATATTCTTTTCAACTAATGATGCATAACAACAAGACATTTACAAGCAAAAGATTAATTTTGGAATCATACCTTATACTAATCATAGAAGTTAACTCAAAAGTGGTCGTCAGAGAGATCCAAGATGACAAAAGTCATGCTGATTTTGACCATGGGAAGACAGCAGAAGAAAATCTGAGAAACTACATTCAAAGAGGAGAGGCGGAGAGAAATTTTCAGCGAAAATTCTACAGAAAGAAGGGAGAGGGGCTGGCATTGTGGTGTAGTGGATTAAGCCACCCATGAAACATGGGTTTGAAACCTAGCAGCTTCACTTCTGATCCAGCTCCCTGCTAATGACCAGGGAAAGCAGCGGAAGGTGGCTCAAATTTTTGGACCCCACACCCATGTGGAAGTCCTGGCAGAAACTCTTGGCTCCTGGCTTTGACCTGGCACAGCCCTGGCTGTTGTGGCTATTTTGGGGAATGAACCAGCAGATGGAAGATTTCTCTTTCTCTGTCTCTCCCTCTCTCACTTTCTCTGTTCCTCTTTCAAAGACACATACATACAAAATATCTTAATTTCTTTTTTTGAAAAAGGTGCTGTGGAGCAGTGTGGACAGCACAGCATGCAACATGAATGGGTACACCACTAGCAACAGCCAGACACCGGAGATGGCACCATCTTCTTGGAGCTAGATGAGAGGAGTCTGTGGCAGACATGTCACCAATGATATTGCCTGAGGGACAACTTTGTGGATACGCTGAATTTTGATTCTGGCCTGGCGTGCAGGGGACAGGGTACCCACCAATCCCCATCAAGGAAGAACACAGTACTTTCTTTCCCTCCCGTCACAATGTATCAAGCAAACAGCAGGGAGGAGGAACTCTCTGAATAAGGCAACAAGAGGCTGCTGCAGTTTGCACGCCCACACCACTGGGGTGTTTATCGGAGAGATACATCTGTGGTTGCCACTGACTTTGAGTCTGGCCTGAGGGGTTGGCAGGGGGCTGAGTGCCCACATAGGGCAGTGAGGTGCTCCCCTCCCTTCATGTGCCATGAGCACACAGACACAAGTAGCCAAGGCAGAGCACTACCAGCTGGATCTGGAAATGCCTTAGCTTTCTCCAGGGATGGGTCAAGCTTGTGGGGCTGAGAGTGGATCCCCTGTTCCCTGTGATTGTAGGAGGCATGTGCTCTGTCTGTGACTGTGGGAATTCTGTGACTGTACCACAGGGCATGGATGTAGCTGGGTCTCTGGGTAATCACTGTGTCCAACTTTAGAGGCTGAGAGTTCCCAGGTTCCATCATTGCAAAGGGGACTGTGCTCACACTGAGGACTGCAGTGATCTCTTGAGTGGTTCACATACCTGTGTGAGAGAGGAGTGTATCTACTGTGGGCTCACCCTGGGCATTGATAACCTTGGCCGAGAGGGGGTAAGGCTGATATCACACCAGCCAACATAATCATACCCTCCCTCTTCTGACAATAGAGGAAGTGTACAAATACAAAATTGGGTGTCACTCTGGACTCTTGACCCACTCTCAAGCACTGACCAGAGCTCTTTAGCCTCAGCCAACACTGGATATCCACTGAAGGACATTCCTCTGAGCCACAGAAGCATATATCAATGATAAAAGACATCAGAGGACAAAACCAACAAGTACTTACCAGAAATGCCTAAAAATAAACAGAAATAGAAGAAACATGAACAAGGAAGACAGTCAGACTCCCCCAAAGGAACACAGCAATACTACAACATCTTATTGTAAAGAGGACAAGGTTGATGAAGTGCTTGAAAAGGAATTCAAAGCAATGAAAATAAGATTACTCAAAGACACAGAGCAGCAAATATGTGAGTTAAAGAATTCCATACACAATATGGTTGAACAATTTTGCTAGGAGATAGATATATTGAAGGGAAATGAAACTGAAATGCTAGAAATGAAGAATTCAATATGTTAATAAAATACAATGGAAAGCCTTAACAACAGACTTGGTGAGGTGGAGGAAAGAATGCATGAACTAGAAAACAAATATTTGGAAATATCTCAGTCAGACAAAAACTAAGAAAGGAAGAAAAAATTAGAAAAACTGAAAAAGGTGTTTCATACGTGATACTATCAAATGACCTAACATGCATGTGCTAAAAATTCCTGAACATGTGGGAAAAGGAGAATGAAATAAAAGCCTATTCAGCAAAATAATAGAAGAAAACCCCTAACTTGGGAAATATAATGACATTCTAGTACAAGAAGCACATATAGCAGCATCTTACAGGCAAGATCAGAATATATCTACACCATGATACATTATAGTTCAAATTTCAACATTTAAAGAAAATATTCTAACATCAGCACAATGGAAATGTCAGATTATGCTCATAGGATCTCCAATATGACTGACAACTGTTTTCTCATAAGCTAGGAGAGAATGGAAAGACTTAGTCCAAGTCCTAAAAATAAAACAAAAAGCAAAAAAAAAAAAAACAAAAAAAGCTCTCAACAATACCATGGCTGAGAAAGAATTTGGAAGATCAGTATTATTTACAATTGCTGAAAATGTAAATATCTTGTAATAAATTGAACCAAAGAAGTTAAATATTTCTTCAGAGAAAAATACAAAACATTAATTAAAGAAGTAGAAGAATACACACTAAAAAAGAATAATCTTTGTATTCATGCTTGGAAAAATTAATGTCCTCAAAATGTTCATATCACCCAGGTATTTACAGGTTGAGCACATCACAACCAAAGTACAAATTTCTTTTAAGAATCATTAACAAAGCATTATATTACCATCACTTTTATTTTTGACAGGAAGAGTTACAGAGTGTGAGAGAGAGAGAGAGACAGAGAGAAAGTCTTCCTTTTCCATTAGTTCACCCCTGAAATGGCCGCTATGGCTGGAGTGCTGTAGCTGGCATGCTGCGCAGATTCGAAGCCAGGAGCCAGGTGCTTCTCCTGGTCTCCCATGCAGGTGCAGGGCCCAAGGACTTGGGCCATCCTCCACTGCCTTCCCAGGCCACAGCAGAGAGCTGGACTGGAAGAGGAACAACCGAGACAGAATCCGGCACCCCAAATGGGACTAGAACCCGGTGTGCCGAAGCCACAGGCAGAGGATTAGCCAAGTGAGCTGCAGAGTCAGCACCATCACTTTTAAATACATATATTAAAATGATTATTTAAATTAAAATTTGCACATACAAAAATTTTCTCATTTTAATCATTTCAATATTTTTAACAATTCACAGCAAGTTAACTTTTTCAATGTTATGGTGGCTGAATATATTAAAGCCTGATTAGTAACAGAATTCTATAACAAATTCTATAAAAGCTTCTTGAAGAAGTCCCATATTCCATTTGTTTTTATTTTGTCTGTCTTCTTAAAAATTTCAGTTAATCTAACATTTACCTTAAAAATCCTCTGCACATGTAATTGATTCTATATTTATATAGTCCAAAAAAAGTGAAGTTAATTTATAGTTTTTAAAATTTACATTTTTTTTTTACTTTTAAAACCTCTGCTTATAGTCTTTTTTGTATGTAGAAACCAGTGTGTTAATTACAGAGTTCAACCAATAGTATTAAGTAGAACAAACAAAAATACTAAAAGGGATAAAGTATTAACTTGTACATCAACAGTCAGGACAAGGGCTGATCCAGTCACTGTTCCTCATAGTGTCCATTTCACTTCAACAGGTTTCCTTTTTGGTGCTCGGTTAGTTGTCACCGGACAGGGGGAACATATGATATTTGTCCCTTTGGGACTGGCTTATTTCACTCAGCATGATGTTTTTCCAGATTCCTCCATTTTGTTACAAATGACCGGATTTCATTGTTGTTGTTTTTTTTTTTTTTTAACTGCTGTATAGTATTCTATTTAGTACATTCCCCATAATTTCTTTATCCAGTCTACTGCTGAGGGGCATTTGGGTTGATTCCAGGTCTTAGCTATTGTGAATTGAAAATAAGAGAATTGAAAATGAATCTTGATGTGAATGGAATAGGAGAGGGAGCGGGAGATGGGAGGGTTGCGTGTGGGAGGGAAGTTATGCGGGGGAAAAGGCCACTGTAATCTAAAAGCTGTACTTTGGAAATTTATATTTATTTAAAAAAATTTAAAAAAAAGAAACCAGTAAAATTAACATTACATGAACATTATGTACACTAATTATTGATTTATAAGAACATTCCCATATTTAATGGAGGACATATAAAAATGTATGCTCGTATACATAAAACTGTTATATTTATTAAGGCAACATTTTTGCTGTCTTGATTACGTTTCAATATATTCCCTAAGTATTTTAATGTCATTATTCCATGTTTTAGCACTACAATCAAGTTGTTATTTTGTTGTACATATGACAATATTTAATCTGCTCAATTATGTGAATTTAAAGTAGTTTGTATAATAATATTTGAATCTGAATATAATCTGTGCTTTTTTTGAAACTGTGAGAAGAAATCCAGTAACCTTTGCAATTGTAACTCAACTATATTTTTAGTCTCTGGAGTAGAAAAGTTACTTCTACTGTAAAGTAGCCAGTGTTTTAAATTTGTTTTTACTGCTTTCAAATCCTCAAAACCAATTAGCACATTTTATGACTCTATTTGGATAATCTCCAAATTTACATCCATGCCACTATACTTCATAATTACTTTATTTAAAGAGGCTTCATCAGACCCTTGCTGCTTAGGGTTGGTCTGCTATCAACTTCTGGAATTACTACGAATATTAAGCAGATGTCAGCACTACAGATTTTAATTAGTTGCAAAGTATTTGTATCATTTCCTATATTTCCAAGGACCATAGTCATTCATTTCCAGACCTGCAGGTCACCATTCATATCAGACAGAAAACACCCTCGGGAAAGTGGCATCCAAGGCCAAGCATATGTTACCCCTGTGCACTCAGAGTAATAACTAGGCAATAAACATGAATACAGAAAAAGAAACAGGAAAGAGGGAAATAACATCTGTAAATTATCACATTCTCACCTTACTTCCAGTGAAGAAAATTTAAACTATCCTGGAATTCTCAAATATTGTCTCTCATGTGACACTCAGATATCCCAGGTGAAGAGGGTTTGCTGAAGAGATATGTCAGTAGCTAAGATAGCCAAAGTGCAGTTTTGCTTCAGAAGAAAACACAGGAAATTGCCTGAAAAAGTGGGTCATTAATTTGGCATCCATATGATAGAGACTAGAGGAAAAGTTAAAGATGATCCTCATATTTAAAACTCAAGATGATAAAATATTCAGGCAGAGCCATTTTGTATAATGGTGACGCAAACAGGCTTCCCAGTCAGATGGACCTGAGTTGCATATCCGCACCCCCTTCAAGTCTTTTTGTCCTGTGGTAGCTATGGAAACACAGAAAAGTCTACTAATGCAGCAGGGTTTCCTTAATATACTTAGATTAATTTATTTAAAATATAATTTATTCAAAAATTATGGACTATAGATTGCACAAACTAGGAACCAGTTGGAATAAAAGAGTTGGTTAAGAATTTGATATACTTGTTTATATAATTAAAAATCTACAAAAATTTTAGTATAGTTCTTGGCAAAGAATAAACACTCAAAATTAGAGGATATTTTATATTATTATTTTTCTCATTGTTAGCATTATTAAAGATCTATTTGATTATTTACCAAAAATATTCATTAAGAGTATCTAGTTGGCTGGAATTCAGAATTCTTATTGTTGTCTGCTATAAATATAAAGAAAAATCACCAACCATTAATAATTTGATAGAACTTTTTAAAAAAAATATTTAGTTATTCATTTTAAAGGCAGAGTTACAAAAAGGGAAAGGCAGAGACAAAGAAGGAGAGAGAGAGAGAGAGAGAGAGAGAGAGAGATTTTCCATCTGTTGTTTCATTCCCCAAATGGCTGAAATGGTCAGTGTAAGGCCAGACGGAAGCCAGGGGTTTCATCTGGGTCTCCCATATGGGTGCAGGTGCCCAAGGACTTGGGCCATATTCCACTGCTTTTTCAGGTGCATTAGCAGGGAGCTGGATTGGAAGTGGAGCAACCAGTACTGGAACTGGTGCCATATGGGATGCCGGCACTGCATGTGGTGGATTCACCTGCTGCAACACAGTGTAAACCCCTAGAACTTCTTTTGAAATATGTTTGTTTTCCTTTTCAGTAACGTGCTACATTTCTCATGCATGAGGATGTAAATTAAAAAAATTTAGTTGAAAGGGTATGACTGGTCTTGTTCACTGCCTAACACTCTAGAAAGTATAATTTTCTGGCTGGCGCCGTGGCTCAACAGGCTAATCCTCTGCCTTGCGGCGCTGGCACACCGGGTGCTAGTCCAGGTCGGGGCGCCGGATTCTGTCCCGGTTGCCCCTCTTCCAGGCCAGCTCTCTGCTGTGGCCCGGGAGTGCAGTGGAGGATGGCCCAGGTGCTTGGGCCCTGCACCCCATGGGAGACCAGGAAAAGCACCTGGTACCTGGCTCCTGCCATCGGATGAGCGCAGTGCGCCGCCGCAGTGCGCCGACCACGGTGGCCATTGGAGGGTGAACTAACGGCAAAGGAAGACCTTTCTCTCTGTCTCTCTCTCTCACTGTCCACTCTGCCTGTCAAAAATAAAAAATAAAAAAAAAAGAAAGTATAATTTTCTTCTCAGGATTACTGACCCTCTTTATTCCTTAGTTGCAAATATTTATGTTGATTTTTAAGTTTCATGTTTATTATTTTATCCTAACATATCCTATGTGTTATCAGTCACATACAGAGCACTTGTCAAGCACTGCATCATCTCCTTCTGCCTACTGCTTACCCAAGTGTCTACATTGACCAAGAGAGGTCATTCGTGCAAGTTTACTAGAAACAAATTTTCTCTCTTGACAAGAGAATAGAAGGCAGCTGAAAGAGCCTATTCCATCTTCTAGTCCACTTGTACATACACAATCTCTCCAGGAGTCAGACAACCTCAAGAGTTTTTGTTTTTACAAAATATAGATGTTGTCTTAAAATGTTAACAGATAAGATAAAGCCTGTCTCCCTGGTATCTTCAGCATTAACTTGGGTACCTATCCCAGGATGTAATTGGTTTATTACAGAAATAGAGGTCTCCAGCAAATGACCATGGATTTAACATGAATTATATAAAAAATGTTCAAAGAGAATCAAAAGTAAATGTTTTCGGGGCTGGCACTGTGGCGCAGCGGGTTAAAGCCCTGGCTTGAAGTGCCAGCATCCCATATGGGTGCCAGTTCTACTCCCGACTGCTCTCTTCGGATCCAGCTCTCTGCTGTAGCCTGGGAAAGCAGTAGAAGATGGCCTTGGGCCCCTGCACCCACGTGGGATGGGAGATCTGGAGGAAGCTCCTGGCTCCTGGCTTTGAATCAGTGCAGCTCCGGCTGTTGCGGTCATCTGGGGAGTGAACCAGCGGATGGAAGACCTCTCTCTCTGTCTCTACCTCTCTCTGTAACTGTCTTTCAAATAAATATAATAAATCTTTAAAAATAAAATGTAAATTTTTTCTATCTTCATAGTATACCTGTCCAGGAGACAGTTAATTTTTAGTTTTGGGGTAAGAGGGCAATAACTAGGGAGAGACAAAATACTTATGTGAAGAGAGAAAGCTCCTGGAAAGACAAGGCATGGGACCTGACAATCAACGTGACATAACACAAAAACCTAAGCTCAACATTAACTAAAAGGATAGGCCCTGGAACATGAATTGGAAAACTATATATACATGTGGAACCTGACACTGACACGTGGCTTTAATGGGAGATAGGAAGATAGAGCAAAATTAGATCAGGATGAACAGGTTTCTAAAATGGCCAAATGCAAATGCAAACCCTCCCATAGCCCCAAAGGGTCTAAAAGCACCAGATCACCTCCTTTTAACAATTTCTTATTCAGGAACAACCACCTCCTACCCCTGACCAGTACATGTGCATGTTCTCTCTCTCTCTCTCTCTCTCTCTCTCTCTCTCTCTCTCACACACACACACAAACACACACACACACACACACACACACACACACCAGCCATGAGGAGTCTTCTCTGCTTATTTAAAGAAAACTTGCTCACTCTCTGTTGTCTGTGTCTTTATTCTTCATTGAATAAGCTAACAAACCCAGGCAGCTGGGAACAATGGCCCACACTTCCATTAGGTCAGTTTGTGCCCTTTTGTGATTCTGTAAACCCAGTCGACATACTGAAATTATAAGAGAAAAAGTGCTACATTGATAAAATATATGTTTATTAATTGTATGATTGGGGCATTAGAGAGTGGTGTAACACATAAATCCTCCACTTGCAATGCTGGCATCCCATATGGGACCAGTTTGTGTACTGGCTGCTTCATTTCCTATCCAGCTCCCTGCTAATGTCCTGGAAAAGGAGCGGAAGACAACCCAAGTGCTTGGGACTCTGACACTCTCGTGGATTACCTGAAATAAGCTCATCGCTGCTGGCTTTATCCTTCCCAGCCCTGGCCTTTGTGGCCATCTGAGTAGTGATGGAAAATCTCTCTCACTCTCTCTCTCTCTCTCTCTATTTCAAGTAAATAAATAAATCTTATAAAAAATTGTACAGTATTTAAAGTTTACCATCTACCTTGTGAATATTCATTTTAGATATAGATATGTAATACAGTATGAATATTTGGATGATCTATTATATCAATATCAGCATTTTTATTAATCATCATATATATATAAGAAAAAGGAAAACATGTTACATATATGTATAGGCTTGTACATATATGTGCATTCACGTTTGTCAGATTTCTCATTTGAAAATATAGCTTCATCATAACAATAAACTTTATTGTGTTTAAAACGTTCAGTGTCTTTAATACTAAGAAAGAAGTCATCTTATTAATTTTAAAGAAGTGTTCACTCTTGATGCAGCAAAATTTCCTAGAAATATATCGCAGAACATCATTGCAATAGCAGAAAGAGAATATTTATAGAACTCTAGAGGCCTGAGTATTTGAATTTCTATCACTCCTTAGTTGAACTAGATTTGTGGAGAAATCTTTCCTTAAAAAAGAATGATAAAATAGTGTCATAATTTAGATTAAAGCCATATATCTGTTGTAATTCAAAACATATATCACATGATATATAAATGATTTATTATACTGTTAGAAACAGTTGACTACAAATTCTAATACAGGAAACAAAGTAAAAGCTAAAAGCAGATGCCAGAACAATAAAAGAAAGAAAACAAAAAAAACAACAAATAAAAAACTGCCGACTAACTTAGGCATGTCACGTTGAGATTTGTGGTGTTTCTTTCTGTGAGATCACATCCATATGGCTTTCATCATCAATTATAATTGGATGACATTAAGACACATTTTGTTTTTAAGCTTTGAAATAATTATTTTAACTTTTATTAAGTAATATATATACATGTTAAAAATGGTAAAGTAGTCCCTTTTATATGTCAAGACAAGCGTAATAAATGAATTGTAGACAATCTAAAAATGTTAGAATTTGTGGAGAATACACAAAAATTTTATTGAAAAACAATAAATATTTTTAAAGTATTTGTTTACTTGGAAAGTCTGAGTGACAGAAGAAGAGGGAGAAACAGAGAGAGAGACAAAGAGAGAGAGAGACAGAGAGATCTTCCATTCACTGATTCACTACCCAGATGGCTTTAACAGCCACTGCTTGGTCAGGACAAACCTAGGAGCTTAATCAAGGTCTCCCACATGGATGGCAAAGGCCCAAACTCATGGGCCAATTTCTACCTGCTTTCCCAAGCCATTAACAGGGAGCTGGATAAGAATTGAAGCAAGCAAGGCATGAAATGTTGCCCATATGGGATGGTAACATAGCCAGTGGCTTTACCTGCTATGCCACAATGCCAGCCCCTAAAGATATTTTTATAAATTGGGAAGGGAGCCCATGATCATGTCATAGATACTTAACATTATGAAAATGCTCTTCACATAATTAATTTATGAATTCAAAGCCCTGTCAATGCAAAAACTTCATCTTTGATAGAAATTTACATTTTTTAACTTTTATTTAATAAATATAAATTTCCAAAGTACAGCTTATAGATTACACTGGATTTTTCCCCCACATAACTTCCATCTCCCCCTCCCTCTCCCATTCCATTCACATCAAGATTCATTTTTGATTATCTTTGTATACAGAAGATCAATTTAATATATATTAAGTAAAGATTTCAACAGTTTGCATCCACACAGAAACACAAAGTGTAAAAATAATGTTTGAGTACTAGTTATAGCATTAATTCACATTGAACAACACATTAAGGACAGAAATTTTACATGAGGAGTAAGTGCACAGTGACTCCTGTTGTTGAGTTAACAAATTTACACTCTTGTTTGTGGTGTCAGTAATCTCCCCAGGCTCTAGTCAGGAGTTGCCAAGGCTATGGAAGCCATTTGAGTTTGCTGACTCAGATCTTATTCCGACAGGGTCATAGTCAAAGTGGAAGTTCTCTTCTCCGTTCAGATAAAGGTGTGTTCTTTGATGGCCTGTTCTTTCCATTGGGATCTAACTCGGAGAGATCTTTCATTTATGTCTTTTTTTTTTTTTGCCAGAGTGTCTTGGCTTTCCATGCCTAAAATACCCTCATGGGCTTTTCAGCCAGATCCTAATGCCTTAAGGGCTGATTCTGAGGCCAGAGGACATCTGTAGTTCTATGAGTCTTCTGTGTATCCCACTTCCCATGTTAGGTCATTCTCTCCCTTATTAATTCTATCAGTTAGTATTAGCAGGCACTAGTCTTGTTTATGTGATCCCTTTGATTTTTAGACCTATCAGTGTGATCAATTGTGAACTGAAATTGATCACTTGGACTAGTGAGATGGCATTGGTACATGCCATCTTGATGGGATTGAATTGGAATCCCCTGGCACATTTCTAACTCTATCATTTGGGGCAAGTCAGCTTGAGCATGTCCCAAATTGTACATCTCTTCCCTCTCTTATTCCTACTCTTATATTTAACAGAGATCACTTTTCAGTTAATTTAAACACCTAAGAATAACTTTGTTAATTACAGCTTTCAACCAATAGAATTAAGTAGAACAAAAAAAAATACTAAAAGGGATAAAGTATTAAGTTGTACATCAACAGTCAGGACAAGGGCTGATCAAGTCACTGTTCCTCATAGTGTCCATTTCACTTCAATAGGTTTCCTTTTTGGTGCTTGGTTAGTTGTCACCAATCAAAGAGAATATATGATGTTTGTCCATTTGGGACTTGCTTATTTCACTCAGTATGATGTTTTCCAGATTCCTCCATTTTGTTGCTAATGACCAGATTTCGTTGTTTTCACTGATTTTTATAGAGTACATTCCCCATAGTTTCTTTATCCAGTCTACTGTTGATGGGCATTTAGGTTAATTCCAGGTCTTAGCTATTGTGAATTGAGCTTCAATAAACATTAAGGTGCAGACAGCTTTTTTATTTGTCAATTTAATTTCCTTTGGGTAAATTCCAAGGAGTGTGATGGCTGGGTTGTATGGTAGGATTATATTCAGGTTTCTGAGGAAGACAAAAGGCTAAGAATTCATCAGTACAGAGGAAGAATAAAAAGTGAAAATGATTGTTTTTCATCTGTATTCACTTATATTTTAAAGGTAGAGTACTATAAATATTTTACAGACAAAATAATAGAATAAAGAAAGCAGCATTAATAATAAAATTTTTCTTTTCTTTTTTTTTTTTTTGGACAGGCAGAGTGGACAGTGAGAGAGAGAGAGACAGAGAGAAAGGTCTTCCTTTGCCATTGGTTCATCCTCCAATGGCCGTTGCGGCTGGCACACCGTGCTGATCCAATGGCAGGAACCAAGTGCTTATCCTGATCTCCCATGGGGTGCAGGGCCCAAGTACTTGGGCCATCCTCCACTGCACTCACAGGCCACAGCAGAGAGCTGGCCTGGAAGAGGGGCAACTGGGACAGAATCTGGTGCCCCGACTGGGACTAGAACCTGGTGTGCCAGCACCGCAAGGCAGAGGATTAGCCTATTGAGCCGCGGCGCCAGCCAATAATTAAATTTTTGTCAATTTGCTACATAAAAGGATGCATTTTGGAAATAATGGACTATGAATATATATGAAAGTGTATATTTGTGTGTATAAATATATATATACATATTTATAAATAAAAATAGCTGACAACAAAAATAATACAGGAAAATGATTTTACTATATTCAATTTTTGTCATTCTATAAATTATTAAGGCTCATAGGACCATGTCCCCAGAACATCACCTACTTTGATATGCTGTGAATTTTGATATAAAACAATTAAAATTCAATAAAAGCAGACCAAATGTCAAGGGTCTTACAATTTTTCTTGCTATTCTCCAAGTTTAGGAAACAGGGTCTCTAGAATTTATATGTGTGAAAACCGTACTATGTAGGAGAACACCTGCCTTCCATCCCCATACTGAAATCTCACTACCTATATTAGAAAAGAAGGCTGATGGACTTCCTTCACCAGATGTTGTCTGCTCCTTGGGCTCATTCAACTAACAAAAGGAATAATCTTACAAACAAATTTCTTTCTCCAGGACCATTCTACATAAGTACCAGGGGATCAAAGTACTTGAGCCATTAGCTGCTGCCTCCCTGAATGCATTAACAAAAAGCTGGATAGGAAGTGTGGTGGTCAGGACTCAAACAGGTACTCAGATGTGAGATATAAGCATCCCTGTTAGTGGCTTAACCTCCTGTAGCACTACACTTGTTCAAGGCGAAATATCTTAACAGGTAATTCTCAGCATTAGCAAATGTCACTGACATCAAAGCAGCAGGATCAAGATAATGTTCAAAAATTATCTGTTCCTTCTCCAAGAGTTTCCTAGAACGTCAGCCAGTCCATGCTTCTGGATGGCAGTCAAGTGAGCATTCACATTGGTGATTTCACAGTTTAATTAGTTGACCATTTTGCTGCAATCTTGCTAAGTATGCTATTTACCATTTTTGTATTCATTTTCACACTAAAAATAGTATATTAATTTTCTTCTGTAAAAAGCCAATCCTACATCATTTAACTTGTGTAAGCAATGTCCCTTCTCAATAGCTCCAGGACTTTGTAATTGGTTACATGAAGGACAGGACTCTTGACTTTCTACATTGCAATTGAAATATTTCAAGAACCACTCACCCAAACAAACACACACATAATGGCATAGGAAGATTAGAAAATTCCAAGCTTGCACCTTGAATTGGAAGAATAATGAAACACATTTTCTTAGTATATTTTTATAATTTTAAACTATCTTATTAATTTCTCTTTCTGTAATGAACAATTAAATTATATATAATTCTTTTTAAACCAAACTGGTCTCAGAAAACAATTATAAACTATTCTAAAATCCAAGCTTGCATAATGAAACATCTCAGCACACAAAGGTCTCAAATCACAGCTTAAATCTGAGGATTGACATAATATGATGTCCATGTTAAGTCTGTGTTATTCTTATTATCTGTACCTAACACAAACCAACAATCTCTCACATGGTCCATTTGTATTATAATTAACATCTAAACTTTAATATGCTGGAACCTGGAACTGGCCTTTTCATTCTAGCACCTAGTTTTTGTTTAGCAAGCCTAAATTAAAAATGCTTGAGGGATAAACTAAATGGCAGGAGAAGGAACCATTACTATGTAGAAGGAACCATTACTATGTAGAAGGAACCATTCCTATGTTTTACTGAAGTCTCCTTTTGGGATGGGGGAGGCAACTTAAGTTTCAGACTTAGTATAATGGGGAAATACATGCTATTAGGGAAATAGTTGTGCAGGTGTGCTAGCAGGATGCTTATAAACTTATGTTTTCTTAAATATGAGGATCATTAGCTATGACACACACCTCTGTTTTATGTAACATCTATGTGAGCCCACCTTGGAATTCTCCTTGTGGAATTCCAAGAATGTGAACATGAATATGAAATGTGTCTGCCTCTGGTACTATGAGTAGTAAAATTTTCTTTGACCCAATATTCCTATGTCTTCTGCCATTAAACTGTACCAGGCTAAATTGTTATATGAAAAATAGAGTAAGATAGGGATTCTAATTTTTTAAACTTTTATTTAATAAGCATAAATTTTGAAAGTACAACTTTTGGATTATAGTGGCTTTTCCCCCCATAACCTCCCACTCCCCTGCAACCATCCCATCTCCCACTCCCTCTGCCTCCCCATTCTTCATCAAGATTCATTTCAATTATCTTTATATACAGAAAGTCAACTTGGTTTATACTAAGATTTCAACAGTTTCCACCCACACAGATAAACAAAGTATAAACTACTGTTTGAGAAGTAGTTTTACCATAAATTTGCATGTTACAACACATTAAGGACAGAGATTCTACATGCGGAGCAAGTGTACAGTGACTCCTCTTGTTCATTTAATAATTGACACTCTTATCTATAACATCACTAATCACCTGAGTCTCTTGTCATGAGCCTCCAAGGCTATGGGAGCCTCTTGAGTTCACAAACTCTGACCTTATTTAGACAAGGCCATAATCAAAGTGGAAGTTCTCTCCTCTCTTCAGAGAAAGGCACCTCCTTCTTTGATGGCCCAATCTTTCCAATGGGACCTCACTCACAGAGATCTTTCATTTAGGTCCTTTTTTTCCATAGTTTCTTGGCTTTCCATGCCTGAGAAACTCTTGTGGGCTTTTTAGCCAGATCTGATTGCCTTAAGGGCTGATTCTGAGGCCAGAGTGCTGTTTAGGGCATCTGCCATTCTATGAGTCTGCTGTGTATCCTGCTTCCCATGTTGGATCATTCTCTCATTTTCATTCTATTAGCTAATATTAGCAGACACAGTTCTTGTTTATGTGATCTGTTTAACACTTAATCCTATCATTATGATCAATATGATCAATTACAAACTGAAACTGATCACTTTGACTAGTGGATGGCATTTGTGCATACCACTTTTATGGGATTGAATTGGAATCCCCTGGCATGTTTCTAAGTCTACCATTAGCAGTAAGTCTGAGTGAGCATGTGTAAAACTGTACATCTCTTGCTTCTTTTATTCTCACTCTTATATTTAACAGGATCACTTTTCAGTTGAATTTAAACATCTATGAATAATTATGTGTTAATTTTAAGAGGTCAACCAATGGTATTAGTAGAACAAAAAAAATACTAAAGGGAATAAAATAGTAAGTTGTTCCTTAATAGTCAGGACAAGGGCTGATCAAGTCATTGTTTCTCATAGTGTCTGTTTCACTTCTAGAGGTTTACTTTTAGGTGCTCAGTTAGTTGTCACAAATCAGGGAGAACATATGATATTTGTCCCTTTGGGAATGGCTCATTTCACTCAGATAAAACAAAATGTTTTATCTAAATGTTAAATCCAAATGACCTAAATGTTTTCCAGATTGCTCCATTTTGTTGCAAATGACCGGATTTCATTTTTTTTATTGCTGTATTCAATATAAGTTGGCTGTATAATATAAGTTATATAAGTTATATAAGTTGTATAAGTTGGCTGTAAAATATAAGTTGTATAAGCTGTATAATATAAGTTGGCTGTAGATGTTTCGGTTGATTTGTGGGGTTTCTATTCTGTTCCATTGGTCTATCCATCTATTTCTGTACTAGTACCATGCTGTTTTGATTACCACTGCCCTGTACTATGTCCTGAAATCTGGTATTGTGATGCCTCCGGCTTTGTTTTTGTTGTACAGGATTGTTTTATCTATTTGAGGTCTCCTGTGCCTCAATATGAATTTCAGCATGATTTTTTTCCACATCTGAGAAGAATACCTTTGGTATTTTATTGGTATTCATTGAATCTATAAGTTGCTTTTGGGAGAATGGACATTTTGATGGTATTGATTCTTCCAATCGATGAGCATGGCAGATTTGTTTTTCATTTTTTGGTATCCTCTTCTATTTCTTTCTTTAAGATTTTGTAATTCTCATGGAGATCTTTGACATCCTTGGTTAAGTTTATTCCAAGGTATTTGATTGTTTTTGTGACCATTGTGGTTGATCTTAGAACTTCTTTTTCAGCCGTGGCATTGCCTGTGTATACAAAGGCTGTTGATTTTTGTGCACTGATTTTATATCCCGCTACTTTGCCAAACTTTTCTATGAGTTTCAATCTTGGTAAAGTTCTTTGGATCCCCTAAATAAAGAATCACATCATCTGCAAAGTGGAATAGTTTGAGTTCTTCCTTCCCAATTTGTATCCATTTAATTTCTTTTTCTTGCCTAATGGCTCTGGCTAAAACTTCCAGTACTGTCTTGAATAGAAGTGGTGAGAGTGGGCATCCCTGTCTGGTACCAGACCTCAATAGAAATGCTTCCAACTTTTCCCCATTCAATAGGATGCTGGCCATGGGTTTTCATACATTTTGTGTGTGTGTGTTGAGGAATGTCCCTTCTATACCCAATTTGCTTAGAGTTTTCATCATGAAATGGTGTTGTATTTTATCAAATGCTTTCTCTGCAATATTGAGATAAACAATGATTTTTCTTCTGCAGTTTGTTAATGTGGTGTATCACACTGATTGATTTGAGAATGTTGAAACATCCCTGCATACCAGGGATAAATCCCACTTGGCCTGCATTAATGATCTTTCTGAGGTGTTGTTGCATTCTATTGGCTAGAATTTTATTGAGGGTTTTTGTGCCTATGTTCATCAGGGAAATTGTTCTGTAATTCTCTTTCTATGCTGCATCTTTTTCAGTATAAGAATTAAGGTGATTCTGGCTTCATAGAAAAATTTTGGGAGGATTCCCACTCTTTAAATTGTTTTGAATAGTTTGAGAAGAATTAGAGTTTATTCTTCTTTAAATGTCTGGTAGAATTCAGCAGTGTATCCATCCGGTCCTGGGCTCTTCTTTTTTGGGAGGGCCTTTATTACTGTTTTAATTTCTGACTCGGTTAAGGGTCTGTTTAGGTTTTCTATGTCTTCATAGTTCAATTTATGTAGGTTGTATGTGTTCAGGAATCTATCCGTTTATAGATTTCCCTGTTTGCTGGCATACATCTCTTTGCAGTAATTTCTGATGACTCCTCTTATTTCTGTGGTGTCTGCTGTTACATTCTCTTTTTCATTTCTGATTTTATTGATTTGGGTCTTCTCTCTACTTTTTTGTTAGTTGGGCCAATAGTGTGTCAATTTTGTTTACTTTTTCAAAAACCAACTCTTCATTTTGCTGATATTTTGTAATGATTTTTGGAGATTCTGTTGATTTCTTTAATTTTTATTATTTTTCTTCTTCTATTATTTTTCGGTCTGGTTTGCTGGTTTTTTTAGATCCTTGAGATGCATTGGTAGCTCATTTGTTTGGTGCCTTTCCAATTTCTTGATGAAGGCACCTATTACTATAAACTTTCCTCTTAACACTGCTTTTGCTGTATCCCGTAAGTTTCGATATGTTGTGTTGTTATCCTCATTTGCTTCCAAGAAATGTTTGATTTCTCTTTTTTTCTTAACAACCCATTCTTCCCTCAGGAGCATGTTGTTCAGTCTCCATGTGTTTGCATCTGCTCTAGGGATTTCTGAATTGCTAATTTCCAGCTTTATTCCATTGTGGTCTGAGAAGATGCATGGTATGATTTTGATTCTTTTAAATTTGCTGAGACTTGCTTTATGGCCTAGTATGTTGTCAATCCTAGAATAAATTCCATGCACTGCTGAGAAGAATGTGTATTCTTCAAGTGTGGAATGAAAAGTTCTATAGACATCTGTTAGATGAGTTTGGTCTATAGTGTCAATTAAATGTGCTGTTTCCTTGTTGATCTTCTGTCTGGTTGATCTTTCCATTGCTGAAAGTGGATTATTGAAATCTCCGTATACTATTGGATTGGAGTCTAAGTCTCTCTTTAAGTTCCTTAACGTATATTTAAATAACCTGGTGCCCTGTAATTAGGTGCATATACATTTATAATAGTTACATTTTCCTGTTGTATTAAGCCCTTAATCATTATATAGTGCCCCTCTGTGTCATATTAAGATGGCTTTGCCAACTCTGTTTTGGTTTCTGTTGGCATGGAATATCTTCTTCTAACCTTTCACTTTCAGTCTGCACGCACCTTTGTTGGAGAGATGTGTTTCTTGAAAACAGCAAATAGATGGGTTTTGTTTTTTAATCCATTCAGCCAGTTTGTGTCTTTTAACTGGAAAGTTGAGGCCATTAACATTCAATGTGACTATTGCCCTTCCATTTTTCCAATGATATTTCTAATATATGCTTTGAACTTCTGTGATCTTTTATTGGGAGGTTTTCTTCCTTTACCCTCTTTCGTATTGATAACCATGTTTCTGTGTTTCTGTGTGTAACACATCTTTAAGCATCTTTTGCAGGGCTGGACGAGTGGTGACAAATTCTTTCAATTTCTGTTTGCTATGAAAGGTCTTTATTTACTTTCATTCACAAAAGGGTGCTTTGCAGGTTATAAAATCCTGGGAGGGCAGTTTTTTTTCTCTTAGTACTTGGGCTATTTCTTGCCATTCCCTCCTAGCCTGTAGGGTTTCTGATGGGAAGTCTGCTGTGAGTCTAATTGCAGACCCTCTGAGAGTAAGCTGATGTTTCTCTCTTGCACATTTTAGAATCTTGTCTTTATGTTTCACAGTGTCATGGTGAGGATCTCTTTTTGTCATGTATATTGGGGGTTCTATGTGCTTCCTGAACTTGGATGTCTCTTTCTTTCTCCAAACCAAATAATTTTTCTGCTAGTATCTCACTAAAAAGGCCTTCTAATCCTTTCTCTCTCTCCATGCCTTCAGGAACTCCTAGAATTGGAGTGTTGGGTCTTTTAATAGTATCCTTTAGATTCCCAACAATATTTTTTAGATTTCTAATTTCTTCTTCTTATCTTTGCTTTGACTGTATACTTTCCTGTGCTCTGTCTTCTAAGTCCGATATTCTTTCTTCTGCCTCACTGATTTTGTTTTTAAGGCTCTCAACTGTGTTTTTTATTTGTTCTATTGAATTTTTCATTTCATTTTGATTTCTCTTCCATATCTCAATTTCATGTTCTATTAAATTTCTCACTTCATTTTGATTCCTCCTTAAGATTTCATTTTCATGAGAGGGGTTTTCTGCCACATCCTGCATGGATTTCAGTATTTCATGCATTTGTTTTTGTTACTTCTAAATATTATTATCATAAATTTTTTGAGTTCCATTTCTTGCATTTCTTCTATTTCATCTATTTTCTTCTCAACATCTTCATAATCAATCGTGTATTGATGTGTCATGTTCTTTTGGGTGTGCACATTGTCTTTCTGTTCTTGTTTCTTCAGTTGTTGCTTTCATTGTTTGGCATTTTAATTGGATTGTCTGTTTTCAGTGACTCTCCAGAGGCTTGTGGTGGGTGTGGCCAGAGAGCTCTATTCAGTTCTTCAGGTTTAAGGGTGTGCCTAAGGTGACACACCCAGGTTTGGCATGGTAAATCTTCTCTCTCTCTCTCTCTTTTCTCTCTCTCTCTCTCTTTAATCAGAAGGGTAGTAATTCTGCTCAGCTGAGGTCTTCTCTTTGAGGGTGAATAGTGCCTGCGCACTAGCCCCAGTGTGTATAATATTCACCTGCTCTGCCCCAAGGCCACACAAAGGATCTGTGCAGTCTTCAGTGTAAGCTCAGATTCCCCTGCAGTGTCTCTCACTGGGTAGCCAGAGCCTCCTGAGCTTGTGGTGTCTCCCACCAAGACTACTGAAGTCTCAGCCACACCATGAGTTCTCCCACAGTCCCTCAGTTTTTTGTTTTTCACAGTCCCAGTTCATAAGCTCCACACGTTCACTAGGTCTTCATCTCCTGTTATTACTCCCCACCAAAGTCAGGTTTTTCTGTTTGGCTGTTTGCGAGGTGCAGCCCAGAGCTGGCACAGCTGTTATGTAGGTCCAAAATGGCATCCACTCTATCACCCTGTAGGTTTTTATAAGGTTATTGAGAGAGTATCGTTTCTGTACTGTCCCTTTTATTTTTTCTCTCCTCTAGTTAGGCTGGTGTACTTTCCCCATGGGGCTTCAAGCCTCATTCCCTCTAGGCTCTTCCTGCCACTTTTCCACCTATGTCTCTGGCTACTTCGGTTTCATCTCACCTCTCTTTCCAGCGCTGGTGTGGAGGAGACTCTCAGCAGCTGGGGCCCAAGCCGTGGGTGCCTGTGTCCTCCACATAGACCCACCATGTTCCTCTAATTCCAGAAGTTTCCTCTGCAGTTTTTTCCTTAACTCTTCCCTGAGAGTACACTATCTCCACTTTTATTAAATTATCTTTTCCTGGACAATCAGTGAGCTCCCTCCCTATTCTGCCATTTTGGCTCCTCCTCTCATGCTAAATTTTACCTACCTACATCCTAGTCATCTAGTTCATTCTTCCCATAGTACAATTGTGCTAGGAATGACATGCTATAATAATTGTTTATAATTTATTTTTAATTGGGAAGACATTTTACTCTTAAAATTTTACATAACAATAAAAATGAAATAATAATAAATGTATTTCCCCAAAGAAGAAATTATGACAGTGTGTTTATGTACATTGGGTAAAATTAACTTACAGAATAAAACTCTAGTATGAATAATCAGTACTTTTGATAAAATCCTTTACTATTTTGTGTGGATAAATGCTACAAAATTATTACATTTCTATGGTGATGAAAAAAATAGTATGTTCTGGTTTTTTAGATGAGGTTGCCTAAAAATATATCCAAATAATAATACTTCAGTGCTTTGATTAAAACACTGTCAGAAATATCTTAGAAGTTTGCTTTTTGATTATTTTCACAGACAATAGAAACTTGAGTATGGGAAATTATGACATTACTCATATTTCTAATGTATGTTTTATTTTTTGAAACTGTCAGTACACATTAAGAGTGAAATTTTGTAATAAAGGGGAATTGTGAATCTAAGACATCACATTAAATAAAAACTGTAACTGTGAAAGTACAGTGAGAATAATATTTGTTGACTGAAAGAGTTATTTTTCATATTCATAGCTCTTAGAACAATATTGAATATATAAGAATAAAAATATTAATGTATATGAAGCACTTGACAAAGAAAATATCCAACATATAATGTACTTATTGGTATGTTTATTTTTATCTCTTAGGTATTCTAGGAAATAAAAATTTTAAATGTGCAGTTGTTTAGCATTTGAGGAAAAAAAGGAATGTGTTTTCTTAGAGCTGTTAGATTTTGAGTTTCACTGCTCCATTAACAAGGACTTCGGAGAGTATGTTTCTTTTATTTCAGTGAAATTCAATAGAACTCCTTGGTGAATCCAATATCTGTTGTAATAGAAATTGGAGGATATAATAGCTAGCATATAACTGAAGTTTTGTTATGATAGAGGAAAGTGAAGATGATCTATGTTATACCGTGCAGACGAGTGTATCGTGGATAAGTATGTCTATATTTTCACTTTTAATAAGTTGTTCCACAGGTGATAGAGACATCTCTATGTAAGGTTTAAATTCTGATCAAAGGAGTTACTTGAACAAGTTAGTTGGTATGTGATCTGAAAAATATGGTGATATAATAGTGAATGCTTAGGAAATGAAAATACTGCAAACTACATGAGATCTTCCAATGTTTAATAAATAAAAGTCTTGTAAGTAACACGTTCATATATTTGAGTCTTTCCAAAGAACCCAAGATAATGTTTCATGAGTGAAAGAATAAGCTACAAACAATGGGCAATATTCAGGTACTTGAATCCCTGACAACCATGTGGGAGATGCAGATTGAGTTCTAGTTTCCCAATTTTAGATACCACAGGCATTTGAAGAGTGAATTAGTGATCCCACTCATGTAACTCTTTCTCTTCTCTCACTCTACCTTTCAAATAAATAAAGAGTAATAGACATTAAAAAACAAAATGCTTATTAAAACATGTCAACAAAAATGTAATTAAAATATGTTCATTTTTAAAGCAGGATCCTATGATATGTTGCTTACAAGAAATAAGAACTTCACTTCATTTATAAGGACACATAAAACATAACATGTTTTTAAAATTAATTCCAACTGCTGGACAAGTCAGCACACAGCATTCTTCTTGTGTGGATGGACTCTTTGTGGGCCACCAGTTTCACATCCTACTGATTTCTCCTCTCCACCTGGCAGGAAAAGTAGTTCAACAGGTTGGGTACTAACCACACCAAGCATCATGAAGAGAAACCTCCAAACATAGCTGAAGTTCCACATGAGACTGCAGAGGGTGATAGTTCCATGTTCAACATGGTGGGCCACAGTGGGAGCTCTGCCTCCAATATGGTGGTCCCCAGTGGGACTTCTGTTTCACTAGAAGATGGGCAATATAAACCCACTGCAATATGTTGGACCCCATAGCATGTCACATACCACATGTCCTGATGAGCTGTCATATTCAATAAAGGAGCTTTTCAGCTGCAACATCTGAAGGTGTATGGATGACGATAGCAGTCTGGAAGACACACTAGAGGTGTGGGGTGTCAATGCCTCCTCTGGTTCACCAGAACCTTATTAATGGAGGTGTCTCCTAGGGTCACAACTCCCAGGCATGGCAGTACATTCTTCCTGAGAATATCCCCAGTGCAGGAACCCCATGGTTCATCAGAACCCTGCTGGCTGGTCTTCATCCATGCACTGGGTTTTTAGAACCCAGTCTCTCAGCATGAGGTGGTGGCTCCTGGAGGCCAATCTCTAGTGGAGGTGATAACTTCCTCCAAAGTTCATTTGGGGCACTTTAAAAATGCTCCAGTCATAAATATATTTGCATCCACTTGACTGACACCTTCATGATTACATTGTACACCCTAGTGGCAAGCTTACCATACGTGCAGTGGATAGGCCCTCGGTAAAGCTACAGGGAAGCATCCTGAGATAGGCTATCTAAATCAGGGAATCCATCTTGGGTTAAAACAAAAGAGATTCTGAACTGCCAAATTACATTCAATACAAATAATTCAAATCATATATCTAAGCATAACTAGGCTCGAGGAGAGCTATGTCTATTTTTGTTTTCTCTGTTTCTACAGAGAAATTTTGGCTATGTGATTCTACATTCACTACTATGGACTCACTTGCAAGGGTAGTTTCAACAACTGGCCATTGGACTACAGTTACCCATGAGCTAGATTTAAAAAACAGCATTTTGGGGCCTGCTACTTGCGCAGTAGGTTAATCCTCCGCCTGAAATCCCATATTGGCGCCGGGTCTAGTTCCAGCTGCTCCACTTCCAATCCAGCTCTCTGCTATGGCCTGGGAAAGCAGTGGAAGATGGCCCAAGTCCTTGGGACCTTGCACCTATGAGGGAGACCCAGAAGAAGCTTCTGGCTCCTGGCTTCAGATTGGTGCAGTGCTGGCGATTGCAGCCAATTTGGGGAATGAACCATTGGATGGAAGACCTCTCTGTCTCTCTCTGCCTTTCCTCTCTCTGTGCAACTCTGATTTCAATAAATAAATCTTTTTAAAAAAACTGCATTTCAGTGGTTTAGTGAAGCCATAGTGCTAAAGAGGAAAATCCTCCACCATGGGAAGCAGTCTACACAGCACACTCATAGAATGGCAATGAACATAAGTCTCATTGGTGACCTCAAAATCATCTTGTCTATCTGAAAATCCCAAAGGAGAGCACTTCAGGTGTGTAAATCCAGGACCCTGGCACAAAGGAGTGTCTTTTGATGAAGGACCTCTGTAGTCTATGCACTCAATGCAAAAACATGGCCATTAAAAGAGGAAATGTCCTCTCCTACAAAGGGAGGAAAGGATTTCTAGCTACTTATGTCCTTTTCTAAAGACTGATGGAGTCTAAAAATTCATGAGTTTTTCTCAACCTAGACATCTCATATTATGAGCAGATTAAACACACAGGTCTAAAAGAAAGGACGAGCCTTGATGATCATTGACATCATATATAAGAGCATTAATTTGATAATTAACAACAGAAATCACTGTACTGATTTTCCATGTAGGACTCCAAACCTCAAAATTTTGCATTATTGTGAGAGGTAATTGTGTATTTACATTGGCTAACAGGAGGGAATCTCAAAAAATATCAGGCCCTATTGTTCGACTCACTTGAGATAACATTTAAGGTATGCCAAGTTCTCAATTTGGCTACTCTATTGCTATCTGAAAATATTAAAGAACTGATTCACTCTTTTGTAGAGAACATAGAGCAAATGCATTCTTGTAGACCTGACCTAGAAGAAGAACCTCTAGAAAGTTCAGATGATGAGTGGCTTACTGATGGCAATAATTACACAAAGCAAGTAATTAGAAAGGCAGGTTATTCCATAGTGGATCTTACTCAGTGGATAGAAGTTCAGGCATTGCCAGCTAACACTTTAGGTCAAACGGATGAACTTATTGCTTTAATTAGAGTTTTGTAATTAAGAATAGGCCAAGAAGTTAATGTTTATACATACTCCAAATATGCTTTCTTTGTGTTACATGTGCATGCAGCAATTTGTAGAGAAAGAGGCCCACTGACTGCAAAGAACTTTCCCATTTAATATAGAAAAGAGATAGTAACTCTCCTTCAGGCAGTACTGGAACTTTTATAGATAGCTGTCATACATTGCATGGGACACACAAAAAAAGATAGCCATATAACCAAGGGAAATGCACAAGCAGATAAGGCAGAAAAAGAGATGCTATCCAGGGGCTTTTAGAAATGTCCTTAGTATCCCAGCCTGTAGGGGAAACTAAAAGTCCTTACTACAATGAGTCTGAAATAGACTGAGCTGAACAATTAGAGTATATACACATGCCAATGGATGGTGGAATTTGATCCTAAGGTCATGCTCTCAATGATCTCTTACTGAAAGATTGTTAAGGAAATATTGACTGTACTCATCTTGGAAGAGGAGTTTTAATGCAAATAGTTTCTCTAGTATTTGGAGAGAATGGACTGCATACTGTCATAAAGGAAATAATTTGTTCCTGTCCCCTCTGTTGGCCAAATATCTCTTGTGGTCACATCAAGCCATTTCCTTTGTTCACTCTTGTGCAAAGGAGAGGAATGTATCTAGGTGGATATTGGCAAATAGACTTCATTGATATGTCCTCAGGAAATAATACAAACATCTATTGGTCTTCATTTATACTTTTACAGGATAGATAGAATTTTTTTAAAATCAAATAGAAAAGGCACAAGAGATATCCAAAGCCCTACTAAAAGACACAGTTCCATGTTTTGACCTTCCAAGGTCACCCCAGAGAGACAAAGGGTAACTACTACTATAGGGATTTGCTGACATCTCCATGTCTATTGGAGACCTCAATCATCAGGTAAAGTAAAAAAGACTAACTCTAGTTAAGGAAATTCTGGTTAAATTTTGCCAAGAGACCTCAGAGACTTGGCTTTAACTTTTGTTTATTTCCCTTCTCAGGATGTGAATGGCACCTAAGACTGTTTTAACACTTAGTTCATTTGAAATGTTGTATAGAAGTCTCCTCTTCACGTCTGACACCTTCTTTGATTCATAGGCTCATGATCAGATAAAGAATGTTATTAGTATAGGTCAGGTACAAGAGACTCTGATAGTGTATGATAATAAATTTCTCCCAGTTTCAGATCCCCAAATTCAATAACAGCCTGTCTCCCCAGGATACATACTTTTATTAAAGACCTGGAAGGAAGGATATTCCTCACGTCATTTGCAGTCTAAATGAAAGGGAATATCTACTGAGTAGTCCTACCACAAAATACAAAACACTGGGTGCATTTTTCAGGACTTGAATCTACCTTTTAATCTTCATAGGTACACACAGAGGACAGGTCTGCCTACTCTTGTGAACCAACTGAAGATTTTATATCCCTTCAAAAGGTAAAAAGGTAAGTGAAGCTTTTGCTTTTAGCTTATCAAGATGTTGCACTTTATGGTAGACATGCTTTACCTACATTTCTCCAAAGGAGCTGCTATTGGTAGCAAAATTCCTCAGTGAGTTCTTCCAGTGTAATAGTAAAAAATCCTGCTATACTTCATGAAGCCAGTTTCAAAAATCTATCCATTTCCTGGGGAAATCTAGCCTACATTTTAGTCCAACATTCACAGAAAGTACTTAAGTCCATGAATGCTCTGTATAAGGTAGTAAAAGACAATTGACTAGCCTTTGAATATTCTGAAAGAACAAGGAGGATCACGTTCAGTGATGGAATATGTCACATGTACTCTAATAGTAGTATGTTCACTGAAAATGACAATACACATCTTTTTTAAAGATTTATTTTATTTATTTGAAGGGCAGAGTTACAGAGAGGGGGAGAGAGAGAGAGAGAGAGAGAGAGAGAGAGAGAGAAAGAGAGGAAAGAGATGCATAGGGAGAGAGATTTTCCATCTGTTGATTCACTACCCAAATGGCCTCAATGCCTGGGGTTGGACCAGGCCAAAGCCAGGAGCTAGGAGATTCTTCTGGGTCTACCATGTAGGTATAGGGGCCCAAGCACTTGGGCCATCTTCTGCTGCTTTTCCAGGTGCATTTGCAGGGATCTAGAAAAGAAGAGGATCAACTGAGATTTGAATTGGTGCCCATATGGGATGCTGACACCACAGGTGGTGGCTTTACCAACTATACCATAGTATTGACCTTGATATTACAAATACATGTGCCCAGGCTGGATGGTTTTATAATCTGTGCAAAGAAACTATCAGCATATCCAATTTGAGAAATAAAGGAATCTATTCTTCCTTTCTTAAAGAAGATTCTACCTGCAGTGTATCTTTCCCCAACTGTGCTAATCCTGATTGACAAAACTGTCTTTTCAGAATTCAGCCATTCTTTAAAAAATGATGAGGGAGATCACAGCTATCGGGAGTGACTGATGGAAATTCTCTGACTCAGGAGACAGATCCATCATATGACATGGGGAAAACTTTCCAAACATGAGTTAGGTGGGGACTATGCCCCTGATCAGCAGGAAGTGCATACAGAAGATGGATCATCATCCTTAGCACCCCCTTAAGATTAAGGTTTGGAATTCTCTGTGTGGAGAATGATATGGAATAAGCGGGTTAGGATCCTGGAGCTAGAAGTCACAAACCATTACCATGAACAATGCTTGATACTACTGGCAACCTATCTGTCTATCAAACTACCCCTTCCCCAGGATGTGTGTCCTTTACCTGAGACCTCGTCAGAGTGTTTGAGGTTTGAGTCCCTCTCCATCTTCTTCTCCTCTTCCTCTTCCTCCACATCCCCCTCCCTCTCTCACTTCCTCTCCATCTCCTCCTCCCCTTCCTCCTCCTCATACTCCAATATTTATTTATTTTAAAGTCTGACTCACAGAGAGAGGGAAGGAGAGACAGTTAAAAAGATCATCTGTCCTCTGGCTCACTCCACATATGGCCATGACTGCCGCTGTTGGACCAGGCTGGAAGCAGGAAGCACGTGCTTCATCTAGGTCTCCCATGAGCGTGGCAGGGGCCCAAACACTTGGGTCATTTTCCACTGCTCTTCCCAGGTGATCAGCAATAAGCTGGATTAGAACTAGAGCAACCAGGACATGAACTAGAGGTCATGTGGGATGCTGGCATTATAGTCAGAGGCTTACAATATTGGCCGCTGCATCCACTTTTTATCCAATTTACTAATAACGGACATGATGAAAAACTGCAGGTGACGGCTTAAGCATTTGTATTCCGTCACCTCTTTGGGAAATCCAGATGATGTTCCATTCTCCTGGCTTCAGCATTTTCCAGCCTAGGCTGCACTTGGGAAGAGAACCAGAAGATGCATTCTCTGTCTTTTGTTCTGCCTTTCAAATATATAAAAATAAATTAATTTAAAAGCCTGAAATCTCTCTTTTTTTTATAACGCTTTTATTTAAAGAATATAAATTTCCAAAACACAGCTTATAGATTACAATGGCTTCCCCCCCCATAACTTCCCCCCCACCCGCAACCCTCCCCTTTCCCCCTCCCTCTCCCCTTGCTTCACATCAAGATTCATTTTCAATTCTCTTTATATACAGAAGATCAGTTTACTATATATTAAGTAAAGATTTCAACAGTTTGCCCTCACATAGCAACACAAAGTGAAAAATACTGTTGGAGTACTAGTTATAGTATTAATTCACAATGTATAGCACATTAAGGACAGAGATCTGACATGATATATTTAAAAAAAAATGATTAATTTTCTAGGCAATTTCCAATTTAACACCAAGATTTTTTTTCATTTTTAATTATATTTATATACAGAAGATTGATTCAGTATATACTAAGTAAAGATTTCATCAGTTTGCACCCACACAGAAACACAAAGTGTAAAATACTGTTTCAGTACTAGTTATAGCATTACTTCACATTGGACAACACATTAAGGACAGATCCCACATGAGACGTAAGTACACAGTGACTCCTGAAGTTGATTTAACAATTTGACACTCTTGTTTATGGCCTCAGTAATCTCCCTAGGCTCTAGTCATGAGTTGCCAAGGCTATGGAAGCCTTTAGGGTTCGCTGACTTCAATCTTATTCCGACAGGGTCATAGTCAAAGTGGAGGTTCTCTCCTCCCTTCAGAGAATGGTACCTCCTTCTTTGATGGCCCCATTCGTTCCACTGGGATCTCACTCACAGAGATCTTTCATTTAGGTCTTCTTTTTTTTTCCCAAAGTGTCTTGGCTTTCCATGCCTAGAATATTCTCATGGGCTCTTGAGCCAGATCTGAATGCTTTAAGGGCTGATTCTGAGGCCAGAGTGCTATTTAGGACATCTGTCATTCTATGAGTCTGCTGTGTATCTCGCTTCCCATGTTGGATCATTCTCTCCCTTTTTGATTCTATCAGTTAGTATTAGCAGACACTAGTCTTGTTTGTGTGATCCCTTTGACTCTTAGACCTATCATCTAAGTTATGTAGTCTCAAAGCATCAAATATTATCAAATAAATCAGATGTAGATAAGGTTCTAACTAAAATACTCTTTGAAATGTATTCATTCTCTATCTAAACTTATGAAGTTCAAGATCTAAGCTATCTGCTCACAAAATATAATGACAGAATAGGCATAGGGTAATAGTTATAGACACTGCTGTGGAAAAGATGAGAAAATGAAAGGGAGAAAAGGCTCACTAGTCTTAAACAATTACTAAACTATTAGACAAAATCCTTTTGATTCCAAGACCTACAGCTAGGCCGGCGCTGCAGCTCAATAGGCTAATCCTCCGCCTAGTGGCACTGGCACACCATGTTCTAGTTCCGGTCGAGGCGCTGGATTCTGTCCAGGTTGTCCCTCTTCCAGGCCAGCTCTCTACTATGGCCAAGGAGTGCAGTGGAGGATGGCCCAAGTGCTTGGGCCCTGCACCCCATGGGAGACCAGGAGAAGCACCTGGCTCCTGCCATCAGATCAGTGCGCCAGCCGCAGCGCATTGGCCACGGCAGCCATTGGAGAGTGAACCAACAGCAAAAGAAAGACCTTTCTCTCTGTCTCTCTCTCTCTCACTATCCTCTCTGCCTGTCAAAAAAAAAAAAAAAAAAAAAAAAGACCTCCTACAGCTCAATCTCTGTGGCTTGCAGAAATACCCTCACCACGTCCAAGGTATTGCCTTCACTCTGTGCTTGGTGTTCTTTTCCATCCTCTTCAATAACAGTGTGCCTGTGTATAAAGCTGACTGGATTTAATATCGCTTTTCTTGCTTTAGAATTTAGGTGGTCTGACATTTTCTTTCATTCTCCACTCTATATTGTTGTGGGCTAGTGACTTTATTTTTCTATCATAAGATGTTCATGAGTCTTATAGATCCCCTTTGCAATTCTATAGAACAAGGAACTTTTCCACAGAACTTTCTTGCATATCTCCATCTGTATTTTCGGGTTCCTTAAAGACAATTGGAGAATACATGAATGACACATCTAATCTCTTTAAAGAATGTTGTGCATTATTGAATATTTTGATCTTTTAAATCTTCTGTGGCACTATGCAAGGATTAGGCAGCCACACTCTGAAATTTTCCCCAGAGTACATTGGCCTAAAACCGAATCACTTAATTTTAGCACCTTTTGCAATATTGATAGGCTGAGCATTTTCAAAATTATTAAGTTATGGTTTATTTTTATTTAACAATTCTCTAAATCTAATGATTTCCTCACATATTTTAAGTAGGAATAAGAAACCAGACTATGTCTTCAGTAACTTAGAACTTATTACAGGTCTTTATTAACAAATTACACTTTGCACGTGGTCTCATGACGCAATCCAGTTATAAGTTCTGCTGTATAACCCTTAATAATTATTTGCCACTTTCTATTGCCCAATAACTCTTTTCTCATTTCCATGCCAGGCGTCACTAACAGTACTTTTTTCCTGCATTTCTGGCAGTAGTTCATTAAGGAAAATATTGATATTCTCTAAGATTAGGTAGTTTTCTCAAGCAACTCCCCACTACCTTCTAAAACCTCACTTGCAGACTCGTTGGCTATCATTCATATCACTACCACCAGTCTGCAGAAGGCAATCCAGGCTTTGTCAGGGATAGTCTGCACATGTTTCCAGCCTCTGCTTATTTCCAAATCCAAATCCACTCTGAAAGCCACATGTTTACTTATTGAGTAAAACAACATCCACTTGGAACTAAAATCTGATTTAATTTTTTATTATGGTCTAGAAAAATCACCTAACATTTGGCTTAATACTATGCAAATTTATTCTCTTGGATTGGTGATCAGAATACTAAAATGAAACTCATTTGGCTAAAATGAAGATGTCAGAAAGACATCTCTAGAAGAGAATCTTTTTTTCTTCCCTTTCTAGCTATAGGAGACTTCTACCATTCTTTGACTTTTTCTTTTTAAGATTTATATATTTATTTGAAAAACACACACACACAGAGAGAGAGAGAGAGAGAGAGAGAGAGAGAGAGATTTTCCATCTGTGGGCTCACTCACCAGGATAGCCACAAATGCCAGTGTTGGGCCAGACTGAAGCCAGAAACCAGGAGTTTCTTCTGGATCCAAGGACATGGTAGTGATCCAAGGACATGGAGCATATTCCGCTGCCTTCCCAGGCACATTAGCAGGGAGCTAGATAGGAAGTGGAGCAGCTAGGATTCAAACTGACACAAATGGGGTTTTGGCATCATGGACAGTGGCTTCACCCACTGCCAAACGACGTCAGCTCTGATTTAGGTTTTTTTTCTTTTTTTCTCCTTCAATTTTTATTTATTTGCTTTCATTTTCTTTCAAAATCAGAGATAGAACAGAAAATTCTTCTGTCCACTAATTCACTCTCCAGATAGCCATAACAAACAAGGCAGGGCCAAGCCAAAGCCAAAAGCACAAAACTGCATCAAGATCTCACATGTGGGTGGCATGGATCGAAATACTTTAGCCATCATTGATTGCTTTCCCCAGGTGTTCATTAGCAGGAAACTGGATCAAGGGTGGAGGAAACAAGAACCAAACCAATCACTGCAATATGGGATGTAGGTGTCCCAATCAAGAACTTAAGTACTGGGCCAAATACCTGTGACTTCTTGCTCTCTTCAAAGTCATCAGTGGTCAGTCAACCTTTTTGAAGCCACATCCTTTGACACTGATTTTAAGTCTTCTTCTTCTTCTCTCTCTCTCTCTCTCTCTCTCTCTCTCTCTCTGTCTCTCTCCGATTTATTTATTTATTTGAAAGTCAAAGTTACAGACAGAGGGAGAGGAGAGAGAGATTTTCCATCTACTGATTCACTCGCCAGACAGCTGCAATTGCCAAGGCTAGGCCAGGCCGAAACCTGGAGCCCGGACTTCATCCAGGTCTACCACATGAGTGGCAGGGGCCCAAACAAGTGGACCATCTTCTGATGCTTTTCCCAGATCATTAGCAGGGAGCTAGATTGGAAGAGGGGCAGCCAGGACTCAAACCAGTGCCCTTGTGAAATGCCAGAGTTGCAAGGACAGTTTTATGTGCTATATTGCAATGCCTGCCTCTGCTTCTCTCTTTTTGGATTTATCTGGCCAATTCGTAATGTCAATTCATTAGAATCCCTAATTCTATTTGTACTCTTACTCCTTGCCATATAATCTAATGTATTAACAGATTTCAATGGTTAGGAAACAGAAATATTTGAGAGGTTTTTATTTTCTCATACATATTGTTAAAGTATTCCTTTGACATCCAAATTCTATTGTTCATTTATGATATTTATAACTGAATTTTATATATTTGCACACCGCTACTTAGTTATACTTGTTTATAAGATCCAAGAGATTTTCATTCTATTCTCTGTTAGTTTTATTATAAGCAACTATGCCATCTATAAAGGCAGCTTTATATTATTTTTTTCAATAGATGTACAATTTATTTTCTTCTCATACCTTGTTGAAATATCTAATATTTCAGGCACAATGTTGGAAAGATCTTTTGAGTGAGGATATTGTTGCCTTATTCCTGATATTAGGGAAAGGGGAAAGAGTCCAGTTTCTCACCTTTAATTATTATGCTAGGTATATATGCTTTTTTGTTTGTTTTTGTTCTTGGTAGGAGTGAAGTTTTCCTGTATTTTTTAGTTTGCTTATAGTTTTCTGATGAATTTGTATTGGAATTTATCACATACTTTTTCTCTATCAATGGCATTATGATTTTCCATCTTTACTCTCCTAATGTGGTAGATTATAATGATTGATTTTGAAATGCTGAGCCAACATTGCATACCTCAAAAACCTTCCTGAATAGGCATGATTACATTTGTAATTTTTAGATCCAATTATTCTGTTGAGGATAATTGCACCTATGTTTATGAAAGACATTATTCTGTGATTTTGTTTTCTTGTAAAGTACTTTCTTCGTTCTGGTAATAGGGTAATGCTGAATTCACAGAATGAATTGAAAAGTATCATTTTTTTCCCTCTATTTCTGGAAAGTATTATTAAGAATTAATATCATTCAGTCTGTAAATGTTTGGTATGATTCATCTCTCCCCTGATGATTTCTTTTTGGATAGTTATTTATTACTTTTTTATTAGTACACAGAGGGTCATTTGCATTGTGTTTCCTTGTGTGAGTAGCTCATGACTTTCAGAGAACTGGTTCATTTTATCTGCTGCTGTATTATTGAGCATGGCATTCATTTGCTATTCTTTCTATGTATGTGGGACCACTAGTGAAAATCCCTATTCTACTTCTGGAATTTGTCACTTGTCATTTGCAGCTTTTTCTTTTTTTTTTTTTTGCCCTTTTTTCTTGACTAACTTAGGTTTTTTTTTGACAGGCAGAGTTAGAAGAGAGAGAGATACAGAGAGAAAAGTCTTCCTTTTCATTGGTTCATCCCCTAAATGGCTGCTATGGCTGGTGCACTGCACCGATCTGAAGCCAGGAGCCAGGAGCTTCCTCCTGTCTCCCATGTGGGTGAAGGGCCCAAGAAATTAGATCATCCTCCACTGCCTTCCCAGGCCACAGCAGAGAGCTGGACTAGCAGAGGAGCAACCGGGAGGCAGAGGGTTAGCCTAGTGAGCCACGGCTCCAGCCAAGAATTAGCATTTTGTGACATTGGGTTTTTTTTCTATATTTTTTTTCTGTATTAAAAACCATGGATTCTGTTTTAAATGTTATTTTTTGCCTGATTTGATCTTACAGTTTTTTATAGTATTTTAAGGTATGAGTTCTAACATTAATTTTAGAACTTCTTTTTTCTGTGATATGTATTTATTACTGTACATTTTCTTATAAGCAATGCCTTCATGAATTTGTTACATTTGAGATTTCATTTTAATTTGTATTTAGTCTAACATATTTTAAAATTTTATCTTGAGACTTATTTGACCCATAGTCTATTCTTAAGTATTTTACTTATTCTATGAATATTTATTTCCTAGCTAGCAGTCTGTTATTTGTTTTTAGAATACTTTTATATTTTGATAAAAATTTAACATGAGCTCTATGTTTTAAAAGTTCTTAGGTTGTACTTTTATGATCTAGATGTGGTCTGATATGATTAGTATTCTAGGAGAGCTTGACAAGATTGTATATTCTAGTGTTGTCAAAAGAAACATTCTACAAATATAAATATTATCTAATAAAGACTATCTACATGCTTTTAAATAAACTGATTTATAGTTCTATTCAAGTAAAATAAATATGATGGATTTTGCTGCCCGCTTGATGTTTCAATTACAGAAAGAGAAAATTTTATAATCTTCAACTCCAATAGGAGATTTTTCTGTTTTTACTTATAATTCTGTCAATTTTGTGCATTAACTATTGTGCCTTTTTTTGTTTAGTTGCATCAGCATTTGGGATTGAGACATCTTGGAGAATTGATACGTCAATCATTAAAATATTCCTTTTGTTCATGATAATTATTTCTGTTGAAGTTTGCTTTGTTTGAACATATATTTCTACTCCAGCTGTCCTTTGAGTAATATTAGCATCTACACTAGCTAGCTCATGCTGTCATTACAGCATTAACAACACACACGTACTAGGAAACACAGAGAACAAAAGTTTATTTTCTCAAAGTTATGAGGACTGAAGTCCAATATCAAGGTGTTGACAGATTCACTTTCCCCTGATGCCTTTTCCCTAGTCTCCTATGTGGCGACCTTCTCACCTTGTTATCACATGACCTTTTATCTGTCTGTGCAAATCTCTAGTTCCTCCTTCTTTTTTATAAGGACATTAGTTATATTGGATTTGGTCCCATCTTACAATCTCATTGAAACCTAATTATCTCTTTATTGATTCTAAGTACGGTTTCAATGGGTACATGTACCTCAGCATAAGAATTTTGAAGGGGCAATAATTCAGTCCATATTACCATGACATATCTTTCACTGTCTTTTTAACTTCAATTTAGTGTTAATGATTTCATGTAAATAACATCCTGATGTTTGGATCCTGTTTCTTCATCTGTTCTGATAATGTATACATTTTATTTGGTTTACTTAGTACATTATCATTAAAATGAAATGATGCATTTGAGTGAGTATCTACTATACTTGTAACTTCTTCTTTAGTGATGGAACTTATTGTTTCTTTTTGTCTCTTTTTTGCAATTCTGTGGTTTTAATTAAGCTTTTTAAGTTATTCCATTTGAATCTTCCTATTAACATATCAGTAATATTATTTATGTATTTTAACATAGTAGATGGTATTTCTAGAGTTTGCACTGAATATTTTAAACTAAGCAGGGCCTCCCCTCAAATAATACTATACTACTTCATATATACTTCAGTTAATTTATAAGAAATTATTTCTACTAACTCCTTCCAATCCATTATAATATTGCTGTCACTCATTTCACTTACTCAATGCTATAAAAGCCCAATATACTGTTATTATTAATTTAAAAAGCATTTTTAGATCAATTAAGTATAAGAAAAGGAAAATGTCTCATTTAACCTTCATTTATTTCTTCTCCAACAATTTTACTTTCCTCATGTAGGTCTGAATTTCTGACTTAGAATATTTGCTTTTGCCTAAGGAATGTAATTTAATATTTCATGTTGGGCACATCTGCAGGCAATAAATTCTCTGTTTATTTAAGAATAACTTTATTTTTTCCTTCAAGACAAAATGGATAATTTTGCTTGAGATAGGACTCTATGCCCACAAATTTCTTTCACACATTAAATATTTCACTACACACTCGTTGCTTTCATGATTTCTGACAAAAGAGCAGCGTTATGTAACTGCTATTCTCCTTCCTCTGTATATAAGGTATATGGAGATTTTATCCCACCAATCTAGTTTACTTTGAATTTTCCCTTAATATTCTTGGTTTTTAGCAGTTGACATATGAATTACTTAAGTGTAGTTTATATATATATATATATATATATATATATATAAAACATATATACTAGTTTATATATAGTTTATATATGTAGTCTATATGTAAATTATATATATACATGTATATATATATATATATATATATATATTCTGCATTCTGTTTTATGTGGTTTTTTGTATCATTTTCCGAATTTTTTGACCATTAATATCTCTAGCATTTCTTCTGCTCTGTGTTTTCATTTGCTTCTTATTTCCCAATGCTACATGTGATGTATTTTGAAATTGTCTCACTGCCCTTGGATGTTTTAATCCCTTTTTCTCTACATTTCAGTTGTTTTGAGCTTTGCTAATGTTTTCCTCTGATCTGCCAGGTCACTGATGAACCCATCAAAAGCATAATTCATTTCTACTTCAGTATTTTTTATTTCTTTTTTTTAATTTAGAATATAAATTTCCAAGGTACAACTTGTGGATTGCAATGGCTTCCCCATCCATACCTCCCCTCCCCCCCGCTACCCTTCCCCCTTACCGACTCCCCCTCCTCTTTCATTCACATCTAGATTCATTTTCAATTCTTTTTGTATACAGGAGCTCAATTTAGTATGTGTTAAGAAAAGATTTTAAACCATTTGCCCTCACATATCATCACAGAGTGAAATATACTCTTTGAGTACTAGTTGTAGCATTAAATCATGTTGTACAGCACATTAAGGACAGAGATCCTACATAATATTATTATTTTTTTAAATTGATTGATTTTTATGTAACTTCCAATTTTTTTTATCATTTCCAATTATCTTTCTATACGGAAGAGCGATTCAGTATATACTAAGCAAAGATTTTGTCGGTTTGCACCTGCGCAGAGACACAGGGTGCAAAAATACTGTTTCAGTACTAGTTATTGCATTACTTCACCTTGGACAACACATTAAGGACAGATCATACATGGGCCGTAGGTACACAGTGACTACTGTTGTTGATTTAACAATTTGCCACTCTTGTTGTACCAAGCCATCTCACTGGCCCAAGTGATCAATTTCAGTTCACAATTGATCACATCGATAGGTCTAGGAGTCAAAGGATCACACAAGCAAGACTAGTGACTGCTAATACTAACAGAGCTAAAAAAGGGAGAGACTGATCCAACATGGGAAGTAGGATACAGAGCAGACTCATGGAATGGCAGATATCCTAATAAATCTCTCTGGCCTCAGAATCAGCCCTTATGGCATTAGGATCTGGCTCAAGAACCCATGAGAGTATTTTTGGCATGGAAAGCCAAGACACTCTGGAAAAAAAAAAAAAAAGAAGACATAAACGAAAGATATCTGCGAATGAGATCCCAACGGAAGGAACACGGCCACCAGAGAAGGAGATACCTTTCTCCGAAGGGAGGAGAGAACCTCCACTTTGACTATGACCCTGTCAGAACAATATCCAAGTCGGCGAACACTAAAAGCTTCCATAGCCTCAGCAACTCATGACTATAGCCTAGGGAGATTACTGACGCCATAAACAAGTATTTTTTATTTCCATCATCATCTTTCAATTATTTCATTTCTATCTCTGTACATACAGTGACAGTCCCTTTTTACATACTATTGCTTAAGAATTAGAAGCCATAACATATTAATCATAGTTATTTTATAATACCTGTCTGATAAATCTAAAATCTGTTTTATGTGTGAGTCTGGTTCAAATTCTTCCTTTGTCTATTTATAAATAGCTTTTTATCATGCCTTTTAGCAGCTTTTATTGATAAGTAAAGCTTTGCTATGAGAATTTTAAGCCAATCTCAAGGGGGTTGTATTCTATTTCATATTTGTGTATTTGCAAGCAGTAGGACCTTAAAATTATTCCACTGTCTATGGAGGAACTTCAAAGAGTTCATAGAAAAATTGAATTAAAAGATATTTTTCTTTTGGTGCCAACAATTTTGAAAGCCATCCATCAATGTGTCTTCAAAAATTTATGAAAAAATGCCTATTTGAAAAGTACATGGGGATTTCAAGATTTTTGCTACAAAATTTCATTTTCTATAAGCTTTTTGAAATACCCACATTCTGTTGTTGTCTCCCTTATTTTTTGGATCTTCCTAAAGATTTCTTGTCGAGTACAGTTTTTTCTTTTTCCCTTGCATCTCTTTCAACTGTTATCTGGTGTGGTCAAGAACTAATTTTTTGTAGTGGTAAAATGTGAGAAAGGGAAAGTATTTGGTATCTTATGATTGAATCTCAGTATGTTGTGTGCATAACTGTGATGTTCCCAAATGTTTCTGATCTTCAATTCACACCCTGAGGCTGACAGGGGAGCAAGACAACCTCAGATTGGGAAATTCCCTTCTATCTCATCCAGGTCTCTCATAAACTCTTTTCCCTGTTTTCTATGGAGAACTCTCTGGATGCATTTTGTAATGTCATATTTTCCTTCCGTGTTCCAGTTTAATTCTCTACAATAACCTGGAAGCGATTCCACAGATAATGCCGCACAAATGTAATAGGAAGACATTAGTGAGACTTCTCTACCCAAGATATTTCACACTTAGCCTTAAGTAAGTCATCAAAAGCGCTATTAAGTCAGGCTATAGGTAATTTCTCTAGCAGCTTTTGTTCTAGGTGTGCAGATTCTGGCTGTGGCTGTCCTTTTCGCCTCTCTTTCTAGATTTTTGCGTGGTGGTTTGTCCTGTAAGTTCTCCGATGAGTCCAAGAAAAATTACTTGTAGTTTGTCCAGTTTTGTCATTGTTGTGCGGATGCGATGACAACTTCCCAAATATCAGGGATGTCATTTATTTATTGATATTAGTGTCTTAAAATATCCTCTCTGGTGGCAGACTGCTTGGGATTGAGTAATCATTCAATCTCATAAAATGTACCCAACACCGATTTCACTTGAGTTTTAAAAAGTGTGCAGTATTGTAGAGGACGCTGTCTAAGTGGCTCTCAGGGCAGGAATTAGAGGCACAGCTGCAGTTTCTATTTCCCACCAAAACAGGCCAGGGGTGGGCAAATGGGCCCCAAAAGAAATGTGGCAGCAGGAATAGTGGGGGCGGGGGGAGAGTTGGACTGGGCGTGGGGTGAGGGGGTGTGGAGAGTGGGGGGGGGCTCATGGACCTTCATGGATACCGAGGGTGTTTACATCACAGTTCTGTTCTCTATCATGGACCACACAACAGGGACCCAAGCACTTGGGCCATCTTGTGTTGCCTTCCCAGGCACATTAGCATGGAGATTGATTAGAGGTACAGCAGCCAGACAGGAACCAGCACCCCAGTACTGCATGCCAGATTGCAAGTGCCATCTTCTCCTATTGCACGGGAATGCCATTCCTGCTCTGATCATATTTTGAACAATCATTTTTGCTGAATCACATTTTACATCTATATTGATATATTGGTGAAAATTTTTCCACAGTAAGGTCATAGAAAATGATATTTGCTTTCATAGAAAATATTTTGTTTTCCCTGAAATTAATATTTGCCTCAGTCTTTCTCATAATTTTCCTCTATGTACCTATCACTCACTAATCCACAAACTCTAAGCATTGCAATGAAATTTATTGTATAAGTTCATATTTCTCCAGTAGCATATCAATTGGATTTTTCCTCTCAAAAATTCCTCCATATCCCTTTTGCAATATTTTAAATCTTTATTATTTGCTTTCTGGATCTGTTGTGTATTACTTTAAGTAGCTGAGGAAATTGTACTTTCATTTGGAGGTGTCTTATTTCCCTTTCTTGGGTTGGATCTAATTTTACAAGAACCCATGTCCTCCTTAATTGCTTTCATCCTCTTGAATTTTGTGGGTTAGTAAATAACACAGAGATTTTATGATTTTAGAACGACTGAGTAATAAAAATATATTTTAATATTGTATCATTTCTTTGTAGTGTTTTTTCTTATTTCTTTTTTTCAAGATTTGTCTATTTTTTGAATACCAGAGTTACACAGAGAGAGAAGGAGAGACAGAGGGGAGGGGGGAGAGAGGTCTTCCATCCACTGGTTCACTCCCCAAATGGATGCAACAGTGGAGCTGCGCTGATCAGAAACCAGGAGACAGGAGCTTCTTCTAGGTCTCCCAGGTGGGTGCAGGGCCCCAAGGACTAGGACCATCTTCTACTGCTTTCCCAGGCCATAGCAGAGAGCTGGTTTGGAAAAGGAGCAACGGGGACTTGAACCGGCGCCCATATGGGATGCTGGTACTGCAGGCAGTGGCTTTACCCACTACACCACAGCTGCGGCCCTCTATTTTTTTTTTTCTTAATTAATTCTGTCTAATTATTTAGCTTACTTAAACTTTTTTGCTGTGAGAACATTTATGAATGAAGTACTAAGTTGGAAGCTCTCAGAGTATTGGCAACCCTTAGATATTAAGTAACTTTGTCTGGGCTGGGCTCGTAGCCTAGTAGGTTAAATTTCTGTGTGCAGTGCCAGTATCTCATATGGGTTGCTCCATTTCCAGTCCAACTTCCTGCTAATGTATCTGGGAAAGCCCTCATGTGAGAGATTCAGAAGGAACTCCTGGCTTCGGCTTGGCCCATCTCTAGCCAGTGCAAAATAACTGTGGAATAAACCAACAAATGGAATATCTGTCTCTGACTCTCCTTCTCTCCCCCCCCCCCTTATTGTATTCTAGGTTAACTTTTGGTAGGATTCATCATTCCTTATTACTCTCTTTTTTAAAGATTTTATTTACTTATTTGAGAGGTAGAGTTATAGACAGTGAGAGGGAGAGACAGAAAGAAAGGTCTTTCAACTGCTGGTTCACTCCCCAAATGGCCACAATGGCTAGAGCTGCGCTGATCAGAAGCAAGGAGCTTCTTCCAGGTCTCCCATGCAGGTTTCGGGGCCCAAGTACTTGGACCATCTTCTACTGCTTTCTCAGGATATAGCAAAGAGCTGGGTTGAAAAAGGAGCAGCCTGAACTAGAATCGGTGCCTATATGGGATGCCAGAGCTGCAGGCAGAAGATTAGCCTAGTGCGTCACAGCACCAGCCCCTCCTTATTACTCTTTAATTCTGATATAGTGTCTGAGATTATCCTGGATTTTGAACATTACAAAATATACCTATATTACAGATATATCTGGGATACATTTTATATACACATGTAGCAAAAGACTTTTAAGGAAACTCTTTTGCATGATACATAAACTTTATGTGTGCTGTACTCAGTAGATCCTTACCACTGGGGAAACAGTTTGTATGCATTTCCATTTAGATGATACAATTAGAATGGCAATCAAGATACAGAACAAAACGCGTAATAGAAAACTGTAAGATGTTCATTGTCCTCCACTATTGCTATGTGATAATATCTCACAGGTGTCATTTAAAATAAGATGCAATAAGGCATGAAGTGATTTCCTTGGTTGTTTGGCTTCCAGATAGTTATACTAAACACTCTTAAGAGCCAAAGAATCACTACAAAGAAACAAGCAAGCAAAAAGGTGGGGAAGTATTTATTATTATCCTACAATGGGAGAAATGTTATGTCAAGATACATCACAATATATTAGGGTAATAATTGCTTGAGGCCGGCGCTGTGGCTCACTTGGCTAATCCTCCGCCTGCAGCTCCTGCACCCCGGGTTCTAGTGCTGGTCGGGGTGCCAGATTCTGTCCCGGTTGCTCCTCTTCCAGTCCAGCTCTCTGCTGTGGCCTGGGAAGGCAGTGGAGGATGGCCCAAGTGTTTGGGCCCCTGCATCTGCATGGAGACCAGGAGGAAGCACCTGGCTCCTGGCTTTGGATCGGCGCAGCGTGCCAGCCGTAGAAGCCATTTGGGGGGTGAACCAATAGAAGAAAGACCTTTCTCTCTTTCTCTCTCACTGTCTAACTCTGCCTGTCAAAAAATATAATTACTTGAGTTTGCATGTTCTAAAGTAACTGTATTTTGACTAGCAACAGTATTTATATTCCTATAAAGGTCTCAGGTCATTAAATATGTTATTAACATGATTTTATGGTCTTATAAAATAGGAATAGAGCAAAAGCAGACATCAGTTTGAAAAAAGACTTGAAATTATCACTTCAACCCTGCAATAGCAAGCCTCATTTTTATATATAAAGAGTGAAAGTAGAATAAAAGCTATGATAAAATTATGACAGAAATTTGAATCAGAAATAAATTATCATCATTATGTAAATTGAATACACTGAACACACAATTGTGTAGTTATATCTTCAGAAAATCAAAATATTTAGTTTTCTATATAAAACATTTTATTTAAACTATTTTTTGGAAAATAGTTGCATAGTTAAAGATACAAAAATTTTTATTAACATTTTACTGTGATAGCCTATAATCACAAATGTTAAGTTAAAATTCAGTGTGCTAATGTATTGGTGATAATAATAGTCATGCATTGTATTCCAAATGTACTTTGGAATTAAAATGTATATGTAATAAATTTGGTGAAAATTGTTATAGGAATACCTATTGACATAGTCTATAATGGAAAAAATTCTCACATTGTATATCATAAATCATTTATTTTTTATGTTTATTTACTCAAACAAATAAAGACAGAGGTAGAGAGAAACAGAAGGAGAGAGAGATAACTATCTTCCATCCAGTGGTTCACTCCCAAAAGCCACAATGGCTGGAGCTGAGTCAATACAAAGCCAGGAGCCAAGGCCTTCTTCCAGGTCTCTCAAATGGGTGCTGGGACTCATGGATTTGGCTGTATTCCAGGCACATTAGCAGGGAGCTGGACAGGAAGTGATGCAGCCAGTAGTAGAACTGTTACCCATACAGGATGCTGGCATCACAAGCAGCAGCTTTTATTACCCACTACCCTACAGTGCTAGTCCCAAATATCTGAGCTAGAAGACAAATCTTTGAAAATTTTCCAGTCAGAAAATAAAAATAAAAAAAGAAAAAGAAAGATTAAAAACAGTGTTGGAGATTTGTGAGATGCTATGCCTATTTAGTGAAACCATTACAGAACACTCCCCCAATTTGGAGAATGAAATAGATGCCCAAGTACAGATAGCACATGGAACTCCCACCATACATGACTAGAAAAGATTTTTGTCATGACATTGTAGTCAAAGTTTCAGCAGTAAAACATAAAAAAAAATTCTAAACTGAATGAGAGAAATTCCTGATTTCATTCAGAGGATCTCCAATCACACTCATAGCTGACTTCTTATCAGAAATTCAACATGCTAGGAGAGAATGGAGAGACATAGTCAAAGTCTTAAAAAATCCGTCAACCCAGAATACTGTACCCTGCAAATTTCTCATTTATGATTGAAGGTTAAACAAAGGCCTTCCATAACAAAAAGAAATTGAATTTGTCATCACTTGTCCAGCCTCACAAAAGATGCTTAAGGATGTGCTACATACAGAATGATCATCATCATTATGAAAGAATAGGAAGGCAGAAATCTCCCAGTAAAAGTACAAAGAAAATCCAAAGTAAGTCATTTATTGTTAATCAAAGGATGTGTTCTTTTAAAATGTATGTTAAACTGAGGTATTACACTAATTAACACTTTAAAATTATTGATAGATTTCTTCCTAGATACCATCTGAAGTCATAACTGTTTATGTTTTGGAATTTGTTTATATATTAGTGACAGTTTTTTGTTTCTATGTTCAAATGTATGTGTTTCTCAAATGAAAGTTTTTCAATCATTAAATTTAATTATGACATTGTGGCTAAAAATTATAGATAGAATGATAGTAAAATGATGCAATTCCATATTTTTAAAGATTCACTTATTTATCTGAAAGTCAGATATATACAGACATAGATAAAAACACACACACACAGAGACAGACAGACAGACACACACACACAGAGAGACAGACAGAGACAGACAGAGACAGAGACAGAGACAGAGAGGGAGAGACAGAAAGATCATCCATCTGCTGGTTCACTCTCCAAATGGTCACCAATGGCCAGGTATAAGCTAGGCCAAAGGTGCCCACACATTTGGACAATCTTTCACTGCTTGTTCTTGCCTGAAAATAAGCTTCATACATAAACATGTAACAATATAAATATGTAACAATTCTAAATAAACATGGAATTTCATACTAAGTTATTTTATATTATTTTTTCTATACAAAGTTTTTTAATGACATTGTAAGAAACACTTCCTTTGTTACAAAAGGACTAAGCGGTTCTGGAAGCAAAGAGAAGAGTTCATGTATGGCTGGGCTGCAGCCCCTGGGCTTGAGGTGGGCGCTGAGCATTGCAGCGGCTACAGGCGCATCCCAGGTTATTACACTAAGTTATTTTAAATATTTCTACGTCAGAATCTGCTTCCCAGGGCTGAAAGTAGTTTGGTCTTACTCAGATTCAGGACTTTCACTACTTTTTAAACTTGCTTCCTCTACTTAAAATTAGTTAACATTCATATACAGATTGATACAGAAATGGTTCTAGAAGGATATATATGGTATAAGTAAACTCAGGGACTTTAATAAAGAAAATATGTAAGAAAGGAAACCAAATATGAGAATACCACACTCTCGAGTTCACATGAGGGGCACCATTGTCTTCACTGGGCGAAAGAAGAGAACAATGACTCAAGTTGAAAGAAACCTGGAGTTATTTTGTGGAGACCATCAACTTTCAGGAGCCATGAGGAGGACACAGACAATTGTAGTCATTCAGAAAGAATGGTGGATATGCAAACCAGTACCTGGATATCTGTTTCCTTGTTCTGAAATTTGTAGTCAATGTAAAAAAGAGTGTAAGGGAGCTCACTGATGCAGAGTAAATTTATCCACCTGAAAGAAGAACTAGGTGAAGATCAGCAATAGTATTGCAATACAGATGGAACACCACATACACAAGAAATGCCTAGATAATGGTTTGGGAACCACATCAGCATTTGTTTTTCTACACTGTGCATGATTCTTCACTGGAATCCTGAGACAGACTGAGAAGGATCTAAACTGCAAGCTGAGTTTGCACTTTAGGAACAGGAAAGTGTATAAGAAAGGTTTTGAGAAAGGATATGGCTGAATCATATTTGCTCATCAGAAATATCATACTCTGGCCGGCGCCATGGCTCAACAGGCTAATCCTCCGCCTTGCGGCGCCGGCACACCGGGTTCTAGTCCCGGTCGGGGCGCCGGATTCTGTCCCGGTTGCCCCTCTTCCAGGCCAGCCCTCTGCTGTGGCCCGGGAGTGCAGTGGAGGATGGCCCAGGTGCTTGGGCCCTGCACCCCATGGGAGACCAGGAAAAGCACCTGGCTCCTGGCTCCTGCCATCGGTCAAGCGCGGTGCGCCGGCCGCAGCGCGCCAGCCGCGGCGGCCATTGGAGGGTGAACCAACGGCAACGGAAGACCTTTCTCTCTGTCTCTCTCTCTCACTGTCCACTCTGCCTGTCAAAAAAAAAAAAAAAAAAAAAAAAAGAAATATCATACTCTCTGTGAGTGGTTATATGGGGGTGACCAAATAGGTTAGGCAAGGATAACACTTGGTTTTTGACTGACACCTAGGAAGCTGTTGATTTTCTAGATTGAAGCTAAGAGATTACTATGTGAGGCTGGTGTTACAGCTTAGTGGGTTAAACCCCTGTCTGAGATGTTGCCCCACTTTTGATCCAGCTCCCTGCAAATGTGCCTGGGAAAGCAACGGAGAATGACTCAAGTGCTTGGGCCCAAGAATCCATGTGGGAGACTTGGAAGAAGCTCCTGGTTCCTTACTCTGGGCTGGTCAAGCCCAGGCAATTGAGGTCATTTTGGAAGTGAACCAGAGGATAGAACATTCTCTCTCTCTCTCTCTCTCTCTCTCTCTCACTCTCTCTGTAATTCTACCTTTCAAATAAATAAATAAATCTTAAAAAAATGAAAGAGATTCCATAAAAAAAATTTGGGATCATGGGAGGGAAGATAATTATCTCAAATTTAATCATGTTGAATTTTATGTTTCAGTGGAAAAACCAAGTAAGAATTTCCGAAAATCAGTGGAGATATTTTCCAGTAAGGAGAAAAAAAGATTGCCTAGAAGTATTGAGTTAAAGGTATGGGCAGAAAATGAAAACTGAAGGCAAACTAAATAAAGAAATGGTGTTCCAGGTCCACACATACAAAATTGAAGATTATTCAAAGGAAAGCCCTAAGTCTATCTATATATTCTTAAACGACTATGTGCTTGCTTGTTTGTTTTGGATTTCTCAGTCTTGAACATTTAATCATAGATTAAAGTCAAAAGTTAGAAGTTATACTTTTGTTTTGAGTAACTGTCCTTGGGACAACACACATTGGTTTTAGTCTCACAGAACTTCCTGTCAGTAACAAAGGATTAAAACAAAATGAACAGTTATGTAATTATCTAATATAATTAAAGAAACAGACCTTCATGGCAATATACTTGGGTAAGGCTTTTTAAAGAGCTGGTTATTTGAGTAGACACCAGGAGAGAGATAAATAAAAAATTGAATTGTAATGTTTCATTTGGAAGCCAATACAAGGCTCTTTACTTTCATCAAGCTCTTCATGTTAGTTCTTGCATTTCCTTAAAAAGTTTTATACTTTAGATTTCTTCCTTTTTTTTTTTTTGCCTTGAGACCTCTCATTCATGATCTTTGTGTTTCCCTCCATTTATTTAGATTCGTTTTTCTAGTAAAATATTTTACAGTTTTTAATATAGAGATTTCCTTCTAATTTTGGAAATTTATTTATAGCCATTTTTCTCATGTTAAATTTTCCTGTTTATTCAAGTAATTTGACTTTACATTCTTTTCTGTTGTTCTATGCATTCTGAATAAGCAAAGATTTCTTTTTTAAGTTTTATTTCCTTTTTATTTTTTTGACAGGCAGAGTGGACAGTGAGAGAGAGAGACAGAGAGAAAGGTCATCCTTTTCTGTTGGTTCATCCCCCAATGGCCGCTGCAGCCGGCGCGCTGTGCCAATCTAAAGCCAGGGGCCAGGTGCTTCTCCTGGTCTCACATGTGGGTGCAGGGCCCAATCACTTGGGCCATCCTCCACTGCACTCCCGGGCCACAGCAGAGAACTGGACAAGAAGAAGAGCAACTGGGACAGAATCCGGCACCCCAACTGGGACTAGAACCCGGTGTGCCTGCGCCGCAGGTGGAGGATTAGCCTAGTGAGCCACGGCGGCAGCACAAAGATTTCTTTAACAAGATACAATATTTTTTTAAAAAAACATATTATTTATTTATTTGAGAGCTAGTGTTAGGGAACTGGCGCAGTTAGGTGGCCACATGGCCCAGCTACCTGAGCCAGGCTCCACCCCCATCCTAATGGGATTCGCTGCTCCTGCTTCCCCGCTCACCCTCAGGCGGAGTTTTAAAAGGGCCTGTTCCTGAACACGTGCTCTCTTGACTCTTTTTTGGTTCTGCTCTCTTGGCCCTTCCCTCCGGCTCTCTTGGCCCTTCTCTCCTGCTCTCTTGGTTCCTCTCTCCAGCCTCCTCCTCTGGTCTCTTGGCTCTCTCTCTCGGCTCCTCTCATCTCTCTTCTCTCTCTTCTCCCTTGCTAGCTCCTCTCCTCTCTGTTTCTTTCTTATATTCTCTTTCTCTCTCTTTGCCTTCACCACCCCTTCACTCCGGTCTGTTGGGTGTTCCTCAATAAACCCTTTCCATTACTGCAGTGTTCAGTGTGTTTTGCGATGGCTAACATTAATATATAACAGGTAGAGTTATAGATAGTGAGAGAGAAACACGTAGAGAAAGATCTTCCTTCTGTTGGTTCACTCTCCAATTGGCCGCAAAGGCCGGAGCAGTGCCAATCTGAAGCCAGGAGCCAGGGGCTTCTTCCCAGTCTTCCCATGTGGGTGCAGGGGCCCAAGTCCTTGGGTTATCTTCTACTGCTTTCCCAGGCCATAGCAAAGAGCTGGATCCGAAGAGGAGCAGCCAGGACTAGAACCAGCGCCTATATGGGATGCCACAGGCGGAGGATTAACCTACTGCACCACGGTGCTGGCACCAAGATACAATATTTTTAAAAAGTTAAAAATTAATGTATGTTAAATGGTAAGATTAGGTCTCAACATACTTGAGACTTCGGGTTGTGCTAAGATATAATTCAGCAACCCCCCCCAAAGATTCAAAACAATGAATAAAGCATATGAAAACTTTCATAGGTGTCAGACATCATGCAATTAAGACCACAGCCCCTGAGACTTTGGACACAAATAAATTACTATTTAACTTGCAGCTTTCTGTGGGTTCCATTGCAGGAGTTCATGGAGGAAGAAATCCACAAATATCTTGTTGACACAACCAGATTTGAGAAGAAAGAGCTGCAATCCAGAGACCTAGCTGCTAGAGATTTCAGGACAGAGTGCCAGGAAAAATATTGCTTCAGAAAGAAAGAATTCTAGAATCTCAAAAAGCCCTTGCTGCTATAGTCAGTTGAGAATAGATAACAACACTTACATATGCCTGTTCTGCTGGAATAGCATTTGGGAATGATGTTAGATGAGTTTACAAAAGTCATTAAGAATATTTTAGGGGAGGGGCCAGCACTGTGGCATAGTGGATAAAGCTTTTGGCGCTAGCATCCCATATGGATGTCAGTATGAGTCCTAGCTGCTCCACTTGATCCAGCTCCCTGCTCATGTTCCTGGGGAAGCAGTGGAGGATGGCCCAAGTCATCCTCCCACGTGGAAGACCTGAAAGAAGCTTCTGCCTGCTGGCCTAGGCCTGGCCCAGCATCTGCTGTTGTGGCCATCTGGGGAGTGAAGCAGCAGATGAAAATTCTTTCTTTTTCTCTCTCTTTCTCTTTCTTCCAAGAAAATAAATAAATCTTTAAAACAATGAATCTTTTAGGGGTAAAGAGCATATTCATTTTCTTGATGAGAAACCTTACATTTATTTATTATACCTCTATATAGAGAGGTGGTCCATCCATTGATTCAAGCCCCAAATACCCTCAACAGTTAGGACTGGGTCAGGCCAAACCTGTGTGGCAGGGATCCAAGTATTTAAGTCATCACTTGCTGTCTCCCAGTATGCACATTAGCAGGAGACTGGATCAAAAGTAGAACTGGGACTTTTTCCTTGAGACTCAAATATAAGTTGCGGCATCCCAAGTGGCATCCTAACTGTTGGCTAAAATCTGTCCCAATATTGCTTTTCATAAGTGAAATGCCATATATAAAGTGAGAAGGTAACTGAGTTCGTGGAAAAACACATAGCAACATTACACCTAAATTAAGTTGGAGTCATTTTCCGTTTCATAAAAATGTTAGTTTTTTTTTTAAATAATGCTACACCCATTTTGACAGGATTCATCTTAAAACATAAAACGTGATTGTTTTGTTAAGTTTTCTAAAATTTTATATTTAAAAAATTTAACTGAAACATAAAAATTGTACATTATCATGGGGGACTATGTGATGCTTCAATACATGTATAAATTTAAGGCATTATGGTCTTTGACATGAGTAGACAAGGTTCATAATAAGTAAGTGATAAGGAGATCACAGTTTCTTAATAGGTATTAGATGCACTTTCTAGATAGGCATTTTATTTTACAGATTTTTGAAACATGGAAATTTTTGACAATATAATGGAAAAGATATGTGTCCTCCTTCCCCACCATAGAATAGACTATCAGATTTACAAAATCACTCAATTTGAAGCCAAATGTTCTTTTATCAATAGAGATTATATACTGTGTTTGCAATCTCAGTTTTTCCACATATGAAGTGTCCTCTGATTGAAACTCTGCCCCATAAAAATCTTTTCAAATTTTGATGAATAAATATTGCCCTTGCAAAATTTAGCTTATAATAACAGTCCTTTAAAGTACCACTAGGAACATAATAGAGATGTACTAAGGTCTGTCTTCAGTGCCAGCATCCCATATGGGCAACAGTTTGAGTCCCGGCTGCTGCACTTCCAATCCAGCTCACTACTAATGTGCATGGGATTTCACTGGAAAATGGCCCAAGTCCCTGGCCCCCTGCACCCACATGGTAGACTCTGAAGAAGCTCCAGGCTCCTGGATTCAGATTAGCCCAGCTCCAGTCATTGTGGCCGTTTGGGGAAAGCACTTACGATTTATAAAATTCAAAAAATACCTTAGAAATAACCAGTATCCCAAACAAGTAGAGTTAATATATTCAAAATCTGTTTGCCTTAGTTGTAAGATCATTATTTTGTATACTACATTTTAACTAACATTTAACATTCTTGAATACTCCTGGTGTTTGATACTGATTTCAATGTCAGATTTTTAAAAAGATTATTCTACAAAGTAGTCCTACAAAATAATAACATACATAAAAATAAAATATGATACTATTAGTATTGTAAATAATACTAATTATTCAATAGCCAAAATATCTATGTTCCCCTATCTAATGAAAACATGTAAATTTATAGACATTTTACTTGCTTTTCTTTTCTTTTTTTCTTCTTTTTAAAAATGTCAGGAGTCAGATTGTGGAAACATTGAATTGAAGAATTGTACAAAAAATCATAAGATTTTTATTGCTGTGCCACTGAATGTCTGCCTAAGAGACTGGTCTTCTATAATGGTCATCTGATATGTTGCTGACAGATTTAGCAAACAAATGTATAAAAGCTTTGAATGGAAAGCTCTTGATATTTTGCAACTGTTTTACTAGTATAGTGTGATAGAAATGGTGAGGGCAGATTTCAATTGATGTAGTTTAGAGGGAAGAGAGTAATCCTGATAAACTGATATCTTTCCTCAAAGCTAAACATAATAATCCATTTAAGCCCTGAAATATCAGTGTACTGTAGTCACAGTTCCTGTTTGAGTTGACAAGATGAGCAACTGGATTTGGAAGTATTACAAAGCCTCAACTTGTCTTTTTGATTATTTAATTTTATATTAGTTATTACTTATCTTTTGATTTACTTAATATATTTTATCTAGTCATTACAGTAGTTAAAAATTAAGTACACCCATTGGTATGCAAAACTAAATGTACAATGTAATATGTTATTTTAAAAAAGAAAACAATATTATTCTCAATATTTCAAAAATGGACATACTTTGAAAAATTTAAAAAAATATAAAAACATTTTAGTTTAACAATATCCAAATAGATTTAGCCACATTAAATGAGTTATTATAGAAAAAAATGGTTATAAGGAGATTATAGTTAGTTGGATAAATATACAGATAAATTATTTTCACTGGAAATTTCTTTTTTGAAAGGCTGCATTTAATAAAATTTGGTAACTTTTATAGAAAAGATATTTGTTCAATATGTAAATATTACAGAAAATATTGTAAATGTATGTTTCTGAATTGATGAGTACTTTATTGGAGGGTGACCTAACTAGCATCAAATTTTGTGTGAGAGAGAATTAGAGATACATTATTGCTATGTTATGATTTTAAATAGTCAAGGTTTATGTGTTACACTGACAGTAACAAATAGAAAACAGTGTTTGATCAATTATTTTGGAGAATAAAGCCACAAAAATGAAACGATTCAAAGATGATGGTGAATACATGGTTAAACAAGCATCTCATGAAAAGATAAGACTATGTAGACAGCAAGAAGCTACCTTAAGAAAGGTAAAGATGGTGGAGGTGATGATGAGTTAAAATATCACATGCAAGGAATTACATATAAATTTTATGACTAAGACATAATCTAAAAAGAGTCACCTGTGTTGTCACTGGTATGTAAAACTCCTGAAGTTTTTGTAGGAAGAGGGATGTTACCAGCTACTTTGTTCAACTTGAGTATCTTTTACATACTCATCTCACTTCATTTCTCCTGTCCTAGGTTAACTATTGCACCAGCAAGAGTCATCAAGGAACAGAGAATGCACACTAATGAATTTTGTTCATTACTTATTAGTGTAATGAATTTTATTTTTATATTTTTCATATAATGTGATGTTTTTGTCTGTAGGATTCCTTCCTTAAACTTACCTTTTCACAAATTCACTATAATATGCTTCGGAGAAGGTCCTTTTTGGTTTAGTCAAACTGTGTGGTCCATTGAGTTTCCTGTGTTTGGATATCCATAGCTCTTTCGAGACTTGGGAAGTTTTCAACTAAAATATAATTCATTGGGGTCTTAAAATGTCTTTTTCCTTCTCTTTCCCTTTGTCTCCAATATTAATATATATTTTCTTGATGGTATGACATATATCTCATAGACCTTGTTCATTCATTTAAATCATGTTGTCTATTTTTATCCGTCGGGCTATTAAAAAAGTCTTGTCCTTAGATAAGAAATTATTTCTTCAGCTTTGTGTAATATGTTGTTACTATCAGTTATATTTTTTATTTCATTGTTTGAAGATTTCATTTCCAAAATTCCGTATTGATTCTTTTAAATTATTTGTCTTTGTTGAAGCTTTGTACATATCCTAAATTTTCCCCCATTTCTTTAAACTGTCTGTCTGCAGTCCCTTATGTACTATTGAGTTTCTTTAGAGTGTTAATTTTGAACTTTAGCTCAGACCTTTGCATGTTCCCTTCAAAACAGGATATATTTCTGGAGAAGTATTACCTTCTTTTGGAGGTGTCATGCTTTCTTGCTTTTCATGTTTTCTGTGTCTCTTCATTGATATCTACACAGCCCGTGTAACAGATCTTTCTGCCCAGAAATTGCTTTCATTTTTTTGTTTGTCTATATGGAATTCACAATGTGATTTTTGTAGCCTTTTTGGCTTTGATTTTAGTGATACATAGAAGTATAATCTGAGTGATTTCTTCAGTTGTAATCAATGCCAGTAATGCACATGAGTATCAACGTTTTCTAGTTTTCAGCTATTCGCAGAAGTAGCAGCATGATTTGGAATTGCCAAGTGTATTTACAAAAGTGTGTAGCTTCTGGGCCCATAGAGTTGAGTCATTTGTGATGATAACATACACATTCTGGTTTACAGAGGAGGCTGTCTCTTGTCCAAATAAGCAAGCCTGATTGATACTGGGGCTTCTGGCACCAAGAGCTGTGCCTTAGAACTGTGAAATGTTCATAGGATCTTCTCCAAGTCCTGATGTGTGGGCATGTATAATGCTGAGGCTTGTAGTATCAACATTTCTAGTCTCAGTACTAAAGGATGTGAAAGAGCCCTGGCCTACTTTCCTGCATGCTGTGAATGCAAATTCTACTGAGGATTTTGACCTGGAAGGTGTGGACATGAACCAAAAGAATGCAAGCAGGGTCTTTCCCAAGTCTTTAACATAGGTTGAGATGACTCTGAAGAATATAGTACAGAGAGTTACAATCTTGAGATACTTAGAGGAAGGATGCCCTACCCATGTTACACAAAAAAGTGTAGGTTATACTGGGGATTATGTACTGGCGTATATGGGCTTGAACCAGTGTAATGGAGAGAGAGTCTTCCCCAGGTCTTATAAAGAAAGTGCAAGAGTTCTTAGCACTTACAGTCAGCAGACACAGTTCCAGAGCTGCAGGATGCAATGAAGTTTTTACCCAGTTCCTCCTTTTCATGTGCATGTTATGCTGGGACTTATTCATTGGTAGACATGGATCTGGTGAAATGCGTGCAGAGTTCTCTCCAGATGTCATGGCATACTCAGGTGACTCTCTGGGATATAGCTCTAACTGCCTCAATCCAAGAATTACCAGATTCATGGGGCCAGCGCCCTGGGTCAGTTGATTAATCCTCTGCCTGTGGCGGTGGCATCCTATTTGGGCACCAGGTTCTAGTCCTGGCTGCTCCTCTTCCAGTCCAGCTCTCTGCTGTAGCCTGGGAAGGCAGTGGAGGATGGCCTGAGCACTTGGGCCCCTGCACCCGCATGGGAGACCAGGAGGAAGCATCTGGTTCCTGGCTTCGGATAAGTGTAGTTCTGGCCATGGCAGCCATTTCGAGGGTGATCCAACGGAAGGAAGACCTTTCTCTCTGTCTCTCTCACTGTCCTTAACTCTGTCAAATTTAAAAAAAAATTACCAGACTCAGAGGATACCTTATCCAGGTCCAGGTCCCACATGGTGATCACAATTTATATTGGGGATTGTGTACTAGCAGGTATAGGCCTAAATCAAAAAATGCAGATAGAATCTTCAATTGTCCTACAGAATCAACAGTCCAAGAGTTATAGGATGCAGTGGGGTCGTTATCCAGGAATCACAAGTTTAGTGCAGATTCTGCTGGTGGTTGTCATTGCACGCAGTGCCATCCAGTGCCCACCAATGGGTACAAATTTCTCCAAGGATTGTAGCACCACAGCCACATTTCCCAGAGCATGCAATGGTGATGCTGGGGCATGTGATCTCACCACCCAGCATTTTGAGATGCAGTGATTGTTTACAGCTCTTGTCTGTCCTGTTGAGAATAGTGCTTTCTTTTCTTCATGCTATTTCTTGAACTGTTTACTTAGTATAAGGTTAATCTTCTGAGTATAAAGTAAACTGAAAAGAGATCTTTGTAAAAATTAAGAGTGGGAATAAGAGAGGGAAAAGGAAGAAGGGTGGGAGCATGGGTGGGAGGGAGTGTAAAGTGGGAGGTATCACTGTGTTTCTAAATCTGTATATATGAAACACATGAAATTTGTACACTTTAAATAAAATTAAAAAAAAAATACCAGGAGATGCAGAGGGGGATTTCCTTAAGTCTTATTATCTAGGTTTGTGTATTGGCTGCTGCTGGCATTGAGTCCCAAGAAGCAGAGGGGAATTTTCCATGAACATACAGTGAGTAAGTGTGGCTAATGACTTGTTTCCAGCAATCACACCATTATAAGATGCCGAGGGCCCTTGATTCTGCTTGTGTAGTGCCCTAGCCCTGAGTAGGGGTCATAAAGAAAGTGTGAGGGCAATGAAGCTGCCTTATATGCACTCATAAAGTATCGAGTTTAGCAGTGATTGTGCTGTAGCAGTACATGGCAGAGGTTGTGGGATCAGGGGAAAAGTTTTGTCAAGTTGCAAGCAAAATGTCTGGTACATACTGGAAGTTGGATAATTGCTAGTTATTATTAGTGCTAGTGCTATTATTTCCTCATTATAAGTCTTGCTGAAAATATTATTATGCCCTTTTGTGTAAATGAAAAACAAATCAAAATCCTGAGGCTTAAGGAATTAATTAATTTGACCAATATCAAAGAGAAATTTACTCAACATTTGATAATTAGATATTATTACCATAAATTGCATTCCTTTTCCACGAGACTATGGTCTTCATATTGTTTATGTTAGGAAAAAGAATAATAGATATTTTGTGAATATCAGCAATTTTTTATATCTCTGTTGGCCATTTTTAGCCTAATTTGGATAAATATCAGCATGCAAGATCATAGCGAAAATCACTTCAAAACCTCAGACATATACTAATTAATTAATTTTTATTAGATATCTGATTTTCATTTGCCTGTATAACTAGTTATATAAATTATAAGTATATACACACACAAGGATTGATTTATTCTCACAAAATTTAATAACCTTAAATTTTAGACATGTTATTGACCAATTTACCAATTATTTTTAATTATTAATGATTTCTCATTAGATATTAAAGAATCTGTCCATATTTCTTTTCACAGAATTGCATAGAATTGTATGCATCTTTTTGGCCGGCGCCGTGGCTCAATAGGCTAATCCTCCGCCTTACGGTGCCAGCACACTGGGTTCTAGTCCCGCTCGGGGCGCAGGATTCTGTCCCGGTTGCCCCTCTTCCAGGCCAGCCCTCTGCTGTGGCCCGGGAGTGCAGTGGAGGATGGCCCAAGTGCTTGGGCCCTGCACCCCATGGGAGACCAGGAAAAAAGCACCTAGTACCTGGCTCCTGCCATCGGATGAACGCGGTGCGTCGGCCACAGGGCGCCGTCCGCGGCAGCCATTGGAGGGTGAACCAACGGCAAAGGAAGACCTTTCTCTCTGTCTCTCTCTCTCACTGTCCACTCTGCCTGTCAAAAACAAACAAAAAATAAATAAATTAAAAAAATAAAAAAAAGAATTGTATGCATCTTTTAAAAAAATTTGTTTAATATGGTGTGAAAATACACAAACTAACAATGTCTTTTCAAATTACAAGATGCTTAGTACTATTTCAAGGCAGAAGTGTTAAGTATAATAAATATAGAGATGATCAGTATCGTTGCCTATTTGGAATAAGTCTGTTGTTACACAAATTATTCCCTTTTATTCCTTTTCTCTATTCTTCTATGGGCTCTCTCTCATCTACCTGAAGCTTTGTCCCTGTACTCTCTAGAGACAATATTGAAACCAATGAATCCAAGTTTGATATTTCTTGTTATCGACTTGTATTTCCAGATTTTTCATGTACCTTCTCCAGTAATTTTATCAATCAAAACAAACTCAATCCACATTGATGAATCTGTCATTTCCCTCACAAAGCTAGTTTTCTAAACTATATCCATGGTAACAACTTTTTTTTTTTTTTTTTTTTTTTAGGTAACAAACTATTTTTTTTTAGTGACACTTAGTTAGATAATGGTTATTGAAAAACTAACATTTAGCCGGCGCCGTGGCTCAACAGGCTAATCCTCCGCCTTGCGGCGCCGGCACACCGGGTTCTAGTCCCGGTCGGGGCACCGGATTCTGTCCCGGTTGCCCCTCTTCCAGGCCAGCCCTCTGCTGTGGCCCAGGAGTGCAGTGGAGGATGGCCCAAGTGCTTGGGCCCTGCACCCCATGGGAGACCAGGATAAGCACCTAGCACCTGGCTCCTGCCATCGGATGAGCGCGGTGTGCTGGCCGCAGCGCGCCGTCCGCGGCAGCCATTGGAGGGTGAACCAACGGCAAAGGAAAACCTTTCTCTCTGTCTCTCTCTCTCACTGTCCACTCTGCCTGTCAAAAATAAAAAAAAGAAAAGAAAAGAAAAACTAACATTTATTGGATATAAATGAATTCTGTCGTATATTATCCTAAATTTTTGACATGGGAAAATTCATGTTTAGCCAGGGTTGGTTACTTTGTATCTTATTGGGAAGCTATGGAACTTACATTATACTGTACAGCTATAAATTGTGCATTCAGTTTCCAAATCCAAGCAATATTGCTCCTGAGACTAATATGTAGTGTTACCTTACTATGAAATCCAGGGGTTTTTTAGTTTTCTAATTTCTTACAATGAAAATTATAAATCATGGCTGGCGCCATGGCTTGCTTGGCTAATCCTCCACCTGCAGCGCTGGCACCCCGGGTTCTAGTCCCGATTGGGGCGCCGGATTCTGTCCCGGTTGCTCCTCTTCCAGTCCAGCTCTCTGCTGTGGCCCAGGAAGGCAGTGGAGGATGGCCCAAGTGCTTGGGTCCCTGCACCCGCATGGGAGACCAGGAGGAAGCACCTGGCTCCTGGTTTCGGATCAGCATAGTTCCGGCCATAATGGCTATTTGTGGGGTGAACCAACGGAAAGGAAGACCTTTCTCTCTGTATCTCTATCTCTCTCTCACTGTCTAAATCTGCCTGTCAAACAACAACAACAAAAAGAAAATTATAAATCAGTAATGAAAACCCATTTTTCCCCCTTAGAGGATCATAAGAAACTGGAATCATAACAACAATACAGGATTTAATACTAATGTAACATTGTGTTATGACCTCTGGAGCGAAATTGTTGTGTTTGGATCCTATATACAAAACTTAGACCAGCATAATCTGATGCATGTCCCATAGCCAGTCCAAAACTCAATTAAATGAGGATGATAAGCAAATTTATTTAAATGTAGTTATTATATAAACAATGTAGGATAGATTATATCTGACATACTTATACTATATACTATATTTTATTCATTCTAATTTTCTGTTCTTGTAGCTATTATTGTCTATTACTAATTACAATATTAATGGGTTCAAGTACTCTCTATTAGCTTTACAACTTTACATTTCCATGTGTATCTTCATGCCAACTTCCCAAGCACCTCCAGAGTCAGAGAACTTGGATTAATTTTAATAACAAAGCCCTTTTTTTTTGGTTGATTGACTTTTTTAAATATTTTTTTTAATATTCTTTTTTGACAGGCAGAGTGGATAGTGAGAGAGAGAGAGACAGAGAGAAAGGTCTTCCTTTTTGCCATTGGTTCACCCTCCAATGGCCTCCACGGCCAGCACATTGCGCTGATCCGAAGGCAGGAGCCAGGTGCTTCTCCTGGTCTCCCATGCGGGTGCAGGGCCCAAGCACTTGGGCCATCCTCCACTGCACTCCCGGGCCACAGCAGAGAGCTGGCCTGGAAGAGGGGCAACCGGGACAGAATCTGGTGCCCCGAGCAGGACTAGAACCCGGTGTGCCAGTGCCGCAGGCAGAGGATTAGCCTATTCAGCCGCGGGGCCGGCCCTCACTCTTATATTTAACAGGGATCACTTTTCAGTTAAATTTAAACACCTAAGTATAATTGTGTGTTAATTAAAGAGTTCAACCAATGGTATTAAGTAGAACAAAAAAATTCTAAAAAGAATAAAGTATCAAGTTGTTCCTGGACAGTCAAGATAAGGGCTGATCAAGTCTTTGTTTCTCATAGTGTCCATTTCACTTCACCAGGTTTCCTTTTAGGTGCTTAGTTTGTTGTCACTGATCAGAGAGAACATATAAAATTTGGCCCTTTGGGACTGGCTTATTTCACTATGCATGATGTTTTCCAGATTCCTTCATGTTGCAAATAACCAGATTTCATTTTTTTACAGCTTTATAGTATTCTATAGAGTACATATCCCAAAAATTCTTTAGCCAGTCTTCTGTTGATAGGCATTTAGGTTGATTCCATGTCTTATCTATTATGAATTGATCTGCAATAAACATTGAGTGCAGACAACTTTTATTTGTCAATTCAGTTTCCTTTGGGTAAATTCCAAGGAGTGGAATGGCTGGGTTGTATGGTAGGGAATATTCAGGTTTCTGAGGAATCTCCAAACTGACTTCCATAATGGCTTTACCAGTTTGCATTCCCACCAACAGTGGGTTAGTGCCTCTTTTTCCCCACATCCTCAGCAGCATCTGTTGTTGGTAGATTTCTGAAATTGAGCCATTCTAACTGGGGTGTTAAAAAGAAACCTCACTGTGGTTTTCATTTGCATTTCCCTGATGGCTAGTGATCCTGAACATTTTTTCGTGTGTCTGCTGGCCATTTGGATTTCGTCTTTTGAAAATTGTCTATTGAGGGACTTGTCCCATCTCTTAAGTGGGTTGTTTGTTTTGATGTTGTGAAGTTTCTTGATCTCTTTGTAGATTCTGGTTATTAATCCTTTATTGATTGCATAATATTAACTGATAGAATTAAAAATAGAGAATAATCCAAGATGGAAAGTGGGATACACAGCAGACTCATAGAGTGGCAGATGAGAGGGTGGTTATGGGGGGAAAAGCTGATATAATCCAAAATTTGTACTTTGGAAATTTATATTTATTAAATAAAAGTTAAAAAGAAAATATGAAATAATAACCAGTGAACAGAGATTTGTCAACAAACAAGCAAAAAAACAAAATTAACTAAAGCAACTATTATCATTTTCCAAACAGAATTCAGGGTATAGTAGCAGCTTTAACCAAAAGAATTTGAGATTCTGGTTCCATAGGTAAAGCCACTCCTTAATTCATTAATGTATAGAATGTTATTGAAACAATAAATTTTATTAATATAATAATTAATAAGTGATGCATTCTTCAGACTATCTTTCCTGATACCATTGAGTATTTTAAAAAACAATAATTATGATTTTCTAGCCATATATTTCTACAATGTGTTCTTCAGATATTATGAAATGTTTCACAGATTAAATACAAATGACCAACTGATAGTGCAGAACAAGCTTTTTTGAATATTTTTAGAATTATGTATTTAATTTAAAATTAATTATTTAAGCATTTTAGTTTTGTATAAGTAGTCTTAGGAAATTGAATAATGCTAAAACAGCTTGTAGATAAAATCAAATACTAATATTGTGCCATAAATGGGGGCAAAGGTTTCCTGAATTTATAAGCATGATGATCAGATTATTCTGCAGCATAAATTCAAAAAAATTATCCATGATTTTTATGTTTTAGTTTTCTGAGTTTGAGACTACATTAATTAACTCTTGCTAATTTGAGTAGAAAAAAAGTTAATTCAGTTTTCCCTAAGTCTAGCAAAATAATGCCTTGATTCAGAATGAAGTCCACTGAGGATAATACTCGCATTTTTGCATAATATAACCAATCATCTGGAAACACCTAATCCCAAACATTATTCCATTGGAATTTGTTTGAATAGGTGACACTATCATAAATAGTTATGAAACTAGATAATGTACATGAATAACAATGTTCATGTATAGAACAATAGAAAGTAAAATTCTGACCCTTGAAAACATGTGAAAGAAATATAAAGCTTTAAAAAATTTCCCAACATATAATAGAGTTACTTTCCAATGTAATGTGAAAGAGGGAGAACCCAAAGAGAACTTAAACATATCTGGGAAGAATTCATTTTGCCATTAGCTAGGGTTTAAGAAAGCAGGATCAGAATGGTTAAGCCAAAGATGGAATAAATTAATCATAAATGAAGGTTACTGTGATCATGACCAAAAACAAACTTAAAATCACACTTAAAACTTAAAAGTTTGAAGTTACCAAGCTAATCTGCAGTTTAAAGGAAAAGTGTGCAAGTTAACATAAACATTCTTAGTGCCCATATAAAAAAAAATTAAAAATCAGATATGCTAGAGAAAGAGAGAGGCAGACTGAGAGACAGAAGAGAGATGAGAGGGAGAGGAGAGGAGAGGAGAGGAGAGGAGAGGAGAGGAGAGGAGAGGAGAGGAGAGGAGAGGAAGATACTAAAATTACAAACATGATAAAATTTGCAGACAAAAAGAGTAAATAGAAAATATAAATATTGCTAAGTACATGAAGTAAAATAGACATTTAACTGGGAAAGAAAATGAAGATATAAAATGGACATAAATAGAACTTTTATAAATTAAAACTAAATAAAATACTATAGAATATATAAAAATAAAAATAATATCATGGAAGATAAGATATTTTACACTAAAATATGGGAAATTAAAGATAGAAATAGGTATTATATAAAATGAAAAATATAGAAAATAAAACCTTAAATATATATATTAGCCAGATCTGGGGTTTTGGCATAATGCATTAAACTGCTACCTGCATCCAAACACTGGCATCTGATATGTGTATCAATTAGAACCCTGGCTGCTCTTCCTCTGATCAAATCACTGCTAACCGCTTGGGGAAAGCAATGGAAGATGGCCCAAGTCCTTGGGACCCTCCACCCATGTGGGAGACCTGGAAGAAGCTCCTGGCTCCTGGGTTTGGTCTGGCCCAGTCCTTGCCCTTTTAATCATTTGGGGAGAGAACCAACCTTTAAAATAAATAAAATAAGCCTCAAAAAAGCCCTACTTGAAATATTAGATAATATCAAGAAGTATATTATTCTTGTATTAGCATTCCTTGAAAGAACAGATGGGGAAAATATAATAAAGAAAAGTATTTTAATAAATAATGATTGCAAATTTTCTGAAAGTTGCAGACTGCACAAATAAGATTTTCATCATACCCCAAGCAGAATAGAACTAAAGAAATAAGTAAAATCACAGTTGGTTTGTAAAAAAATAGGGAGAAGATTTTTAAAATAATCAGAGAAAGGGGATTCCATGATAGTAGAATAGCAACAGGGCAGTCTGAATGAAATACTTGAAATAAAGACTCCAATAGTGGCTGGTGCTGTGGCATAGCGGGTAAAGCCACAGCCTGCAGTACCAACATCCTATATGGGTGCTGGTTCAAGTCCCAGTTGGCCCACTTCTGATCCAGCTCTCCAATTTGGCCTGGTAAAGCAGTAGAAGATGGCCCAAATCCTTAGGTCCCTGCACTCACATGGGAGACTAGGAGGAAGCTCCTGGTCCTGGTTTCAGATTGGTACAGCTACTGCCATTGCAGTCAATTGGGAAGTGAACCAGTGCATGGAAGACCTCTTTTTCTCTCTCTGCCTCTCCTTCTCTCTTTGTGCAGCTCTGACTTTCAAATAAATCTTAAAAAAAAGAGTTCAATAGATCAAACAAAAATGCAGTGGAGTCTTAGCAACAGATTAGGTGAGGCAGAAGAAACAATATCCAAACTAGAAGACAAATCTCTGGAAGTTTTAGAAAGATCAAAAACAAGAAGAAGAAATTAGAAAACCAAAAAACACTGTTGGAAATCTACAACATACTTTCAAAAGACCCAACATACAGGTCCTAGGAGTTTCTGAAGGTGTGGAAAGAGAAAGGATTAGAAGGCCTTTTTAATGAAATAATAATAGAAAGGGACATCCCAATACAGGAAGCACACAGAACTCACAATAGACACGATCAGAAAGGATCTTCACCACAAAACATTGCAGTAAAATTCTCTATAGTAAAACATAAGGATTCTAAAAATGCACACTAGACATATGCCAGATTACATTGAGAGGAACCCCATTTAGTCTCACAGTGAACTTCTAATCAGAAACCCTACAGGCTAGGTGAGAATGGTGAGATATACCACAAGTCCTTTTTTTTTTTTTTAATATTTATTTATTTACTTGAAAGTCAGAGTTACAGAGAGGCAGAAAGAGAGAGGTCTTCCATCTGCTGGTTCACCCTAATTGGCTGCAACAGACTGAGCTGTGCCAATCCAAAATCAGAAGCTTCCTCTGGGTCTCCCATGCAGGTGCAGAACCCCAAGGACTTGGGCCATCCTCTACTGATTTCCCAGACCATAGCAGAGAGCTGGATCATAACTGGAGCAGCCAGGACTAGAACTGGTACCCATATGGGATATTGGTACTGCAGATGATAGCATTACCTGCTACGCCAGAGCACCAGCCCCAATATATTATATGTCTGAAGAGAAAAATAAAAACTGTCAACCCAGAATATTATACCCTGCAAAGCTCTCATTTATGACTGAAGGTGAAATAAAGACCTTCCATAACAAACAGAATTTGAAAGAATTTGTCACTACCCACCCAGACCCACAAAAGATTCTCAAGGATGTGCTACACACAAAAACAGAAATAGGAACATCACTATGAAAGAAGGTGAAAGCAGATAATTGTCCATTAAAAGTACACTAGAAACCCAAACTAAATAATTTGACTATTAATGGAAATATGGTTGGGTAAAATCTTTACTTAACAATAGTCACCCTAAATGTAAATGGCTTCAACTCTCCAGTTAAAGGATACAGACTGGCTGAATAGATTTATAAAGAAAATCCATCTATTTGCTGCCTAAATGAAACACGTCTCACCAATAATGGTACTTGCAGACTGAAGGTAAAAGTATGAAGAAGATAATCCATGCCAACAGCAACCAAAAAATAGCTGGTGTAGCCATCCTATATCAGACAAAATAGACTTTAATACAAAAATTGTTAAAAGGGACAAAGAACGGCACTATATAATTATTAAGGGATCAATTCAACAGGAAAATGTGACTATTATAAATGTACATGCACCTAATTACCAGGCACTGGCTATTTAAAAAAATGTTAATGGTTTTATAGGGAGACTTACACTCAAATACAATAGTAATGGGGGACTTTATTATAAATTGCCTAAAATAGTTTCTGATAACATGGCGCCTGGCGGATGTTCGAGGGGTGTGCTTGTGGCTGCTGCAGTTAAGCCATGTAAGATCGGACCACTGGCAGGGATAGGTCCACTTTAGTTCTGGACACATGGACAGTGCATGATCCTTTTACCCTTAAGATGCCCCTGTGCTTGGTCCACCCATGCCTGCATGACCTTTTCGCTGATTGGCTCCCCTACTACACATGTCTTTTGTAAGTCTTATAAGCCTGTACACTTCCTCAATAAAGTAGTTCCTGCTTCAACAGAACTCATGGGTACTTGCGGTGTTCTTGACCCGTCTACCTTGTGTTTTGCGTTCGCCTTGTCGGCAGTACTTGTACTGGACAGGGGCCAGCCTTAAGCTTAAGACCACAACAAGTGGCACCCAATGTGGGGTTGAATGGACATGGAGGACTAACTCCGGCCTGAGAGAAGGACTGACTCTGGCCAAAGTGAAAGTACTGGCGGCTGCGGCTAAGCAAGACTAGAGGTAAGGTATCCCTGAAAGGATGGGACAATCTCATACTAAGTTTGATAACCCAGCGCCTAACGTGCTTAGATACATACTAAAGACTTAAGGCTTAGAAATTTCTGATTCTCAAGCTGCTGATGTCTGGAAGCCCTTACTGAAGTGGCACCATGGCTCACTGCTGCAAATTTTTTTGACTGGTCCACATGGGACCAGGTGTAATAGCTGGTTCAAAAACAGGAGATCAACCTCAGGACTGTTCCTCAATTGGGGACCTACCCTACCCTGTCTGCCCTTAAGGCTTACTTTCCACTGACCCTGACCAAAGGAAAGCCACACAAAAAATCTAGCACACCTAAGCCAGTTGATATGAAACAGATGAGCTGGGTGGCCTTTGATGAAGAATGACAGGAGGCTCATAAATCCCCAGAGGCAGTTGAAGCTAAGGTAGAGCCTTCAGGTGTGGTGGTAACCCTTAAAGGCTCAGTACTGCCTCAACCCACCATGCCTCCAATTACACAGGGGTCATCCAGCCTTGTGCTGCCCATGTGGCCACCCCCTTATGGGTATTCCCCTCCCTTGGATCGCCCACCGCCATCTTGTCCTTCTGATCGAGATGTCTTACAGCCGACATATTATGGACTGGTTGGAGTTTCACCCTCACCCTGCATGGCTTTTCTGGTAAACATCAGTCTGGGAGGTAACCAGCCTGCCCCATGTTATCCTTGGGAAGCCCATGAGCTCAAAGAATTAAAAAATACCGCTTCTGAAGGTGGGCAAAATTCTCCATGGGCCAAGACTATTCTCCAGGGACTCCCTCATCAACAATGTATTACCCAAGACTGGAAAACTTTGGCTAAAGCTGTACTCCCTGGTCCTCTGTACATAAAGTGGTGTGCCTTTTTTAATGACAAGTGTCATATGCAGGCGGAAGAAACCAGGCTGCTAATCATCCTTTACCGGTAACTGTCGGGATGCTTTCTGGATCTAGTGACCAATATGCTACTGGCCTGCAACAGGCTGCTGTTCCTGCTCCTTACCCAGAGCAAGTAAGGGCCATAGGACTGACTGCCTGGAAAAAGCTGGAGGAAGGCCCCTCTGAACCAACTGTAGCTGGGATCACTTAAAGGTCATCTGAGGACCTGGCCACCTTTATAGAGCGGGTTGAAAATAGCCTCCAGAGGAAATTCCCCCCAGGGTCCCTGAGAAATCAGTTTGTTAAGATGTTAGTATGGGCAGGCATGACCACAAATCATAAACTTGCTTGTGCAAGTGTGAAAGACAGGTCAATGGGTAGATGGGTTGTGGCCACTAAGGATGTGGGAACACAAGCCCATCAATCTCAGTCCTTGGTGGCTGCCTTACAAACCCAGACAATCTTATTGTCTCAGGCCTTTGCCCTCACCCTGACCACTGGGATGTGGTCAATGGGGTCACTTTAAAAGGGAACGTCCCAACAGCCACCCTGCTGCTCAAGCACCACCCCGTTCTCTGTCCTCTGGAGGAAAACGAGGCATTAAACCTAAGACTCCATGTCCCTGCTCTCGCAAAGGTTTCCATTGGCTAAAGGACTAGAAATCAAAGTTTGATATTGAAGGGAAGCCTTTAAACTAGATACGGGGCACCCTCCAGCCCCATCACATAAAGGAGGTATCTCCTCAGGCTTTACCTTGAACTCACCAGCCGCATGAGATAACAGGTCTAGGTCTACTAGCAAAGCCCCCCCCCCCCCCATGCCCATTGGACTGTCCCCATTATTCCACTTAGGGTTATATCTAGCTAGTTGGATATTATCAAGGGCCAATTGGACCTCTTGTAGTATTTTGAGGTGTGTTACATTTAGACTAAACAGACCTGTTAAAGATGGAAATTGAATTCATAATAAAGACTGTCCCAACAAAGGAAAGCCCAGGACAGGATGGCTTCACTGTTGAATTCTACCAGACATTTAAGGAAGAATTAACTCCAATTTTTCTCAAGCTATTCAAAACAATAGAAAAGGAGAGAATCCTCCCAAATTATTTCTATGAAGCCAGCATCACCTTAATTCCTAAAACTGAAAAATAGATTACAGAGAAAGAGAGCTATAGGCCAATCTCTCTCATTAATATAGATGCAAAAATCTTCAACAAAATTTTGCATATATCATCTTATCATTTTGTTGTACTTTTCCAATTACACCACTACAAATCATGTACCTTGGATTCAGAAAACAAATTCTATTCATCTCTGTATATTTAGATTTTAACATAACCACTGGAAACTAGTGGTGGCTCAACAAATAAAATTTGAAACAGTAAGTAAATGTACTAATCATTTTATTCCTCTTAGCTTTGTTAACCTAATTGTACTATTCACAGCATTGACTAGTTTTTTGGTTTGTTTACTGAGAAAGGCATTACTATTTCAGCAAGCTTCAATCCATATATTGTAAGTGGTTCAGAAATCTAATTAACATTGTCATATACAATTCTAATATATTTATAATACTTCAACAAGTAAAAACCATTCCTAATCATTACATTACTTTACATTTGAAAAATGTAAAGTTTTCTAGAGTTTGTAGATGAATAATTCTGACATTTAAAGCTGTGTTTCAATGAAAGCTGTAAATTACCTATAGACACTTTCTACATGAAAAGATAATTTACAGGTGTAAATTAAACACAATAGTTCTATATCTCAGTAAACTATTTGTATGCATATTTTGAAAGTCGTTTTGTGCTCATATTGAATAGTTCAGAACTCTATTATTGCCTTAAAATAGTTTTAGAAATGTAAAGCTATTATGAAATCAAATATTAAAAACAAAGCATTTGTTAGATTATTTCAAAAAAGGAAAGTAATTTTGAACTTTTAGGATTATATCCTATAAAAAATTGGTATTTTTTTTTTGACAGGCAGAGTGGACAGTGAGAGAGAGAGACAGAGAGAAATGTCTTCCTTTGCGGTTGATTCACCTTCCAATGGCCGCAGCGACCGGCTAGCTGCGGCCGGTATACTGCACTGATCTGAAGGCAGGAGCCAGGTGCTTTTCCTGGTCTCCCATGGGTGCAGGGCCCAAGCACTTGGGCCATCCTCCACTGCACTCACTGGCCACAGCAGAGAGCTGGCCTGGAAGAGGGGCAACCGGGACAGAATCCAGTGCCCCGACTGAGACTAGAACCTGATGTGCCGGCGTTGAAGGGGGAGGATTAGCCTGTTGAGCCGTGGTACCAGCACCCATTCCATTCTTTATCAAGATTCATTTTAAAAGATTTAAAAATATTAAAATTATTTTTAAAAAGAGGTGGACTGTTTTTAAGAAAGAAAACTAATCTGAGAACCGAGAAAACAGAACAAAAAGCCTTACATTTATTTTTTTAACTGTATATACATTAGTTATAGTGCTATTAAGACTTCACGTAAGATAGAGAAACTCAATGAAGGCCCTGCGAAATCACCGAAGGCCTCTAATGGAAGACAGTATCTTGTCACCAACCTGCGATATACAAGAGAATACATGTGACAACGATAACATGGTTGGGTTAACTCATCTACTTTCTGAAATCAGGCAATTAAGGAACCAGTTATCTTTGAACAGCAAGGTCACTTTCATGATCGATGAGTGAAGGAACACTTCTTAAAGAGAAACAGCACTTAGTAACCTTCTGCCTTCTTCATCGGTATAGAGCCCACTTTTCTCTCACTGGGTTTGTTGTCTGCTTTTGAAAGAAACCATGTTAGCCTACAAACTACTGTCTCTGGGGTAAAGAAAAAAGACCTTTAAATCACAACAAATGAAGTGATTCTTATTTCCTCAAAAGATGCCTTTGTCTTTGTATTATCCTGTAGGTAAATTCCTTTCACTGACATTTTTAAGAAGAAACTCTTAACTTGACTTTCTTCATCATATTTCAACTCAAATGCATGTGGTAATTTATTGAACTTTAAATAACATTTGAGACAGCATTTTGCAGTTTAGCAAACAGATTCTTATCACTAGTAATTTGGAGTTCTCCTACAACAATATTCTCCTTTCAAAGTCAAAGTCCTGTGACAAGATTCTCATGCCTTTCAATTCAGCAGAGACAAAGTGATATTTAATATAGATTTGGTTGTAGAAGTAATTTATTATATTTTTCGAAATTCTTTAATCATAAAGGATATTCTCAAAAGTATTCACTGTGCAGGTTGTATTTTTTGAATTAATACCCGAACAGCCAAGATAAAAATGAGTATTCTTTGTTAATTAACACTCTTCTGTTCATATTTATCATGATGCTTCAGTCATTTCATTCTTATTTTAAAATTAATGTTCCTATGAAAATAACTATTATTTATTGTTTTTAGCCAGAATATGTATTTTAATATCATTTATTATACCTTATTACCTGAATAGAAAAGTACTTTTCATTATGAAATACTATACTGCTACTTTCGAGAATTAGTAAATCCATTCATATTCTTCACAGTAAATATGTAAGAAAAACTTATTGTATTGATATGAGGCTTCCAATCATCATAAAGAGTGGTTTCATTGAACAATTTCAATAGCAAATGTTTCTGATTGACATATCAGGTAAAAAATAAAGGTGACCAATTGAGTAGGAAGTCTAGAGGTTTTAGAAAGAAAAGCATGTACACAATGTGTTAAAATGAGGCCCTCAGTGTGTTGGTACTGGTGTTTGCTCATGTATGGACTCTAAGTACAGAACAATGGGGGACTTTCTATCCCAAAGTTTAGTGGTATCCTTCATTGGTAACTGAAAAAAGTGATAAAAATAGAATCAATTCAAACCAAAGTGTCAAAGGAAAGAGTCATCTACGTCCACTGGATTCTGTGTCACACAGAGGCTGGTGTCAGGCCCACATGGGCAGAAAAACCTATAACTGAAAACTGTGCTGGCTAGCAGGCTGATGAGCACCATGGAGAGGTTAGTGTGTGGGAAAGGGCAATTGTTTTTTTTTTAACTTTTATTTAGTAAATATAAATTTCTGAAGTACAGTTTATGGATTACAATGGCTTCCCCCCCCATAACTTCCCTCCCACCCGCACCCCTCCTGTCTCCCATTCCCTCTCCCATTCCATTCACATCAAGATTCATTTTCAATTATCTTTATATACAGAAGATCGATTTAGTATATATTAAGTAAAGATTTCAACAGCTCACACCCACACAGAAACACAAAGTGTAAAATACTGTTTGAGTACTAGTTATAGCATTAATTCACATTGAACAACACATTAAGGATAGAGATCCTACATGAGAAGTAAGTGCACAGTGACTCCTGTTGTTGAGTTAACAAATTGACACTCTTGTTTACGGCGTCAGTAATCTCCCTAGGCTCTTGTCATGAGTTGCCAAGGCTAAGGAAGCCTTTTGAGTTCACCAACTTTGATATTATTTCAACAAGGTAATAGTCAAAGTGGAAGTTTTCTCCTCCCTTCAGAGAAAGGTACCTCCTTCTTTGATGGCCTGTTCTTTCTACTGGGATCTCACTCTCAGAGATCTTTCATTTAGGTTTTTTTTTTTTTTTTAAGGGCTGATTCTGAGGCCAGAGTGCTGTTTAGGACATCTACCATACTATGAGTCTGCTGTGTATTGGGAGGGACAATTCTGAGAGATGTAAGGGGAAAGGCGTATGTATGTATACTGTTTCCTGGCCCATGTGGATGCTGAAGCCAATGCCCAAGAGAACATCAACAAGTCAGCCTTCAAAAGCAAGGGAAACCCAGCAATCAGAGACTGTTCACAACACTGCTGTGAAGAATGGAAAGTGTGGGCTCAGAAAGGCAGCCAAAAGGCCAGCACAGTGGCTCACCAGGCTAATCCTCTGCCTGCAGCACCGGCACTCCGGGTTCTTGTCCCAGTTGTGGAGCTGGTTCTGTCCCCGTTGCTCCTCTTCCAGTCCAGCTCTCTGCTGTGGCCCTAGAAGGCAGTGGAGGATGGCCAAGCATTTGAGCCCTGCACCTACATGGGAGACTAGAAGGAAGTGCCTGGCTCCTGGCTTTGGATCAGCACAGCGTGCCAGCTGTAGTGGCCATTTGGGGGGTGAACCAACAGAAGGAAGACCTTTCTCTCTGTCTCTGTCTCTCTCACTGTCTAACTCTGTCTGTCAAAAAACAAAACAAAAAAATAAAAATAAAAAAGAAAGGCAGCCAGAGAGAGTGTTTCTGAAATGTCAAATATCACCATAGAGGACTTTCAAACTACAAACATACCCTGAGGGTTTTGAACATCCATGAAGTCTAGTAAGCAACAATCAAACCAAAAAAAAAAAGGAGCAGATGCTGTGGCACAGTGGGTTAAAGTCCTGGCCCGAAGTGCCAGAATCCCATATGGGTGAAAGTTCTAGTCCCTTTAGCTCCTCTTCTGATCCAGCTATCTGCTGTGGCCTTGGAAAGCAGTAGAAAATGGCCCAAGTCTTTGGGCATCTGCACCTGTGTGGGAGACCCCGAGGAAGCTCCAGTCATTGCGGCCATTTGGGGAGTGAACCGGTGGATGGAAGACCTCTTTCTCTGTCTCTACCTTTCTCTGTAACTCTGTCTTTCAAATAATTAAAATAAATCTTTAAAACAAATAAACAAATAAAAAAATGCTTGTTAAATTAAGATCTTTCCCCTTCCTTATTTCACGGTTAGTTTCTTTTTTTTTTAAGATTTTATTTATTTTTTATTTAAGAGGTAGAATTACAGACGGTGAGAGGGAGGGACAGAGAAAAAGGTCTTCTATCCACTGGTTCACTACCCAAATGGCCACAACTGCCAGAGACGGGCCTATCTGAAGCCAGGAGCCAGGAGCTTCTTCTAGGTCTCCCATGGGGGTGCAGGTGCAGGCACCAAGAACTTGAGTCATCTTCCACTGCTTTCCCGGGCCACAGCAGAGACATGGACTGGAAGAGGAGCAGCCTGGACGAGAACCGGCACCCATATGGGATGCAGATGCAGCAGATGATTAATCTACTGTGCCACAGCACGGAAAACAACACACTTAGTTTCTTAGTCCTCTTCTCCTACTCAATTTCATCTGATTCTAAGAGAGCTAGAATTCTTAGTCAATGAGAACTCTTATAGGAAATAGGCCCAAAGTAGGGGAAGGGAGTTGTGAGTAAGTAATGTCTGAGATATTTTTATCATCTGAGTACCATCAGAGAAACTATGGAACATACTGATGATTCAACCAGGGATCTGAATGTAGAAAGACACTGTCATGCAAAGTACAATGCCAAATGTCAAAATACAAGATTGCTTTGCATTTTTATTATGTTGAGTTCAACATAATGGTAAATATTTTAAAGAAGGCAGAGATATATTTGAGTCCAAATAAAGGAAGTCTAAAATCAGGGTCAGCATGAAGACTTTACAATATGTGGCTAGAAGATTTAGACCAACCCATGTTGGTATAAAAAATGTTAACAGTTAAATAATAACATACAGCTTTTTCAGTTTGGGTATGGTTGAAATGCCCATCGTTACTTTATGTGTTGAAATTTAATCTCTATGAAGAGAAAGTGGAAACTTAATCTGACTTCATTGATTGAATCCTAGAGGTTTTATCAAAGGCAGAGATCATACAGACACACAAGCTCTTTGTCTTTCCCATATGGTACCATGTGTCACTTCAGGGCAATGCCAGGAAGAAGGCCCCTCCACTTTGTACCTTTGGACTGTGAGCCAAAGTAAACCTCTTTTCTTTATAAAGTAGTCTGTCTCAGATGTTTTGTTATGGTAAAGAAAATCAGACTAATATAGGTATACACAAATATACATACATATATATATATATATATACATACACACATATGTATGTATTATGCCTACTTATACAACTCTCCTAAAGTACTTAGCAACTCATACACAAGAACCGCACTTTGCTATATGCTAATTATTTAACAATGAATTAGTTTCCAAAATTTTGATAGATTCCAATTTGGGAGCTATGGAAATAAGTACTAGAAATTGTCTTCAGTGTACTGTTCAGACATAAAGTGCCTGAAGGAGTCACCTTACATTTGACTGAGTCATTATTTATATTTTTCTATTATTCAAAAATTAATGTATTCGGCCAGTGCCATGGCTCACTAGGCTAATCCTCTGCCTGTGGCACCGACACTCCGGGTCCTAGTCCCGCTTGGGTGCTGGGTTCTAGTCCCTATTGCTCCTCTTCCAGTCTTGCTCTCTGCTGTGGCCCAAGAAGGCAGTGGAGGATGGCCTAAGTGCTTGGGTCTTTGCACCCGCATGGGAGACCAGGAGGAAGCACCTGGCTCCTGACTTCGGATTGGCGCAGCACACTGGCCATAGCAGCCATTTGGGGGGTGAACCAACAGAAAGAAGACCTTTCTCTCTGTCTCTCTCTCCTACTGTCTAACTCTGCCTGTCAAAAAAAAATTAATGTAGCCATTTTCTTTTACTCAGCCTCATCATCTAATGTAATAACTCATGTCCTGTTCCTGTGCTCTCATTTACAATATCCAGATACTATGCAGATTATGGTTATATTAGACCCTTAGCTGAGTGCTATATCTACACACACTTGATCTTAGCCAAAAGTCCGAGAAGCGATGCTATATCTAATTATCTATTTAAATATTTACCAAATAATTCTGGAAAATATAAATCTGAATGGTAGCTTCAGAGAAATTGCAAAATGGTTCCCTTATTTTTTTCTGTTATATTACTAATGCTTTTGATTTTGAAGGTGGAGCTAGAAAATGTGGAAGAAAACCCTAATTTAACCTGAAAAATAACTTTTCTTTCTGGTTAGATGATTAGAAGGCTTTTGTTTGTCAGAAAATGCCACTTCTGGGGCCAGCGCTGTGGCACAGTAGATTAAACCTCTGCCTGTGGCACTGGCATCCCATATGGGCACCTGCAGTTTTGTGTCCCAGCTGCTTCACTTCCGATCCAGGTCTCTACCATGGCCTGGGAAAGCAATGAAAGATGGTACAAGTGCTTGTGCCCCTGTACCAGCATGGGAGACCCAGAGAAGCTCCTAGCTCCTGTCTTTGGATCGGCTCAACTCCAGCCATTGGGGCCATTTGGGGAGTGAATAAGGGGATGGGAGACCTTTCCATCTCTCCCTCTCTACCTGTCAAGTAAATACAAAAAATCTTATTAAAAAAAGGGAAAGAAAATGCCACTTCTTCATAAGTTACGAATTTTAAGAAGGTAGATCAATCTGTGAAGCAGAATGGAGATGATTTCCCAGGAAAGAGATATTAAATTACCTACTTCTTTATTTTGGTAACTTTGAAGTATTATTAGGTAAATATCACAAAAATTGCTGTTATGATCCTTAATACTCTGACTCAATGATAGTCACTAATATTAAAAGTTAAGCATAGAAAAAGAAATGTAAACTTGCTTTTAAGTCTTCATGAGACTTTACATAGGTTTCAGGTTGATTGCAATTCATTGGGAAGCCTTTGTTGTTTTTACTTTTAATATGAACTGTATTAAGCTTTCTTTACATGTAATAACACTTTTTTACATTTGATAATAATACACTTAGTTATAACATTAATAGTTACATATTTAACTGTCTGCCTTCTTTGCTAACCTGTAAGCCCTGAGAAGACAAGGGTGGAGACCTTGTCTGTTGCTGTTTAGTGTCTTTTATTAGATGAGAACATTGTCTAGTGCCTTTTATCAAATATATACAAGTGTTCAAAACTGAAAGACTACTTGACCTTATTTGTAAGAGATGTGATAATTAATTAGTGGGTAATTATTTGATTAAAAAGCAGTAGACTATACTATGTTCTTAAAGTTAATTGGTTTTAAATAAAACATGCATAGTATATATAAAAGCATACTATTTTCTCTTAATTTTTCAGATTGATAATAGATTTGTCCCAGTTTGTTGAAATGAGCAACATTTTAAAGTCAATCCATTTCAGGAACCCTGTCATGCCCTCAGAAATTCAATATTGAGCTTTTGTGTGTTCTTCTCTATATTAAGAATCATACATGAAACTAATGATCTCAAAAATATGGTAATAATTATGGTGAAATGTTTGAATAGTGTATTGCTAAAGTTATATGCACTCAAAGTGTCCAAGAAAGAAACAAGGTAGTGCTAATGAGCCTTTAAAAGAGCAATAAAATACCAGTTCTTAGATTTCAATATGCATTTCAAAATGCCTGTAATCGAATTATTGAAAAATGTATTTTAAAATTATTTTTATTCAGTCAACTTTTAATCTTAAGCATACTACTAAGTAGCACTTTTGTTATACATTTGCTTCAACTACTGCAACTTTGTTTCCAAGCATAGAAGTCACTTAATATTTCCATTAGAAATCTGTAGTTATAGTGATTCTTTTATTTATTTATTGACAGGTAGAGTTAAAGACAGTGAGAGAGAGACAGAGAGAAAGGTCTTCCTCCTGTTGGTTCACTCCCCTAATGGCTGCTACGGCCTGCGCTGTGCTGATCCGAGGCCAGGAGCCGGGTGCTTCCTCCTGGTCTCCCATGCGGGTGCAGGGACCCAAGCACTTGGGCCATCTTCCACTGCCCTCCCAGGCCACAGCAGAGAGCTGGACAGGAAGAAGAGTAACCGGGACCAGTACCAGTTGCCCCTACTTGGACTAGAACCTGGGGTGCTGGTGCCACAGGTGGAGGAGTAGCCAAGTGAGCCACATCGCCGGCCAATAGTGATTCAATTTAAAGCTCAATATTCACTTTCATTCACTTATAACCTTAAATTAGCTTAGAAAAATTATTTTCTGCCTGTGCCTCACTTTCATTCTTCAAATAATTTTATGTTTCTAACTTGCTGTATGTTATTAGACTTAGCAGATATTAGGACGATTAAGGGTGGAATGATACTTTAAATTATGGAAATGTAATGTTTCTGAATGAAAATTATACTGGCCCTAAGTACATCAAAGGTTAGTGTAGTTAAAGGATCTTGTTCTTACTTTTGATTGAAACTGTGTCAGAAGTTCTTTTTACATTTTTATTAGAGATTTCTTACTTTGTTTCAGGTGACTGTCAACTATAGATATTTGTAGATATGACAACTAACAAAGAAAATAACCACTTTCAAAGCAGAGGAGAGATGTTATATAAATGATTCAGTGTAGTCTTCTACTTCCACAACAGAATGGAACATCCTCCAGAGGTCTTTCCATCTGTGAATCTACCAGGAGTATATATTTATACATGGCTGAGAATCCAGGAGCTTAAAATCTTGAATAATTTTTCATAGTAGTTGCTGCCACTGACACATAAAATATTTTAAACACACACATGCACACACAAATATTATATGCAAAAAAGTATTATAGAAACCAGTTATCAGAATTTGATAGGGACACAATAAAATCACCACCTCAGATATTACAGAAACATGATACTACTATAGTGCTATGTTCTATCAAAAACTAGATAAAATACAATTTGTGGATTTATAGCCTCCTTTTACAAAATAATTTTATTGAATATAAATCACTACAACACAAATGAGACTGAACAAGGTTTTCGTTAGCATTGCCCTGATGGCTAGTTATGTTGAGCATTTTTTATGTATTTGTTGGCCTTTTGTATTTAAATATTAGTATTCTTTGATTCATTTAAAGTAATTTAGTTTTGCATAAAGCATTTTTTGAACCACAACTAGTCTTTCAAATCATCTACACACTGAACTCATATCTTCATCTGAATATTTGGAAAATAAAGACAAAAATAATGCACCTTTGATATTGTCTTTCTATCTTACTGCCTTTCTCTTCACAAACATAAACAAGATTTTCATGATTCAAATAACAGTGATTCAGGATAGCAATAACAGCTGCTTACTGTTGTAAATGGCTAATCTCAATATCTCTACACCTTTTCTTTTCCTCTAGTGTAGTTTATAAACCAAGTTGTCTTACTTTTATATTGCATTTCTCACTTTCAGAAACATTTTTCACTTTTGAATTTTTCACTTAATATCACTAAAATTTTAATATTGATAATACTTTTTTAAAAGATATTAATTTATTTGTAAGAGTTACAGAGAGAGAGACACAGAGAAAGATCTTCTGTCTGCTGATTCACTCGCCAAATGCCTACTATCATGAAGACTAAGCCAGGACAAAAATAGCAGTAAGGAATTTCTTCTAGGACTTCCAAATGGATGACAGGGGCCCAAACACTTGAACCACCATCTGGTGTTTTTTCCAGGCCACTAGCAAGGAGGTAAATCGGAAGTGGAGCAGCTGGGACATGAATGGGTACCAATAGTGCTTATTATTTTCATATACACAAAAAAGAATCATATTTGTTTCACTGCAATTTAAATCATGTCACTTATGGTTTTTACTTTATTTTTATATGAATGACATATCATCATTTCTTTTTTAAAGCTGATAATGTGAACCAATTTAACTTTTTTTTATCTATCATAAACAGATTTCGTGTATTTCACATACACAAATTTATGAACACAGTGATACTTAATACTATACCCACCTCGGTCCATGTCACCACACTTCCTCCTCCTTCCTCTTTTATTACCTCTCTTGAGAATTACAATGATAAACTTTCAGTTTACTTTATATTCATAAGATTAACTTTCTTTTTTATCTTTTATTTAATAAATATAAATTTCCAAAGAATAACTTTTGGATTATAGTGACTTTTTCCCCCCATAACCACCCTCTCACCTGCAACCATCCCATCTTCCACTCCCTCTCCCATCCCATTCACATCAAGATTCATTTTCAATACTCTTTATATACAGAAAAGCAATGTAGTATATATTAAGTATATCAAAGTATATCAAAGAAGGAGGTACCTTTCTCTGAAGGGAGGAGAGAATTTCCACTTTGATTAGATTGAAGTCGGCAAAACCTAAAGGCTTCCATAGCCTCGGCAACTCATGACTAGAGCCTAGGGAGATTACTGACGCCATAAACAAGAGTGTCAAATTGTTAAATCAACTTCAGGAGTCACTGTGTATTTACGTCTCATGAGGGATCTGTCCTTAATGTGTTGTGTAATGTGAAGTAATGCTATAACTAGTACTGAAACGGTATTTTATACTTTGTGTTTCTGTGTAGGTGCAAACTGATGAAATCTTTACTTAGTATATGCTGAATCGATCTTCTGTATATAAAGATAATAGAAAATGATAAAAAAAAACTTGGCATTAAATTGGAAATTGCATAGAAAATTAATCAATTTTTTAAAAAAAATATCATGTAGGATCTCTGTCCTTAATGTGCTGTACATTGTGAATTAATACTGTAACTAGTACTCCAACAGTATTTTTCACTTTGTGTTGCTATGTGAGGGCATACTGTTGAAATCTTTACGTAATATGTACTAAACTGATCTTCTGTGTATAAAGAGAATTGAAAATGAATCTTGATGTGAATGGAAGGGGAGAGGGAGTGGGAAAGGGGAGGGTTGCAGGTGGGAGGGAAGTTATGGGGGGGAAGCCATTGTAATCCATAAGCTGTACTTTGGAAATTTATATTCTTTAAATAAAAGTTTTATTAAAAAAAAGATTTCAATAATTTGCACCCACACAGAAACACAAAGTTTAAAGTACTGTTTGAGTACTAGTTATACTGTTAATTCACATAGTACATAGATTCTGGATATTAATTCTTTATCAGTTGTATACTTGGCTAATATTTTCTGCCATTCTGTCAGTTGCTTCTTCACTTTGCTGAGTGTTTCTTTTGCAGTGCAGAAACTTCATGTAATCTCATTTGTCTATTTTGGTTTAGATTATTTGTATGTGTGAGTTTTTTTCCAAGAAGTCTTTGCAGGGTCTCTTCAATGTTCTTCTCTATTATTTTTATGGTATCAGGTCATAGATTTATATCTTTGAACTATTCCTCTGTGGCTTAGTGAAGTGTCTGCCCTTTCAATGAATACTGAGTTGTGTGCTGGTTTTGGCGGAAGCTCTGGTCAGTACTCCACATTGGGCCAAGTATCCAGGGTCACATCCAAGTTTGGCATGGTAGATCTCCTCTATTGTCAGCAGGTGGGAGGGTATTTTCACCTCTGTTAGTGTAATCACACCCTCATCTCCCCTCTTCCAAGGTGATCAATGCCCAGTGTTACCTGACAGTGGGTGCAAGACTCACCCGCACTGCTCCATGTGCACTGTTCCATGTGCACTGTTCCACAAAAGATCTTGGAGTCCTCAATGTGAGCACAAATGCACTGTGATTACCTGCCCCATGCAAGCTCTGAACCTCCAGTGTCAGATGAATTGATTGACCAGAAACACAGCGACACACTGCATTCTATCATCCATTCCCAGAGTTCCCACAGTCACGGGGTGCTGAGGATATAAGGAACAGAGTTTTTAATGGGCTGCTATTGGTGTTAGCTCCCAGAAGCTTAGACAAATTCCCCTAGCTCCCATGAAGTGTGTGAGTATAGCTCTGGAGCTAATGCCCCAAAGCTCTCAGTTGTAGGATGCCAAAATCTGTCCTTTATCCAACATGTTGCCCTGGCTTTGACTATAGTGCTGTTAAGAACAGAATAGAGACACACAGCTTTTCCCTGCCAAGTATGGTGCTCTGTGTGTGGGGGTGTGGGAGGAAAGGAAAGCAACACAGCTTCCCTGTTCCATGTAGGGCAGTTGTTCAGACCACAGTCAGCTCTCCAGGCTAAAGCAAAGGTCAGTGGGTGACTGTGGAAGCCCCTCTCAGCTAAAACAGAGCAGCAGGGTGCACAGCGATTTCTTTCTACCTTGAGTTTGTAAGATGGCTGCTCACAGCTAGCAGTTGACAGTGTAGTGTGGTTAACTACCTCCTGTCCCATCTTTATGGCTGTTGTCTGCATATTTTCTGGGTATAATATGTCTCTGTCTTCTGCAATTATTAGTTGTATGATTCTGACAAATTTATTTTCCTTTTCCAAATCCTAGATTAATTTTTGGTAAAGCAAAACATGCTTAATTTACTGTAGTAAGTCAAATTCTGAAGTTTGTCATACTTCATTATTTGTATTTGTAACAATAAATTGTTGGTTGTCTTCAGGTGGAACCTTCACTTTCAGCAGTTACCACAAGGCGGGAGTGATATCTTAATATTTCACATCTAGAGACTGGGAAGTGATTTCTCTTATTTATGGATTTATCTAATGCCTAGTAGATATCTAATAATTGTTTTCCAGCTTATAGAAAGTAGCTAAGGAAAAAATGTTTGTATGTTCAATGAATATGTAACTGAAAGTAAAGTCAGGAGTTTAACAGCTAATGAAAATGAAGTGACTGAACATTTCCTTAAAAGTCTTTAAATGGACATATGATTTTATTTCTCCAAGTCAAATACCTAATCTAAGTAAATTAGTTAAATATCTACAAGTGCAATGAGAGAGGATTATATGGTAGGTGTTTAAATGTTGGGCTAGAGAACTTCAAAGTTTTGTGAAAAATGGAATTAAAAGCTAAAAATAAAAACCCTACAATTTATATGAACATTAACTTCATCAATTCAAGATAATTTGGTAGGTAAAGATGCTATTAACTTACTTCATTTTTAAAGAACTGAGGGTTTGAGAATTTAACTATGTCAATCCAGTAATTTTTTACATGATTAACTGAATGTAACTTTTCCTTTTCTTAAAATATGTACTCATTTAAAAAGCAGAGTGACAGGAAGAGAGGGAAAGACAGAGATATAGCTTCCCTCTATGCTGGTTCATCCCTCAGAAAGCTGTAACTAACAGGTCTGGGTCAGGCTGAAGACAGGAGCCAGGAACTACCTTTGGGACTCCTATGTTGATGGCAATAAACCCCACTATGTGGGCCCTCATCTGCTATCTCCCAGGTGCATTAGCAGGAAGCTGGATCAGAAGCATTGAGTATCTAGTACACAAAGAGCTCTCTGATATGGGATCTGAGTGTCCCAAGTGACAGCTCAACCCACCATGCCACAACAGCCATACCTAATTTATTCTAGTGTCAGCATTCTGTTCTTTATATTAAGTTAGTTCATGCTTTTTTTTGAGGATAAGTATTAAACAAAGCATTCAATGCTCTTCTAAATATAGCATTTATTTGCTAAGAAAAACAATGGGTAATATTTTTGATAAATTCCCTGTAAGATTAATTGGAGAGGCCAGTGCTGAGGTGTAGTATGTTAAGCCACCGTCTGCAGTGCCAGCATCCCATTTGGGTGCTGGTTCGAGACCTGGCTGCTCCACTTCTGATCCAGCTCTCTGCTATGGCCTGGGAAAGCAATGGAGGATGGTCTAAGTTCTTGGGCCCTTCACCCACATGAGAGACTTGGAAGAAACTCCTTGCTCCTGACTTTGGATCAGCGCAGCTCTGGCCATTGTGGCCAAATGGGGAGTGAACCAGTAGATGGAAGACCTCTCTCTCTATCTGCCTCTTCTTGCTCTGTGTAACTCTGACTTTTAAAAAAAATAAATCTTTAAAAAAAGAGAGATTAATTTGAAAGGACTTTGAAAGATGCTACTTAAGACTTTGCTTCCTTTTTATTCATTTAAGGATCCATTTCCTACATCACCTTTTTCTGTATTATTCTACTTCACACTAGAATATACCTAATAATCCATTGGAAATTGTCTATCACATTTGATAAGTGATCTTTTTGTCATTTATATAGGGACCAGCTATGTACACAGACTTCATCTGCCACACAAAAATCTCTGAAACATGGGGTTTCACCCTACTTTAACATGTACTTTTACAGTTCTGATAAAGAAATGTTTTCTATTTGTCTATTGTTATTGGATGGCAAAAAGTTATTTTTGAGAGCTACTTTTGATTCAAACTTTCAGTGGAAGTTCTCTCCATTTGTACAATGTTACTTGTGTGTAACCACATCTTAAATTCAATGTGAAGAATAGCATAGACATGCAGAATGAATTATATATAACCAATATTGACATTCTGACTACCCAATAAAATGAAGTATCAGCAGTAAATCCAGACTGTTTCCTGTTTCTCCTTACTAGAAAGTCCTTTACATTAATTATTACATATTTAATCAATTGATTATTTTAAATAGCACTACTCTTATGTAAGGGTAGCTGTTGATTCTGAAAAATCTCATCACCAATTTGAACAGGTAATTCACCAATGTATTACATGCATCAGAAGGAATGTGTATATACAATAGTTTTGTATTTAAACATAAAGTTCATTTAAACTTAGATTTAAAAGGTAATAGATATTTTGAGATTGGATTTGCAGCGCATCATGTAAAGGCGCCACTTGGGATTCCAGCATCCCATATAGGCACTAGTTTGTGTCTGCCTTCTCCACTTCATACCTTTCTTCTGTTAATGGCCTGGGAAAAGCAGCAGAGAATTTCCCAAGTGTGTATTCCCCTGCCAGTCACTGAGAGACCTGGATTAAGCTCCTGGCTTGTGGTTTCTTCCTGGCAGTGTGCCAGCCATTGTAGCCATCCAGAGGGTGAACCAACAGATGGAAGCTTTCTCTTCCTTTCTCTGTCTGGCATTGTCTCCTTATAACTGACTTTCAAAAAAATATCAATCTTGCTTTAAAATATTTAAAATATATAAATGAGGAATGCTTTCTGTAGTTCTTGTTTAAGGTCAAACTAAACAAATTTAGGGTGATATATAAAGTGTTACACAGCGTCCTCCAAGTATAATTTCAGAGAAGAGTACCTCAAGTCATCTTTCTGTTAGAGAATTGATCTCAAAAACATCTTTCATATATATATATATATATATATATATGTGTGTGTGTGTGTGTGTGTGTGTGTGTGTGTGAAAGAGCTAAGTATAAATTAATTAATAATTAAAGTGAGTGAAAAATGCATCTGTAATGTTCCCTACTCTCGAAATAGGCATATTTCTCATTTCCCAATAATAAAAATCACAAATAAAGCCATCTGTTGGGGTGTAACAAGTGAAAGGAGAGAGGACGCAAGAACATTTTTTCTGAAGACTGACGCGGGACCAAACTCAGTGGGTTTCTTTATCGCCCTGGATTACATCAGCCATTTGTATAGCACATGCACATGCTCATATAACTCTAAGATTTCTTTGAAACATGCTTAGTTAGACATATTAGATAAGCATGTTCGGAAAAGCAGTTGCACGTCCTTGTGAGTCCCAACGTTCCCATAGGGGCTTAATGTTCTTGTTAGTAGGCCATTTACTATCCTTAATCAGTACCTGCAGCACACCCTGTGTTCAGGCTGTCCTCCCTGTCCTGCCAGAGAGTGCTTGGGTAGAAACTGTATTCGCGACATTCTGTGGCTCCACTCTATGTTCAGGAGGCTGTTTCCTTGCTGAGAGTGATTGGACAGAAGCTATGTTCCCTACACTGTTAACTCTCAAATTGTGTTATTTCTTAAAAAATTAAATTCTTGGAATAATGGCATGCTAACAAATTTGTTTTAAAAATAAATTATTAATGGGAACAAGAGAAGAAGGGTGGGAACACAGGTGGAAGAGAGGGTAGAATGGGAAGTATCACTATGTTTCTAAATCTGTATATATGAAATCCATGAAATTTGTATACTTTAAATAAAATTTAAAAAAAGAAACAGGTAAAAAATACAATATTATAGAAAGAGGAAAACTTAAATACACACAAACAAATGAACTTCAATACTTCGTGGAAAAATGGAATTAAAGAATAAAATATAAAATACAAATTTTACTACTCAATCTACACTCCATCAAGTTCAGGACACTCACGTAAGCAATGATACCGACCATTTGTCTATCTCTAAAGACCAAGGGTCCTGGGGATTTAACTATGTCAATACACTCTTTTTCAATTATTAACTAAATAAAAATGAGTGACATTTAAAGGTTTCTTAGCATAGGAAAGCAAAAGAAGTCAAATGGAACCAAATCAGGACTGTAAGTCAGAGGCTTAATAATTTCCAAGCAAAGTTTCAAAAATTTTGCCCCTGTAAGATGGAAGAGAGGAGCAGGAACATCATCATGGTGATGATGTTACTTTTTCAGTCTAAGCTTCAGCCAACTTTTTCAAAATATTTTCATAATGAACTAATGTTGTTATTTTTGACTTTTTAGAAAATTAGCAAATAAAATACATTCAGCATCCTTCCCCCCAGAATGCTGCCATTATCTTTGCTCTTGATTAGACTGCCTTTGATTTGACTGGATCACTTCCACCTCTCAGGATCCATGACTTTGACTGTGCTTTGTCCTCAGGATTGTACTAGCAAAGTCATGAAATATCTTCTCTTAAAATTGTTTGAAGAAATGCTTCAAGGTCTTGATCCTTTTCGCTTCAAATTTCCATTGGAAGCCCTGCTCTTGTCTGTGGCTTATCTAGGAACAATAATTCAGGAATCCACTGAACAGAGTTTGTTCAACTTTAATTTATCAGAATCATGTAATCTTGAATAATAGAGATATAAATGGTGCTGGCTATCATTTTTACCCTTAATTGTGAGTCATTTTCAATTAGAATATAAACAACATGATTTTTTTTTTTTGCTTGCAAATTGATTGTTTGGTTTGCTGTTATGGGCTTCATTTTAAATATAATTTTATCTCTTCTTAAAATGAGTTATCCATTTACAAACTGATGATTTCCTGGGAGCAGTGTCCCCATAATCTCTGTAAAATATCAATGATTTCATCAGTCTTCTCCCCAAGCTTCATCATAAGTTTGATGTTTGTTCTTTCAGTTTTAGCTGGATTCATATTCCATTATAGGGGTTCTTTTCAAAGTGTCATCTTATTATTCTTAGTGCTCAAACAGATTCTGTTTAGACATGCTATAATAAGTTAGAGTTTATTTTGATGCAAAATAATTTTTATATCCATGCATACTTTTTCATAATAGATATTTTCTATGAGCATTTGGTACATTCCCTCATATGTGCATGTATGTATGCATGTGCATTTAAGCATTCATAGAAATATATACAAAAACAGTATATTTATATGTTCCTGTCTTTTAAGAGAGATAAAAAGTAAATATAAAACACAATATCCCAATCACATACAGGAAAACACAACATAGCTTGTACTAGACTTGTCATTACACGCTTGCCTTAGGAAAACATCCTGAATAGAGTCTGTAGAGAAAAGAAACTGTTTTTCTAATTAACTTATCCGAATTTCCTTTATTATTAATTTGTGTCTCTTTCTTATAAATATAATGTGTTCCCCATAGAATTATTTTGGTCTCAGCTTTTTTGTGCTGGCACATTCTCATTTATTCTGTCACATAAAACCTAAATTATACTAATAGCATAAAGCAGAGAACTAAATTTCATAAGCCCAAATAGAGCTTCTTTGTTGGAATGAAAAAATTGAGCAAGAAAATTACAGCTGTTTTAATAATAGATGCCTGGAAAATATTAAGAAGAGTGATGTAGATGATTTATTTTTAATAATAGATTCAATAGACACAGAAAGAAGGTCAGTGTAGAAAACATTACAGTTTGCTAATCTGGTTAGAAATATTCTGACATTTAAAAATTATCATATTAATTTTTCTATATTTTCTTCTCAGTGTAAATAACAATTCCTGCATTATCATGATATAATATACTAAATAATTCAGAGAAGGATAATGTTTGGTGTTTTCTAAAATATAGTAAGGGATCAGGGTATGTATGGGGTATAGTGGTTATGACACTGCTTGTAATACACACATGTCATATCAAAGTACCTGGATCAAGACATGGTGCGGCTCCTAATTCCAGCTTCTTGGTAATTTGCACCCCGGGAAGAAGCAGGTGATAATCTCAAGTAGTTAAATACTTTCCAACAAAGTAAGATACATTATTGAGTTCCTGGCTCATGGGTTCAGCTCTAAGTGTTATAAGCATTTGAAGAAAGACCAGTGAATAGAAGATCTCTGACTGTCTGTCTTTCTCACTGTCTCTCTGCCTTTCAAATAAACAAAAATAAATAAATAAAAATTAAGATAGGTAAGAAATGTTTGTGAGGAAAATTTTGCATTTCAATACAATTAATATGGAGTTGAGATCACTACTTCCTAATGGACACTAGATTTTGAATTTTCTTTTTTATAATTTTCTTTGCAACATACAAAATTTAAATGGGACTGAAATTAAGCAAATATTTTTATCTTATTATTTTTAAATTTAATTTTTTATGATACTCATACATTGATGCTTATATTGATGATTATATTTCCAAAAATTACAACATGTTTATATTATATATTTATTTAACAGGTTTTTTTGTTTGTTTGTTTGTTTGTTTGAAAGTGTCACAGAGAGAACAGGAGAGAGAGAGAGGGGCATTTCCCAACTGTTTGTTTATTCCTCAGATGACCATAGTGGCCAGGACTGTGCCAGATCAAAGTCAAGTATGGGGCGCTTCATCCAGGTTTCCCACGTTGATGGCCCAAACACTTGGGCCATCTTCTGCTGCTTTTTCTAGGCCATTAGAAGGGACCAGGGCTTGGTGACTATGAGACCCTATATGACACAACTACAGCCTCCTTGAGTAGTTGAGGATCTGCCTCTTTTCCTACTCTTAGAACCTTGTGCATACAGTAGACTGCTGCAATAATGTTGTGCAATTCAGTGTCAGGTTGATGAAAAGGTGCACTGAGCAAGTCCCTACATACAGATTAGTGCCTGAAATCAGAGCGTCTGGACGTTCTCCAGTAACCAGAGGAGAGTTTCATGGCCTTTGGTGAGTAATTCTATATCCCAACCTGCATCAGCAGGGTTTGAAGGGTGAAGTATCTGGCATTGAGCTCATATCAGTGATAGACAGATCATAGTTCTTCTTCTTAACAATAAAACAGACTACTTAGAATTTCTGGGGCAGCCACAAATGGAATTAAATTACTAAAACTAATCCTGCAATGAGCATGTGACATCATACTCCAAAAGCATCAAGAAATTCAAGGGAACCGTGACCTCACCTATAGAGCAATATATGGTATCAGAAACCAACCTTGTAGGAATTGAAATTTCCAATATTCACATGAAGATTTCAAAGTAGTTTTAAGGAAACAAAAAAATTCAAGAGAACACATATAAATGACTCAATATTCTAAGAGAGAAATTTGATACAGGTATGTAAGTAATTAATCAAAATCAAGCAGAAATACTTCAACTGAAAAATTCACTAAGTAAAATTAAAAAATGTGATAGAAAGCAACAAGAGCATAATATATCAAAAAGAAGAATTAGTGAGCTCAAAGACAGGCTATTTGAAAATAACAATTAGAAGACAAAAACCAAAAACAAATCAGAAAGGATGAAGAATGCTTACAGAAAACAAGAGACAGCCTAAAAAGAAAATATTCCCATTATTGGGATTCAAGAAGGGCTTGAGAATGCCAAAGGGATAGAAAGTATATTCAAAAGATAATCTGATAAAAAAAAGATAATGAGAAAATTCTCAAAACCTAGAGAAAGAACTATCCAGGTACAGGGAGGTTAAATGTCAACAGCGAGAACAACGCATCCAAGTCTACCCAAGGCAAATTAAAATTAAGTTCTCCAAGGTCAAGTTAAAGAGGATTCTCAAAGCTTTAAAATAAAAGAAATGAATAACACATAAGTGGACCCCAACTTACTGACTACAGACTTCTCAACAGAAATGTCACAGGTCAGGAGGGGGTGGATAAGACTTTTAAAGCGGTGAAAAGTTTTCCAGTCAAGATGAATGTATCAAATAGAGCTATCTTCAGATATGAGAGGGAGGGAGAGAAAACATTTCAAGCCAAACACAAACTGAAGGAATATATCATCACCAGACTTCTGTTAAAAGAATCTTTAGAGGAGGTTACTCACACAGAAAGAAGAGATGCAAACAAGTAAGAAGAAAATCTCAGATGATCAAAAATTTTCTGGTAAGAGTAACTACCAACAAAATATGAGTGCTCTAATATTGTATACATGATATAAAAACCAATTATGTATTTACTGTGAAGACTAAATGTATAAATATATATAAAATAAACATAAAATTACTATGCTAAAATATTATGAGATGACAATATGGAAAGAGACAAATGTAATGTCAAAGATTTTAAATGTGGGGAGGGATGGACCACAAATGTAAAATGTTTTAATTAAGAGTACTTATCTGTGGTTTTTTTCTCTTCATATTTTGATAACCAATGTTATCACTTCAAGAAAGTTTGTTATAACCAAAAGGTGCTTTTGGTAAACCTCAAGGTAACTGCAAACTAATACAAACAAGTACACAACAACAATAACAACAAAAAGAAAACTAGAGTGGGAAATGTTACTATGTTCCTAAGTCTGTATAAATGAAATAAATGAAACTTGTGTAACTTAAATAAAATTTAAAAAATAATTAAAAATAATTATTTTTAAAAAGTCCTCAACAAAATGCTTGAAAATTGAAAAGCACATGATGGTACCAACATAAAATTGACCCATATGGTACTAGCATGTGGCACTGTAGGTTAAGCATCTACCTGCAAAGCCAGCATCCAATGTAGGTTTCCATTCAAGGCCTGGCTGCTCCACTTCCAATCTAATTCCCTGTTGGTGCACCTGGGAAAGGAATGAAAAAATGTAGCAAGTCTTTGGGCCCCTGCACCCAAGTGGGAGACCCAGATGAAGCTCATTCCTGGCTTCAACCCGGCTCGGATAGAAAATTTTCTCTCCCTCTCTCTCTTTCTCTCTCTCTCTCTCTCTCTCTCTCTCTCTCTCTCTCTCTCTCTTCCCTCTCTCTATGTGTGTATGTGTGTAACTCTGCCTTTAAAATAAATAAACCTTAAAAAAATAGAACAAAGAATCAGAACTGATACTCTAGAATAAACTCACACATCTACAGTCAACTGGTCTTTATAATAGAGGTGCTAAGATCAAGCATTGGATAAAAGATAGGCTTTTCAAAAGAAAATGGTCCTGGGAAGATTGGATATTCACGTACAGAGTCATGAAATCTGTCTCTAACCTAGGCTACTGTAACTTATTTTTTACAGATACCAGTTCAAGGTGGATATAATCTTTAACTGTTAGACCTGAAATTTTGATACCATTAGAAGAAAAATAGATAAAACATTTCAGAAAATTGGAATACTCAAGGGTTTTCTGGATCAGATTCCAAACACATAGGAAATCAGAGCAAAAGTAGATAAATGGCATTCTATCAAAGTAAGGAGCTTTTTTACAGAATAAAAAATCAACAGAGAGAAGATATAAACTACAGAAAAAGAGAAATCTTTCCAAAATACAAGGATTCAATATCTAGAAAATAGGAAGAATTCAAACAATTCAATAGAAAAAAAAATAAAAAGAAAAATCAAGCAATTTTTTACAAAATGGCAGCAGATCTAAGCAGATAGTTCTCAAATAGACATACAGATGGGTAAGAAGTATGTTAAATATTACTCAACACCAATATCCATTAAGGAAATGGAAATCAAATAAAAATGAGATGTCATATCATTCCAATATGATTCATTATTGTGAATACAACAAATAATAACAAGTATCTGAGAGATGTGGAGAAGAGGAAAACTTTGTATCCTGTTGGTGGGAATCTAAGTTAGTACAACTATTGTGGAAAGCAATATGGACGATTATCAAAGCCTAAAAATGGAAATACTATATGATCATAAATTTCAGTCTTGAGCATATATCAAGGAAATTTAAAATCTGTCAAATGCACATCTGTACTCCCATGTTTATTATAGCACTATTCACAATATCCCAAAACTTGAAACAACTTAATTGCCTATCAACTGATGAATGGATAAAGAAAATATGATACATATACACACTGTTATTTAATAAGCCAAAAAAGGGATGAAATTTTGTCATTTACAACAACATGGATGGAACAGAAGTTCATTGTGTCAAATGAAATAACCCGAGAACAGAAAGACAAGTATCACCTAACCCTACCCATAAGTGGGTTCTTTAAAAAACTGTAGGTGATGTCATAGAAGCTTAATGGTGGTTACCAGAGTCTAAGGAGGTAAGTGAGGAAGATGGTATGGAAAAAGGTTGATTGATGGATACTAAGTTAGAGCTAGATAGGATTAAGAAGTCATTGGGTTCCATTCATATTAATGTGAAAATAGGTATTAATTTACTGTATATTTCCATATATGAAAACATAGAAGATAGTATTATGGATGTTTTCACTAAAAAATCGTTAAATGCATGTAAAGATAAATGTACTCTGTTTGGACATTACACCATGCATACATATAAGAGATCACATTGTAGTCAATAAAAATGGAATTTTTAGATTCTGTTGAAGTTTTATAATAAAATGAACATTCATCTACAAAAGAACATTAAAATAGAAAACAAATATATAATTATAAAATATTTTTTTTTTTTTACAGGCAGAGTGGACAGTGAGAGAGAGAGACAGAGAGAAAGGTCTTCCTTTTTGCCGTTGGTTCACCCTCCAATGGCCGCCGCGGTCGGCGCGCTGCGGCCGGCGCACCGCGCTCGTCCGATGGCAGGAGCCAGGAGCCAGGTGCTTTTCCTGGTCTCCCCATGGGGTGCAGGGCCCAAGCACCTGGGCCATCCTCCACTGCACTCCTGGGCCACAGCAGAGGGCTGGCCTGGAAGAGGGGCAACCGGGACAGAATCCGGTGCCCCGACCAGGACTAGAACCCGGTGTGCCGGCGCCGCAAGGCGGAGGATTAGCCTGTTGAGCCACGGCGCCGGCCTATAAAATATTTTTTCTAGATAGATTTAATTATATTTGTTTAAGAAGTAACACTATGGAGCTGGCCTTATGGAACATCAGATTAAGCCACGACTTGTACAACTGGTATCCCAAATCAATTTAAGTTTCAGCTCCTTCACTTCTACTCCAATTCTCTGTTAATGCACTTGGGAAGGTGGATGCTCATAGCCCAAGTGCTTACTTCCCTGACCTCTATATGGGAGATCTGGGTGGAGCTGCTATCTCCTAGCTTCAGTCTGGCACAGGCAGCCCTTATGGTCATTTGAGGAGTGAACCAGTGGATGAAAGATCTCTCTCTCACTCTCTCTGTATTTTTTTCTGTCATTCTGCATTTTAAATAAATAAATAAGTAAAGTAAAACAACAAGAGAATAGTTTTGTGATTATAGTTTATGGATAAGTGAAATGAATAAAAATAATGTCACAGGAATGGGAGGAAAGAGCTGTTTCTACACTGTATCTGTACTGTAAATGAAGCAATGTAGAATTATTTGAAAGTGAGCTTGGCTTAGTTAAAATTGTCTGTTGGACATCTTTAGCCACTATTTACTATACAGTAGGAAGCGGTTGAAATAGAATCATCAAAATGTTTAATTAAACCAAGGAGCCAAAAAGTAAATAAAAATGAAAACTAATGCAATGGACAGTAAATACTTATGAATATAATATATAGTAACAAATTATAACCTAATAACCTCATTTTTAATTTTTAATACTTTATTTGAAAAATAGATAGAACTCTCATCTGCCAGTTCACTCTCCCAAAGTCCCACTAGAGCTGTGGCTGGGCTGGAGGGGAACCAAATGTAATCCAGTTCTCCCATGAAGGCAGCAGGTACCTGATAGCCTGAGCCATCACCACTGCTCCACGGGATCCAAACTGTCAGGAGGCTGGAGGCAGGAGCAGAGGCAAGAATTGAACCAAGGTGCTCTCTCATGTGGGATACAGGTGTCTTAGTTATGCCAAACTCCCATTCCTCAATAATAACTTTATTTTTTTTAAAAAAAGATTTATTTATTTATTTAAAAGGCTGAGTTACAGAAAGACAAAGGCAGAGAGAGAGAGAAAGAGAGAGAAATAGAGAGGTCTTCCCTTTGCTGGTTCACTCCCCAGATGGCTGCAAGGCCAACCCAAAGCCAGGAACCAGGAGATTCTTCCAGGCCTCCAATATGGGTGCAGGGACCCAAGGACTTGGGCCATCTTTTAATTAATAATTTTAAATGTGAATCATCTACATTTTATTATTAAAAAAAAAAACTGGAATTGTCATAGTAGATAAAATTGAAAAGACCAAAATATAAATTATCTACTAAAAATCACCTTAAATATAAACACCAATTAGAAGCAAAGAGATGGTGAAATCTATCTATCTATCTATGATGCTAATATGCTAATACTAATATAAATAAAACAGAAGCATCTATATTAATCTCAGTCAAAACATATTATAAAATAATAGAAATGGTCACTGGCAAAAAGGGGCAATTTTTATGAGGATATAATAATTATATTTCTGTGTATTTAACAATGTCAAAATAAGAATGAAAGGAGAAATAGACAAATTTATTATAATTACTTGGGCCTTTAGTGCTTTCCAGTAAATAATTGATCAAGCATGTAAAAAATTAGCAGAGATACAGTTTACTAAACAATACTACCAATCATTTTTATTTCATTGACAAATATGGACTGTTCTATTGAACAGCAGAGGTCACATTCTCATGATCACATAGAAAATTCATCAACTATAGCACATTCTGGATGATAAAACACACTGTAATAAACTACAAGAGAAGTCACAATTGAATTCAATTTAAAATAAAAAATTTAAAGATATCTGTTGTATCACCAAATATTTGAAATAAAACAACATATTTCTTAACAATAAAAATGCAGTGAAGTAACTTTAAAATGAAATTTAAATGACCATATTTGTTTAATGCATCACATACAGAGTAGAAAGGAAAATTTACAATATTAAATATATACATTAAAATTATATTGATCTAAAATAATCACATTAAGTTTCTATGGTAAGCATCAAAGAAAAATTTAAATGTAACTGAAGCACAAGAAATACTGCAGCCAGCGCCGTGGCTCAACAGGCTAATCCTCCACCTTGTGGCACCAGCACACCAGGTTCTAGTCCCGGTCGGGGCGCCAGATTCTGTCCTAGTTGCCACTCTTCCAGGCCAGCTCTCTGCTGTGGCCCAGGAGTGCAGTGGAGGATGGCCCAAGTGCTTGGGCCCTGCACCCCATGGGAGACCAGGAGAAGCATCTGGCTCCTGACATCGGATCAGCTCAGTGTGCCGGCCACAGCATGCCGGCCACGGCGGCCATTAGACGGTGAAGCAATGGGCAAAGGAAGACTTTCTCTCCCTCTCTCTCTCTCTTTCTCTCTGTCCACTCTGCCTGTCAAAAGAAAGAAAGAAAGAAAGAAAGAAAGAAAGAAAGAAAGAAAGAAAGAAAGAAAGAAAGAAAGAAAGAAAGAAAGACTGCAAGGAGCCAGCATTGTCCAGCATTGTGAAACAGGAGGTTAAGCTACTGCTTGGGAAGCCCTAAATGCTGATTCAAATCCAGAGTGTCTTGCTTCATATCTAACTCCTGAAAAGGATATGATGGCCCACGTGTTTGGGTCCCTGCCCTCCAAGTAGGGGCTCAGCTTGAGTTTGTCTTCCAACTTTGACCTGACACAATACTGACAGTTGTAGATATTTGCAAAGTAAACCACTGTATGGGAAAAATCTCTATTTTTCTATTTGGCCCTCTCCTGGAACTCTATCTTTTAAACAAACAAATTTTAAGAGTACAAAAAGATGGCCGGCGCCGTGGCTCAATAGGCTAATCCTCCGCCTTGTGGCACTGGAACACCGGATTCTAGTCCCGGTCGGGGTGCCAGATTCTGTCCTGGTTGCCAGCTCTCTGCTATGGCCCGGGAGTGCAGTGGAGGATAGCCCAAGTCCTTGGGCCCTGCACCCGCATGGGAGACCAGGAAAAGCACCTGGCTCCTTGCTTCCGATCAGCACGATGCACCGGCGGCAGCGCGCCGGCCGCAGTGGCCATTGGAGGGTGAACCAACAGTAAAAGGAAGACCTTTCTCTCTGTCTCTCTCTCTCTCACTGTCCACTCTGCCTGTCAAAAATAAAAAAAATGTACAAAAAGAAATAAAATGTACAATAGCAGTTAGAGCAATATTCAGTCTAATTAAAAAAAGAATGAAGAAAACCATCACCAAAGCTTTTGTTTGGAAAAGAGGAATAAAATCAATCAAAATCTATGCACACAAACCACCAAAAAAACCACCTGGAATATTTATCCATTTTTTAAAAAAATTTTGTTTTGTTTTTCTAGCTTTTCAGTACTGTAACAAAATACCCAAGATAAGCTACTTAAGATAGAAGGATGCTTATTTTGGTTCACATTTGTGGAGATTCACAGTCTAAGATCAGGCAGACCCTGACTGGGTCAGTTCTCTGGTGAGGTTGGAGAATGACAATGGCAGAGTATATGGGGAGGGAACATCACGAGATAAGCCAGGAAGCAGATTCAGTGGCTAGGACCAACTCAGCTTTTGTAACCAACCCTTTCATAAGAACTAGTTTCCAAAAGCATTCCCTTAATGACCTAAGAAACTTCAACATCCTAGACATCAGAATTTGATTAAGTTTCTACCCTCTTAGCACCATCAATTTATGACTTTTGTATTTATCCATCTGCATGGGTTTGGGAAGCAAGTCCTAACCAATTAACAAGAATTCATGTTATCAGAGAGTTACAGTTTAATATAATCAGATCCTATGCATATTTTTGTGTTAAGCATCCTTGAAATGATGTAAAAATAATGATAAAACTGGGGTAGTCTTTCTTTCAAAAACCTACTCTCCTAAAGTAATAAGGGGGAAAATCATTCATATTCACAATTTAGGAATATTCAACAAAATACCTAATCAGTACTTAATAAATATTTGATTTGAAACAATTTATTTATTCTTGACCTAAAATTTGTGTGACTTTCAATGTATCCTAAATACTGGAAATATATTGCAAGTATATAGAAGAATGACAAATTATCTTCATCATTTTTAATATGAGCACAATCATTGATTTAATTATTGCCATAATTAAAATTAGATAATACATGAATAGCTGAATGTGAAGTAACTGATGATGTTCAGCTGATTAATAACTTTCATTGTTTCTAGTGTTACTGCTTTGTTGCTATTTTTATATTTTGAGACTAGTGAATAACTATTAATGAATAGAGAATTAATTTTCACTGTACAGATGGACAGGAAGTTCAGAGTCTTCTGCCCAAAACATGACAATGAGGGAGCATGCATGTCTCTTTCACTGCATTGTTCAAACTATTATTAATAATTTAAAATAAATCACAGTAACCATCTCAAAAACTAGTATTTTACATACGCATACATTGCTAACATATTTTACATATTATCACAAGCATAACAGGCTTTTAAAAACCACAGGTAACATGAAAATAGATTTAAAAGGGTAGCATGGCTTTCTGGTGCATGTGTACTGATTATGATCTTAATTTGACCTTGAAAAACTAAACTTAAAATAGGTGATTTATTTGATGAACTCTATAATTACATCTATCCTGTAACATCTCTGGAATATACTCTTCTCACTTTCATTGGTTAGTAATGAAGTGAGTAAAAGAAATTCATTCATGCAGTTTGAAGAATCTTATTGTCCTTTAAACAGGCTTTGCTGTGATGGTAACAGGAGAGCCATAAAGCGATTGATGACTACGAAATAGGCCAGAGTGTCCCATCTGCTGCAGCACATATGGAAGAAATTTTGAACCAGGCTTCCCATAAACTTTCTGTCCTTAAAAATATTATATTCAATCAAATTATCAAGTTCAGACTCATTTTAGAAATGATGGTTATGTAAAACCTGCTCTTATTGCTACTTATATCTTAATAACAAAATGAAAAAATATTTTTGCCAGGTAAATGAAAATATTTTAGAGACAACTTGGCTTCTGAACATAACCAAATTATGAAAAAGTGTGAAGTGAATTAATATAGCACCAAGGACAGAAAGAGGTTCCAAGTCCAATTAACATAAATCAAGTAATTTTAAGAGACCTTTTTACAGTTATATTTTTGGAAAATACTTGGCCATAAATAAACAGAATTTTCCATTGCTTTATGGAGCTACTGAAACATGATAAGACATCATGAATTGGAAAATATGGTTTCTAAAATAATTTCAAACACTGGAATCAAAAATTTATAGGCAGATTAGTTTGATACTTCTTTCAAGTATGTATTTGCTATACATCAACTGATACTGAACATCAGTGAAAATATGAATATAATGCTAGTTAATGTCCACGTTATTTTTATTTTGAGATTCATTTAAGTTTTTACAAGAAATATTAAGAATGCATTAGGTTTGCAAAAATTTTCTTGTCTCATATAGTCACATCAGAAAATTATGAGAAATATGTGTAATGTAAAAAAAAATTTCTTAGTCTATTTTTTTGCAGCTTTAACTTGATAAAATTTTAGGTAGAAAGTACTCAAGTCACTGGTGTTTACTTCTTTATGTTTTAAATTATTTTGAGGGGGTAAGTAAATTGTAATGAACCAGATTTATGGGTCACCATTCTGGAGGCTAAGAATCCAATAACAAGATACCAGCATCTGGTGAGGGCCTTTTGGCTGCTTTGTCCCGTGCCAGAAGGTAAAAGAGAGGGTGAGAATGAAAAAAGGGACAAAGTTGCTCTTTTATAACACCAATTCCACCATTAGGATAGAACCTTCATGACCTCTTAAAATTCTGACTTCTTAATGCTAATACAATGGCATTATATTTCATCTTTTGGAAGGAAAAATATTGAAATCATTGAATGCCATCTCTTGATTATCACAGTGTTAAAATATTTTTTTAACTTTTTAAAAAATGAGGCACAAGACCACTACTATGGCGTAGTAGGCTAAGCCTCTGCCTGTGGTGCTGGAATCCCACATGGGTATATAGTTAAGATCTGAATTGAAAAAAAAAAATCAACCAAGAATATTATATCCAGCAAAACTATTCTTTAGAAGAGAAGGAGACATAAGGTATCTTCCAAACTTTCAGAAACAGAGAATTCGCTACAAAACTGACTTATTGGAAATTCTGAAGGGAGTCTGACATTAGATGTGAACACCATGAAAATGCATGACACCACAAAAATCACTAACAAAATGAGTAAAATCAGTATCCAATCAACAAAATTGTAGGTGTTGGTTCTTACTTATCAATACAATCCTTGAATATAAATGGATTAAATTCAATAGTCAAAAGACTTAGATTGGCTGAATGGTAAAATCCAAGGCCCCACTATATGCTAGCTCAAGAAACTCAATTCATAAATAAAGATACATGAAGACTGAAAATGAAGTTCTGGAAAAAGATATATCAGTCAAATAAACACCAAAAATTAGCAGGAATAGCCTCATTACAAATTATAAAAGAAAATGTTTTATATCATAAAAAGAGACAAGGATATTATATTTTGAAAAAGAGTTCAATTTAGCAAGACAATACAGCAATCTTAAATATATATTCACCCAACACAAGACCACCAAAATATATACAGCAAATACTATGAAAACTAAAGGAATAAATAGACTCCAATACAATAATAGTGGGAGATTTCAACATCTTATTCTTATCAAGAGACCCATTAACCATATAGAATATTAATAAATATAGATGAGAGTTGAACATACTGTTAAACAAATGAACCTAGCATCCCTTTGTGATACCCCCCCACACACACAAATTAGGTATAGAAGGAACATATCTCCTGTAAATGTCATTTAACCCAGAAACTTACAGAAGACATATTCTTGAAGCTGGAGTCCTGGCATAGCAGGTTAAGCCACTGTCTATGATGCTTGGCATACCATATTGGTGCAGGTTTGGGTCCTGTCTGCTCCATTTCCAATCCAACTATCCAACTCTCTGCTAATGGCCTGGGAAAGCAACAGATGACCCATGTGCGTGGGCCCCTGCCCTCACTAAGGCTCAAATGAAGCTCATGGATATTGGCTTCACCCTTGCACAGCTCTGGCTGTTGTGACAATTTGAGGAACGAATCAGCAGATGGAAGGTCTCTCTCTCTTTCTCTCTCTCTCTCTCTCTCTCTCTCTCTCTGTAGTTATGCCTTCCAAGTAAATAAATAAATCTTTTTTTCTAAAAAGTGTACATATTCTTAATAGCACATGGGACATTTTCCAGGGAATACATATGAAGCCCTAAAAGTCTAAGTAAGTTTAAAAATGTTGAAAACATATCACTTATTTTCTTAATCCACAAAGAGATAAAACTAGAAATCAACAGTAAGAAGAGCAATTGAACACTCATAAAAATACTTGTAAATTAAATAACATGCTCCCAAATGATCAATTAAAATAATAAATCAAGAAGGAAATAAAAAAATTCTAGAAATAAATGAAAAAGGGAGTAAAACATATCAAAACTTGTGTAATGCAGCAAAAGGACTATTAAGAGGGTAGTTTATAGCATTAAATTATTACATTAAAAAAGAAATGTTTCATGCAAATGATTCATCTCAAAGACTTAAAAAAATAAAAATAAACCCAAACCCAAATTAGCAGTAGGCAAGAAATAATAATTATCAGAGCTGAAATAGATGAAATTTAAACTAAGACAACAATACAAAATATCAAAAAAACAAAAATGGGTTTAGAAGATAAACAAATAGACAAATCTTTAGCTAGACTAAGAAAAAAAAGAAAAACTTAAATAAATAAAATCAGAGGTGAAAAAACAGACATTATCCCTGACACCTCTGAAATACAATGGATCAAGAGAAACTACTGTGAAAACCTGTATGTTAATAAACTGGAAAACCTCAAGTAAAAGCTAAATTTCTGGCTACATATAATCTATGAAGATTAAATCAAGAAGATATAGACAACTTTACTAGACTATAAAAAGTAATGAAATCAAAGCAGTAATTAGAAGTTTTCATCAAGAAAATGTCCTGAACATAATGGCTTTACTACTGAATTCTACAAAACATTTTAAGAGGAACTAAATCCAATAGTTTTTAAATTCTCCCAAAATATTAAACAGCATGAAACTCTGCCAAAGTCTTTTTATGAGGCCAGTATCACTCGGATCCCAAAACCATAAAAATACAGAACATGAATAAAAAAAGCGAACTCAGACCTATATCCTTAATGAATGTAGAGGCAAAGATTCTCAACAAAATACTAGCAAACAGAATCTAAAACCGTATAACAAAAATCATCCATCAAAATTAAGTGGGATCTTCCACAGAGATGCAAGGGTGGTTCAACATTTTCAAATCCATACATTTCATAAGTCACAACAAAATTAAGAGCAAAAACCATATGGTTATCTCAATAGATGCTGAAGAAGCATTTTGTAAGATTCAACACCCTTCATGACAAAAACCCTCCACAAATTAGGTATTGAAGGAGCAAATCTCTACATGTTAAAGGTCATATATGACAAAGCAACGTTCACTATCATTCTGAATGGGGAAAAGTTGAAAGCATTTGCCTCAGATCTAAAATAAGACAAGTGTGTCCCCTTTTACCGCTCATATTCAACATAGTGCTGGTAGTATTGTCAAGAGCAATTAGGGAGGATAAAGAAATAAGTGGCATCAAAATTGGAAAAAAAGAGTGATAATATTCATATCTAAAGATGAAATGATGTTGTACAGAAAAAAAATCTAAACACTCCACCAAAATGTTGTCAGAACTGATAAAATAATTCAGTAAAGCTGAAGCTTGTAAAATAAACGTACAAAAAAGTCCCATTTTATAAGCTAATGACAAACTCACTGAAAGAGAAATTAAGAAAGTAATTTCAATCACAATAGCCAAAACAAATCAAATGCTTAGAGATATACTTAATAATAGCAGTGAAAGACCTTTACAATGAAAATTATTAAGATATCAATGAAAGAATGATCAAGGACACAAATACAGTAAACATATCCCTTTTTCATGGACCAGAAGAATCAAAATTGTCAAAATGTCTATACTATACAAAGAAATCTACAGATTTAATGCGATTTTATTAAAATACCAATGATGTTCTTTACAGAGTTTGAAAAAACAATCTGAAAATTTGTATGGAATCACAGAAGACACAGAATTACCAAGTATCTGAACAAAAACAACCCCAAACTGGAACATCACAATACCTCACCTCAAAGTATACTACAAAACAATACCAATTAAAATAGCATGGTACTGTAAAGTCAGAACATAGATCAATTAAACAGAGCCTAGAAATTAATACACATACATGCAGTCAACTGATTTTTTAAAAAGATTTAGTTATTTATTTGAAAGGCAGAATTATAGAGAGAGAGGCCAAAACCAGGAGCTTCTTCAGCAATCCCATCCCTGGGTATATATCCAAAAGACATGAACATGTTATATTAAAGACATAACTGTACCACCATGTTTGTAGAAACACTGTTCACAATAGCCAAAATATTAAATCAACCAAGGTGTCCATCATCAGATGAACATATAAAGAAAATATGGACAGGCCGGCACTGCGGCTCACTAGGCTAATCCTCTGCCTGCGGCGGCGGCACCCCGGGTTCTAGTCCCTGTCGGGGCACTGGATTCTGTCCCAGTTGCTCCTCTTCTAGTCCAGCTCTTTGCTGTGGCCCAAGAAGGCAGTGGAGGATGGCCCAAGCACTTGGGCTCTGTACCCGCATGGGAGACCAGGAGGAAGCACCTGGCTCCTGGCTTCAGATTGGCGCAACACCAGCCATAGAAGCCATTTTGGGGATTGAACCAACAGAATGAAGACCTTTGTCTCTGTCTCTTTCTCTAACTCTGCCTGTCCAAAAAAAAAAAAGAAAGAAAGAGAAAGAAAAAATATACAATGGGATGATATTGAGCTACAAAATAATTAAATTATATTATTTGCAGAAAACGGATGTAACTGGAGGCCATCGTGTTGAGTGACACAAACTAGACACCAAAAGGACAAATATGTAATGTTCTCCTTTATATGTGGCAACTAAAATGAAAAAAGAAAAAAAATCATAAAAACAAAAAAAAACAAAAGCAAAGAGAAATGCTTGTCCATGTAAGTATCACTGCAAATATATTTTTGTCAAACTTTGTTTTGTATTTTTGTCAATCTAATGGTTAAGAATTTTAAACTCCTAAAGATTTAATGACCTGTGATTGTTTTAAAATATACTGTATATGGGTGAAATCATCTTTCAATCTGATTACTGTTTATAGCCCTTGCCTATATTACCACTGTTCATGGGTCTTTTAATTTGCTCATCTCTTTATTTAGTGGAGAATTAAGCCCTCGACTGAAATGTTAATTAAAAATATATTATCTCAAAAACCAAGACAGGAGGCCAGCATTGTGGTGTAGTGGGTAAAGTCACGGACTGCAATGCCTGCATTATATATGGGCACTGATTCATGTCCCAGCTGTTCCACCTCTGATCCAGCTCCCTGCTGATGGCTTGAGAAAGTAACAGAAAATGGCACAGCTACCTGGGCCCCTGCATCGCACATGGGAGACAAGGAAGAAGCTTCTGAGTTCTGGCTTCAGCCTGGTCCAGTGCTGGACATTGCAGCCATCAAGGGGAGTGAACCAGTGGGTAGAAGATCTCATCTTCTCCCTTTTTTCTCCCTGCCATGTGTGTGTGGTATGTGTGTGTGTGTGTGATCTCTTGCTTTGATGCTCAAATAAATAAATGGATCTTTAAAAAGGAGACAGAAGTAAGGCCAGATTATATTTTAACACTGTTCTTTGCTATCTATATTGGCCAGTCTTCCATCGAGACAGTAGTTTCAGAAAATTCATAGAAAAAGCACATTATATTTTAATAATATATTTTAACATTTTACAGCTCCCTTATGTACAGAGAGAAACAGAGAGGGGACTTCACAAATTGGCTCAGCCAATTGTGGGGGTGGCCCAGGGTAGGTGGGCAGACTAGAAATTTAGGAAGTTTAGTTGTTGCAATCTCAAGTCTGAAGTTCTGTGAACTTCAGGGCAGAAATTCAGACACAATTTCTATGCTACCATCTTAATGTGGAATTTCTTCCTCTTCAGGAAACTTTGGTCTTTGCTTGTAAGTCCTTCAACCGATTGGCTGAGCCCCAGCCACAATATGGAAAGTAGCTTGCTTTGTATAAAGTCATTTAAATATTATTCACCTCTACACAGCACCTTCACAGTTGAATCTAGACCAGCATTTTGTCAAATAACAGAGTACATAGTCTAGCCATGTTGACACAAAATTCATATTCATAGCATGATAGAATAATGGAAATGTTGAGCAAATTAATTGTAAAACTCAGGTACCCAAAGTCTCTGCCTGGGGTCAAATGGGATCACAGGGCATGCCCTCTTTCTTTGAATTACAGTTATAGAAATTATATAAAAGAATTTTAAAATATGCATTACACCTATATAATGAAGCACTGTGTACTAAAAAAAATAATTAACAGAGGAAAAGCCTCTTGACATATGTCAGCATTTGGATACAGATAATAACATAAATGAGAAACACAGAGACAGAGACAGAAACAAGAATTCACTAGAGCTCTGCTTAAAAGACTGAATCTTGTCAAACATTTCAATTTATAAAAATATTTGCTACAATATTTCCAGATATTACATAAATTTTTGTATATGTATAAAATATGATATGTAGGGATTCCATGTAAGAATATTAGGAAGATAGGATTTCAATATATATCTTATTTAATTTACATACTTTTATTACATAATTTTATTACCTTCAGCTCTGTTTAGGTAAATATGCTACCCCTTTAAATTTTTTCCTTTAGGAGTCAACTGTTTCAACTCTTCAACAATTTTTATAATAGAATGATGATTTTTTTCTGCATCCATTTTCTATTCTTCACTAAAGAGTTTGTACACTAATAAACTACAGATTCCATATATGAAAATGTTTTCATTATCCATAAATTTTGGTATATTTTATTGATTTACAGGTCCCAGGATTTAGAAGAGTACTAGACAAATAGTAGAGGTATATTTATTTATTTTAAAAATCTTACTCATTTACTTAAGAAGTAGAGTTATAGATAGAGAGAGGGAGAGGCAGAAAGGTCTTCTATCTGCTGGTTCATTCCTCAAATGGCTCTAACAGCTGGAGTTGTGCCAATCTTATGCCAGGAGCCAGGAGCTTCTGCTGGGTCTCCCACGCTGGTTCAGGGGCCCAAACACTTGGGCCATCTCTGCTGTTTCCCCAGGCTATAGGCAGAGAGGTGAATCTGAAGTGGAGGAGCCAGGCCCCAAACTGTTACCCATATGGGATATTGGTGCCTCAGATAGAGGCTTAGCCTACTATACCACAGTGCTGGCTCTGACTGAAGTGTATTTAATACAAATAAATTTTATAAATAATGGAAGCAGAGTGATTTTAGAACTTAATATTCTACTTTATAGACCTCTATAAAAGGAACATATTACATTACATTATAATGCAGTTTCATGAAAAGTTTGAAAGATATTTATTCATCATTTCCATTTTATTAACATTAATATGCCACTTTAAAGTGTGGCTAGATACATGATATCACACATTAAAGTCAGTAATAAGCCTCAATTAGAGTGAATGTTAAATAAGGAATAATTCCAAAATGAGCTAAAATATTAACTTCCCTTAAACTGTTTGTTCTCTTTGATTATGAAACTGATTTTCCCTTCATTTATATGACAGCACTAATTTGTTAAATTTAACAAATGTAATTTTGTTCTGTAGAAATGATGCTTACATAACAGCCATACATAAATCCTTTTGTATTGCAATAGCATAAAATGTGCAATTTTTAAATATGAATAATCATAGCTACCAACCAAAGAATGTTTAACCTTCTTGCATTTACTGTTTAACATCTTCTCATTTCACTGATTAAGTTGATGATTTTACATTTCTTTTTTTATCATTCATACAATGACTACATCTGAAAGGAACCTGGCCCTTAAAGGGTTGTTTATACTTAATTTTAAAATTTTGGTGGGTAAGCAATTATACTTATGATGCCATTTAAAAATAGTTGAAAATGACATTTGGAGAATTATTATAGTAGAGTAAATACATGTTCATATATTAAATTATCCTTCATATATACTATGTTCATTTTCTATATTAATTATCTTATCCTTATGTAACAATGTAAAAAGCTTTGCTCTTTTCCAATCGCTGATTTTAATTTAATTGTTTCCAGGCAACCAGAAATGATGTCTTAAGGTAACACCGAAGAGGCCTTTTAAACAAAATGAAACATACAATGAAAGAAATTGTGACAAGGCAGCTGGTTTACTATCCTCTGCTCAAGCAGTCCTCGACCTCTGCCCTGTTCCATTAGTAGCCAGATGGTCTGAGAATTATTTTTAAGTATATGATACTGTATATGAGCCAACATGGAATATGAGGTTAGGATAATCATAATGTTTTATATATGACATTGACCCAAATAAGCAAAAAATACATCTTTTAATCAGCCAAATAGAAATTTCCAAAAACTTTCTGAAGAAAATAAGGACAATTTTTAACCAACTCTACTTGGTTCCAACACTGGTTTCTAAACAGTACATTGTTATGTTGTAACATCTATTTTAATAATAGCTTAACACCTTAGCACATATGTACATTTTTTCAAGCTTTTTTAAAAATTGCATTTAGTTTTTTAATTTTTAATTTTAATTTTAATTAGTTTTTATCCAATTCAATATATTTTGTGATACAAATCTAAGAACATAATATTTCTTTCCTAGATGTTTCCATTTATTATCTTTGTTGCCTCAAATATGTGGTATTGAATTTTCTTGGCTTTAGAAGTAATGAATATTATAAATAAGTCTCTCTTTAATAAAATCCACACCTACTCATATGTGTTTAAATAAAAAGGTGCATCTATGTATAATTTTATTAAATATGTTTTGGGGGATGGTGCTGTGTCTTAGCTGGTAAAGTGGTCGCCTGCAGTGCTTATGGGCACCAGTTCAAGTCCTACTGCTCCACTTCCAATCCAGTTGTCTGCTATGACCTGGGAAAGCAGTAGAGGATAGCCTGAGTATATCGGTCACTGCATCCACTTGGAAGACCCAGAAGAAGCTTCTGGCTCCTGGCTTTGGATCAGCCCAACTCCAGCTGTTGCAGCCATTTGGGGAGTGAACAGCAGATGGAAGACCTCTCTCTCTCTCTGCCTCTGCCTCTCTGTACCTCTGCCCTGCACATAAATATCAAAAACATAAATAAATAAGATATATCTGGCTTTTTTACTTTTACTTAAATACTTGAGTTTAAAACATTTTTATTTATTGTCATCTTCTTTAATACAGAGTGACAGAGACAGTGAGATTTACAGAAAGAAAGACATCTTCCATTCTTTGGTTCCTGCCCAAAATGCCCATAAAATGCCAGGATTGAGCCAAATGAAACACAGACTCTTGAAACTTCATTTTGGTCTCCCACGTAGGTGGCAGTGGCGTAAGCATTTGAGGCATTGTTTTCTTCCTTTCAGGACGCACTTGCAGGAAACTGGATTGGAAACAGTAGCTGGAACTCCAACTGGCATTGTGATGTGGAATGCAGGCATTGCAAGCAGCAACTTAGTCTGCCACACTGCAGGCCCACCACCAATTTTTTAAATATTCATTTATTAATTTCTGTCATCTACTTTAAAGACAGAATGAGGAAGATAGAAAGAAACAATATTCTTGAATTTGGTGCTAAAGATTGTATGAAGGACAAGAGTACATGATATAAAAATATTTATTTTAGTATAACTATTATTAATGATTAGACTATTTACATTATTAGTATTATTACTTGTCTGTTTTTAGTTCCTCTATTTTCTCTTGGCTGTCTTATTTTAATTATATGAGCACATACAGTATTCTATTTTACTTTATCTTTTATTTTATGGCAATATCTCCCTGCTTTATGTTTCTAGAAGTTATAACAAACATACATGATTTTTTGTAGATTTCATGTTATAATTAATTTTATTTCAACAGGTATACATATTTTACAAGGATAAAGCTAGTTTGTTTTATTTATCCAGTCACTTAGAATTTCTATTGCTTTTCATTCTGTCCTAAAATCCTGTTTCTCTCTGCTGTAATTTTCCTTTACCCTAAAGAAATACCTTGGTTTTCTTCTGTTTGATAATGCCATTGCTTTGTTTATATCTGTGAAATTCCTCTATACTGGTATTGAATTACAGGATGAAAACTATTTTCTTTTGGCATTTAGAGATGTTGCTCCACTAGTTGTGAAGGAAAATGCATAATCATTTAAACACGCACACACACATGGAATCTGCCAGTTGTGAAAGCTGCTCAGACTTCCTCAAGGCTGCGCTTGCAGCCTCTGCTCTTTGTGTGTTATAATTTTGTGCAGCTTCAGGATGTGCCCGATACTGGTGTGTCAGTTCATAATTTATGGTATTAAAATATCTGTAACAACATTGGTAACTACATATCAAATATTATTTATTAAATATCTTATAGAAACACTGCTTCTGCGATGATAATCATTGTTAAATAATAAAGCATGTCATCTCTCCCCTCATAAGCATTACAATCCAAATTTTCTACACTTGATACCTATTTCTGGGCTTGAGTTTGCTCTGAAATAACACATTTACTCTTTTATGCAGTAATAATACAAAAATGGGCAAAAGGGTTATTTATAAAAGAACCGATTTTCTTTCATTCAAAATGAAGCTTAAATTGTTTTTATGACTATTTTCTTGGACTATACTTCCAAAAATAATTCTATATATCTCTTTACTGTCTTATTTTTCTATTTCTCTTACATTTTAATAAAAAAGTTCTATCCAAACTCAGTCCATGTGCAAAACTTGATTAATTTAAAAGTTTTGCCAAAAAATGTAATTAGAGACCTAGACACTTTCTAAATAGCTCTGCTTTCTCCCACACAGTGGGACGCAAACCAGAAAATCATTTTGACTTTGATATATTGTCTAATCTTTCATCTAAGAACATGAAAATTTTATTTTTTTCTAAAAATACAAATGCGAAAAGACACAAAATTTTATTATGTGTAATATAGGCAGAATTGACTTACATCAATTTACACTTATGGCACTAAGCAAATTACATGTTTATTACCAACTTTCATCACATAAATCAGCTTGAATAATTCATTGTTGTTCTTTAGTAAGGCTTCTCTCAGATCGCTTCCCCTTCTTTAAGCATTTTCTCAATTCTAGGGCAGAATATAAAATCGTAAGTTTGGGGAAAATAAAAGATGATTCAGGGCTAAGCTGAAGCATCATAATAAGGCAATCATGAGGAATTGTCTGAATAAAATAGAAGACCCATATACCATAAAGAAATTTTGCATTTTATATCCCTAGTTTCAATGGAGAAAATTTCCACGACACCTTTTGTAAAAAGAAATCCCGTTTTATTCTGCATGCTTAAATACAGTATACTGTTTTCATACTATTTATCACATATATTAGGTCAAATGATTTATTTTTGTCTGTCTTCGTCACCAGTTGCTTATTCCATAAATGAATTCTAAGAAAAGTACATGTTATTATTAAGTATTTTATAACTACTGAAGGAATGAACAAATGAATGTACTTATTAATTTACAATGTAATTATCTTGAGAGCACTTCATAAAAGTGTATTATTAGAGAGAGATATTTAAAAATATATTATTGTAGCAGTATGTTTGGGATAAATAGAGTATTCAAAGAGAACTTCAAAGCTAATAAAATACTTTCACAGATTTATGTGTGTATTACAAGGGTACCTCAAAAAGTTGGGTAAATGAAATTAAAAGATGTTTATTTTGGCTTGAAACTCCTTTGAGGAACCATTTTTTATTACACACATATTTTCCATAAACTCTTTGAAGTCTGTATGCCTGTATTTAAATTTTTTTGGAATAAAGTATCCTTGTATACACATACATACATACATATGTACATATTTATTAATTACAACACATTATATAGTATTTAGGTTTATTTTGTCCACCATAAAAATTACTATATACTAGGGAGTTTATAAGCAGCGATAATTTAGTTTTCAAAGTTCTAGGGACTGGAAAGTCTAATATCAAACAATGGTGCCTTTTTAAAGATTTATTTATTTATTTGAAAGTCAGAGTTACACAGAAAGAAGGAGAGGCAGAGAGAGAGGTCTTCCATCTGCTGTTTCAGTCCCCAATTGGCAGCAATGGCCAGAGCTGCGCAGATCCCAAGCCAGGAAGCAGGAGCTTACTTGGGGTCTTCCCACACGAGTGCAGGGGCCCCAAAACTTGTACCACATTACTGCTTTCTCAGGCCATAGCAGATCTGGATCAGAAGTGAAGCATCCAGGTACCTGCTATGCCACAGCACTGGCCCCACCATGGTGTTTCTTGTGAGCTCATTCCTCAAAAAGGTTCCCCCTAACTGTGTTCTCACAAGGAAGAAGGGGCTAACTTGCTCTCTGGGGGTCATTTTATAAGAGCAATAATCCTATTCATGACACTTTAATCACTTTCTGAAAGCACCAACACTCAGTATCATTATTTTGAAGATTAGGATGTCAACTTATTAATTTTGGAAGGAAACATTCAGAGGGATGACTAAGAGACTGAAATAGAGAAATAAAAATATAGTTTAAATCTTGTATTACAAAATGTGTTCAATAGGCTCTCAAAAGTTTCATGGAAAATAGAATTAAGATTTTTGTTTACATAGAAAATTTTTGAGATGCATTTATGTAAGTGTCTTAAAAGTGTTCATAGATATTGTGCATTATAAAAAACCTATATATTAATTTCAAAAAATTTTGCAGCAAACTGTTTATTTCTCTATTCTATTTTCCCAAATTTTTAAGATTCTCTACAGACATTGATGTTCATGGATGTGTATGTGTATGTGTGTCTGTGCATATATTTATGTATATATATATATATGACTAATTTCACTTAGTAAAGAGTTATATATGTGATATGTCTTTCACATAAACATATATAATATTTATGCCACACACAATTATTTATTGAGAAAATTTTGTATATATAAACATTTTCTGGATATTATATAATTTGATATTAAAAACAAAAATGCAAAATTCCTTTTGTTGCTTCTAGGTACCAATGTATGCTCACCACTAGGTTTGACTCCAATACCTATTCATACCAAATGACAATTTCCTCTGAAGCATATGAAGCCTATACATTTTTTCACTTGAATAAGAGGCTCTCAGTGTTTTTGCTGAGTTCCTAATAATTTATTCATACGCAGGAAAAATGAAATTTCAAGATAAAATTTTTTTTGACAGGCAGAATTAGACAGTGAGAGAGAGAGAGAGAGAGACAGAGAGAAAGGTCTTCATTCCGTTGGTTCACCCCACAAATGGTTGCTATGGCTGGCGTGCTGCGCTGATCCAAAGCCAGGAGCCAGGTGCTTCTCCTGGTCTCCCATGGGGTGCAGGGCCCAAGGACCTGGGCCATCCTCCACTGCACTCCCAGGCCACAGCAGAGAGCTGGCCTGGAAGAGGATCAACCAGGACAGAATCTGGCACCCTAACTGGTACTAGAACCCAGGGTGCCGGTGCCGCAGGTGGAGCATTAGCCTAGTGTGCCAAGGCGCAGGTCCCAAGATAAACATATCTTAAGAGTAACAAATTAAGACTCCAGTCTCTTTTATTCTGATTTTCCTTCCAAAAAAACCTTTCTTCTAGAATAACATTGGAATGGTCATTAATTTTTGAAATGACTTACAGAAGTTGACTCAGGACATTCACTTTGTTTATTTGGGCTAAAATTAGCTTCATTCATAGTTAAGTTGTTCCTAGCCCTTCCAAGCATCTGGAAGCATAACACCCCGTTGCTCCCCAAGTTGATTCATCTAGCACCGTGATCCCATATTGCAGCATCAGAATCTGAATAATAGGATCAGGTCCATGACAATGGAAATATATGCAGGGTGAAGGAATCAACTGTTAAGTGAATACGCAAGAAGCCAAGCTAGGGAAGTATTTTTCAATCATTACAGGTATAAAAAATTATTTGAAGATATAATCCCATCATTGCCAAACAATAGATAGTTTCTTCTTTTTTTTAATTTTTATTTTTTGACAGGCAGAGTGGACAGTGAGAGAGAGAGACAGAGAGAAAGTTCTTCCTTTGCCATTGGTTTACCCTCCAATGGCTGCTGCGGCCAGCGCACTATGCTGATCCGATGGCAGGAGCCAGGTGCTTCTCCTGGTCTCCCATGGGGTGCAGGGCCCAAGCACTTGGGCCATCTTCCACTGCACTCCCGGGCCACAGCAGAGAGCTGGCCTGGAAGAGGGGTGACCGGGACAGAATCCAGCGCCCCAACCAGGACTAGAACCCGGTGTGCCGGCGCTGCAAGGTGGAGGATTAGCCTAGTGAGCCGCGGCGCCGGCTGATAGTTTCTTCTATAAAAATTTCCTTGATCATGTAGTATCTGTTGCTAGAAAAGACTTGTAAGTATGTGCGTTTGTTTTATAGTACTTTATCAAAATATCATTTCTTATGGAACACAAACCTTGCACATTACTGTAAGTGATAAAATGTGTTTCTGTGAAATCTGATAACTTTGCACATGCCAAAATACAGACTTGGCTACTTGCATGTTTGACTCAAAATTTATGTTGGCAAAATCTTGTAATTCCAATGATCTGTTATTCTAATTACCATAAATACATGAAATTGACTATCATAAATGTAATAGTTACAAAACTTCAACATCTATCAATAAATCAAGGTATATTATATAAAATGAACACCTTAATATAGTTCAGTAAAATGTGTTTACACAATTTGACTTCATCTTAATTTTTATGTTTAATAATAATTTACACCAGAAATTGAATATGAGAGGAAGGAATTATCTAAGTAGAATCTAAATGCATAATGAAAAGTAAAGTTATCAACAAATTTAAAAATATAAAAAATATCAAAAGGCTCCTCTTTTTTTTTTTTTGCGATTTGCTTTATTTATTTGACAGGCAGAGTTAGAGAGAAAGATCTATCCACTGGCTGGTTCACTCTACAAATGGCTGCAATTGCAAAACTGGGTCTGGTTACAGCTAAAAGCCAGTAATTCCATTGTGGTCTCCCACGTAGGTCCTGGGACCCAAGCACCTGGGCCATCTTCTGAACTTTCCCAGGAACAAGGGCAGGAGCTGGGCAGGAAGTGGAGCAGCTGGAACTCTCATTGGTGCTTATTTGGGATGCCAGTGTTGCAGATGGCAGCTTTACCTACTTTGCCATAATGCTGCCCCCAAAAGACACTTTCTAAATAATATAACTGAGCTAAAATCTTTCATAAGTGAAAATAACGAGTAGAGAAAAGCATCTTGATTGCCCAGAAATTATAGTTAATGGAAGGATTTGCCAAAAACAACAAGAAACCGTCATGACACACTCCACCTAGAAATTAATAAGCAGATGAAAGATGAAAGTAATACACAAATAAAGTATTATTTGATTGACCAACAGAGTATGGATCATTAGCAACTTAATTCTGCAAATTCATTACATTGAGAGATTTAATGGTCCTTTTGTTGTGGCCTCTTATGATGAATAATGATTTAACTGAAAGACTCTAAAAAATGTTGCTCTAGGTTATATTTACAGACAATCAACACAAAAAAGATGCACAAATACTTATGTCTAAACATGATGTTTTTAATAAAAGTAGCCAAACTTATGAGATCACTGCTGCATCTTTTGAAACTAAGGTCTGAATATATTGTTTAGTAACATTTTCAACAGCAACAATATCAATTCCACCTAAAGGACTTACAAACTAGATGATTACATGGGATAACTTAAAATGTCTTGATGATAACACAGAGAACAAGAAGTCTCTTCTATCTACATTACAAAGAAGAATATTTGTGGTGTTCTAGGATTTTGGAATTTATAAAATTTAAATTTTTTCTTTCTAACAAAGGATTAACTTTCCTGTGACATTTGTAATGCTCTAAATAATTTTCCTGGCAGTTTTTTAAAGGACTGCCTCCCAGTTAAGTAACTGTAGCCCTCACTAGCCTTGCGACAGCCCTTCCCCAACTCCTTTTTGCTTTACGTTCACTCCATCATGGTAGTTTTCTTGCATTTCTTCAAAAGTCAGAACCACACCATCAGGGAACTTTCACTTACTTCTTCCTGTTTTCTTCACTAGGCTACACTACAGATCCTTGCCTGGCTCACTGCCTTCTTTGTTGAGAGATCTGCTCAAATACCGTCTCCTCAGGTATGTCATCTCTGATATCTCAACTACAGTAATAACTCCCAAAGGTTTCTGAATCATTTCTCTGCATTCCTTTTATCATCACTTGACACCTTACATATTGACCAGCTTATTATACTCCTTGGGTTTTGGGAAAAATATATCCATGACAAGAAGAAAGCTGTGTGTTTTGTTCACTTCTAAGGCCTTAACATGCAATCACTGCTTAACTTGTTTTTTTGAGGACTTAATGAGCAGGATCCTTTTTTTTTTTTTTTAAATAACTAAGGATTAAAGATAGAGTAACTTTTAACAAGCTGGCAAGTGATAGAGCAAAAGTTCATAGAGTGAAATTTTTTGACCTCTGAAGATCAGCTCATAATCACAAAACATATTTTTACATTAAAAAAACTTTGAAAATTGTATCCAGTTTGAAAAGTGAAACATATGTAGTTGTTAAGTTGTTAAGGCTTGACATTTAATGCTTGAAGCCTTACCAGTATAATAATATTAAAAAATAAAAAAAAATTACAAATGAAATTTGGTTTAAGCCTTTCAAGGGAAAGTATTACATCAAAGTGCAGTGTTGACTATTTGTTACTAAAAATAAGTTGCAGGAAAGGCAAAACTTTAAAGGCATTATGTTTACAAAAACTACTGTGAAAGGACTATAACAAATACTATGCTCAAAGAAAAACAGAATTCATCAGAGGGGAAGTACAGTAAGAAAATGAACATTTGGGAAATAGCTGATTATTAGGAATCCATCATTTAGAACTTGAAGCACATTCCCATGAACTATTGAAGTTCATATTTAGGGACTGGCAATGGTAGCTGTCTTTTACCTAGTTCAGTCTGAGCCATGGAATAAGTCTTAAAAGGAATTATCAGTTCACAGGTTAGGCAGAAAGTATACATTTTTGAAAAATGTCTATTGAGGTCCCTGGCTCATCTCTTAAGTAGGTTGTTTGTTTTGTTGTTGTGGAGCTTCTTGATCTCTTTGTAGATTCTGGTCATTAACCCTTTATCTGTTGCATAGTTTGCAATTTTTTTTTCCCATTCTGTCGGTTGCCTCTTCACTTTCCTGACTGTTTCTTTTGCAGTACAGAAACTTCTCAATTTGATGCAATCCCAATAGTTAATTTTGGCTTTGACTGCCTGTGCTTCCGGGGTCTTTTCCAAGAAGTCTTTGCTGGTACCTATATCTTGCAGGGTTTCTCCAATGTTCACAAATAATTTGATGGTGTTGGATCATAGATTTAAGTCTTTAATCCATGTTGAGCGGATTTTTGTGTAAGGTGAAATATAGGGGTCTTGCTTCATGCTTCTGCACATGGAAATCCAATTTTCCCAACACCATTTATTGAATAGATTGTCCTTACTCCAGGGATTGGTTTTGGATCCTTGATCAAATATAAGGTGGCTGTAGATGTTTGGATTGATTTCCAGTGTTTCTATTCTGTTCCATTGGTCTATCCATCTGTTTCTGTACCAGTATCATTGCTGTTTTGATAATAACTGCCCAGTAGTATGTCCTGAAATCGGTTTTGTGATACCTCCGGCTTTTTGTTGTTGTTGCTGTTGTACAAGATTGCTTTAGCTATTCGAGGTCTCCTGTGCCTCCATATGAATTTCAGCATCATTTTTTCCAGATCTGAGAAGAATGTCTTTGGAATGTTGATTGATATTGCATTGAATCTGTAAATTGCTTTTGGGAGAATGGACATTTTGATGATATTGATTCTTCCAATCCATGAGCATGGAAGATTTTCCCATTTTTTGGTATCCTCTTCTATTTCTTTCTTTAAGATTTTGAAGTTCTCATCATAGAGATTTTTAACATCCTTGGTTAAGTCTATTCTAAGGTATTTGATTGTTTTTGTGGCTATTGTGACTGGGATTGATCTTAGCAGTTCCTTCTCAGCCATGGCATTGCCTGTGTATAAAAATTGATTTTATATCCTGCTACTTTGCCAAACTCTTCTATGAGTTCCAATAGTCTCTTAGTAGAGTTCTTTGATCCCCTAGATAAAGAATCTTATCATCTATAATTAATACACAATTATTCTTAAGTGTTGAAATTTAACTGAAAAGTGATCCTTGCTAAATAAAAGAGTGGGAATAAGAGAGGGAGGAGATGTACAATTTGGCACATGCTCAATTGGACTTGCCCCAAATGGTAGAGTTAGAAATGTGCCAGGGGATTCCAATACAATCCCATCAAGGTAGCATGTACCAAGGCCATCTCACTAGTCTAAGTGATCAATTTCTGTTCACAATTGATCATAATGATAGGACTAAGAGTCAAAGGGATCACATAAACAAGACTAGTGTCTTCTAATACTAATTGATAGAATAAAAAAGGAGAGAGTGTTCCAACATGGGAAGCGGGATACACAGCAGACTCATAGAATGGCAGATGTCCTAAATAGCACTCTGGCCTCAGAATCAGCCCTTAAGGCATTTGGATCTGGCTCAAGAGCCCATGAGAGTATTTTAGGCATGGAAAGCCAAGACACTCTGGCAAAAACAAACAAATAAAAATGACCTAAATGAAAGATTTCTGTGAGTGAGATTCCAGCAGAAAGAACAGGTCATCAAAGAAGTAGGTACCTCTCTGAAGGGAGGCGAGAACTTCCATTTTGAATATGGCCTTGTCTAAAGAAGATTGAAGTAGGTGAACTCAAAAGGCTTCCATAGATTTGGCAACTCATGACAAGAGCCTAGAGAGATTACTGATGCCATAAACAAGAGTGTCAATTTGTTAAGTTAACAACAGGAGTCACTGTGCACTTATACCCCATGTAGGATCTCTGTCCTTATTGTGCTATATATTGTGATTTAATGCTATAACTAGTACTCAAACAGTATTTTTCACTTTGTGTTTCTGTGTGGGTGCAAACTGTTGAAATCTTTACTTAATATATACTAAATTGATCTTTTGTACATAAAAAACAATTGAAAATGAATCTTGATGTGAATGAAAGGGGAAAGGGAGCGGGGGGGGTTGTTTTTGGGAGGGAAGTTATCGGGGGAAAGCCATTGTAATCCATAAGCTGTACATTGGAAATTTATAGTCATTAAATAAAAGTTAAAGAATGAAAAGTTAATTAAGCTATTACATTGTCTAATGATATTCCAATACCTTTAATATACAAATTTGGCTTTAAATTTATTATAATGTGCATACGTGCATTAAATTAAGTGAAACCAAATGCATTATAGGTTTCAGCTGGACTTCAAATTGTTTCTACATGTAAAATTCCTGGAAAAAGCAAGCCCAGCATTAATAAATAAATCACATATAAATAAGGCATTGCTTTTGATATAATAATAGTCAAAATATTTAAGATCTTAAAATTATTAGGCACGTGATTTTTTTCTTAAATCT